>CM053580.1:358712669-358740694 GCA_028627135.1 Pseudochirops cupreus | reverse complement strand
CCAACATGGAAAAATGATAATTGTAACTTATGAAACTTTTCTCAGTATGAGGATAGGTAAAGGGAATATAAATGTATATATATATGTATGCATACACAAATGTCTATATAAGCTGGTATATATGCATATGAATACATGTGTGAGTGTGTGTGTATATATATATGTACATAGATAGAGGGTACAGGATCAGTTGAATAGAATAGGAAGGGATGATATGTTAAAGTGTGATATTGAGAGGTTGGAGAGGAATAGAATGAAAGGAGACAGGGAGAGACAGAATGGGGTTAACCATCTCATATAGAAGAGGCAAGGGATAACTGTTACAATGGAAGGGAAGAACAGGAAGGCAAAAGGGAAAGGGTCAACCTTACTCTCATTGAATTTGGCTTAGGGAAGGAATGACATAAACTCTAAATTGGGTATCTTGCCCTACAGGAGAGTAGGGGGAAAGGGGATGAGAGAGGGAATGATGGAGAGGAGGGCAGGTTCAGTGGGAGGGTTGTTAGAAGCACACACTTCTGTAAAGGGACAGGGATAAAGTAGAGAATAGAACAAGGGAGGGGTGGGATAGGAAGGAGGGAAATACCGTCAGTCTTTCACAATATGTCCATTGTGGAGATATTCTGCATAACTACATGTAAGGCCTGTATTGAATTGCTTGTATTTCCAGTGGGGGTGGGTGACAAGGGAAGAAGGGAAAGAATTTAGAATTTAAAGTTCTAAAATCAAATGTTTATATATATATATATAATATATATAAAATAAATATTGTGTCATACTGACTGTGGCTTCTGGCGACTTGAAATATTTTCTCATTCACTTGAGAGTGAATATATATTCCCATAATATTCCTGGGAGTTTTTGTTTTGCTTTCTCAGGAGATTGTTGGTGGATTCTTTCAATGTCTATCTTACCCTCTGGTTCTAGGATGTCAGGACAGTTTTCCTTGATAATGTCTTGA
This sequence comes from Pseudochirops cupreus, assembly GCA_028627135.1. Taxonomy (NCBI): domain Eukaryota; kingdom Metazoa; phylum Chordata; class Mammalia; order Diprotodontia; family Pseudocheiridae; genus Pseudochirops; species Pseudochirops cupreus. The sequence continues at coordinate 358,739,733 of CM053580.1, read as the reverse complement.
AATATGATATCTAGCCTCTTTTTTGAGCATACCTTTCAGGTAGTCCAATAATTCTTAAATTATCTCTTCTCAATCTATTTTCCAGGTCAGCTGTTTCTACAATAAGCCATTACACAAATGTTTTCATTCTTTTGATTTTGCTTTGTTTCTTGATGTTTCATGGAGTCATTACATTCCACTTGCCCAGTTCCAATTTTTTAAGGAATTATTTTCTTCAGTGAGTTTTGTATCTCCTTTTCCATTTAGTCAATTCTGCTTTTTAAGAGGTTTTCTTGGGGTGGCTAGGTGGTACAGTGAATAGAGCACTGGCCCTGAAGTCAGGAGGATCTGAGTTCAAATCTGACCTCAGACACTTAACACAAAATTAGCTGTGTGACCTTGGGCAAGTCATTTAACCCCAATTGCCCTCCTACCTTCCTGAACTCTCCAAAAAGCAAAAAAAAAAAAAAAAAGGTTCTCTTCAGTGGATTTTTGTGCCTCTTTTATCATTTTGCCTATTCTATTTTTTAAAGTGTTATTTTATTCAGTATTTTTTGTGCCTCCTTTAACAAGTGTTGACTCTTTTTTCATGTTTTTCTTGCATCACTCTCATTTATTTTCCCAATTTTTCCTCTATCTCTCTTATTTGATTTTTAAAATCCTTTTTGAGCTCTTCCAGGAATTCTTTTGGGGCTAAGACCAATTCACATTTTTTGAGGTTTTGGATGTAACTATTTTGACTTTGTTGTCTTCTTCTTAGTTTGTGTTTTTGATCTTCCCTGTCACCATAGGACGTGTCTTTGGCCAGATTCTTTTTTGTTGTTTGCTCACTTCTCCGACCTATTTCTTTTGACTTTTGACTCTACATCAGAGTTGAATTCTGCTCTTGAGGTGAAAGGGGCACTCTCCCAAGCATCAGATTTTTTGCACTACTGTTTTCAGAGCTGGTTCTATGAGTCTATAAGTTTTTAGTTCTTCCCAGGTGGTATGCTCTAAAGAGAGATGTGATCACTGTTCTCCTGGCCTTGATCTGTGAGTGACTATAAGCCCTGGGACTGTGACCAGGGTCCCTATGGGCCACAGGCTCTGATGTACTAGTGTTCCTCCTCACTCTAGGACTATGACCTGGTCCTTTATCCAAGGCCAGCAAAGGAACCCCTGAAATCTCTTTCTAACCAATTGTCTGTGGACTTAGAACTCCAGAAGTCACACTGCCAATTCAGTCACCCCCCAAGGCACATCCTGTGCTTGACTGCACTCCAACCTCTCCTCAGGACAATGGACCTTTGTTTGCCAATATTCTAAGTTATCTTGGGATAGAAAATTGTTTTACTCTGTTCTTTTGTTGGTTCTGTTGTTCCAGAATTCATTCTGAGGTATTATTTTAAAATTGTTTGAAGGGAAATTTGGGAAAGCTCAGGCAAATCCCTGCCTTTACTCCTCCATTTCGGCTCCACTCTCCTAGGCATTGCATCTCAATAAATTTGGGCCACATCTTTTAGCTATAGCATAACTTTTTTTCCTCATAAAATAAGAATGACATACCAGATAAAATCCATGGATGATCCAGCCCAATATTCTGTATCTGACAATAATCCTGAGAAATTTTTCTGAGAGAGGATTAAAAGGACACTGAATTTGGAGTCAGGGGACCTTACTCTGCCATTTACTGTATTTTGACCTTAAGCAAGTCATTTAACTTCTTTTGACTTCAGATTCCTCATAGGCAAAATGAAGTAAGTACTTTTTTTTTCTTTTTGGAAGAGGGAAGGCAAGGCAATTGGGGTTAACTGACTTGCCCAAGGTCACATGGCTAGTAAGTGGTAAGTGTTTGAGGCTGGATTTGAACTCAGATCCTCCTGACTCCAAGGCCAGTGCTCTATACATGCACCACCTAGCCACCCCCATAAGTGCTTCTAAGACACCTTATAGTTCTACATTTGTGATACTGTGATCCTAGGCAAATGACTAAATAGAACTGCATATAAACCTGAACATGCCTAACTGCTCCCTAATACAACTGGTCCTTGAATATGCCTAAGACCTTTTTACATTCACATTATATTGTCAACAAAAAGAACCTCCCAGAGTAACAAGTTCCATATATTTATTATCTATTATTACACTGTCTGGTACTTATGAGGGGAACCCATGTACCACAAAAACCTAGCATTTTGCCTAATTATATAATCATATAAGAATTTACACAGAGAAGTTTTAGAACTATTGAATGGATACACATCCTGTTTCTCAAGTAATGTTTATTATTACTGTTGATAATAATGATATCTTATATAAGATCGCCACCTACTTTGCTAGACTGGATTTGTATTTTTAACTAGTTGACTTTACAGTGCTTACATTGTAAAATTCATTATTGTTTAGTTTACACTACCCAACCCAATCCTTCTACTAAAAATGAAGATAAATACTTAGTGTTTCCCTTCTCAATCCACAAGTTTTTGAAATAAAGGTAAAAGTCTAAGCATATTTCTCTACCTTCAGCTCTAAGTGCTGATGATGATGTCTGGAGAAATTGTCAATGACAGGTCAAACTGAATGACAGAAAGTAGCAATGAACTGCTGAAAAAAAAGGGCAGGGGGAGACCTCACTTGCTTTTCTGTCACGTTTGATAGCCAGTTGGGCACATAGAGAAAGTATTGGTTGACAAGAATATATTATTATGTGAGAGCCATTAGAGATGAAAGGAGGAAAAATGTATACTTGAAAAAAGGAAAAACTATTAAACAATTGAACAGCTGACAAAGGAGGTCATTGCAGTGTTATCAATGGATATGTTCAGAAACAGTACTGTCAGCAAAATTATATAATCATTACGAAGGGCTGGGGATTAGTCTTGATGACTTGATGACATATCACATCCCTTGCAGCCTTCACCTCCCAAGCAAACATTCAATTTTCCTGAAGGTTAAGCTGACCTGTGTCTGATGGCTATGATAGAAAACAAGACTACAGTCTTCTTAGAGTGTTGACAACTGACCACACAATTCTCATCTGTTATAGGAAAAATTCACTGAGAATACAGGCAGACAAACTGATTAGAAGATTATTCAAAGATTATTCAGTGCTTGGTCTACCAGATTTACATGTCAAGAAAAAAAGATTTAGAAAAAGAAGCAATGTTTATTTATTTATTAATGCTTCATTATCAGCAGCAGCAACAGCAACAATAACAATAAGCATTAATTAAACACCTACTTTGTACAACACTTGCTAGGTACTAGTGACATAAAGAGATATAAGACATAATTGCTACTCTATGTTATTCATAACTTTATATGGACAGCCAAGCAATGACAGCAAATGTCATTCAACTAGCATTTATTAAGTACCTACTGTATGCCAGGCACTTTGCTGCATACTATGGCTACAAAGAAAGAAAAAAAAAAGAAACAGTTCCTGCTCTTAAGGAGCTCACAAACTAATAGGCTTTGTTCAACATACAAAAAAATAGGTATAAACAGGATAAATTGGGGATAGTCTCAGAGGAAGATGCTAAAATTAGGGAGAACTAGGAAAAGTGTCTTAAAGAAGGTAGAACTTTAGCTGAAACTTACAAGAAGTCAGAGAAGGTAGGAGGAAGAGATATGTAGAAAAAAAAGTCCCACGACGGGGGAGGGGAGGAGAGGAGAGGAAGGAACAACCTGTGAAAATGCTCAGTGTGAAGACAGAGTTCCATTGGAAGAAAAGCAAAGAGGCCAGTGTCAGCAGATGGCAGATGGCAGATTGGGGGGAGGGGCAGAATACACCCCTATGGTAGTCATAGATTTCTTCTCCTGGTGTGAGATGGTAAGAGGAGCAGGAGACAGTAGGGCAGCAACTGTCAGTAGCTTATTTTGGACTCTTCTTTAAATCTTATGGGCTTTCCCTATCCGCTGCATTCCCCAAATTTGACTGAGTGGATTTTCTCATGGTTGATTTCACACCATTTGTCTTTTATATGGACTACCATCTAATCTAAGGACTCTGCCACTGTGGGCTCATACAGCCCAGTCAACATTATCTCATCAATATAGTGATGTATACCAATGCTCCCAGGAAGGGAGGCCTCTTTCCAATCTCTGTAAACAGAGAGAAGGTGGTGAAAATGAAAGCAAAATGTTCCTGACCAGTCTCAATCATAGAAAGGGGGTGGGGGATACATTGGCAAGGTTAATAGCCCCATACCACTCATTCTGGACCTGGTATTCAACACTGACAAGATCAAGAACAGCTGTAGAAATAGGGATCATGACTTTGTTGGGCTCCCTGTAGTCCACTGTAAGTATACAGGTACCATTTGCCTTCCTCACAGGTAACACAGATTATTATGAAAGGATCTGGAATAACAAAGTACTCCAACTTCCTTCATCTCCATGGCTAGAGAAGAAATATCTTTCATTCCACTAGGGATCCAGTGGTCTGGTGTTAGTTACATGGGATGGTTCAGGTAACTGTAAGAGCTTTCATTTGGCACCATCCACAATAACATGCCTAGAGGTTGCTGAAGGGCTGGCACAAATACTGAGCCCATAGCACTGCCTCCCTCCATGGACTCTACTAAATGATCCAAATGGGGCAAGGGATTTAGAGGATACCTCAAGCTTGAGTGAGGCTTAAAGGTCCTTAGTACCCAGGTGCTTAATTTACAGTTTTACAAGCACACCTAAACTAACCATCAATGGTTTTCTCATCCAGCCTCTATGTCAGGAGCCATGCCCAAAGCTTCCTCCAGGGAATAGTGTGTGACACACAGCCAAGCTCTCTGACTTCATGACTTCCCCCCACCCATTCTCAGAATATCTACTTGCACTGACAGCAGTATTGACCCAAATCACAACTGTCCAAACATCCTGCTCAAATGTCACCATTTGATCAGTCCACACCTGTATTGTTGTGGTGTGAGGGACACATAGCTCAAATCTGAAGCCATTTAGACAGAGCTTCATCCTGAAGGCAAGATCTAATTGCCCCAGAGACATATACGGGGCATGGGGCACAGCAGGCCTTGCATGGAGGGGACCTGAATAAATCCAATCTCTCAAACCCATTTCCTTCATTCTCTCCCTTGCAGATCTCCATCTGCAAGCTGGATGGAAGGGGAATTTTTCTTTACAAGGTCGGGTGAGAGTAACTCACCATCTCAGCCATCTCTGGGAGAACGCAAATCTCTTCTGGAATCTCAAACAAATTTAGTTAGCTCAGTTCAGAATTGCCCTAGCCTATGGAAGAGAGCCTTTCAGCACTGACTCCCTAGGTAGCGGATAGAGCACCAGGCCTGGAGTCAGGAAGTCATTAGTTCAAATCTGACCCTGTTGTTTGTACTCTCTTCTTGAAGAGGATCAATGACTTCAGGAGGATGATGGCTTGACTTGCAAGTGAGTTGGATTTAAGTGAATCAGGGCTGCACAGTCACCAGACTTCCACTGTCTCCTCCAGGGATATCTGAGTGCAGTGGCAAGACACAAGTCAGGACTGCTAGAGATCATCCCAGATGCAGTGGGAGATCTTGGCCTTTTTTGAGCTAAGGTCTTTCCCAGATCTCAGTTTGTCTGTGGGAACAGTTATTCAGTGATTTAAGTTTAAGTAAGAAATGAGGCAAAAGATGGCCTAGTTTGCATACTCAAAAAAGAAATAAATCAAAACTTTGAGGGGAAGACCCTAAGGGTTTCTGGCAAGAACAGAAACTATTTAGAACACTTGCTATTTACACTCACTGAGAGGCATCCAAACCCAAACAAAAACAGGTGAGGCTTGGACTGGGACCTATTATTGGGCAATCAGTGAGAGCCAGAGTGAGTTGGATTTAAGGAATGGTTAAGTACTTCCACTTGAATGCCAGTGGAGTTTATCAAAGCCTGGTTTTCCAGAGCTCTATTTCAAGAAATCATAAATAAAATTAGTTGGGACAAAAGAGTTAATTGTCCTCAGAACTTACTAGCTATGTGATCCTGGGCAAGTCACTAAACCCCATTTGCCTCAGTTTATTCACCTGCAAAATGAAGAGAAGGAAATGACAAACCATTTCGGTATATTTGCCAAGAAAATCCCAAATAAGGTCAAGAAAAGACAAACATGAGTGAACAGCAGCAGGAGTCATTGAATATCTCCTGTAATCATTTTAGTTCTTTGTTAAAGCTTACTGCCTCAGGGTAGAGAGTCACTGTCCTTCCCCAGGGAACAGGGCTAGAATAAGCCAGAGGGTATCTAACCCCCAGCGGGGCTCCCTCAGTCTCAGCCCCAAGTCTTATTTCTTTCTCCCATACCATGGTTCCTGTGTCATCAAGAACCTAAACCTCTAGGTCAGAGGCCTAGCCAGTGGGTTCCTAACTGGGGTCCCTCAGTCCCCACCCCCACCAGGAAAGATACCTACACTTGCACAGCCATTAGTTCCTCTAGTTGCCCCCCCAAAGTTGAGAGTTCTTTCTCGCTACTGAATACATAGATCCAATTCACTTTCTGTCCAATTACCCTGGCAATCTAACTTATGCAACATCATGAACAAGAAATCTCGGTCTTGGCCCTTTCATTACCCTGCTAGGCAGCCTCCTCCAGCACCTACCAAACTAATCTATCTGCCTGAACTGCTGTCCATCCCACAGAGAGAACTCCCCATACATGGTCAGGAAGGCTCTGGCCACAGGGAGCCAAACAGTGTTCTTGCATCAACACACACCACTTCGAATGACCTCATCATACTGTGAGCCATGAAGTCATTCATCTTTTATCCCCGTCTGCAAAGGCTATGTCAAATGTTGTAAGCAGGACTCTCCAAAGGAAGGTAAATTCTGATGGCCAGAAGCTGCCCACTTAACTTAGGGTTTACTGGCTAGATTTCTTTGTTTCTTTCTTTTTCTTTCTGTCTGTTTTTTCTTTCATTCTTTCTTTCTTTCTTCCTTTCTCTTTTCCTTTCTCTCTTTCTTTCTTTCTCTTCCTTTTTTCTTTCTTTTTTTGTCTTCCTTTTTTCTTTCTTTCAGAAAACTTTAAACCCAGTTCACTCTGAAGCTCATAGATTGGATCACAATAGGTCCCTGCCCAAGTTCCACTTAATGGCCATATTTTGGGCCCTCCTGGCTCAGAGTGAATGTCTATAACTATTGCTCTTTGTAATAGTAGCCCTGAGGGTCTTCCCCTCCCAGTTTGATTTTTTTTTCTTTTTTTCTAATGGAAGGGGCCATCCCTTGACTCACTTCTTAAAGAGGCCTATTCACTGAATGGACCCTACCTCACTCTGAGTGAGTACAGGAAAAAGCCTTAGCCTAAAAGAGCCAGGGTCTCCCAGTGCATCCTGGGTCATCTCCAGTCATCCTGATGAATACCTGGTCACTAGATCCAGGGAGCTCTGGAAGAGAAAGTAAGGCTGGTGACCTTGCACAGCCCTCCCTCACTTAAATCAAAGTCAATTGCAAGTCATGTCATCATTTCTCTGATGCCATGGTCTTCTTTGAGAAAAAAAAAAAGACAAAACACAAGGCTCCAAAACTCCAAAGCCAGTGCCCTCTCCTTTCATGTTAAGATGTTGGGACAAAATGAAGCACTCATAAGTCACTCAAAATTTAACAAAGTAGATTTACTTTGCCTTAATGTAACAAGGATATACAGTAGGGGTACAGTGGCAATTCCCTTCTTGATACATGGCTATGTGGTACATCTCCATCTGAAAAGGTATTTGGTCAGTTAGTCATCAGGATATGATGATTCATTGGTCTTGGGCATCCACCAAATCAAAGAAGCAGTGACTATATGCTGCTGGGACTTTTTATGCTCCCAGAGAAGAAAGTTACATCAGAAAAGCTGGACCCAATCTGGTTACATGAAGAAAAAAATTTGTGTCAAAGTCAGGGAAGTTGCATCAGGTAATGTGGAGAACAGATTGGAGAGAACTGAGATTGGAGGCATGAAGAACAACTGGTAGGTTATTACAATAGCAAACGTTGCAATTGTGAGGTTATGATAGCGGCCCTAAGTAGGGTGGTGGCCATGTTTGATGAGAAGAAGTAGGTATATGAGAAAAATGTTATGAAGGTAGGAATGACAGAACTTGACAACTGATTGAATATGGGGGGAGAGGGTAGAAGTGGTCAAAGGAAATGAAGAGTCAAGGATGACACCTAAGTTATGAGACTAGTGCCTAGGAGGATTGTGATACCCTCAACAGTTTAGAAGAAGGGAGGATTGGAGAAAGGGAAAGATAATGAGTTAAATTTTGGACATGTTAAACTTAAGCTATCTATGGAACACCCAATTCAAGATTTTTTTTTTAATTGGAGATGTGAGATTGAATATTGGAAGAGAGGGTAGGGCTAGATGAGAAGTTCTGAGAATCATCTGCAGAGATGAAAAGTGAAACCAGGGGAGCTGATAAGATAAGATAACCAAGTGACATAGTTTAGAGAGAAAGAAAGGCCCAAGACAGAGCCTCGGAGGTCCTCACTTTTAGTAGACATAATTTGGATGAAGATCCAATAGAAGGAGAACCAAAAGAGAACAATATCATGAAAACCTAGAGAGAAGAGAGTATCAAGGAGAAGAGGGTGACTGACACTGTCAAAGGTTGCCCTGAGAAATAAAGAGGATAAAGATTAAGAAAAAGCCTTCAGGGGCACTACCATCCTTCCAGTCTCCCATGTTGGCAACCTTGGAATATTCCCTGACTTTTCCTTCAACCTCACCCTTTAAATTCAGTCAGTCACAAAAACTTAGCCACAGCATCTCTCATATCCCTTCTCTTCTCTCCACTCACACTAGTTCAGATCATCTTCACCTCCCCCTAGATTCTTGCCTTAGCCTCCTAACTTGTCTCTCTGCCTCTAGTCTCTGTCTTCTCCAACCCACTCTCCATACATTGTGAATGCACAGTTGTGTCATTCTCCTGCTCAAGCACTTTCCTGTTATTTCCTTAATCAAATACCAGCTGCTCCACTTGACATCCAAAGGCCTTCACAATCTGGCCCCAGCCTAATTTTGCTGTCATCTCACACATCACTCTCCTTGACACATTCTATCTTCCAGCCACACTGGCTTAGTCCCTCTTTCCCACACATGACAGTCCATCTCACATCTCTGTAGTTTTGTATAAGCCATGCCCCATACTTGTAATGCACTCCCTCTTCATCTCTGCCTTATAAAATCCTTAGCTTCCTCTACAGCTCTTGTCACCTCTTACATGAGGCCTTATCCTAATGCTTACAGTTGCTAGTTCCCCTTCACCCTGGAAATTACTTTGTATATATTTTGTGTAACAATACCAACCTCTGCTGGACCCAGGGGTCTGAGGCCCTGCACACGTTTGGATCAGGTTCAGTTCTGGGAGAGTGTCTCCCACCTCCCCACCCCCTCCCCCAATATAAGCACTTAAACTCTTTTTCTTGAAATCTTTGGCTCTTTAAGCTCCCATCACAGTGCCCTGGGGAAAATACTTAAAGCTGCATTTGGCTCATTTCTAAAGTGTTTTCAAACAGGGAAAGGTAGAGAGGTACTCAGTTTATACTCTATGTCAAGTATAAAAGAACTAGTTCCTCTACCCAAGAGAGATGCTAGTATAAAGACTCAACAAATATTGATAAAAGACTTAAAACAAGATCAAGTAGTTTTTAACTACTGTTACCCTCATCTGGAAGATTGATATTTAAATTATCAAAATATAAAACATTTTATAAGACCACTAAAGAAACATTTTTCATGTTACTTTGACTCTATACTATCTAAATAATTCCCTCCAGATCCATATTTCTGACAATTTAGTCCAGAGGCTGGACTCGTGCTCTTGTCAGTAATCAACTTCTAGAATGCAGAAAATCTCCCTGCCATTGGACGATCAGACCAAGGGAAGGAGCTTCTCCAGACCTCTTGAATTCACAAAATTGCCTCAAAGATGAGACACATCTATCTTGGAGATTGCTGCTCCATCAGTTATACTGAAGAAAGAAATAAAAGAGGCAGTCAGGGGTCCAAGACCCACACTCAGGCTTGCGTACACAGGTGATTTAGTTGCTACATATTTGAAATATACCTTTTTTTTTTTCCTGGAGTAGGTGAAGTCCTTCTCTCCTACCCCTCCAGGGACAGGCTCAAACAATTCTTATAATGTCTTCACGAGAGAGAGACAGAGAGACAGAGAGGCAGAAGATCCACTGAGTCATTTCAACATTTCTGTTTAGTGATGAATAAATGGATTGCTTTGTCATCCTGCGTAACCTAGATGCATCAGCCCTGAGCTCTTTCCCCAAAAGCGGTCAGGATGTAGGCTCAGCACACATGGCTTTCACTCTCAATTCAATCCCTGCTATATTTTAGCAAAATGTTTTATTTTGTTTTGTGCTCCTGTCTTAAAATCGACTACTAGTATCTTTGCCTTTCTACCTGCAAAAACCTTGTATTTATTTCTTATGTGTAAGCAACTGGTGGTTCTGGGGAGGTGGGCAGTCTGAGCTGTCAATCATATACTCAGTCAACAGACATATTGAGTATGATTCATGGGATCTGTTTCCTTCATGCACTGCTCTTCATCAGGGGTACAGCTTTCCCAGGAGCTCACTTCTCCCTTTGAGGGAAAAGGTTTGTGCTTCAGTACCCAATATGGCAAACAGCATACCAAAAAAAAAGTCAAAGTAATATGCTTAAGCTGTGCCCTTCAAACTGTTGTCCTTACCAGTTCATGATTTACTTTGGATTTTGAATCCTTTACCAGGCTGCAATACTAACCTCCCATTTTGCCCAACTGTTCTGAATAAGCTACCAAGTTCATTCTAAACCAGTAATTTCATCTCTCTGAAACAAAGAACACTCTCTTCTTTCCACTCTATTTCTGTAAATATTAGTCAAAATATGTCACACAACTCTGGATTTCTATTAAACCATTTTTGGTTTAATTATTACATTTTTGCTGATGTCCAGCAGAGGTCACTGTGGAGGACAGTTGGGATGAGGAGCATCCTTTGGCTTTGGATGAATTGAGTGAAATTGACCAGATTTGTTTCCAGCCGAGTGGGACCTTCTCTAGAGGCTTCTACCTCCCCTCCCTCTCTCTCACTTTGAAGAAGGAGAAAAAACAAAATGCCCTGCTACAAAGAGACTTATAGGCTTGGAGATCATGAGAATATCTCGTGAGGATTTTATAGGAGGGTAAGACATAGTTGGCATTTTAATCATCCTTACAACTCAGGGTCAGAATTCCCTGAAGCCATTCACAACCTGAAGTTCAGCTTCCTGGCTCCAACCCAGGGTCCCACTCATCTTGGCAATCACTTCTTCCTCCCTCCTACTTGCTTCTCTGCTTGCATGATTTCTGCCTTTCCTACCCACAATCTTTTACATCAAGTTCAAGTTCTGAATAATCTGTTCCCCCTGTCCAATTCTGAACACTCCTAGGAGCCTAGGGAACACAGGGAAGGAGACTATCTCCTAGCAACCTCATCTCCCTCCTCTTGCTATGTCTATGTATACTGTTATACTGTCTCTCCAATTCAATATAAGGTCCTTGACGACAGGGACCATTTCATTTTACTAGCACCATGCCTAAAATATAGCAGGTACTTAATAGATGCTTATTGATCAGTTGAGGGCAGGCTGCAATAGATATTAAGTAGGCACTACAGATATTCATGTGAGTGTACCTTTCTATACACTGACTGGCAATGCTGCAGAATATTAGCTTCTAAGTCTAAATGATCTACAAAACTCCTCATCTACAATTTTATCAAATTTTAGTTTCTATTGCCAACTACTCCAACTTTTTGCTTATGTGAAATGGTTCACAAGAATGGGAAGTCAGTGATTTACACTTCTAGACAATTCACCACATTTTACATTTTCTCCAGTGTGAAACTCAGAGTTTACAATTTATATCTGGCATGCTGATTTGTATGGTCTAATAATTAACAAAAGGGAAGTGGAAACTGATTGAAAGGTTTAGTAATTGTTTCTAACAATTTGACCCAGATAATTAGTGCATTCTAAGGCTAAAATTGGGGGTATCTTACTATATTTCAAATACTCCCTATACCCCCTTGATCTTATTCAGTATCTTTTTGAGAGAAGAAAAAAATTGTAAATTTTCTTTCCCAAAATGGCATATGAGCAATATCTTTTCCCTTTAAATTATTAACGAGTATCACTTTTGTACCTTTTCAGTTATTGATATGGTTAATAGTTATACATAAACCAAATAAAATACAACTGGAAAACTTGAAAAATGCAATATTCATCTTCTTACTAGTGAATAGAACAGCCAAGACTTTTAATTGGATTCATCTCAAATATTCCTTGAACAAAGAATTTCCTTGAGCCTACTGCATATTAAATCCATTTAGTAGGGAAAACATTTGATTTACACAATGTAAAATTATATGAGTTCTCATTCTTTGCTAAGTTAATTTATATCTAAGGGTGGGCCACAGGCTAATGCTAGAAAATAACTGAACAGTCTCTCCTCTATTGCTTCTGCATCATTTTGAGAAGAAAAATTAACTCTGCAGTGTATAATAAAAAAGTCACTTTTAAATCATCTATTCCAGCAGAAAGAAAAATGGTATTTTTCTTACTTATATCTTTCAAGTTATGTAATGAGGTCATTATTGCAAGAAAATGATTCCTCAATCCAATTGCCTAAAATCTCTGTCATAATAATTTGATTTAGATTGTAAAGAAACAACTGTAGCCTGACTTTTCAATTAATAGAAATTCTTCATTTCCCAATTCCTTCCCTCCCCCATCATTTCTTCCAAAACTCATTACAAACGAAATAACTTTATTCAAGCTAAGCAACTTCTAAAAACACAACCAAAAGTCACACTATAATTGCCAAGTTTAATGTTCTTCCTTATCTCTTTCTTGGGAACATTTCATATAGTTCTATGGAAGAAGTGCCCATGTCCCTCTTGAAAGAAAAACAGGTTTAGTATGGTGAGGATATTGTTAAGTTGAATTTTATGAGACCTAGATGCATGTATGATAAATAATAAGACCACTGGGAAGTGGCAGATGCCATGGGAAATAGGGAAGATAATCTCTCAATCTCAGACTTGCAAAGATGATAAAAGAACAAGGATTTATCAGGTGCCTACTATTTGTCAGACTAGCTACAGGAGGTACAAAGACACAAAATGAAACACATCCCGGCCTTAAGACCAAAACAGAAGACTATTGCAATTGTCCACATAAGAAGTAATTGGGGTTTGAACTAGGGTGGTGGATATAAGCAGAGAGAAGGAGATACACACAAGATGTTGTAGGACAAGGTCACTCATAAAAATGCCTAAAAGGATAAGACCCAGCATTCATTCCCTGGGACATTCAACCAGATACCTCCAGTCAAGTTTGATGTCAAATCATTCATTACTATTCTCAGACTGCAGCCATTCAGCAAGTTCCAAATCCATTGTACTATGATCTAGCCCACATATTCCCATCTTTTTCATAAGAATAATAAAAGATACTTTATCAAATGTTTTCCTAAAATCTAGGTAAAGCATATCTAAATTATTTTCCTTACCTACCAATTTAGTAACCCTGTTTTTGTAACACTGTTGAAAAGTGAAATAAGATTAGTCTGGCTTTGATCCAGCAATACCACTACTAGGTCTATTTCCAAAGATGATTAGGTAAAAAAGGAAAAGGAACTATATGCTCTAAAATATTTATGGCAACTCTCTTTGCAAAGAACTGGAAATGGTAGGGATATCCATCAAGTGGAGAATGACTTAAGAAGTTGTGGTATATGATCATAATGGAATACTACTGCGCTATAAGAAATTATGAGTTCAATGATTTTCAAAAGCATGGATATACTTGCATGAAATAACAGAGCAAAATGGTATAACATATTTCTGATGCAATCACATTGGCTCATTGTAATCACCACTTTTTTTCTCTAAATATTCACTAATCAGCTCTTTAATGATCCAAATACTTGCAAACAAACTCAGTGGCCTCTAGTTTTCAAATTCTGTTCTCTTTCAATTTTTGAAAAATGGGATAACATTTGTCCCCCAATCCTGTGGCATTTCTTCACTCTCCATTCACTCTTTCAAATACCACTTGACAATGGTATGCAAATGCATGTGCAGGCTTCATCAGTATCCAGGGATGGTTGTTGTTCTTCATTCTCAAAGAGGACCAAAATGACATCACTATGTTGGAGCCAAGGTATAGTCTGTCCAGCTGTGCCTGATCAGATCAATACAAGCTTGGAATGCTCTCCCACAGTTTGGGCACAAATAGTCCATAGGAATATTTAGGTTAGAGATGTCTTTAAAGTTGCACATCTCACATTTCTTTTAAGTTATTACAATTCTGCTTTGCTCAAGCACCTTTTTTTAAGCATTTTTATTTAAAGTTTTGAGTTTCAAATTCTACCTCTCCCTCCTTCTCTCCATCCCCTTCCCCCTCCCCTCTCCCTGAGAGAGTAAGCAGTCAGATATAGGTTATACATGTGCAATTATGTATAACATTTCCATATTAGTCATTTTGTACAAGACAATGAAAGAAAGTGAAAAATAGCATGCTTCAGTCTATATTCAAATATCAGTTCTTTCTCTGGAGGCAGATAGTATGCTTCATCATTAGTCCTTTGGGATTATCTTGAATTGTATTTCTGAGAAAACCTAGGTCTTTCATAGTTCTTCATCAAACAATATTGCTGGTACTGTATACAGTGTTCTTCTGGTTCACTATGCATCAGTTCATGTACATCTTTCCAGGATTTTCTGAAATCATCCTGCTTGTTGTTTCTTATAGGACAATAATATTCCACTGCAATCATATGCCACAGCTTGTTTAGCTACTCCCCAAATGATGAGCATCCCTTTGATTTGCAATTCTTCAACACCACAAAAGGAGCTGTTATAAATATTTTTGTACAAATAGGTACTTTTCCCTTTTTTCAGATGTCTTTGGGGTATAGATCTAACAGAAGTATTGCTAGCTCAAAGGGTATGCATAGTTTTATAGCCCTTTGGGCATATTTCCAAATTGCTCTCCAGAATGGTTGTGTCAGTGCACAACTCCACCAGAAGGTGCATTAGTGTCCCAGTTTTCCCACATCCCCTCCAACACCCAACGTTCAACATTTTCATTTTTTTGTCATATTTGTCAATCTGATAGGTGTGAGGTAGTACATCAGATTTGTTTTGATATGCATTTCTCTAATCAGTGGTGATTTAAAGAATTGTTTCATATGACTATAGCTTTGATCTGTCTGAAAACTGCCTCTTCATATCCTTTGACCATTTATTTATCAATCCATTTGACCATTGGGGAAATAGTTTGTATTCTTATAAACTTGACTCAGTTCTCTATATATTTGAGAAATGAGGCCTTTATCAGAGATACTTGTGTAACGGCAAGCAAAGAAGTACTTAGCACCTTATTTCAGCTCCTTGAGTATTTAGCACCTTGTTTGAGTTCAAATGTCTTTGAGCCTTGCCCTGATTATATCAAGTCTTTGTTAACAAACAGAACTTGTGAACCCCACAGTGAGAGGAACTTGCTGATGCAACAGGAAGGGATAGAACAGGAAGGAGCTAATAACCATATACAAGGAGAATCTCAAGCTAGGAAAGAGCAGAATTGAGAAGGGAAACTTTGTGGTGGCCAGGCTCTCTGTTTGTCTGTTCTGTTTGTGTTGATTTTTGTTTGTGACATTTTGTATAGAAGCTCTTGGACCTTACTGGAAACCCTGCAAGAGGATTTTCTTGTTGTCTGTTTATAGAAGAGCTTGAGAAGGGATTCAGAGGTCCTGGGACCATGCTGACAATTTGTCTTGAGTTCTCAGACCTTGTATGCAGGTCTGTGTTGATTTCACAGGCAGATAGTGAATTGATGATGATGTCAGCAATGTGTATGAATGTTGTTTTGTCTCTGTTAAGCTTTGTCTTCCCAGAAACAGAAACTGTGAAGGATTTGAGGTGGACTGGACACTATGAGCTTCAATATGAAATGGGAAGTGGATGAGGAACTGGATGAGGAGTTGAGAGCTGCCTACCTTTGAATCCAGATGACAGTTGGGTAGATTCAGTTAGGAGCTGGGACCATGGAAGAGCAACCATGGAATCTGAGATCCAGCCTCAAGTCAAGATGAAAAGACCTCTCCCTGGGTACTTAGTGCTGATCGACAAGTTCATGATTTACTGTGATCTAGGGAGAACTATGTACTCTGTACTTTGTACCTCTTAAGGATGATTGAGTTAAGGATGATTAGAAACTAATCTCCAATTAAGAAGAAAGAAGACTTTTTGACTGACAGATTAAAATAATGTAACCTGGAGTGGAGAACTTTGACCTTTGTACTTTGTGTCCCTTAAGGAGGCTTGCTCCTTAAGAATGATTGAGTTAAGGACCTATTGAATGAAATCTTTTAAATTTTAAAACTATGTGGCCACTTTAGTGAAAACTATGAGGCCACTTTAGTGATAAGTTGTTATAACATTTAAATGCTGTACTTTGGTTTCTGTGAATTTTTTGCTTTAATTTACTGCTGAAAATATAGGGAGTTCACTATACTATGTGATCAGAACCTTAAAGATGTTAACAGCAGCAGTCCTCTGGAAAGCTGCTTGTGCTTGGCTTTACAACTTGTTGCAAAATTTTCCCAAGTTTTCTGCCTTCCTTATAATTTTGGTTGCATTGGTTTTGTTTGTGGAAGAACTTTTTTTAATTTTATATAATCAAAATTATCTATTTTAGATTTTGTTATACTCTCTATATCTTCTTTGGTCCTAAATTCTTCCCTTAAATCTGACAGATAAACTATTCCATGATCTCTTAATTTGCATTTACACATACTTTATGTGTAAATCATGTACCCATTTTGACCTTGGCATACAGTGTGAGATATTGACCTATATACCTAGCTTCTGCCATACTGTTTTCTAGTTTTCCCAGCAGTTTTTGTCAAAGAATGAGGTTTTTGTTCCAAAAGCTTGTATCTTTGGGTTTATCATATACTAGATCACTATGGTCACTTACTACAATATAATTTGTACCTAATCTATTCCACTGAGCCATCATTATTTCTTAGTACCAGATTGTCTATGTGATTATTGCTTTATAATACAATTTGAGATCTGGTACAGCTAGACCACCTTCTTTTACACATTTTTTCATTGATTTCCTCAATATCCTCGAGCTTTTGCTCTTCCAAATGAATTTTGTTATTATTTTTTCTAGTTCCATAAAATAATTTTGATAGTTTGGTTGGTATGTCACTGAATAATTAGATTAATTTAGGTAGATGTGTCATTTGTATTATAGGCCTGCCCATGGGCAATTAATATTTTTCCAATTGTTTAAATGTGAAATTTATTTGTGTGAAAAGTATTTTATAGTTTTATTCATATAATTTCTGGGTTTTTCTTAACAGGTAGCCTCCCAAGTATTTTATATCATCTACAGTCATTTTTAATGGAATTTCTCTATCTCTTTCTGCTGGACCTCGTTGGTAAAATATAGAATGCTAAAGATTTGTTTGAGTTTATTTTGTATCCTACAACTTTGCTAAAGCTGTTAATTATTTCAAGTAGTTTTTTAATTGATTCTCTAGAATTTTCTAAATATAACATCTTATCCTCTGCAAAGAGTGACAGTTTTGTTTCCTCATTGCCTATTCTAATTCCTTTAATTTCTTTTTCTTCTCTTTTTGTCAAGCACCTTTGATGTTGGCACTTCATGCTCGATTTTTCTGTGCCAGTGTCTCCCATGTTTCATGATCAATTACAAAGTTCTTAAGGGACCTTGACAGCATCCTTGTATAATTTCTGACTTCCATGTCCAAAGCTTTCACTTTGCGTGAGTTCTCCATAAAACAGTCTTTTAGGCAAACATAGGTTTGGCATTAGAACAATGTGGCCAGTCCACCAGAGTTGTATCCTCTATAGTAGATACTGAATGCCTGGCAGTTAAGCCAAGAAAGGACCTCAGTGTCTTGTACCTTATCTTGCCAGTAGATCTCTAGAATATTCCTAAGACAATTCAAATGGAAGTGATTCAATTTCCATGCAAGGCACTGATGTATTATCCAAGTTTCATAGGCATACAGCAATGAGGTCAGTACAATGGCTCTGTAGACCTTCAGTTTAGAAGGCAGTCTAATACCTCTTCTCTCCCACACTTACCTTCAAAGCCTCCTAAATTCTGAGCTAGCTCTGGCAATACCTCTGTCAACCTCATTATCCGTGCGCACATTCCAGACAAGTATACTGCCAAGATCAGTGAGCTTAACCACAGTACTCAAAACTTCTCCGTTTACTGTAACCAATAGTTCCACATAAGGATGGTGTGGTGCTGGCTGATGGAGCACCGGTGTTTTCTTGTCTTAATTATTAGGTCAAAATTAGCACAAGCGGCAGAGAATTGATCCATACTTTGTTGCATCTCAGCTGCAGAGGTTGTATTGTGTACACAATCAAGTATCCAGGGATATAGTTCAACTGGACCAAGTAATCAGAATCCATCTAAGGTGAGTAAGTGCTCTCTTAATAGCTCCTTACTTATCAAAAGGAAGAACTCACTATTAGACTTTTTTGTACTACGTTTTCCCATCCAAAGTTTTTGCCATTGAAAATTTTTACAAATGTTTATATTACTAAAGATTTGTGCCTTTTCATTGACTATTCCCCCATACTTAGAAAGCTCTCCCTTTTCATCTTTACCTGCTGGATTCCATGGTTGCCTTCAAGACTTAGCTCGAATCCCATCTATTGTTGACCTTTCCCAGCCCTCCCACTCCAGATACCCCCAAAGTCTTCCCTCTGAGATGACCTCATTTACACTGAATATGTTTTGCATGCCATAGTTGTTTGTGTTTTATCTCTCCCATTAGAATGTGAGTTCCTTGATGGCAGGGATACTTTTTGCCTCTTTTATTCACAGGGTTTCACATAGTTCCTGGCAAATAGTCAATACTTCATGCTTATTGATGATGAAATATTTGTTAAATAGATTTAGTTTTTAGTAAAGGTATTTGTTGAGATAATATATCTAGAACAGTTGGTTAAAAACATCCCCCACCCCAAAAAAAAAACTTGGTGTGTACCTTCTCACAAATACTAGAAGCATCCATATGAAGAATGGGATCAAATTTAGGGAACTCTGTGGCAAAAAGGTAATTCAGCTCTGGTATTAGAAGATCTTTCTCCCTTTATCAGGTCATAGGTCAATTCTGCTGCTAGATGGCACAGTAGATAGAACATGGGGGCCTGAAATTAGGAAGACTCATCTCCCTGAACTCAAATCTGACCTCAGACACTAATTGTGTGACCCTGGACAATTCACCTAACCCTGTTGCCTCAATTTCCTCATCTGTAAAATGAGCTGGAGAAGGAAATGGCAGACCATTCCAGTATCTCAGCCTAGAAATCCCAAGTGGAATCATGAAAAGTCAGACATTGATTGAATTGAACATAAGGTCAGTTCTGGGTTTATTTTTTATGCTGGATAGATCATTTGGCTGCTAGGCTGGGTTGGTTTCTGCTCCTGTACTTCTCTTTGCCACAAAGAGTCAGACACCATGAAGTTGTCTCCTTCTTTGATCTATAGTCTCTCGGCATCTATCTGTCTTCAGTGTAGCTTTCTGCTCTCACATAAATGCATTGTCTTCCACAGGTACATTCTCTCCAGTTACATGGTTAATGGAGAGATGGGGAAGGGGTATAAAAAGGAAAGGGTTCTAGCAGTGAGATAAAAAAAGAGAGATGAAAATTTCAGAAGATTGAGAGGAGCAGAGTTAAGGAGTGGGTGCACTGGCTCCCAATTTAGGAGTGAGATGTGTCTGATGGATGACAAGGTATGAGAACAGGGTATTGCTGGATAAGAAGCTAGGGAAGAAGCTATGGGGTTAAGGAGCAAGAATAGGGAATGGGAGAAGAAAAAATATAAGAGGGTAGGATGGAAGAAGAAGTGTTGTTATTGAGTCTTTTCAATTGTTTCCAACTGTTTGTGACTCCATTTGAGGTTTTCTTAGTAAAGATACTGGAGTGGTTTGCCATTTCCTTCTCCAGCTCATTTTACAAATGAGGAAACTGAGGCAAACAGGGTTAAGTGATTTGTCCTGGGTCACACAGTTCCTAAGTGTCTGAAGCCAGATTTGAATTTAGGTCTTCCTGACTACCTGACTCCAGACCCAGCAGTCTATCCACTGCACTGGCTTTTAAGAGCAGCAAATCAGTTGTGAGAAAAGGCCCAGGCCAGTATATAGGGTCCACTTATCTGACCCTCCCAACCAGAGGCACACATACATACATATATGTGTGTGTTCATGTGTGTGTATGTATATATACACACATGCATACATGTGTGTATGTGTACTTATATATGTATATATAATTAATTATATTAATATTAATTATATTATTATTGCTAACTCATTTTACTTCTGTAATCTCTTCATCTGTAAAATGGGGATAGTGTTACCCATAGTATCTACCTCAACAGGTTGTTCTGGGACTCAAATGAGATGCCTGTGTTCAAATTAATTCAAACTTCATTAGAATTAATCTATGTATATAAAAATTTTTCAGACCTTAGTCTAATGCTGAATCTGAGATTTTTATTTCCTACAAGCATAGGCTACATATTTTAGAATGTGAATTATTACAAATATTAACACTTTAAGGCTCTAAATGTGAAATTCAATGTTTTTGCCACCAGATGGCTCTTTCAATTAATGTATTTGCACAAACAGCTCTGAAATTGTCTAGTATACTATTTACCTCTCCAATCTTAGTTAAGAGTGAAATAAAGCCATTGAAACAAAAATTAAGTAATAACACCATCAAAAAGTAGGCAAATCCTATCAAAAATACTTTCTTTTGTCACTAGAATAGAAATAGATATAAAAGTAACAAATTTATTCAACACATTTGCAGGTTGTAAAAAGTGCCCTTCAGAGAACTCCCAAAACAAACCATTCACTTCCTGTGTTCTATCGTTACTTTCTTAGGTAATTTCCTTTTGCCACTGAGTCTAAAAGGACTGAAAAGATTTCTCTTTTTACTTCTCCTATAGTACTCCTTACCCCTTATCTTCATAGCAGCGCAGAACACAGCTTTAAAAACAAAAATGTTTACTACAATTAGAAGAAATAGTGGGGTGTAAACTATCTTTTTAAAAGGCAGATTATAGATGAAATCACACATTCAGTTTAAAGCAATATTCCTTCTCTAAGGGGCCCAGTTCACCTCCCAAGCAGGCCAGACACTCCTATCACCTCTTTCTTTAGACTCCCAATCCTTTTTTGTTAACTCACCCTTACATTCTACCTCCAATCAAAGAGTGTTTTCAGTTCCCATATCTCTGGAGAATCAAGATCCTTTTGTGTTAGGACTCAAGGAAAACCCTTAGCCTGAAGTCAAAATTGTTATACTGAGCCCTGCCCAACTCAATTGCATCTTCTAAACTGCACACAGAAATAGCTTAAATGAGGGTTTCTTCTGTTTTGGGCACATAGTCTGCTTTTCATGCTTTGTCTCTTCAGCCTGATTCTTCTGTTCCTGCTTTTACTACTTTTGAGGAGTCAGGAGTAAGACCGGACTGATCATCCCAGGCCCTCCAATTTTGACCAGGGTCTTGTGTGTTTTTCTCTCTCTCCTCACACTCTCCTTCTCTTAAAGCCCATATCACTCTTCACATCTCTTCTTACCATCCTGGGGCACCTAGCCCTTGAAATCACCTTGCCATCATGATATCATATCACATGGCCTTGTCTTGTCTCCCTACTGTGACAATATTAATGTAGTATAACAGCTTACCTCCAACGAAATGGGGGAGGGAGGGGAGAGGGAGATATATAAATTTTTTAACCACATCTAAAGAACAGTAGAAAATCATATTGTTTTTAAAAGAATTCTTTGTTATAAAAAGATAAAATTATTTAAAATTTCAACAATACATTTCAAGACAAAGAATAATCTTTTTTAAAACAGTATCTTCTATTGTACCCAAAGAATGGACATATTACAACAAGGTTAACTACAATATAAAATCTCGTAATCCCTGTTGGCAGAGAAAATATATAATTCAGCATTCTTTATAACTCCTAGGGCATTGACAACACTAATTTGACTAAATTTTCCTTTTCATGCACAGAAGAACACTAATTGTGCACACTACACTTCATTCAATACTCAGGTTCTTTCCTCCAACCAGGGCTGTGTATAATTAGAGAGACATCTGGCAGCCCATTTTCTGGCAATAGAGCTATTAGGAGAAAAGAAACAAAGCAGCCATATTCACTATAGAACATCTTTTTTTTAAGACTGCTTTTCCCATCTACAACTAAAATTTTTATATATTCATATTAATACATTCAAATCATCCAAATATATCTTTAATTTTAAAATCCCTCAAAAATCTTAACACTTTCATATTAATTTTAAAAATTTGAGTCATTATGAAATAAGCACTAAGATGAGTTCAAAAATACATTTGCCAGAAATAATGATGACATTCAGAGGAGATCCTCATTAAAGCTAGACCCAACTGCTTCTAAGACAGTCAAGAAGCATTTATTAAGTGCCTACTAGCATAGAATCACAAAATTTCAGCCATGGAGGGGCTTCAGAATCCATACAGTCATTTACCTTAACCACTTCAACAAGATTTTTTAAATGTTAACCACATCCAACTGATTCAAATCAAGCTGATTATATTTCTGTAAAGAATGGCTCTAGTGAAGTCAGTCACTAGAAAATAAGTCTCAGGGTTTGGAAAATAAATCAGCTTGACAAACACGCTATTTTTCAACAAAGAAACTGGTTAGTGACATCAAGTCATCCCCCTAAAGAATCTCTGAAGCATCAAGAAACTATTATTGGGTCAAAAGTATTAGGTACATATTTATTACTGGAAATAAATAATTTCAAAAGATTATTGGTAATAATATGGTTTGTTTAGTAGTTAGTTAAAAAGGAAAATAAAGAAAACTATTTCAATTACCCTTAAATTGAAAGAAACTAATTTTGACTAGAAAGTAACAAAATATATTTTATTTACAATCAAACAAACTCATTAAAACTAAATCATCCTAACCTTTGGTTTATACTTAATCTTTTCCTCAGAGTCTATGACCCTTTTATGGTAGAATAAGTGCTATATAACTATAACAAAAATAATAGAATTTTATACCATGAAGTTTGAATATAACTAAGAATATTAAAATACAATTTCAAAAACTTACCTAACATTTGATCTCTGGGTGTCAAAAGACCAAGGTTCTAGTTCCAACTCAGCTAACCATCTCTAATGAATGAATAAATGATAAATGAATGTGTAAACTTGGACAAGTCATTTAGGTTAGAGATCTTAAAACCAAGACCAACAGTCCATTTTGGGACTACTTGAAAACCTCAGTTAGATGTTAAAGTCCCTCCCAGCTCTAAAATTCTATGATTGCATTAGCTTTTTGTTAGCTTTTTTTTAAGCTTTATTAACCCCCCAGTTCAAAATTTCAAGTCTTATTTACATCTCAAACTCAGTATAATGAAGATAGACCTCATTATCTTTCCTTTGAACATCGCTGTTCCTATGGAAGGTACCACCATTCTTTCAGGCTCCCAAGTTCTCAACCTCAGAATCATCCATAACTCCTCAATTCTACCTCACCCCACATTTTTAAACACTTTTATCACAGAAAAAATCAAAGCTAAACTACTCTAGAAATTCAGATTCAAGAGTTAACATGCAGTTGGGGGTATGGGGAGTGAAAGGAAGGGGAATGAAACAAGCATTTATTAAACATCTACTAAGTGCAAAGCACTGTGCTTGCTGTTGTTCATTGTTCCTTTGGTCATGTGTGACTCTTCATGACCCCATGGACCATAGCATGCCAGGCCTTCTATCCTCCATGATGAAAAGAATCAATTCAAAAGCATTCTAAGTCTGTCTCTTCAAAAATCACTATAGCAAATAGTCAACTAGATCAGGAGGACATTACCTGAAAGGTAATAACAACACAGCTAAATTTTCTAACCTCAATTGTTACTTATCTGGATCTTTTTTATATTTTAAGTGGCAAAGTAATGCCCCCTTAAAGAACCAGCCCAGACCATACTGCCAGAACCACAGACTGTTATGTAAAGGACCGGGTGAGATTGCTTAGAAAGGGAAAAAGAGACTTCCAGAGCAGAGGAGGAGGTCATCACAGGCAGGAACAGTGGGATAGTGGGAATGTCTCATTCTCCACATTCCTTGGCTCCTCTCTAGTGCTGGCGCCAGTGCCCTTACTACCACACACATTCCCAGCACATCATCCACAAACAGCAACAAGAAGTGTGACAATGGTGGCACAAAACAAGATCCTACCAGAAGTTGTCAAGTTTTGTCAGGTCTATTCTCATGTACCTGGAATCTATCCTTTTCTCTCCACTCACATGCTAGCAAACTAGTTTAGGTCCCCATTATTTCTTATCTAGACTATTGCAATTGATCTCCTTTGCCTCAAATCTCTCCTCTCCCAGCTATCCTCTAATCAACTGCCTAAGTAATTTTCTAAAGCACAGGTCCACCATGTCACTCCCCTGTTCAATAAACTATAGTAGGTCCCTATTTCCTCTGGCATCGAATATAAATTTACAATTTAGTATTTAAAGATCTTGGCCGCGTTCTTGCTTACTAATCTTTTTTCCAATTACCTCCCCTCTCCCCACATTATGCAATGCAGCCATATTCACCTACTCAGTGTTCCTCAAATATTCCATTCTATCTTCCAACTTCCTAGTTTTGCCCTGGCTGTTTTCCATTCCCAGAATGCTTTCCCTCTTCTTTTCAACCTCTTAGAAGCTCTATATTCCTTCAAGATTCTGCTCAAGGTCTACTTTCTACATGAAACCTTTCCTAATCCACCTTACTATTCCCAAATACTAAGGGCCTTCCCTCAAGTTGCCTTGTAAATTTATTTTGTATATAATACAAATATATATGTGTATGTGTATATATGGGCATATGTGGACATGTATATGTGTATTGTACATATATGTTTATATACATAAATTAAACAGAATTCATACCAAAAACAACCATAAGAGCTTTAGAACACGCTGTATATTGGCTGAATGCATGTGTGTGTGTGTATGCGTGTGTGTGCATACCATATATATTTATGTACTATATTCTTTGATAGGACATAAGTTCCTTTAGAGCAGGGACTGCTTACTTTTTGTCTTTGTAACCTGAGTGTATGATGCATAGAAGACACTTAGTATTGATTGTTAGATAGATACCATGTGCTATAGCTTTTTTATTAATGAAATGAGAGGTTTGGACAAGATGATCCATCTCTAAGGATCCTTCCAACTCATAGTTGCTGAGAATAAAATGCCTCTTCCTCATTAAGCATCTTAATGTTCAATTTATTTCAATTAGTAGTGAGAAATTATGATAGGTTCAAGATAAACTCACAAAAATTATCACTATATTTAAGTGACTTTTTAAAAAATCAAAACATTGATATTGAAATAAAACTTAAAATAATTTCAGATACTTTGATATGTCAAAAGATATGATTTTACCAAGGCAAGTATTGCTTCCAACAATGCAGATGGCAATCTGAATCATATGCCCTCCCACGCTGGTGAAGCTGTGGATTAGTGGGGCATTTGGGGGATAGAAAATGGCACTAAAGAGCAAAAACTATGTAATGGGCAACTGTCTAATGAGGAATTATTCCTGCTAGAATGTAACATCTCTCCTACCTTGTGCCAATCTATATGGACACTTAGGAATCCTGCTTCTAGAAGTACATGATGCTATGAATGGCCTGGCTTTCAAGTGGGAGCATGAGCAAATTTTATGTAATTCTTGTTCACCTATTGTGTCATCAAGTGTGTGTGTGTGTGTGTGTGTGTGTGTGTGTGTGTGTGTGTGTGTGTGTACTCATGTATCAAAGGTGCTCTTTCCTGGTGGTGACTAAGGCAAAGACTATTACAAACCTCTAGGTAGGGGAAAAGATAGCCCTATCAATCTATGACAACATGAAGCATTGAACATATGGCATGGCTGTTTTTCTGTTCAATTGTCTTTCATTTTGTCCCACTCTTAAGTGATTGAATATTGAAGATGGAATAAATTAGGCTCCAACCTTGAGAATTTTATTCCAGAAAGTAGGGTCCATTCCAGAGTTTGCCAGCAGCCAAGTCCAGTGGGAAATGAAGCCCTAGGAAGTAATCTTCAACCTCTGAAATCCAGACTAGCAATGAATTACCTGGGAGCTGAGGCTGTGTCCTACTAGGAAAGGAACAACTTTATCGAGCATTGAGGCCACATTTGAAAGTGAAGGGGCAAAGCTTTGTAGCAACAACTTTGAATTTAAGTGTACTCTCCCCAGGGAAAAGTGTGCCCTGGTTCTAAGGTATGCTTTCATATTTTGATTCTTGAGATTTCTTTTCAGTAGTTATTTCTTTGTAAAAGCTAAGGTTAATTTGTTATCAGTAATGATGGGGAGTTATTAGCTGACACAGGCAATATTGAGGTAATCACTAGTGAGTGATATTGGGGTTCAATAGAGGCTCAAAACAGCAGCATAAGAAAACTCCCATGGAAGTGGGAAATTGGGAAAGAATTTTTAC
Source organism: Pseudochirops cupreus (assembly GCA_028627135.1). Taxonomy (NCBI): domain Eukaryota; kingdom Metazoa; phylum Chordata; class Mammalia; order Diprotodontia; family Pseudocheiridae; genus Pseudochirops; species Pseudochirops cupreus. The sequence continues at coordinate 358,713,198 of CM053580.1, read as the reverse complement.
AACCAGTGTCTCTGATAAAGGCCTCATTTCTAAAATATACAGGGAATTAAGTAAAATCTATAAGAATACAAGTCATTCCACAACTGATAAATGGGCAAAGGATATGAACAGGCAATTTTCAGAGGCAGAAACTAAAGATATCTACAAGCATATGAAAAAATGCTCAATCACTATTGATTCAAGAAATGCAAATCAAAACAACTTTGAGGTACCACATCTCACCAGTCAGATTGGCTAAGATGACAAAACAGGAAAATGACAAATGCTGGAGAGGATGTAGAAAAATTGAAACACTAATGCATTGTTGGTGGAGCTGTGAACTGATACAACCATTCTGGAGGGCAATCTGGAACTATGCCCAAAAGGCTATAAATAATTTCATACCCTTTGACCCAGTAATACCACTTCTGGGGTTGTATCCCAAAGAGATCATAGAAGTGGGAGGAAGACCTATATGTACAAAAATATTTATTGCAGCTCTCTTTGTGGTGGCAAAAAACTGGAAATTAAGAGGATGCCCATCAATTGG
>CM053580.1:358657586-358712169 GCA_028627135.1 Pseudochirops cupreus | reverse complement strand
CTATGTGAGAGCTGCGATATGTTGCTGCTTCTACGCCGCCATCTTGGCTCCGCCCCCTGCTCCTCATTTCTTATAGCACAGTAGTATTCCATTACGTTCATATACCACAACTTGTTCAATCATTCCTAAATTGATGGCCATCCCCTTGTTTTCCAATTTTTGTCACCACAAAAAGAGCCGCTATAAATATTTTTGTACGTACGGGTCCCTGTGTATATTTTACACGTACACAGTTGTTTACATCTCTGTTCCCCAATAGAATGGCAGCTCCTTTAGGGCAGGATCTATATTTTGGCCTGTCTTTTTGTCTCCAGTGTCTTATACAAAGTAGGCATTTAATAAATGCTTGTTGATTGACTAATCTGGGAAGAATAAAATCTTGTGGTGATTTTTATTCTTTTTTCTCCCAACATATGTCTCATTACATTTCCAGTTCCGGCCACATTTTCTTCAAATTCTCTGCATGTCCCTAGATGTGAATCATGTAGTTGGAAAACCTGAAAAGATGTAAGAGTTAAAAAAAAATCAATTAATTGGTCGTAGAAGGGAAATTCTTCTTCTCATCCAGCTCACACACTCTGTTTACACTCTATCTTTATTTTTTGTTCCTCAAATTGTCATTCATTTGTTTATCACCCTTCTCCAGTGGTCAACTGAAAATCTCTCTATTAGAATCATTTTACAGGGCTGACAGTGAAACCACACAATTTAATATCTTCAAGTCTTTTATGGGGTTTTCTTTGGTATTCAGTTTCTAGTTGTTTTCACACATATTTCTCCACAATCTACTCTCTTTTAATAGCTCTAAGCTATTCTAAGAAAGGGCAACACTAAGAAATGTTTCAGTAAAAAATCAGCCTTCAGGAAATCTCTCCTTAGATGCCTCATCATAACGTATAGGTGATTTGGGGTTCTCAAAAACTCTGCCAACAGAGCAAAAGTTCTGGCAGGCCTCTCTTGCTGGAAAGCTCTTATCTATAGGCTTAGTGATAGATTCCAAATCTGTAAGCATGTCTGTTGTCTAAATCCTAGTCTAGCCAATTTCAGAGAAGCTGAATGTTGGCCATCAGGTGATAACATGTTTTGGTTATAGCAACTCAAAACAGATGGTCTACTAAGGCAAAGAAGGGTTGTGATGTGCATTCGTGGAGAGAAGGCCCACATTGATGGAATCATGATAAAGTCTATGAGCTATACCTTGTCCGTTCCACTGTGTCCTTTGTAGGAAAATAGACTTGCTTCCTTGTCTTCTTTTTTATTTGTTAGTTCTTTGCAAGAATAATATGCATGGAGGCAGGAGAGAAAAAGGAAGCATGGTATGGTGCAAAGAGTGCTAGATTTGAAGTCAGAGAACACAAGTTTGAACCTCAGCAATACCACTTGCTACCTGTGTGATCTGGGACAAGTCACTTAACCTCTCTGGTTCTCTTCATTTGTGAAATTATTGAGTTGGACTAGATGATCTCCAAGGCCCTTTCTAACTCTAAATCTATGATCCCATGAATTGGAGGAATTCTAAGAGAGTTATAGGAGATAGAAAGCCGGTATCAGAACCAGAAAGACATGACTCAGATCCTTTGATATAGTAGCTGTGTGACCCTGGGCAAGTTATGTCACTTTGAGTGACCTGGGCACTTCACTTCTATACTTCCAGGTAACTCTAAGTTGGAGAATCCCGACCTGCATTGGTAGTGAATTTCCTCATCTGAGTATCCCTTGTACTAATGAAACCAAAGGTTCTAGTCCTTATCCCTTTGAAATGGGAGATGTGGTAGAAAAGATGTTTTATTTTGGAATGTCTTCATGTTCTTGTTGCTGAATCCACCATGCTGAACACTGGGTAAGAACTCAAAACATAGTTGTTGAATAGATAAATTGGCCTCTGGCTTTCTAAACTTGACTTCTTATTTTACCTAGCGGCATTACAGGCACTAAAGAGAAAGAAGAGGTTTGAGAAACAGTTAACTCAGATTGATGGCACACTCTCCACCATTGAGTTCCAGAGAGAGGCCCTGGAAAATTCCCATACGAACACAGAAGTGTTAAGGAACATGGGCTTTGCTGCAAAAGCTATGAAAGCAGTTCATGAAAATATGTGAGTGGTTTTGGCTTTCTTTCCCAGACAACAATTTCTCCTCTGGAAATTATTCTTAGGAAGGAACAAGTGGCTAACTTTAAACAGAATGGTTTTCATCTGTGCCAAAGTGATCTGGCCTATTCTCCCATAAACCCAATGTAGTATATCCTAAATTGAATGCTCTTTTAGGAGGGGAAAAGAAAACAAACCCAAGTTTCAGGGCTCCCATTATGCCTGGGTGGATTAGGAAGTTACCTATTGTATGGTATGATTTCAGAGGCAAGGAATTCTATTTTCTGCCTCTCCTCTACTTTTTTGCTGAAAGAAATGGCTTTGACCAACGTGGGAGGGAGGGGCAAAGTTTTATAATTACAGATACACTTTAAAATCTTGATATTGAAAGAAGTAGCTCATATATTTAAATTCACTAGGAGTGATATCCTTAATTTTTTCAGAGCATATTTTGATGGGGAGAAGGGCTAGAGAGAGTCCAGAGCACGGGCTACCTGAGAGAAGGTACTTCTGGTACCACGAAGTAAGAGAAGAGCAGAGAAAAGGGAAGGCAGGGATCTGTCCATAGTTAGACACGATAACTTCCTTAACAATCAGTTTGACTTACCATTTTGACAACCATGGAGAGAACATTCTACTTATGTATCAAAGTCAGAATCCTCTAATGACACTGGTGCATCCTGTATTCTAAAATAGATCCTATAATTAGAAGCTAAATATTGCAATTACAGACGACAACTAGCTTCCACTCCTTCCCTGACAATGTCCAAACTTAGCATTGCCCTAGAATGCCCTCTCTGTTTTAATTTGTCTCCTGAGTCAAATATTATCTCCTTCCTGTTTCCACCTCCCATACTCTCTCCATGGTTATTCCCAAACATTTTATAGCATCCCCAGAAACTGGAACTATTGAATTGATTTATTTATTACCTTGGTTGTTTGGGGCATTATCTGTTGACATATCCCAACAGAACAGTACTTATATGGGTATGCTTACTAAGAACTTTTGGATGAGAAGAATAATCATTTCCCTTCCACATACAATTAGTTGACTTAAAAAAAAAAGTCCTTAGACCCACTCAGGTTTGCCAAGTACATGATTCACATCTAGGGTCATGTAGAATTAATTTGGGATCCATAGCATTTAGATAATTGTCAGGCTTCAAGTTGCCAAGTTCCTTCTATGGGAGTCTAGGGACTTGGAAAGCCCTTACCACGTTATGTGTCCTGATCCACTATACATACATCTTAGCACTGTGGATATTTGAATATTTGTATTATGAGTGCTGTGGTCATTCAGAGATCATTAGATCCAAAGCTGGCCTCTATAGCATCCATAATTAACTTGCCAGTGGCATTAGTGACAACTGAGAGGCCTATGCAATTAACTAAGGTCCCTGAGCAATCAGTCTCTGTAAAAGACATTCTTGCACTAGCTAAACATTCATATGTTTATATTAATGGCTGCTTCCTGATAATGACTGCCAAGAACTGCCACTTATGATGTCACCTAAGTGGAATAGTACCTGGTAACCTATAACAACAATCTAACAAAAAGCTGGATTTCCTAAATGATGTCTTGTCATAAGTGACTCAATTTAAATTTCTCCCCCTTTTTTCCCCAACCAAACTATAGAAAAGGTGTCTTGCCTTGTATTAGCTACAAAATAAACTGGTCATTATCATAAGAAACTTCCTTTTTTAAAATTCCTATATGACATCATTCCCCAGATGCAGAGGCCATCTTGTCAGTATCTATGCTTGTTCAAGAAAGATTTTTCTTTTATAGAGCAAATATTTAAAAAATTGATTTTATAAAGATTAACATTATTTATATATTCTGACTGCAGGAGATTGGTGAAATATCAGGACTTTAAAGTAAATGGGTTCATTTTTTATGTGGAGTTATGTTTAAATTCATAATTTTATGAATTTTATGAAAATAAATATAATTTTATATTATATTTATGTTATATATAATTTTATAATTTCATAATTTAATGAAAACTCAAAATATTTCAATAAAAAATATTTCCCCAGGGACATTAACAAAATAGATGATCTGATGCAAGAGATTACAGAACAGCAAGACATCGCACAGGAAATCTCGGAAGCATTTTCTCAGCGAGTTGGATTTGGTGATGATTTTGATGAGGTTAGTAACACAACAAAATGGAAATAAGAGCTGAGTCCGTTATAAATGTCAGTACCTTCAGAAGTTCCATCAACTGAAACCTCACCATTCAGAGAATGCAAATGACTTCTTATTTAAAGTATTTATCAATTCAATATACTTTAAATTTTCTTTTTTGGACTAGACTTGGGCCAATACCAATCAATTTACCAAAAAACTATTTTATAGAGCTAGAAAAAATAGTAACAAAATTCATCTGGAAGAACAAAGGGAATTAATGAAAAGAAATGTGAGGGAAGGTGGCCTAGCCATGCCAGATTTTAAACTGTCTTATAAAGCAGCAGTTATCAAAACTACTTGGTACTGGCTGAGGAATAGAGTGAGTAGTGGATCAGTGGAATAGATTAAGTACACAAAACACAGTAGTCAATGACTATAGTAATCTGCTGTTTGATAAACCCAAAGACTCCAGCTCCTGGGATAAGAACTCACTATTTGACAAAAACTACTGGGAAAACTGGAAAATAGTATGACAGAAAATGGGCATAGACCAATATCTTACACCATAGATCAAAATAAAGTCTAAATGGGTGCATGATATGTATAGATATAAAGGCTGATACTGTAGGTAATCTGGGAGAGCAAGGAATAGTTTACCTGTCAGATTTATGGAGAAGGAGGAATTTATGACCAAACAAGAGATAGAGAGCATTCTGAAATGCAAAATGGATAACTTTGATTACATTAAACTGAAAAGTTTTTGTACAAATAAAATCAACATAAGCAAGATTAGGAAAGAAGTAGAAAATTGGGAAAGAATTTTTATAACCAGTGTCTCTGATAAAGGCCTCATTTCTAAAATATACAGAGAACTAAGTCAAATTTATAAGAATACAAGTCATTCCCCAACTGATAAATGGTCAAAGGATATAAACAGGCAGTTTTCAGAAGAAGAAATTAAAGATATCTATAAGTATATGAAAAAATGTTCTACATCACTATTGATTAGAAAAATGCAAATCAGTACAACTCTGAGGCACCACATCTCACTGGTCAGATTGGCAAAGATGACAAAACAGGAAAATAATAAATGCTGGAGAGGATATGGAAAAATTGGAACACTGATGCATTGTTGGTGGAGTTGTGAACTGATCCAGCCATTCTGGAGAGCAATTTGGAACTATGGCCAAAGGGCTGTTAAAAAGTGCGTACCCTTCAACCCAGCAATACCTCTTCTAGGGCTGTATCCCAAAGAGATCATATAAGTTGGAAATGGACTAGACTTGGGATTTTATTGATGTAAAGAATTCTGAGTAGGAAAACTCTCTCTACCAATGCAGATTGGTACTTGCTTTTCAACTTTCAGTCTTAGAGAGTTTCCTAAAGCACTATGAAATTAGAAAGTTCCCTAAAGCACTATAATTAAAACTATGGCTTGCTTGCCCATGGTCGGTGATGTTAAGTGACATGGCTTGCCCACACAGCCGGTATATGTCAGAGGCAGATGTTGAATCCAGATCTAATTGGCTCTGAGGTGAAATCTTTATCTTTTATGCCATACTATGTTCAACCAGCATTTGTTATAGATTTATTTTTCCAAGTAAGAGAAAAAAGGGTCTGGGGAGTATTTTATTTAAAGAAAAGAAAAGTGCATTTTGGCAAACAGCCTGACAATTAAGCTTTTGGCTCTTAGAATCAGGACAAATCAGGATGTGATTATGTAAATAAGTTAAGAACTTATTGTGATTGAAACCTAAATAGCTCCATTAAGAGGAAAAGAGTACTTTCACATTTGGGCAAAACATAATGCAGATTGGGTCACTCTGCAAGGAAGATACTTTAGAGCTAAAGAACATCCAAGATTAAGGGGTTAAATTGACTGTTTATTTCTTACACTATGAAGCAAAATATATGTGGAGTGGCATTATTAACAAACATATCCCATTAAAACTAATCAGTCCAATAACACAGATTGTAATTATAAATGATAGTGTCTCTGTAGTGTGAAATTTCAGTTGTCCTATTCCAAATACACACACACACACACATACACACACAAATATATATCACAGAATATGTACAAGATTTTAAAAAATTCTGATTGTGAGAGCACAACAAATAATCTGTAACCACATGATATTCAAATGATTATTAGTGAAAATAATATGTCATTCTAAAAAGAACAATCTAGTTCCCAAGAAATAATATCCATAGTAACCTGGAGAATAAGAAGAGGAGACTAATGACTTTTATAGACTGTAGATATCTAATGATTATCAGTATGGCTGGATGGAGAGAAAAGGGAAATGAGAGTCAGGATATCTGGGTTCAAAATCCAGTTCTGCCATTAGTTAGCTATGTGACTTCAAACGAATCACTTAATCTCTCTGGGACCCTGTTTACTTATCTGTAAAATGAAGTGTTGAACTACACGATTTCAATTTTTCCTTTTAACTCAAAAATTCTATAATAGTTGATTTGCAAAGCACTAGGCTGTTAGCTACTATCATTTTTCCTATTGTTTTTCTTAATTCTTCTCCAGTACCTTTAAATTAAAGATATGAGATTTCATTGATCTGACTATTACCTCCACTGATATATATAGCATGTCCTCCAAATTTTAGGAGACAATCTTCATAAGTTGATGAACCTCTATATCCAATCCGTATATTTAACATCTCAGGATCAGCCTTCTGCATGAAACTAGGTTGGTCTTCAGACAACAAATCTAAAATCCATCACTGAGTCCATAGTCAAAGCCTTTCCAACTTTGTTGGACCTATAAGGGCTTAGGTTTCTTAGCATTATTTTTAAGAACCCAGTATCACTATCCCATGGTGAGAGACATCAGGATAGGATTTTAAAAGTAACATTTATTAATAGCATGGTAATAATTTCTTTTGTTTACCATGATGAATAATCAAGCATTATTTGCAACTATGGGAACTCATACAACCTGGGACCATGATATGTTCTCTTGTTGCTTTATTTATTCCTAAGAGTTTTATCAAATATGAATCAATTGAAAGAACTAGGCATATTTATTCTAGAGAAGAGAAGACCCAGGGGAACAGGATGGCTGTCTTAAAAAAATTGAAGGGCTGTCATGTGAAAGAAGAATTAGACTTCTATATTTCTTCAGAGAGGAGAATAAGGAGAAACTTCTTAGCAATTCAAGGTTTCCAAACTGGAATGAATTCCTTGTATGTTGCTTATTTGTATGTGTGTATATATATATATATATATACATATATATATATATATATATATATATACACACACACACACACACACACACACATATATATGTATATATATATATATATGTATAGTGTGTGTGTGTGTATGTGTGTGTGTGAGTGTGTGAGTGTGTGTCCTTTCAGTCTCAGTCATGTCTGACTTTTTGTGATCCCAGGGTTTTTTGGCAAAGATACTGGAGTGTTTTGCCATTTCCTTCTCCAGCTGATTTTATGTATAAGGAAACTGAAGAAAACAGTGACTTGGCCAGGGTCACACAGACAATAAATGTCTGATGCTGGATTTGAACTCAGGAAGAGGAGTTTTCCTGACTCCAGGCCCTGCACTGTATTAAATAGCTGCCTTGTGTGTGTATGTTCATATGTGGATATATACACACACATTCACATATAACTTCAATGCCATATGTGTTTGTAGGTATGTATATATGTATATATGTGTGTGTGTGTGTGTATGGGGGTGTATGTATGTGTGTTTGTATTATAGTGTCCCCAAAGTCAAGGATGAATTGAAGGTATCTCAGAGGGAAGACTCTAGGGTTAAGGGGGAGGAATGGGAAAGGCTTCTTGTTGAAGGCAGGATGTTAGCTGAGACTTGAAGAAAGCCTAAGAAGCTGAGAAATGGAGATGAGAAGGGAGAGGAGACCATAGAAAGACAAATAGAGAGATTGTAGAGTTTGCATTGGGTAGCAGTAATGTGTTCACACTGCCAAAGTCCCAGATCATTAAGGAATTGAAATAAGTTTTGATGGAAGGAATAGGGACTCCTGCTTTTTTCTTACCTGTCCTGTCTGTCATTTATCCATATAGCATTTGTCGTCAACTTCTTGACCTCTTTAACACTAACCATCAAAACACATAGGCTCCAATATGATATTTCACCAATGCTTATTCCATTTTATATCTTGTTACTTTTTAAACATAAGACTTTTCTTTGCAAACAATCATTCAAATAGTTACAAGTTTGAAATGTTGGCTGAACTCAGTGTATTTCAGACTAGATCAGGGATATTTCAGAAGAAACTACTTCATCAGGCCAAATGGACTAGATCTGGGACATCTTGCATCCCAAAGGATACTGTAATTCCTTGATGACATAGTTGAATCAGGCTTATAATCTCATTGTATGACAGGGTTCTTAATCTGGGGCTTACATACTTGCTTTTAAAAATATTTTGATAACTATATTTCAATATAATTTATTTCCTTTGTAATTCCATACATTTTATTTTATACATTTGAAAACATGATTCTGAAAGGGGTTCCATAGACTTCACTAGACTGCTAAAGGTGTCCATTTAAGTCTGACAGTCCTTAGGACATCTGAAGCCTTCAGTAAAGGTACACACATCTAAGAATTATCCTTGTCTCTCAGAGTGTATTAGGATTACTTTATGTCATTTTGGAAACAAACTCTGGACAGTATTAAGCTGAAGTCCATGGCTACAACTACATTAACTTTGGAGATACAGCTAGTTGGACAACATTTTTTTTCTAGAAATATAATACTTTGTATTATTATCCCTTTGCTCAAGTTGCCATGGTTTAAATCAATAGACTGACCCAGAATAAAAAATATTGTGCTTTGTACATTGTGATGAGGATAGATATTTCATTAGTTTCAGAAGATAATAGGTAAGATTTGTAGAGCTCATACATAATCCTTACAGCAACCCTATGAGATGGGTAGGGAAGGTATTATTAGCTCGATTTTTCAGGTAAAAAAACTGAGGCTCAGAGAGGAGAGGTAACTTGGCCATGCTGCTATGTCAGAGCCAAGATTTGAACCCAGGCCTTATGATTTTAAGTTGTGAGCCTCCTTGAGAGCAGACTTGTTTTTCCTTTCTTTGTATCTCTATTACTTAGCACATGACATGGCACATAGTAGGTTCTTAATAAATTCTTGTGGATTTGACTTGACTTTTCAGTTCTGCTATAGCAGGTCTCTAAGACTGCTCTTGTTAGAATTGTTTCTTCTAAATAGGAGGACAGAAGTGATCTATTGAACAAATTAACTGGCAGGTGCAAACTCTTTCCAGAAACTAGTGAGGTTATGTGTTCCCTTAGCATGAATGATTTCAATGGCTGTTTACTGAAGTATCAATAAGATTAACCACATCAAATTTGCAAAACCCCAAAATATTCATTTTTAATTATTGCTCAATGTTGTAAGAAGAGTTGTTTTAAAATAAAAATTCCATCTCATTGAATTTTCACATATCAATTTAGAAAGCAGATGTTCCTGTTATCGTGTATGAGCCAACCCACGTCTTGAGACATTAAATCTGCCATTCTTTGTTTCACTTGTGCTCAGGATGAATTGATGGCAGAACTTGAAGAATTGGAGCAAGAGGAATTAAATAAGAAGATGACAAATATCAGACTTCCCAATGTACCCTCCACCTCGCTGCCAGCCCACCCTGGTAGGCTGCCAAGTGTACCATCCACATCACACAGATCCCGAGCAGGTAATCTTCCAGCTAAGATCGTGGGAATCAATTCGTTTCCTAAGAAATACCCAACTAGGCGCAGCTAGGTGGCATAGTGAATAGAGTACTGGCCCCGGGAGTTTTTCTTGATTTTTCCTTCCCCTTCGTCCCCCACTTCAAATGAATTGTTAAGACTTATCAATTCTGGGCGCAGCTAGGTAGTGCAGTGAATAGAGCACCGGCCCTGGAGTCAGGAAGACCTGAGTCAAATCTGGCCTCAGACACTTGACACTTACTAATTGTGTGACCTTGGGCAAGTCACTTAACCCCAATTGCCTTGCCTTCCCTCCCTCCAAAAAAAATACCCAACTTTCCCATATCCAAATCATACTAAACACATTACAGTGTAAAGGACTTAGAGATTACTTAAATGTTATCAAGTACCTGAATACTTAATAAACTTTTTTTGAACATAGATGATTTTTGATCCTTGCAAGCAGCTCATTAATCATCGATTGACATTCTTTTTTTTGCTTTTTTAAACTACAGCATCTTCCAGGAGGAAAGAAGATGAAGATGACATAAAACACCTGACAGCTTGGGCTTCTTAAGGCCAAACTAGAATTATTATAAGCCTAAAACTATGGGACATGTATAAAATGTTTTGAGTAGGGTTCATTAATATAAAAAAAACTTACTGAAGCCCCATTTGGGAAAAAAAATTAGGTAGATTGCCTTTCATTGTTTTAGGCCGTACTTGGTTAAAATTTTGTTCAAAAACCTTTGACACGTAGGAATCCACATTACTTCAGTCAAGGAGTGGAAATGTTGTAGGTCATTTAACAGTTTTCAAGTAGTTTAAGAGTAGTGTGGTCAGGACTGCCAGGAAAATTATTACATTTCCCACTATTCTGTTTGTGTCTGTGCATGGGCATCCATCAGCACACACATATGTATATGTTTGAGGTATCTGCTAAAAGAAGACTGGAGCATGGTAATCATTAAAAGCGTCGGTGTATACATCCTAGATGTAATTCCAATATAGTCTGTACATACACCAATTATGCCTGAGTTTTTCAGTTTAGAAATTTAAAAGATTCTTTAAATTGACTTTTAATATGTCATTTTGGTTTGAAATTAGGCAACAGATACATTTGCAGTGGTTGAGATCATTAATAGTGAATACTACTGGGCCAGATTTTCATGGGTGTGATTTAGGTACTTGGGGAGCTGCCTTAATGTTTGCTGTCCACTTGGGCACCATTAATGTTTCAGTGTACTCAGTTTAGTGATTCTCATTCTTTCCTATTTGGTTCATGCTTGTAAATTTGTTTCAGGTTTACAGAAGAGTCCTTGTAAATATGTGAAAGGGAAAATCTATAGAAATAAAAATGACTTGTGAAAGGAATATATTAGATTTTGTATTTTTTATTTGTAAAAATTAGCAATGTGTTATGGATGACATAGTAAGTGATCAGTGTCATTCTAGATGTGGTTGTATCATTAATAGAATCTATCTAGCAGTATTCATATTTGTGTAATGCCAATGAGTAATTTGTACTTACAAACATTTAAAGATTGAAAAAATGAAAGCTACATCCCATCTTCTCCTCTCTTTTACCCCTATTAGCATATAGGCAGATATTTTGCAGTCTAAATCATATCCTCACTCACAAAAAATTTACAGTGCGCAAAGATTTTTTTGGCATACTAGTTAGAAACTCTAAACTATGCTTCATTTAAAAAAAAAGGATTTAGTAGATACTTATTGTCTACAGACTGCTATATTAGGAGCTGAGGAATTTAAATAAAATTTAAATTTAAATACAATGTGGCTCCTGATCTCATGGAATTTATAGTCTAGTAAGCAGAGATGAGGGGGCTAAGTGGCAGCCTCAGACACAGCCTAGCTATATGACTCTGAGCAAGTCACTTAACCCTTTTTGCTTCAATTTCCTCATCTATAAAATGAGCTGGAGAAGGAAATGGTAAACCATTCCAGTATCTTTGCCCAGAAAACCCCAGCTGACAAAGAATCAGATGTGACTGAAATGATTGAATAACAGCAAAGTGGAGATGACACAGAGAGGAATAACTATAGTACAGAATACTGCATGAGTAAACGCATTAGATACATACAGGGCTATGAAAGCAAAGTCCTAAGTCCTGAAAGAGAAGAAGGTTGCTGACTGACCAGAGGGATCAACAAAATCTCCATGGAGAAAGTGGGCCTCTGTATGTTGCTGTTGCTGGGTCCTTGCTCATGGAGCAGGCACATGAGAGAGAGTCCCAGGCAAGGAAGCCTATTGCCTTTCCACTTCAAGTGTCTCACTGTTTTTGAGACCTTCAGTTTTCATTTCTGGGAAATATAGCCAAGAGGCAGAGTAAGTCTAAGGTACTTCCAGTCTAGCTGCTCTTCTGGCTCTTTAGTTATGGCAGTGGTGGAGTGGGGTCATTGGAGAATATTTTGAAAATAAAAGGAAATACCTGCAAATGTTTTTCACTTAAAAGTAAAATTTAGGAAAAAGTAATATTGTGGAATGCAAACATGGGAATATAAGCTGTAACTGATTAATATAGGTATATATGTGTATATATTTGTATGTGTGTCTGTCTCTATCACTTGAATCAAGCAACCTCAATCAGCTGAAATACAGCTACCTAGAAATAAAGACTTCTCAGCAGCTAAAATAGCTCTCATGAGGCCTTTAGACTTTAGTTATAGGAGAGTCCGTTGGGCATTTGTTCAACATTTTTTTACTCTTACTTTTTTTTTACTCTTACTTTTACTTACATAATTCTAACAAGTCTAGTAATATGTTTTCCAGTTCATGGAATATTAGAAATTATAAAGGAGGAGCCACTGGCCAAAGCAAGCCCACTGAGTGACAAAAAGTGGTATCTAACAACAAAGAAATTGACAGAAGAAAACAAATCACTACAATAAAAATCTTCCCTCAAAGAGTGAAAATTTCCTACCAGTGAGGAAATTCAGAAACTGTCACAGGCTTTGATGGAAATTCTAATATACGGATAAGTTTATCCTTGTGTATTTTTGGAGTGATGATGTATTCTATTTTTGAGATGATGAGGATTAAGTATGTGATAGATATTTTTAGCTCCTTTTCTTTGAGATGGAGGGACAAAGACATTTTTTTTGGTTGTTATTCGAGCAATAATGAGTGGCTCACCATGTATCAAGAGCATTCCTTTTTGGTAGAGAATGAATATGGATTTGCAGAATGACTAAATGCTGCAGGAAAACCTGAAATTAAAGGGACATTTTGAGGTAGAAGATAAAGCCATATTTTAAGGCCATGAGAAAATAACACCTCACCATGGCTATAGGGGATAATGAATGAAATGAGACCCAGAATAGGTGGATAGAATAGGATGTAGTTAAGATGGTAGGTGGATAGAATAGGCAAGAAGGTAAGTGCAATCTAGTCTGGACCTGAGTAGTTTTTCTTTTTTAGTATTTCTAATTATCTTATCATACTGTATTATTTCTGAATTTGCATTTTCTCATTTCCATCATTCATAATCTCTAGAAACTAAAAAAAAATGTTAACAGGATTTTACTGAGCCAGCCTCTAACCTGAGAATGTTGAAACAGCAGGCCAGAGACAAAGTACTAGTAATCAGGTAGCTGTTTAATTAGCTTCATTATGAGATTTGCAAATTGGGAATTCTCCTGACCAGAATTCCACCTGCCTGAAGTGAAGACAGAGATTATATACATAAATCACAAGTGGGAAGGTGGATTACAAACACTCATTCCCAGTACCAGAGTGGTTTCCCATGACAAACCCATAAATGGAGGACGATACAACAATTCTGGAGTCCTGTGGGAGCAATACTGCTCAAGTCCTTGGGAGTTGTTACGTAGTTGGGTTACAGGACCGGAGTTCTGTGATGGGAACAGGTTCTACAATCTTTGATTCACTTCACTTCAGGTATGCAGGCAGAAGGATGCCAGTGATTGTGAGCCTTGTCAAAGTTTGATGGATCAGTTCAAACTGCATTGTAAGTCTGACTCAAGTTGGAAAAGGTAATTCTGTGAAATCTAATTTATTAGCCTATTCATTACATGTCATATTGATTATTATAGAAATCAGAATTCCCTCCACACAGGTTTAACTAAATTTTTACCTAAGAAATTTCATTTTGGTTTTAAGAAATCACAAGACTCTTGGAATTTGATAAGAAAGCAAAAAAAAGCAAAAAATAGTTTATTAAAAAATGAAACCAAAAAAACTTCTGTATATTGTATACCCTTTTCGAATTGTACACGTGTTGGCCAGATGGGTTATGTGTATGTCCATGTAGGTCTGTCTAAATGTGACTTGCAGGGATGTGTGAAGAGATATTTCTGGAAGCCCACTCATCCCACTCCAAGGGAGTCTTTGACTCCTGACTAGAGGGTAGTAGGAGAGTGGAGCCATAATACTGCTCTAGGGAATGAGAAGCTAGAGCTACAATTATATATAACTGTTCCATGAAGTCTTTCTAGTCCAGCAGAAATTATTTTTAGGTTCAATTCACTTTCTTGGTTACTGTCATTTAACAGAGAAGATCTGAAAGCTTGTCTCCTTTCTCACCAAATGCCATTTACACTAAGACCTTCAAGAGTAGTTAATAGAGAATATGCCCCTATATATAAAGCAATAGCAAACAGAAATCAGAAGTTAAAAGGATTAGAAAATACCAGATAATACACAGAGCAAATGAGGTCTCCCTTTGGAGCAAGATATCTCAGTTCAAACCGAGAAAGTTCCTGACCTCATCCAATGGGAAATTCCCCAAAATTCTCTAGGGAGGCAAGCTGGAAATCAGGACATATTGAAGCATTGAAAGCATGTTGGCTTTCTCCCAAAGCCTTTCTTTCCCTCCAGGGGACTCTTTCTGAAGAGAGCTTCGAACCAAGTAAGTTCTTTTTTAAAGTTAGAAGCAAAAAGACCTTTCTTCTCCCAAGTTCTCACCAACTCTGCCTGCACTAATGCAGGTTGGAGCAATTATTCTCTTCTTCAATGAGGAGAGCCTTAGGCAAATTTACAGGCTCAATTCTAGTTACAGAATAAATGTTTTCTTCTATAGTTAATTGCACATACTATATATAATCTACATCGTGTTAAAACTGTGAATGCCATGTATCACCTATTTCTTTTAAAGCAGATGTTTCTTAACTGCGAATTTGCTTTTATGTATTCTTGTACCTTGTTAGTATAGCCAATCAAAACACAGGCAGCGTTGCCAATGATTTTGCTGCTTTGCTGTATAAAAGTCCTCTAGGAAAGCTGATTGAATAATCAGAGAAACTATCTCTCTGTGCATTTCCTTTGCACTGCAAGTAAAAAAAAATCTGTTGACTAGTGACCGTGTCTTGTAATTTTTCTTTCAAGTACTATAACAAAACATATTCTTGTGTAGACACTTAAATGAAAAAATAGAGAGAGAGGGAAAAAATAGATCCACTGAATCAGCTCAGTGGCCAATAAGAGGATTGTTTCATCATCCCTGAAGTGCTGGAATCCTTCAGCATGGACTGGGAGGAGCTTTGTAAGTGCTCCACAGCTTTTCTTACTCCCCCATCTAAATCTTTTCTATTCCCATCACATCAGTTGGGGTACGTTTAGCATATTCATCCCTTTCCCCCAATGCTAGGAGATTCTCTGGGGTCATGACGGGGATTCAACCATCCATTTTGTGTGTTTCCGCCATTAGATTGTAGGCTCCTTGAGGGCAGGTATTGTGTTGTTGTTTTTTTTTCATATTTGTATCCCCAGTGTTTAGCACTTTGCCTGGCACATAGTAGGTGCTTAATAAACGTTTATTGATTGATTAAAAAAAACTTTTGTGATCTGGATAATGTGTGGAAGGGAATAGAATGAGGAAAAAGAGAGCAGATGTCAGGATTGGTCATGCAGTTTTGGGGATAGCAACAGTGGCAGGCAAAGTGGAAAGGTAATTAGGAATTGAGTGAAGGTAGCTTTCTGAGCCCAAGATACTTAAGAGGATTTGAGGACCCTTAATGTTCAGAGGCTTGGTGCCTTGAGTAAAATTTAATGATAAAGGAAGTTTCAAAATTAATGTGAAAATGTGGGGAAAAAAAGTGGAAGTCCTGAGGCTGAAGGCAGAGTTCCTAGGTTGGTTCCAAAGAGAAACTGGTGCACTAGGAAGTTGATCCAAACAAGCAAAATACTGATTGTGTGACTCTGGGCAAGCTGCTTAGCCTTTAGGCCTCAGTTTCTTCATTTGTAAAATGGGTTTGGACTTGATGACTTTTCAAGTTCCTTCAAGCCCTAAATCTATATTCCTGTTTTCCTAAGATTCAGCATCAGAGCCTTCACAAAGAATCCTGAAAATGCTTTGAAGAAAGGCAGTATCACTGGAATAAGTGTATTTACTCTGAAGGAGAAAAAAGCTCATTTTTAGGTATAGATCCTAATATTTTTGTTTGAAAAATGAAGATATAATTACCTTAAAGTTATATTTCATAGATGGAAAAATTCTTTTCTAGATGACACTAGATAAAAGAAGACTGTGGTTTGTCCATCAATTTATTTTAAAATAGGTGCTTTCCAATGTGACATGCTGGCTGGTGACAGTCAGGGTGACATTCAGACACAAGTTCTCTAATCCCTATAAGAGCTGGAGCTGAGACAGTTTGGCTCTTAATTATGGGAAATTAAAGTGGCAAATGTTTTAGACTGGACAAGGGTATGTGCTCCATTAAAACAAATTGGATGAATGTGTTAGAGTTAGCCGTCCTTGCAAGAAGGCTGCCATTTAAAAAAATAGCCCATAGAAAGCTGTGCTTAATCAGGCTCCCATCATTTCAGTACATCATAGCCCTGGGGAAGAAATTGATTCAGTGTCTGATGAAGTGTCAGTATTTCCTCTCCTGACATCACCCTCCCTCCCTTTATTTAGCACAGAGAGCAACTTTGTTTTATGGAGCAATGCTTTTGAAAATGGTGTCAATCCTCTAACTTTGCACTCACTTGTCCATCATTTGATTCTGACTTGGGAAGAGTTTTCTTTCTTTCCTTTTTTTAAAAAACTTTTTGCATATCCAAATGAGATTTTATCTTAAATTTTTTAGAGTTTCAAACTTAAATTTATTTATTTATTTTTAGTTTCCAACATTCACTTCCATAAGATTTTGAGTTCTAAATTTTTTCCCCATCTCTTCCCTATCCCTACTCCAAGATAGCATGTAATTTGAAATAGGCTCTAAATATACGTTCATATTAAACATAATATATTAGTCATGTTGTAAAGAAGAATTAGAACCAATGGGAGAAACCATGAGAAAGAAGAAACAAACAAAAAAAAAGAGAGAGCAAATAATATGCTTTGATCTGCATTCAGACCCCATAGTTCTTTTTCTGGATGTGGATGGCATCTTGAGTCTTTTGGATCTGTCTTAGATCCTTGCATTGCTAAGAAGAGTTGAAGTATATCAAAGTTAGTCATCGCACAATATAGCTGTTACCATGTACACTGTTCTCCTGGTTCTGCTCATTTCATTCAGCATAAGTTCATTTAAGACTTTCCATGTTTTTTTTGCTGTCCCCCTGCTCATCATTTCTTAGAGCATACTAGTATTCCATTATGTTCATATACCACAACTTGTTCAGCCATTCCTCAACTGATGGGTATCCCCTCAATTTCCAATTCTTGGCCACCACAAAAAGAGCTGCTATAAATATTTTTGTGCATGTGGGTCTCTAATGTTAATGGGAGTTGAATATCTTCCCCACCCATTAATAGTCCTCACCTGGAACCCAACAAAAGAAACTTGATTAGGGGGACTTGTTTTTCAGGAAGGCCCACACCTTTTGTTACTTTGTAATTAGGCAGTGGATCACTGTGAGTTGTGCTGCCCTATGACCCTGAAGAAGTTTATATTCTGAGGTTAGCATTTTGCTTTAGGGCTTACTCATGGGAAGAGTGTTCTTGTGATTTGACTAGATGAGACTCTGGGTAGCCATTAAGGAGTCTTCCCCTCGCCCCCCAGGCCCTGGCTTTGAAAACCCAGATGCTGGTGCTTCTCTCTCTTGTAACTATGTATGTATATAATGGTCAGGCAGCTGTATCTGTTGATCTGTGACGTATGTGTTATTTGGTAAGACAGTTAGAAGCCCTGTCTGTTGGTCTTTATGCTATTATTTCTGCTTGTTATTTGTTTGTATTTTCTCTGAAGTTCAAGGTGATGTTTTCTCTTCTAAACTAAGTAAATGATATCTGTTTGATTAAAATAAGACTGTTGACCCCCTTTGAGTTGCTTTTCTTTAGAAAAGCAGATAAAGAACCTGTCCTAGCAGCCCTCCTCTGTGTGCTGGTATTATTGCAAGTAGCATTGTTGCTAGAGGGTCCTTTTTCCATTTGTATAATCTCTTTGGGGTACAGACCTAGAAGTGGTATGGCTGGGTCAAAGGAGGAACAGTTTTCTAATGCTGTACAGCAATCCTTTGGGGACTTTCTTTTCAGGAGAAAAGGACTGAGTTCACACTAATCAGATGATCAATCAACAAGCTTTCATTAAGCTTCTATTATGGGCCAGGAGCTAAATATACAAAGGTAAAAATGAGAGACTCTTCCCTGAAGCAGCTTCCATCCTGTGGAGAGAGGAAGTCTATTGGTAGAGTAATAGAACTATTATTTGGGAGAGAGCTTTACAGATATTTTGTAGGGAACCAATACCTGCTTATGAGTGATGCCCCTAAACTCTTTTCACCCAAGCACTTACAGCCTACTAAAAGACTCTGCAATGTTTTATGCCACCAGGAGAATATTCATTCCTTATAAAAGGCAGGGGTTTTTCCTCCATCTCTATGCCAGTTTACCAGACAAGGTTTTTGAGGTATGAAACATAAAAGCCGCCTGTTCTACCATGTATTATTTGTGCATTCATAGCCTGGAATACTGAATAACATTTTTTAAATGACCATGGATTTTGAGAGTCATTACCCTGTCCATTGCTCGGTAGATTCCTCTGAATCCCCTTTTCTCCTCTTAAACTAGCAATTAATCTTTCTGTTATTTGTCCATACATATACAGATCTGCACACTCACACCCACACACACCCACAGATGTGTATTTATGAAGTAGGTAGGTGGTGCAATGAGTAGAGCTTTGGATCGGAAGTCAAGAAGACCTGGGTTCAAATTTGGGCTCAGACTATTGCTAGCTGTGTGACCTTTGGCAAGTCATTTAACCTCTGTCTGTCTCAGTATCTATAAAATGGGGGTAATAATTGCACCTACCTCCCAGAGTTGTGAGACTAGAATGAGATAAGATTTGTATTTGTATAGTATTATATAATAAGCACACAGTAAGCACTATCTGAATGTAAGCTGTTATTGTTGCTGTTACTATCATTGTTATCTGTCATCCACCAGAATGGGTCTTCAGGAAGAAAACTCTCTCCTTTTTGCAACTGAAGAAAATAAACCCCTATGGCAAATGCAAGATTTAACCACATGATAATTCAATGTTTGGTAAATAAGATGCCTCCTAAAATGTAAACACTTGCATAGTTATTAATACCAACTAAAAATCTAATGGTTGTTGATTACTGTTTCATGCCCAGATTTAATCAGATGGGGATATACCTCCTGGGTTTGGGAACCCTTCAGTTCTTGCTATACTTTCAAAGAAAATATTTCTTTGTAAAAGCTAATTTATATTAATTGGAAATCAGTAGAAAAATATAGAGATTTTGGCAATTGATATTAGGGTAACACATTGGAAAGGGAGGGCTTTGAGAAATTGTACTAGGAAAAAAACCCTTAACTCTATGTTACCCCAAGAATTCCAAAGAAAAAGCAAAGACTCACTCTGAAGACCCTACTTACTAGTCCAAATGTGAGTTGGAAAAGTGAGTCCAGTAGTTATGAACTACAGAAACTTATTTGTAAAATCTTATGGAGAAAAACATTTGATGGAAGAATATGAGCAATATTGCCTAATAAATAGAGATAATGAAGGGTAAAGTCATTTTATAGAAAGCTTGGTCAGAGACCCAGCTAATCCAAAACATCTTGAGGGAATTTAAGGATAAAAATTGAAGGAAGAAAGAAAACAGAAGGAAAATTGAAGGCATCTGCAAAGATTTTTGTTCACCTTCAAGGACAGTAGAGTCACCACACTGTTCAATGTGTATTTATAGAAGCAGGAAAAATGGCACTAAGGAAAAGAGAGATGGAAAAAAGGCTGAATTAAGCAAAGTATATATAGAAGAGACCTGTGCTGGAGGTGACATTGAGGGACCAATTCAAAAGGTGTCTGAAGAATGGGAATCTGAAAAAGTATAGAAAAAAAATCTTGGACCATATTAACACTAAAAAAGTTTACTTCTTTTGAAGAATATTGGCAACTACAGAATATATGCCTGCTTTCCTATTTATATGACATTTTAATGAGAATAAGCTATACAAGCATCCTTGATGAAGGCATTAACATAGAATCAGCAGGCTTTTTGCAAGTGGTATACCATAATGGACCATATCTTTACCATTTCACTACTGATTAAAGATATAGAACAGAGATGTCAGACATGCTGTCATCAACACAGCCCCTTGAGTGCCTCAGGAACTAGATTAAGATGTAATTGGGACATACTTAGCCTAATAAATAAAAATACAATAGAACAAAGCTAATGTTGATATGTGGTTTTCTAAATCAATGTGCTGCCAGAGATCCTTATGTACCTGTTTCTATTTGAGTTTGATACTACTGATGTAGAGAATACACAATCCCACTATACTCATTGTTTGTTGATTATTTTTAAAAGTATTTTATTTGATAGAAAAAACACTACCTTGCAACATGGTGCTTCCTGTTCATCTGTCAAAAACATTTAAGATTCCTTGAAAGATTTAACCACAGAGAGAAACTTGTTTGTCACCCTCATGATCTTAAATATGAGGTGGGATATAAAACTGGAACCAAAGGTATTCACTACTCATGATGGAGGAGAATCAATGCAGAATCCAAGAGGGTCTTCTAGGTGTTCCTGTTTGTAAGTGATGTTATTTGAGTTGAATAAAGGTCTGGAACACTCCACAGCCTCCTAAAAGTGATCAATAACCTCTCAAAAGAATTTTGTATAGCATGAATTGATGCTCAGTGAAGTGAGCAGAACCAGGCGAACATTGTACACAGTAACAGCAACCTTGTGCAATGACCAACTTTGTTAGACTTAGCTCTTCTGAGCAATGCAATGATCTAAGATAATTCCAAGACTCATGATGGAAAAATGCTATCCACATCCAGAGAAAGAATTATGGAATCTCATTGCAGATTGAAGCACACCTTTTTCTCTTTCTTTTGTTGTTGTTTATTTCTTTCTCATGGTTTTTCCCTTTTGTTCTGATTCTTCTTTCACAACATGACTAATGTGGAAATATGTTTAATATGATCATACATGTATAGCCTATATTAGATTGCATGCCATCTTGGGGAGGGGGGATATTTAAAACTCAAAATCTTATAAAAGTATGTGTTAAAAGCTAAAAATAAATAAATAAATTAAAATTATTATTATTATATAAATTATATATGAATATATAAAAATTATATATATATATAAATTATAAAAAGAATTTTGCATAGCAATCTATATGGAAAAAAACCAAGTGGATGAAGATTATTATCCAAAGTTCGGATTGTGACAATTAGACAGGCAATTTATAGAACTTGTCCACCTGTTTATATAGCGTGTCCCAAAAGTTATAGTACATTAGGTCTTAGTTAGGACCTTTGGGATATCCAGTATATCTTAGACAGATACAGTACGCATGGCCAAAAAATTGGACCCAGAATTAAACAGAAGAATTGCCTTCAGGAAATGGCAAAGCTCCTCTAATGGTACCAAATTTCTTCCAGAAAAAAAATCTTTTAAAAAATGTCAATATCCACTTGTATTGTTATAGGGCTGCAAATAAAGGAACACTAAAATATCTGAAGAATTAAAGATTAGTATCACAGAAAAATCAATGGAGCAACACATGGTGGGTTGCAATAGACTAACATCTAAGAAAAAAAGGACTTTATAGAACTAGAGTAAAGGATTACATCAAAGAAATGTTTGAACAGAAAAGAAGATGGGATGTTCACATGGTGGGAGCAAGGGGTGAAAAGTGTGCAGTCCAAGAGATCCACTGTTACCCTCCTGGTGTCAGGAGAAAACAAGGAAAGCATCCAGCACTTTATGTGGCAGAGTCATGGGAAATAGGGTCAAGAATTGTATAGGATGGCCAGGCATGGATAGGTAAGAATCCGCATCCTAGGAGGGGAATCCAAATAATTGAGATTACAACTAATAAAGATAGGAGTCATAGATACGTCACAAACAATTTGAGCAAATAGGGTTTTGACAAAGCCAATCACCAATCAGGAAAGAAGGGAAGGGAAGTAACCCCTTCCCTTTCCTCACAACCCTCTCCCAGATAGAGCATGTTTCCAAAAAGTGAGGGAAGGTTCCAGAGGAGTCCCTCCTCCTCTACCACCTTTTGGGAAGTGGAAGGAGTGTGTGCATGCGTGTGTGCGTGTGTGTGAGTGTGTGGTCATGCCACTGCAATGGACTAGAACTTAATTTAGAATGTGGATAGGCTGAAGGTCAGAGGGTAAAGAAAGAAGAGGTCAAAGTGAGGTTGGGTAAGCAAGAAAGCAAAAGATTGCTCTTGGCTGGCTGGGCTATTGGCAGCCTCAACAACCTTATTTATTTTCTTTTGGGCATTTGCATTATATTTAGGACTGGCTAAGGGAATTTTCTCTTCTTATTTCTTCTACTCACACCCCCAATCAAACTCAGGACTGAGATCACAGAAGCCTTGGTGGGCACTGCTCCCTTATGCCATCAGTGCAAGTCAAACACTTTTTTAAAAATAGCTATGGAAGGGAGGAAGTAGGGAGGGTCTATTAGAGTAGCTCTTAGTAAGTGAGAAGTCATAAAGCCTTATTAGCCCTGGCTGTTTTTTAGCCATGTCCAACTCTTTATGACCCCATTAGGTCTTTTCTTAGCAAAGATACTGCAGTGGTTTGCCATTTCCTTCTCTAGCTCTCTCTAGATGAGGAACTGAGGCAAACAGGATTAAGTGACTTGACCAGGGTCACACAGCTAGTAAGTATCTAAGGCTAGATCTGAACTCAAGAAAATGTGTCTTCCTGACTTCAGACCCATCACTTTATCTACTATCTACTTCACCACCTATCAGCCCTCCTCACCCACAGCACCCCCCCCAACCACTACATTTATCATATGATATGGAAAACCATATCATCTTTTCCAACTTTAAACAACCTTTCTCTTTCTATTAGTCAAATAAGCCATTAAACTTCTTACTCTAGACCAGAGATTCACAGAGGGTCTGTGAACTTGTTTTAAAATTATTTGAGTATTTACACTTAAGGTCTGTGAACTTATTTTTAAAATATTTTAATAATTATTTAAATATAATTCCTTTAAAAATGATTTTAGAACATTATTCTAAGAAGGGGTCCTTAGGCTTCACCAGATTTTCAAAGAGGTCCGTGACAAAAAAAAACAACAACCATTAAGAACCCTGGCTCTAGACACATTTCTCTCAAGAAAATTGTCTTGCCAATTTGGAACTATGCCCAAAGGGCTACAAAACTGTGCATTCTCTTTGACCCAGCAATGCCACTTTTGGTCTGTATGCCAAAGAAATCATAAAAAAGGGAAAAGGACCCATATGTACAAAAATATTTATAGCAGCTCTTTCTGTGGTGGCCAAGAATTGGAAATTTAGGGGATGCTCATTATTTGGAGAATGGCTGAAGTTGTGGTATATGAATGTAATGGAATACTATTGTGCTCTAAGAAATGATAAGCTGGCAGATTTCAGAAAAACCTGGAAAGACTTACATGAACTGATGCTGAGTGAAGTGAACAGAAACAGGAGACCATTGTGCACGGTAACAGCAACATTGTGAGATTTAACTCTTCTTAGCAATACAAGGATCTAAGACAACTCCAAAAGACTCATGATGGAAAACACTGTCCACATCCAGAAAAAGAACTATGGAGTCTGAATACAGATCAAAGCATACTATTTGTTCTCTTTTGTTGTGTTGTTTCGTTTCTTCTTTCTCATGGTTCCTTCCATTGGTTCCAATTCTTCTTTACAACATGGCTAATATGTTTAATATGAATGCATATATATAGCCTGTATCAGATTGCATGCTGCCTTGGGGAGAGAGGAAGAAAGGGAGGGGAAGAAAATTTAGAACTCGAAATCTTATGGAAGTAAATGTTGAAAACTAAAAATAAATAAATTAATTTAAAAAAAGAAAAAGAAAATTATCTTGCTATGGAATCATGGAGCAGAAATTTTTTATCTAGTTCAAATCTGTTTATTTTAATGTAATGAGGGGACTGGCCAATGAAAGCATTTACAAGGAGTCTCCCTACCTTGGGGGTATACAGTAGTTATTGACGCCTCACTTGAATGTAGCCAGGCAGGAAAGAGGCCTTGTTATGCCTTGACAGTGCCCTTTTCAGTTAAATGTGTGCCCCTTTCTAGCTCAGTCACATGCTCTGAAGTCTCTGTGGGGCATTACATCAGGCTAAACACACTGTCCATGCTCACAAGGATTGGGCTTCCCTTGATGGATCCCTCAATTTACACAAAAGATGAATAAAATGTGGATAGAAAGGTAAGGGTAAAAAACAATTCAAATCTCAATTGTGTAGCAAAAGACTGAAAAGCTTATAAAATTCTAAATATAGACTAATAGCAATTATATCCAGAAGAGACCATATAGACTCCAACTTCCTCAATTTATAAAGCAGAAAACTGAGGCCTTGAGATATCAAAATGACTTTCTTAAGATTAAGAAAACTCCTAATAACTAGCAATATTACTGAGATTGGCACTTTATAACCAGCTCCTCTCCCATGTGTCAAGTTGTCCCTCTCTTGAACAGTTAAAAGACATGGGTTCCCACCACAATTCTGCCACTTATTACCCAGGTGGCCTTGGGCAAGCCACTTAATCTCTCTGGGACTCAGTTCCCTCATTTTTTAAATGAACAATTAGATGAAATAATTGCTAAGTTTCATTCTTACTCTAAAATCCCGTGATTCTTTTGACTCCCAAGTGATTCAAGCTACTATACTTGTGCAATATGGCAAGAATCTATTTCCTATTCCTTCCCTAAAGATGCAAAGGGAATAAATTCTCAAAGGTAGCCTTGAGTAACTGGGGGGAACCATTTAAGAAATATTCATTTGGGAGATAAATAGTACAGAGAAACACATGGATCCATCTCACTTCAGGGAGCAAATATTCTGCAGTGAAATAGCTCTTTAAGATAAGCCTCCTTGGAATAAAGTCAACTTAGGTCAGCCAAACCTATAAAATATAAATGATAACAGTTCAGGTTTTGGGGACCTTGAGTTTGTTACATCTGACATCTCTGGGTATTTTTCTCAACATTTTTTAGAAAGAAGTCTGCTATGTAGCAAGTGTAAAAGGGACCCTATTGTCCTCTAGGTGGGGCTCTGAACTCACTATATAGCGAGTGTATAAAAAAGGAGAGCAAGCTGACTAAAATCTGTGTTGTAAACTGCACTTTTTAAGGAGAAATTGATAGCAGTTGGAGTCTCATTAATTGAAAACCTTAGTAGTGAAAATGGTATTTTATCAAGGAACACAAACTGGGGGAACAAGACAAACCGCCAGGCTTAACTGAGCCTAAAACAGTCCAGGATTTGGAAGGCTGGCTTTTACCTCAAAAGCTTTACTCGTGCACCATGGTACTAGCAAGTCAGGTTGCAAGGATGCAGAAATGTATTTAAATGAGATCCTGTGGACTTGCTCACCCTTGATACCAACCTGATAAGAGTGCTAGTAGTATGAGACTTCAGGAAACTGGGGGTATGCCTAGAATTTCCCCATGTTATCATTCACTCCAAACATTTAGCCCAGCTTAGGGCTCATTTGGGTGAATGCAGTGTTTCAAGTTTTCCTTGAAGAAGCGTGACTAGCTAATCAGTTATTCAGCCGTGGACAAGACAAATGGTGAGCATTTGCATGCCTGCCTGGTTGTTACATACTATTTCTCTAACTTCAACACAAGAAGACATCCCTGCCATATGTTATGTCACTTCTTACTAAGCTGGGGGTGAATGAGTGGGATTGACTGGCAAGGAGAACCAGCACTGGCATGGCAGGGCAGGGCTCCTTTGTTCTAGGTGCTGACTATGGCGAAGGGGAGCACCTTTTCTGTCATGGGAGAGAGTGGGGTGGGGTGTACGTGGGATGGTACTTTCTTAATCCTAGCATAGTAAACTCAGTCCTAGCTCTGGTCCTCTTCTGTTTTCAACAAACTGCCCTTTATCTTATATTTCTCCTTCTCACATTCTTTCCCTCTTCTGGTGCCATTGACACCTGGCTTTCTCCTGAAGATTCTTCCTGTTCTCCAAAGCTGCCCCCTCCTTCTGTCACATCCCGTGAAGCCGAGGACCAGCCAGCAGGGGGAGGTGCTCACTCCTTACTACCCAATGCCACTTTCTACGTTCTCTCAACAACCATTTCTTCCTTTCATGTTCACTCCATTTTGCCCAAATTCTCGTTGCTATTAACCATGAACCTTTAGGCCACTTGCCTTTCTCACCAATAAATTCAGTACTGGCTCACAGTGCTCTCCACCCCAACCTTATTCTCTTCTAACACAGGTTCTTTGACCTTCAGACTTCTTAATTCCCATGACCTCTCTCTCTCTCTCCAGTCTATCTCAACTATGCACAGAAATGGTCACATACATATGCTGTGATTCCTATACACAGTAACAATTATATAGCACTTTAAAGTTTGAAGATATAAGGTTATGTAGCACATTACATATATATATATATATATATATATATATACACACATATATATATACGCATACATATGTATATATAATCTCATTTGATCTTCCCAGCAATCCTGTAAGATAAGTACTATCTGAATTTTATAGAAGAGGAAACAGACATGGATAGCTGTGATTTGCCGAGGGTTACATAGCTAGTCAGTGTCTGAGGTGGTATTTGAACGCATATCTTTCTGACTCCCATCCTACATGCTATCCATTAGGCAAAAAAGGTACATTCTACTTCAGACTGATACTACCATCCTTTGGGAATGGGAAGATCATACATATATATTGAAGATCACATTGCCTATAAAGTAACTACAGTGATACCTGCTAGATTGCAAATTCCAAGAATGGGCAAAATGGAGACTTTTATTCATCTCTGAATCTCCAGGGCCAAGTGCATAGCCTGGCACCTAGTAGATGAGCAACACATTTTAAAAAAATTGAATTGAATAGTGCAACATTTGAAGTTCACACAAACAGGGGGATGATGAAGTAGGGTAGTCTTTCTGAACATCTGATAACAACCTGGAGAGCAACTTCTAGACGTCTAATTAAGTTTCTTTAAGCTGAAAATAGCTTCTGCCAACTTTAAACATGACATTCTGTATGAGTCCATATTTAGCCTCTCTCATCTCCTTGAGACCAAAAATGAAACAAACAATTCTCAAAATTATTTCTCCATATATGAAGTACCCCATTCATGCTACAATATCCCACTACCTCAAATGTCAGAGGTCCAATCATCATAGAAGCTGGAGGAGGGTTCTGCATGGTAATAAAGGGGTGAGAAAATTCATCTCTCCTGTTCCATAAAGTTATGTATTAATGTCAAGAACTGATTAATTAAAACCTGTTACTTTTCTCAGTCATCTGAATGTCTACATGCCTTTCTTACCCTTATCACAGTGTCTGAGACATATAGCTTTTATAGGACAGGGAATAGGTTGGCTACCTCTCTCACAGGGACAGGAACAGAAAGTGCTATGGAAAATAGTTGTCTTTGTCCCTCTGCTGCTTTGGATGGTTTTCTCCTGAGGATCACGATCACATATTCCTTATGAGACTCTGTAAGCCTCAAGTGTATTTACAAGGGGGAAAGTGTGAAAGGAATTGAAGACCACAGGTAGGGGGGGACACAACGTTTTTTGGGAAGTGAGCTTCAAAGCTTGCTTCATTATTTAACTTCCTATCTAGTCCAACCAAGTGTCTACCCCTACCTGATCCTTTCTCTGGTCTTCTCTGACTCCTCCTCCTTTTCCCTACCCACAGACTTGAAGAAGCAGGGCTTGTTCTAATACAGGGGTGGGAAACTTGTGGCCTCAAGGCCACATCCTTCTAAGTCCTTGGTGCAGCCTTTTGATGGAGTCCAAGTTTTACAGAACAAATCCTTTTATTAAGAGGATTTGTTTTGTGACTTTTGGATTCAAAGGGCTGCACTTGAGGACCTAGTGGGCCATATGTGACCTTGAGGCTTCAGGTTCCCCACTCCTGTTCTAATGGGATTATGAAAAATACCTCTATGGGGTCCTTGGCTGGATCCAAAGACAAAAAAGAGCACTAAGTGATGTTGAGTCAGCCTATGCCAGAAAAGCAGTATGGTCACCAGTCTCCCTGAAGATGGTTCTTAAAGACATCAATCAGTTAATCAACAAGCATTTATTATTAATTTTATTTTTAATTCTTTAAATTTTCAGGTGCTTAGATTTTTCTTCCTCACATCTCCCCCAACAGTGGAGGAGATAAAAAGAAAAACAAAACTCTTACAACAAATAATCATAGTCAAGCAAAAAAAAAATTCCCATATTGTCCATGTTCAAAACTGTATGCTCCATTCTATACATGTCAGGAGGAGGGAAGATATCATTCTTCCTCATGGGTCCTCTGGAATCAAAGCTGATTATTTTTCAGCAAGCATTTATTAAGACCGATTATGTCATTGAACAAGCATTTATTAAGTGCCTACTATGTTAGTCAACCAAGTGTTCATGCATTCAGCACCTATTATGTCATTTAGCAATCATATATTAAACATACATGATGCTCATCAGTAAGCCAATAAGTATTTATTAAGAGCTTATCATGTGCCCAGTCCTGTGTTAGGTGATGGGAATTTACATACATACAACGAAACAATCTCTGCTCTCAAGGAACTTACATTCCAGGGGACATGGTAGGTCGGTTACAACTAAACCACATGCAATGCTTGCCTATCAGAGATTGCTAGACCATATTCAAATCTGAATCTCCAACCCACTCAATGGAGCCCATCCCCATGCATATTCCATGGGGTTGTTAAGCATTTGTCAGCACACTGCTGCTTCAGACCCTAATTAGCTTTCACCCTGGATTATTGCAATAGCCTTCTAAGTGGTTTCTCCATTTCAAGACTCACCACTCCAGTACATCCTCACATTGCTGCCAAAGTAATTTTCCTCACACATAGATCTGATCATGTGACTCCCCTATTTAATCAACTGCGGTGGCTTCCTGTTGCCTCAAATATAAATTCTTCTATTTCATTTTTAAAGCCCTCCACAGCCTGGCCCCAACCTATTTTTCCAGTCCAAGGGGATGTTACTCCCCCTCCCTCACTCTGAGATTGGTATAAACTGGCCTCCTTTCTCTTTCTCATACATGGCACTCCATCTCCTGACTTGGTCAGTCAGTCTGTCTTTCACCATCCCATATACCTGGAATATACATACTCCTTCCTTCTCTCTGTCTCATGGAGGTCCTGACTTCTTCTAAGATGCAGCTCAAGCACTATCTTTTAAATGAAGCCTTTCTTGCTTTCCACAGCAACTATTGCTTCCATACTAAGCTACAATATAATTATTATATATATG
Source organism: Pseudochirops cupreus (assembly GCA_028627135.1). Taxonomy (NCBI): domain Eukaryota; kingdom Metazoa; phylum Chordata; class Mammalia; order Diprotodontia; family Pseudocheiridae; genus Pseudochirops; species Pseudochirops cupreus. Next base: position 358,682,514 of record CM053580.1, on the reverse strand, counting down.
TATACATATTTCTTTTATTTTATGTTATATACATATACATGTATGTATATACTTGTTTTCTTCCTCTATTAGAACATAAGCTTCTTATGAGTAGGTCCTGTTTCATTCCTTAAACTTGTATTTCAGCTCTTAGCACAGTATTTGGCACATGCTAGGCTCTTAAAAATACTTATTGATTGGTTATCATTTGATTGACCCAGGATCTCCTGACCTCCGGAACTTGAAAGACTACTTTCAAGGTTGGGCATACTCATCTTGGTACTGCTCTTCAGTCGCCTGTGATCAGGTAAAGAAAAACAAATCAGAAGATAACCAGAGGCCAGGTTTTAGCTTATCTAGTTGAATCTCTGCTTTCACTGCCAAATGTATTTGCTGAGCTCTCTGGGTGGAGAAGACCATTCCTCTCTATCTTTCAGCAGATGTCCCAGTGTTACATCATGTTGTTTTCTTTACATCATGTTGTTTTCTGGAGGGTAGATGGAGAGAAAGAGAGAGAGAGAGAGAGAGAGAGAGAGAGAGAGAGAGAGAGAGAGAGAGAGAGTCCCCCTTTGGGGGACTAAGGAAACATTCAGGGTTTGTTTCATGTCCCAAAGTGACAAGTCTTTCATAGGTGAGCACATGTTTTCCTGAAAATGGCCAGAGCAACTCAGTGTACTCTCTATGGGATGGCTCCTTCAGGCCCATCCCCATATACATTCCATATTTCAATCCATGCTGCAAAGGAAGTATATAAAAATATGACATAACCAATTTTTCTTTCCTATTCATAGTGTAAGATGAAACTTTTTCTACAAAAGGAACAGATGTGAGTGAAAACAGCTATACAAGTACAGAGCTATTCTTACTTGTGGCAATGTTGCAAAATTGAATTCTATTCATTTGGTTGTTTTTATTGGTGGTGGTGGTGGTAGTAGTGGTGGGGGAGTATGTATTCATCTGCATACGTAAATAAATCTGGTCTCTATCTTTAATAGCATTGATAAAGAAATTAGCAGATAAAAGCTCATAAACTCCAAAGTTTATAAAATTTTCATTCCACATATACTTGAGAATGGAAAAAAAATGCATTGGTGAGATACTGAATGAATGATAAACCAAAGTGACCATTTTGTATCTTAAAAACACATTCAGGGTGTCAAAGTGCTGACTTCATATTGGCTTTTTATGTTTTGAGGAGACATTAAATCAATAGTGACAGCTGAAAGTGAGAAAAAGCCAAGAGAAGAAAATCCCCAAGAAAAAATTCAAAAGAATTAAATATTCAGCTGCAAACATTTAAAGTTCCTGAAATAACTTCATCCCTCCCCTTCATTGCTTAATCTTGCATTTTTGGAAGCTCAGTTGCAACCACTCATTTTAATTTAAAATAAATGTAACTATGTCTAATGCCAAAAGCTTTGTTGAAAAGACAGTCTAAGAAAGAGGAAGTTGGAATTTCCCCTCCTTGCTGCCCTGCTTTTGCCTTCTCATTGAACACACCATTTAAATGCTAGCAGGTCAATGTTCCTAATTCTATATAAGCACTATATTATCTTGGAACTATTTGTTTTAGCATAGAGTTATTATGTTCATATTTTTTTACCCCCTTCTTTAAGGGAAAGGAATCTAGTCCACAGTGTTTTTATTTAAAGGAAACTATAGCAGATTTCTTTATAGAAGAATAGAAATGCAGAAACATTTTCCAAAGAAGACATGTTCTCTTCTCTATCACTTTGGGTCTTAGAGAGACTGGGCTCTAACTTAAATTGGATACTACAAAGCATTTGCCCCACCAAGTTCACTTCTGATTGGGCATAGTTAGTCTAGGTCTTTCTATAAGACACCATATCTCATCTCAGCTACCAGATTGATCCACTAATGGGCTGGATCAAGCAAGTTGTTCCTTGGGCCTACATATGTGCATCAGGTTTAGCTTCTGACAAACTCTAGTATGGACAGCCATCACTAGATTTCTGCTGCCCTGACCTTTTAAAATCTCATAAGGTCATGTACCAAAGGAAAAAAGATACAAAAAGTAGATGGTCCTGTCTTCCAACAAAAAATTGCCTAAGAGACTGTACCCTCTTGGGTAAGCCTGCTGAGGGATTGGGAGTGAGGGGGAAGAGTGGTCTCCTCCATTCTTGTGGAATTCAGAGTCATCCTTATATCTCATGGCCAAAGGAAGGAAATAGGGAAAGTGTTTCTGTTGGGAATTTTGGTATGCATGCTGGATTCTGGCTCAGCTGTCAACCGAATGTCTTTTCTTCCCTGCTTTAAGTTATATTGGGACCCGAATTACTTTACAGTGATGTGGGGAAGATACTAATTGTATAGTATATGTAATGTATGTAATTAGAGGACATACCAGAATGGGAACTTGAGCTGAAATCATATAGAAGAAACCTGCTTTCCCTCAGAGGCACCTCTAGAATCTGGGGTGGGGGGGAGCAGAGCCTATGTATGTATGTTACATGTTATTAAAAGGATAGTTAATGAGATAGCGATCACAAAGACCAATACTGCTTGTTCAAAAATAGGTCACACCAGATTAACTTTATTCTTTTGTTTTTCTTTTTCTTCTCTCCCTTCCTTCCTCCCTTCTCTCTCTCTCTCTCCCTCTCCCTCTCTTTCTCTCTCTTCTTCCCCTTTCTTTTTCTCTCTCTCTCCTTTTTTCCCAGTTAATATACTAATACATCATGCAAATTCCAAAGATAAAGTCTTCCTAGATTTTTAACAAGCATTTGACAGTTTCTCATGCTATTCATATGGAGAAAAACATTCCTTTATTTGGCATTTAAAGCCCTTTATAGTCTGGCCTCAAGTTTATTACACATTACTCTCCATTATTACATTCTATATTCCAATAAACTGATTTACTTGTTTCTTTTACATACTATTACATCTTCTGTCTTCCTGCCTTAGCACAGATAGTCTCCTGAGACTGGAATGTATTCCTGATCCTCACCTCAGCCTTGTAGTATTATAGTTTCCTTTAAAACTCAGCCCAAGTGCTCCTTTCTGCACAAGGCCTTTCCTGATGCTCCAAATGCTTATGTTTACCTCTACCTTGAACTTACCTCATATTTATTTGTCAAATATTCTGTTTCTATGTACATGGCATTTTCTCCTGATAGGATCTAAATTTCTTGAGAGCAGGGACTGTTTAATTTTTATCTCCTTTGTCTAGCATAGTGTCTTGTACATAGTAAGTACTTCATAGATGCTCATTAAATTGAAATAGATGACATTAAGAATCCAAAAAGATTGCTATAGCCTAGATGTAAATGTAAAATTTTACATTTAAGATTAAGAAATCAACTTCACAAGTACAAGAGATAAATGGTATAGTACTTAATCTAAAAAAAAAAAGAACTAAGAGTGTTAGTAGACTGAAATTCAGTATGATCTATTGATGTTAACTGGTATACAAGAAAGTTAGTGAGATCTCAGGCTGTATTAAGATGGGTATAATGTCCAGATTAGTGATCATCCTGCTACCCTTGGTCAGACCACATATGGAGTTTTGTGGTCAGTTCTTGGTACTGCATTTTAGGAAGGACATTGAAAAGCAGGAAGGCTTCCAGAGGGAGGTGATGAGGTTGGCAAAGGGTCCCAAAATCTTACATTAGGAAGACTGGTTGAAGGAACCATGAATATTTTTTATGTTTATATAGGATATATTATTATTTAGGATATTTAGTTCACATAATAACAACTTACCGGGAAGGTATATGTAATGTTAAGGGAATTTGAAGATCTTCTCTGCCCCTTAATAGGCACATAGAGCCCTCACCCAGAGCTAATCAGGCTCTGGGCTACAGGGAATTTCCAATTAAGTGCTGGGGCACGAGAATTCTCAGGCTTCTCAGCTCTGAGCCAATCAGGGGCCAAGTTTTTGCTATATATTCTGGAAGGCTAGTGTTTTGCTTTGGGGGTTTGCTTATGAGAAGGATCTTGTGATTCCCTGGTCAAAACTCTGAATAGCCATATGTTCAGGACCCTCTGACTGTTCAGATGTAAAGGCTCTCTCCATCCAGTGGCATATGTTAAGTGTATAGCGATATTGCTTTTATTCAGGCAGTCAGAGCCTATCTGTTGGTCTTTATGCTAATTTCTCTGCTTATATATTCTCTGATGTTTAGGGTGCTGAACCGGTGAATATAACTAAAGTAGACTACTGACCCCTTAAAAATTGCTTTCCTTTTAGAAATGCAGATCCAGGAACCTGTGCTAGCAAGCCATCCTGGGTGTGCCAGTGTGCTTGCTGTTACAGTATATAAGATGTGTCTTTGAGGATCTGAAGGGCTGGCATGGATGACAGAATCACAGAATTTAAGAGTTGGAAGGGACCCCAGTGGCCATATAATCTAACATACAAATAAGTATCCTTGCTGTAAAACTCAACCAATGATAATCTAGTATCTGCTTAAAGATCTTGAAGGAGGGGGAATCCAGTACTGCTCAAGGTTGCCCATTCTACTTTTAAACAATTCTAATTGTTAGGAAGCTCTTTCTGAAATCAAATCTAAATGTGCTTCTTTGCAATAGAACCAACAGAATGGGCAGATATCAGCCCTTCAAATACTTGAAGACCATGGTCATGGTCCTCAGTACTCTTCTTCACTCCAGGATAAATATATTAAGTTCTTTCAATTGATTCTCATATGACACGGACTCAAGGCCTTTCATCATCTTGATTTCCCTCCTCTGGACAATCCAGTCTTTTTTCCCGTGTCCTTAATCTATGGTGCCCAGAACTAAACACAATGCTGCATATGAGGTCTGATGAGGAGGGCAGAACATAGTGGCACTACCACTTCTTTATTCTTGGACATTATATCTCTTAATATAGCTTAAGGTAGCCTTTGATCTTTTGGTTACTACATCATAAAGAGCTTACAGGCTTCTAAATCCTCCAGATCTTTTTCAGTACAAGAGTTATTTAACTATTCCTCCTTGATCTTACACTTATGAAGTTGATTTTTTTTTTGTCTCCAAGTGTAAGACTTTACATTTATCCCCATTGAATTTCATCTTATTGAAGTCAGCCCAATGCTCTACTGTGACAAGGTCCTTTTGGATCCTGACTCTATCATCCAGTGTGTTACTACTGGTCGCTCTCAAGTTTGTGTCATTTCCAAATCTGATAAACACACCATCTATGCTTTTGTTCTTCATTGCTAAAACTGTTAAAGTTCCAAGCACAGATCCCCGTGGTATTTCAATGGATACTTCCTGACACATTGACATTGAATCATAATCCACTATTCTTTAGTTTGGCTATTCATCCAATTTTGAATCCTGTCTCCCCATTATATATATCATCATCCTTTGCACATTTTTCTAATCAATCAAGTATTTATTAAGCTCCTACTATGTGTTAGACACTGTTGTGGTAGATGCTGGGGATATAAATATAATGAATGAATCAATCACTACTTACAAAGAGCTTACTTCTAACTGGGGAGATGACAAAGACATATATATATATATGTATATATATATATACATATACAGATATATATACACACACACACACATATATAAGCAAAAGTAGAAGTAGAATAAAAATAATAAATATAAATTTTTAAAAGCAGTTAAATACAAGATATTTTGGGATGCAAGGCAGGCAATAACTTGGAAAAGTTACATAAGATGGTTCTTGAGCTGCATTTTGAAGGAAGAAAGGAATTTTATGAGGTAGAGATGAGGAAGGAGTACATTTTAGGTAATGACTGTCTAGTTCAAAGGAAGGCAGAGGAACAGTGGGATATTATGTTTGAGCAACAGAGAGAAGGCAAGTTTGCCTAGATTGCAGAGTGTAGGAAGGGGAGTAATGTCTAAGACTAGAAAGACAGGTTGAGGCAAGATTGTGAATGGCTTCAAAAGCTGAACAAAGAAATTTATATTAGTTTCTAGAGGCAACAGGAAGCTACCTGAATCAATTGAGTAGGAGAGCAATATAATCAGATCTATGGTTAAGGAAGATCATTTTGGCAGTTCTGTGGAGGATCAAATGAAGTGGAGATAGACTTGAGGAAAGGAGATAAATAAAGAGGCTGTTGCAATATTTTAGGAGAAGGCTAATGAGGCCATGAACTAAGATGTTAGCTGTGTAAGGAGAGAGAAAGGGTTGGATGCAAGAAATATTGTGGAGGTAGAAATAGCAAGATTTGGCACTTAATTGACTATATGGTGTGAGAGTGAGGAGTCAAGGATAAGAGCCTTTGGAACAAATAGAAAAGTTTGGAAGAGGGATGGGTTTTGGGAAAAAGATAATGAGTTCAGTTTTAGACATGCTGAATTTGAGATGTCTTTGGGACATCCAGTTTGAAATGTACAATAGATAATTTGGGAAGTACTGTTAAAGTTCAAGGGAGAGATTGGAGTTGGATATTTAGATCTGGGAGATATATATGTAGAAATGACATTTAAACCTATGGGAGTTAAAGAGTATACCAAAAGCGAGCATGGAGGGAGAAGAGAAAAGGGCCTAGGAAAGAACCTTGGAAAGCACCTATAGTTATAGGGCCTGGTATGGATGATGAACCAAGAAAAAGCACTTAAAAGGGATAGTCTGATAGATAGAAGGAGAACCAGAAGAGAGAAAAGGGTAGACAGGAGAAAAGAGCTGCCTACAGTATCAAAGACAGTAGATGGGTCGAGAAAGCCGAGGACTAAAATAAGGCCATCATATTTAGCAATTAGATCACTGGTAACTTTGGAGAGAGCAGTTTCAGTTGAGGGATGAGTTTGGAATATAGATTGCAAAGGGCTGAGGAGTGAGTGAGAAAGGAGGAAAGAGAAATGGTTACTGTAAACAATTTATTTTATGGACTTTGGCTCAGAGAAGAGAGTTATGATTGTAACTTGAGGGAATTGTAGGGCATAATTAATTTTTTAAAGATGAGAGAGACTTAAGCATGTTTGAAGGTGATAGGAAAGGAACCAATTATTAGGGAGAGACTGAAGATTTGAGAGATAAGGGGATGGTTGTAGGGGCAATGCACTGGACAAGATGGGAAGGGATAGGATTGAGGATGTAGAAGGAATCCTTATAATCCTTACCTTGGCAAGGAAAAGAATCATATCTTTACCAGAGATTAAGGGAAGGAGGAAAGAATGGGAGATAATATTGAGGGGTTTTGAGATGAAGAGAACAAAATAGGACACTTACATAGAACATTATAAATTTTTTCAATAAAGTAAGAGTCCAGGTCCTAAACCGAGATTTGAAGAAGGGGGAGGGAGGCTTTTGAGGACTGAGTAAGGAAGTATAAGTTTGAAAACCTTCTGTATATAGAGAAAATCAATCAAAAGAGGAATAAAAGAACTGCTTTGTTTCCGTGAGGGCCCAGTTGAGATTGGATAACATGAGTTTATAATATACTTAGTAAACACAGTTGTAACTTCCTCCAGCTATGTTTAAGAGTTTCTGAGAAGGAATACAGGCTATGAATGGTATGAGTAATCCGTGGATGAAAAACATTGATAGGACATGGGGACAAAGGATTTGAGAACAGAGAACACTATAGAGTTTAAATGGCTAACTATTGGATTGAGATTGGAGAGGGTGGAAAGTAAAGTCAGAGCTGGCATGACAGCTTGAGAAAGAAGTGAGGTGAAGAGATTTGAGGTCTTTATGAGGGTGAAGAACAGGTTTAGCAGGGGTGCATTATAGGGAGAGATGGAATGATAGGAGGCAATATTCAGATAGGGGAATACCAGAGTTTTTAATTAGGGAAATGGAACATTTATGGGAAGTAGCAAGACCTAGTGTGTAGCCATCTATATGTGTGGCTGTAGGGGAGTGAAGAAAGAGGTCATGGGATTTAAGGAGGCTGAGCAACTGACAGGTTAAGGAATTTGGAGAAACATCTGTGTGGATGTAAGTTTCTAAGATGGGATGTGGAGAAGAGGAAAACTTGGAGGGCTTGAGTAGGGGAGCAAAAATGTGGAACAACTTTTGTGGGGAATTACTAAGGGAGGAATAAAAGGATTGCCTTGCTGCAGTTGAGGTTAGATAACATGAGTTTGCCATGTACCCAGTCAATATAATTGTGAGATTTCCTCTAGCTATAATCAATTTGGCCTTTATTTTCTCAGTAAACTAATAGTTTAGATCCTCAACTGAGAGACAATGAGAGAACACAGAACCTAAGGATGTAGCTCATCTGGGATAGGTGACTCGAATTCACTAAGGATGATTAGGTACTTTCTTCATATATCCTTACTTATTTTAGGAATCATCTCCATGTTAACCATTTTTGTTCTTTCATTTCCAGGGAAAGATCATTCTCTTTGGCAGTGAAAACAAACAAATTAAGAAATGAGTAGTTCTGCCTTCCTTTTTTGTCTGTTGTCATTGTTCATTGCATCCCAAGCAAAGGTCTTATTCCTTCTTTTTCTTCCAACATAGCTTAAAAACAAAACAAAACAAAAATACCCTCTTCTTTTTGTCTTTAATTTTCCAAGCTATCCTTAGTTCTTTCTGAGCATTAGTACTCCTGACACTATTTTTAAAGTACCATGACATGCTCTTATATTTATCTTCTGCTACCTGATTTTGCTTCCATCTTCTGTATATTTCTTGTTAAAACTTAAGTTGGGTCAGGCATGGTTTTACACATAATCTATGTTATTAGGGGAAGTTGAGGCTGGTGGATTGTTTGAGTTTATGAATTCTGAGTTCCAGAAGAGGTAACTTTGTATGCATGTCCACACCAATATGGCAAATACGGGACCACCAGGCTACCTAAGGAGGAGTGACAGGTTAGAATTGAACAGGTCAAAACTGTTGTGCTAATTAGTGATCATATTGGGTCTGTGAATGACCACTGTACTTCCAGTCTGGATGAGATAGGGAGCCCAGTCTCAAAGAAAAGAAAACTAAACAACCTAAATTGGTTGGCTAATTCCCTGTGTAACCAAATTAGTGTCTTCAGAAAAATCCCATTTTTCCTCCTTATTGGAATTGTTTCCCTTTGTGTGTCTTTAGAATTTCATTCTTGATCACTATCTCCTATCCCGTTTGGACTGATTTGTATAGAATTTTAAATTCCTCTAAATCTTTTGAACTGTACTTTCCTAAAATTTGGGTGCGTGTCAGGCTATCCTCAGATTTCCTTTATTCTATCATTGACTGTCAGAAGGAGTCATTTCTCCCCAGAGTTCCTTCATTTCTTCCCCAGCAACAAGTTCATGCCTTTTAAAAAATTAGACCCAGAATAGAAATTTTCCTTATTGGCTCCTTCCCCCTTTCAGATGATGACATTATTACTAAGGCAAGTCAAAAAGTTATTAACTCTTCTGTTTTTGGCACCAAGAACTTCAACAGCTGTCTGGATAATTAAAGTCTCCCATGACTCATGACTACTTGATTATGCTTCTGGGTCAAGCTTGTGATCTTTCTCCCAAACTCCTCATATATTTTCTCTTTTTGTCTAGGGCCTAGATTTTAGGTGATCTGTAGTATACTCCAAAGACAAAAACCTTTTTTTGTTTCTTTTCCCACTGACCTTTCTCCTAATGTACTTCACCATAACTTCCTCTTTTTGTTCCTTGGATTTCTTCCCACAAATACACCTTTATGTTATACAATGCTATCTCTTCATACTCCTCCACCTGAAATACACCCTATTTGCATATTGTTTCTTTTGAATAAAACAAAACTATTTAAACTGTCCAAAGTCATATTCTAGTTATAGTTTCATGTTTAATGAAGAGGAATAAGATTTATTATTTTTGGTTCCATGAGGCAGAGCTAAAAGTAGAGAAGTAGATTTAGATTTTTAAAAAAAATTATATTATTTTTAATTTATGTAATAAAACAAGTATTTCCATAACATTGTATGGTAAAAAATATGATTGCAATGAAACTACAAATCTATTATTTATTACAACTGCTATTCCTTTTAAATACATAATAAAATTATCACATACATTTTTTCCCCTTTTTTTCTCTCTCCCCTTTTTCTTTGCTCCCCCCATGGATTTAGATTTGGTTGAAGGAAACTTCCTAATAATTAAAACCATCAAAAAATGTCTCATAAGGCAGCGGGTTCCCCTTCACAAGAGCCCATCAAGTAAAGGCTAAATTATACCTACTTATTTGTATGTCATAATAATAGAATTAAAGACTAATAACTTAAAGTCCAACCCATAACTGAACAAAAATTCTGTCTATAATATGCCTGCTAATTGGTCTTATAACCTCTGTTTGAAGACTTTAAGTAAGATCCTCGTTTAATCCATGATCTTTCAAAGTCAGAGCCAGTGGCTCAGCACCCATATCTGCTAGCTCTTTCAGGACCCAGTAATGGAGTTCATTTGGGATTGGTGATGTAAATTTTCTGGAATCATTTCAGAATTTTTATTACCTTCTTACTTATCTTGAGCATCAACTCCCTTCATAAACCATTCTTTATTCTGTCCTTTCAAATTTAAAAATCACCTCCCTTGGTAGTGAAAACAAAATTAGGGTTGAATTGCTCTTCCCGGTCTCTGTTATGTATCATTACTATCCCACCTACCCAGAGCCATTGTTCTCCTATCTTTTTTTTTTTTAAACATGCCTCTTTTCCCAGCTATTGCTAAAACACACACACACACACACACACACACACACACACACATATTCACACGTTATTCTTAGCTTTCTTTACCAGTTTCAGATTAGTTTAAGCTTTTGCAATCCTGATGTTGTTCTAACAGGATGTGCCATGCTTTTGTATCTGTCCTCAGTTTCTTGCCTTTGCTTCCATTCTATGTAAAAATCTTAAAAAATTTTAAGTTCATTGGTGAATTTCTTGTGTATCCATATAGTTTACTTTTGGCAACTCCCTTTTTACTTTTGTGTCAGAATAGCATCTCTTTGTCTTCAGAACTTCATTCTAAACAGTTTTCCCTTCCTTTGGGGTCAATATCCCCTGTCAAATTTTACTTCATGGGAATCTACCTATCATTTTTCTTAATCCTTTGAAATCTACTCTTCCATAATTTAGGGCACCTGTCAGATTAGCCTATGATTTCCTTTTCTTCTTGATTATGTGATTCTAAAATGGAGTGATCACTTTTCCAAGGTTCCTATTATTTCTACCCTACTATGCATTAGAGGAGGTTCTTGTTCAAATAGCTTTAGATGATATGGCCTTTTAGGCCTCTTCTAACTCTGAGATTCTGTGATTCCCTCATAGGTCACAACCCATTTATACTTTTGTATAAAGCCTCCCTGCAGTTGCTATGCAACATGCTGTGAATTTATACAATTAAGAACTAATTACCTGAAGGAGACACCTGGGCTCATGTATATAGCCATGGCACCTGTCACCATAGTACAGTGATTCTGCCATGGACCTTTGGGTCTTGCTTTCAGTTCTTCAGGAAGTGAGAACCACTGACGCCTGTGTCTTTGGAAATATCATTGCAAACACCTTCTCTGCATCTTGATAGTGAATCTGGAAAAATCATCAAGCAATACAGTGTAGGGAATATGCCTTTTCCACTGAAAATTAAGCCTTGTTGTTTCATGACTTCTGTTTGGTTAGCTTTCTCTGCAATGAACTTAAGTTTTTCTGATTCTTTTAATATTTGGTGAATAGCAGCTATTATGGAAGTACAAGCAGTAGACTGAGTGCCATCCTGGCTTCCTTTGACCTAACATATTGCTAGTGCCTTGGAATAGTTCAGGTACTTGAACTTCAGTTAAAAGAACGCTATGTGGAAGGCATTGCCACTATTGGATTGAGTTGGAGTCAAGTCTACTTCCCACTTAGTTCTTGTTTTAGAATGTTTATCTAAATTGAGCACAACTCCTCTTCTTTCCTTTGTCCCCCTAAAAAGATCCTTGGCTCTAACCAAAGTCCTGACTTGTGTTGATCAAGTTCCTGGTGTAGGCCTTTGCATCTTCAAGATTCAGAGCCTGTGGATTCAGAAGAACCATATGGCTCTACTTCTGCTGCATATGATCACCTTGTAACAGTTAACTTCTAACTCCTTTCATTCTTAAATAAAGTCTATACAACCAAAGTTGGTCATGAGTGCTCTACTTTGTTAGATCACTGGAATCTTTTGGATCATGTTGTTTGTAACAAGACACCAGTACAACATTTAGGCTGACCATCTGTTATTCTTCTCTCTCACATCAATGGTCAAATTCTTTTTCCAGTTATTTTATGTTACTTTTACATGTAAGTCACCATTAGTAATTTATTACAAGCCATATTTAGGGCACCTAGATGGCTCAGTGGATGGATAGAATGCTGATCCTGCATCAGGAGGACCTGAGTTAAAATTTGACCTCAGATACGAAGCTGCATGACCCTGGGCAAGTCACTTAACCCTGTTTACTTCACTTTCCTCATCTGTAAAATGAGGTGAAGAAGGAAGCAAAGCACTTCATTATCTTTGCCAAAAAAACCCCAAATGGGGTCATGAAGAGTCAGACATGACTGAAATGACTAAACAACAACACAGTCATATTTACAGCAACAATTTTTATGGTGGCAAAGAACTGTGAACTAGATGCCCGTGGATTGGGGAACAGCTAAACAAGTTCTGGTGCATAAATATAATGGAATAATTTTTGTGCTACACAAAACAACAAACATGAGGAATGCAGATGCATGAAAAGACTCCTCTGGACTGATGCAAAGTAAAGTAAGCACAGCCAGGAAAATGATATGCAATGATTACATCAATGTATATGGAAAGAGCAACTATCACACAATAATAAAAAATGAATGTGACAAAATTTTTAAAAATAACAAGCTTGGGCTTCAAGAATAATTACAAGAAGACACTTTCCCCTCCCCCTTTGCAGAGGTAAAGGGGCTGCCAGTGTGGAATATTACATATAAAGTAAAATCTTGTTAATATTTTCAATGGTGTTGCTGAAACTTTTCTATTTCTCCTTTTCTTCTTTTTAAAAATTCTTTATTATAAACGATGACTCCCTGGAAGGAGGAGGAGGAGCAATAGAGGGAGAAATCTAGGCGATATAAACACAAAGGATATTTTTTATTCTATTCTTTAAAAGTAATGTGCTATGGCCTACTTATACCTATTACTGACTTTTGGGTCACTAACACATTTATTTTTCTAAGATGGTGCTGTTCTGTCATTTGAAGTCACATATTGCTACTGGGAAATTATTAATGTAAAAAGATGTGCTTTGGATTCAAGGAACAGTTTGAGATAATTGAAAAAACTTGAAACAGTATAATATTCCAGTGCAGCCTAGCCCACACTACAACAATTGGATTCTGGGTCCATCTTATTCTCCATTTGTGGTTCCAGTTGATGACGTATTAACAGATGAAATAATTTAACATATCGCCATGTATGTATTTAAGCAATTATTCTACAGGTTACAAACAACTGACTTGAAAATGGTCATACAGATAGATTTCCTGTCCCATGTAGCCTTTATCTCTACCCCAGACAGCATTTGAACAAGATTCTAGTCTTTTCTTGAAAAATTTTAGTTAATGAAAATACAGAAATCTCAACTTCTGCCCATCTTTTAACATTTTAAAGATTTTAAAAAAACTTTTAAAACTTTCCTAACCTCTAGCTTTACCACTCCCTCCACTCCATCAACCCCACTGGCTTGTTGCTAATGTGATAACACCAGGGTTTAGAATATTGAGTAAGCATTGTTAAATTGAAATGAAAAATAATGGCTGAATTTTTCTTGTTTCCTGAAGAGGGAAAAATAAACAAACACCAAACTTTGGAGATATTTAATTGCTTATAGAATAAACAGCCAATTATGTGAATGAAACACCTGGCTTCATCCACATATTTTCATGCCATCTGTCACCATAGTACAGAGATTCTGTCATGCACCTATGGGTTTTGCTTTCAATTCTTTAGGCAAGTGTGTCTTTGGAGATGTAAATGCAAATACCTTCCTTGGGTTTTTATGGTGAGTCTCTCAGACCAACAAGCAATGCAGTGTTGATAATTTGTGAAAAGGCAAATCTGCAGTGGTGAAAATTGAAAGACAGAGGGACTGACTTTTGTTACCCCATTTTTGGGGAATGTGGAGATAGTGAGAACACAAAAAAGAGACAGCAAGCAAAAGGAAAAGAATGAGGTGAGACAATTGGCTAAACTTTCAGTGGAAAACCACTGAAAATTAAGCTTTATTGTTGCCTAATTTCTGTGTGGTTAGGATTCTCTCTACATCTAACTTTAGTATCTCTTCTGCCAAATAATGAGGTTATCTCACTAGCAGAATATGTGGACATGTATTAGCATCTCTAGTTTGGGAGAAGCCATTTGTTTTCCCAAAGTTCTGTGAAAACACCTTGGTATTCTTATAGATCAGAACCTGTAATATTCCTTTGTCTTCCTTGAATTTTTTTATTTTTTAAAGCTCTCTAAACTGTTTGATCTGAGTCCCAGCACTCTGTGCTGTTATCAGCACAAAGTCTTTTAAGGTACATTGCCAGTGTAAACCAAAGGGTCTGTTACACCTGAAAGATGTCTAGTGATTCACATCAAAGGAGGGGAAAAAAGAATAAAATGCTTTCCATCCTGACAGACATTGAAGTTAGAAAATGCTCAGGAAGGGAAAAGAAATGAAACTACATGGAATGTTCACATATCCACAGGCAGGTTATTTGTCTGCCTGCTAATAGGCTTCCTTGTGTTTCATATTGATTATAATGTAACCCAGAAGAAAAAAAGGTCGACAGGATAAAGAATCCACAGCTTCTGTCATAGCAAAACTCTAAAGGAGAAATATAAGAAATATGTTTAGCCAGTACTATCCTTCTTATTAAGTGAAAGTATTATCTACTATGGATAATAGTTCAGATGACCTGGAAATCGTTTGCCCAATTATGCAAATCTATACCTATATGATACAAGGAGAGGGGGGATTCTGGGAAGATAATAGAGTAGGTCAGAAAATTCCAAGCTTTCTTGATTTCCTCCACAAACAAGACAAAATAATACCTCAGGGCGAATGTAGAATAGTAAAAACAAACAAGAGTTGGGGCCGAACAGTGGTCCTCCTGGGACAACTGGAGATCTGACATTTGATCCCTGTGAAGTGTAAATACCTACAGCTAGTTCTGCTGAAACAGCAAGCAGTGAGCCCTGGGGTTTGCTGTATTGGGAAGTAGCCAACCCCTCAGCCACAGGAATCTTTACCTCCTGGACAGTGGAGAGTTGGGTGTCTGAGCAAGGCAAGATTGAGGGAAAATCTGCTGATAAGGGATGCTAGGCCCAGCTGTGCTGCCTAGAAGCAGCCCTGGTCAAGAAGGAACCAGTACCCTTGGTTAGCTTACAGGTGGCCAGAGTCCTTGGTTTTGGTTCCAGGCCAGAGGGGAGAACTGAAGAAGCATCTAGGGCCAGAGGTGCCATTCCCCCATACCCCAGGACTAGAGGTAATTACAATAATAAGCTTTTACAAATTTAAAAAAAATGAGCAGGCTAAAGAGAAAGAACCCAACTATAGAAAGTTACTATGGGAATAGAGAAGACCAGGGTTTGTCTTTGGAGGAGGATACTAAAGCCTGCAAAGCCTCTCCTACCCCAAAGGGTAATGTCAAATGTTTACCTGCCCAAAAATAATTCATAGAACTTGAAAAAGACTTTAAAAAACCAAATGAGAGAGACTGAGCAAAAAAATTTTTTTTAAAAAGAACAATTCAAGAAAAACAAGAAGATTATGAAAAGAAAGTCAATCAACTAGAAAAGATCTAGAATCTTTTTTTAAAATTAATTTTTGTTTATTTTTAGTTTACATCATTCATTTCCACAAGATTTTGAATTACAAATTTTCTCCCCATCTTTCCCTACCCACCACCCCAAAACAGCAATCCCAATGTATGCCCCCTCCCCCAATCTGCTCTCTCCTATATCCTCACCCCTCAAGATCTAGAATCTTAAGGAAGAAAACGACTCTTTAAAAATTAAAATTGGGCAAGGGGAAGCCAGTGAAGTTTCACTATAAGAGACCAAGAAATAAGAAAACAAAATATAAAGAATGAAAAAAATAGAAGAGAAAGTGAAATGTTTCATAAGAAAAAACTGATCTGGGATATCAAATCAAGAAGAGACAACATGAGAATAATTATTCTACCTAAAAGTTATGATCAAAAAAAGAATCTTAATACAATAATATAAGAAATAATTAAAGAAAATTGTCCTGAAGTATTAGAACAAGAGGGAAAAGAAGAAACAGAAAAAAAATGGACTGATCACCACCTCAAAGAGATACTATGAAGAAAATCTACAGAAATATCACAGCTAGATTCCAAAACCCCCAACTCAAGGAGGAAATATTATGAGCAACAAGAAAAAAATAATTCAATATGGAAAAGCTACAATTAGAATTACATAAGACCTAGTAGTGGTTACACTAAAAGACCACAGGTCTTGGAATACTATATATTGAAGAGCAAAAGAGCTAGCATTGCAACCAGAAATAGCATACTCAGGAAAGTTAAGTATAATCCTTAATGAAAAAAATGGATATTTAATGGATTGCCAGACTTTCAGGATATTTTTGCAAAAAGACCTGAAATCAATAGAAAATAGGACATACAAAATCCAAGAGAAATGTAAAGTATATATCAAAGACTAATTAAAAGGGACTCAATAAGGACAGACTGTTTACTTTCTGCATGAGGAAATGTAAATTGTATGTCTAAGATTATTATTAGTAATTAGGTAGTTCAAAAAAATGATTGGGATAAGAGAGGGGAGGATAGAAGGGAGGGCAGACTGGGAGAGAGGGTAGTTAGAAGCAAACATTTTTGAAAAGGGATAAGGTCAAAGGAGAAAACAGAGTGAGTGGGGGTGGGAGAGGATGGAGGGAAATATAGTTAGTCTTCCACAACATAACTACTATGGAAATGATTTGGGTAACTACACATGCACAATCTAGATTGAATTGCTTATCTTCCCAGTGAGAGTGGGTGAGGAGGGAAGAAGGGAAAAAAATCTGTAACTCAAAGTTTTAAAAACAAATGTTTAAAATTTTTTTACATGCAACTCGGAAATAAGATATACAAGTACTGGGGTATAGAAACCCATCTTGCCCTACTAGAAAGTTAGGGGGGTGAAGGGAGAAGATATAAGAGAGAACATATCAGGGGAAGGAGTATTCAGTAGGCTTGCTATTTTGGGGTGGGGGGTAGGGGAAAGATGGGGAGAGGAAAAAATTGTAACTCAAAATCTTGTGGAAATGAATGTTGAAAACTAAAAATAAATACATTTTAAAAATGATTGGGTTAGAGCTGAGTATAATGTGATATTAAAAAGTAAACCATCTAGGAAAAGGTAAAAAGAACAATGAGGTATGAGAGAAAAAACTGACACACAGGAATTAGGTGGTGGAGGAGGGCTGGTAGTTCTGGAACCCTACTCTCATGGAGAATGGGTTAAAGAAGAAACAATGCATATATGTCTAGAAAAAGTCTCTTAAATTCAGAAAGAAATGAAAGGCTAAGGAGATAGGGATGGGGGAGAGGATAAGAGAGGGATTTTAGGGTGGGGGGAGAGGATAAGGGAGGGATCTTTGGTGGGGGATAGGAGAGCAAGGTAGAGAATAAAGTCAGGAGGGATAGGAAATAGGAGATACACACAAACATAAAAGATCAGGAGTAGAATTTATTAGGGGAGAAAAAAGGGATAGTAATCATGTTCTCAGACAAAGTTAAGGCTAAAATAGATTTAACTTTAAAAAAGGGACTCTACACTACATGTCACCCATATTAATAAATATAAATATATAAAGATAACCAGACAACTGGAATTTTGCTGTGGTATAGGAAATGATGAGTTGGTGAACTCAGAAAAATGTAAAACGATTTGGACCTATGAAGGAAGACATTATCTACCCTTGGAGAAAGAGAGGATAAACAAGTATAGTGTGGACTTACATAGGTCATATAAATGTATATGTCTATAATATGAGTATGATTATAGATATTTAAGTATATGTATGTGTGTGTATGCGTATATATGTGTATGTGTGCGTGCATGCATGTATATAGAAATGCATGTGTATAAATATATCCTCGCTTAATTGTTTAATTGTAGCCTTTCTGGGAGAGAGAGGAAAGGGGAAAAAAAGAACAAAGTAAGTGCACAGCAGAGAACAAAAGAAAACTTACAAGGAAGCAAAGAACAGGTGGACGGCTCAGAACCCAACAGTGTAGTGTTTATTACAGTTTTTTTGAAATGAAAATTTACTGCTGTATATTTCAAATCTTATATTTTGCTGTGCACATGAAAATGCTTTTTTTCTTTTCTCATATATTTAAATTTTAGTATTTAGTTTAAAACAAATTAAGAAAAAAAGAAAAAAAAGGGATGCAAGGAGCTGAAGATGTATATCCCAGGTTCACAAAGGGGGATAGTGATTCATTATCCAGAATAAGGACATAGGCCTCTGGGAATCTTACTGTTAAAGGTTCAACACAAGCAGGAAGAAAATCCAACACTTAATGTTCATTGCTGTGTATCTATGCCATGGCTCATACCAAGAAAACCAAGTTAGAAATGGCATCTTGGTGTGGGAGTAGGGAGTGAGGCGGGGTTAGATGGGGAGTCTGCACTTTTCTGAAAAACAAAACAAAAACCCCCCCCCAAAACTGTCTACTTGCATTTAGATGCATATGGCAATTTATCACAGGCATCTGACACCATCATGCTAAATGACAAGGTGAGCAAATCTTGTCAAGATATCATATTTCTTCAACTCTTAGCTTATTTCTGAGGGAGAGAGGAGATTTAAAAAATTATAGATATGTAATTAAGGCTTCTTGTCTTTTGCTGTTAATTTTTTTTATTAGAAAATGTCAGGGGCTGAAACTACTAGAGGCTGTGATGTCTTTGTAGTTGCCTCTTCCTCAAGTATTCTAAGAAGACAGATTGCCAGGCCTGTGGGCCTTATATTGGAGTTGTACAGTTATTTTCCTGAAGTAAGGGAATAGTTTTTACCTCTGAAAATAGGCTATCAAAGCATAAAAGGCTTTCTTAAAAAGCACCGCAGTACTATGCTTGTAATGTGACTGTACTATTGCTCTCATCTGCCCATTCCACCAGGGAAGTCTTCATATGGTTGAGGTAGACACACCCCGTATTCATCGATGGGTCTGAGACCCCTTGGTTACCCTCAGCTTGGTTTAACCTGTTTGTCAGAACAGTATGCTGGTGTGTGGCTGCAGCTCTACAGCTTCTTGGAGTCACAGATGAGAGTTAGCTGGAACAGGTGGAAACTAAAGGTGGAAAGTAGCCTTGAAAAGGGCTCAGCAGCCTTCACACCAGAGGTATTAGTCTTTTCTGAAACTCACTTTATTCTATGCTCTAAGGGCAAAGCAGAATTGAAGTAGCTTAAAAGAAACTAGAGATGTGCAAATTTAGAGAATCCACCCCAAATGTGCACACGGACTATCTGTGCCCAGCTTGTGGCAGAGCTTTCCTGTGGTCTGATCAGCCACAGTTGGACATACTGTAACTTGACTCTAACAAAGTGATGTCATTTTGGTCTTCTTGGAGAATGAAGGACACCAACCAACCAGCAACTACGCTATGTAGACAACAGTGAACATTATATTTAAAAGCTATTTTTCCATCAATCAGGCCTCTTTATACTTTAGCTGTCTTCTCCCCCTTGGCCTACAGAATGTAAGACCTTTCAGGACAGGATTGATCTTTCTCTCTTCCCCCCCTCCCTTTCCCCTCCCATTTCCAATTCCCCTTTCCCTTCCTCCCTCCCTTCCCCTCAACCTAATTGTATTATCATCTATTTTATATATCTAGTCCTCAAAGACAGTATGAGACTTTGTCAAATGTTTTGCTTTAATTTGTATCTTATGTGTAAAACATGCTCCTGATCCATGAGACTAATAACTATGAAAAAAAAAATTGAATTACTTTAGCATGACCTGTTCTTGATGAACTTGTGCTGGCTCCTTGTGTCTGTCACTTTTTTTTTCAAGTGCTCAGAAACCACTCTTTTAATAACACAATCTAAAATTTTGCCAGGAATTGAAGTCAAGCTTCAATTGTCCTCTTCCCTTTTTTGAAAATCGGGACATTTGCTCATCGTCAATCCTGTATCACCTCTTCCATTCTCCATGAATTTTTTGGAGATTTCTTACAGTGACTCAAAAATTACAATTACCCATTCTTTGAAAGCAGCTAGGATCGAGAGTGGGGAACCTATGACCTTGGAGGCTACTAGTGGCCTTCTTGGGTATGGCCTTTTGACAGTCCCAAGTTTTACAGAGCAAATCTTTTTATTAAGGGGAATTGTTCTGTGAAGTTCAGATTCAGTCAAAGAAAGGGCTGTGCAGGTTTCCCACCCCTGAGCTTGGTGCTTTCTTACCACTTTATCACTTAGGTTTTAATTTAATTAACCATTTCTTTATCTCCAGTGTGGTGGTGCAATGGATAAAGCACTAGGTCTGGAGTCAGAAAGACTCGAGTTCTAAATCCAACCTCAGACACTTATTGGTTGTTTGACCCTAGGAAAATCTCTAAACTTCTGTCTGCCTCAGTCTCCTCAGCTCTAAAACGGGGATAATAAAAATAACCTATTTGGTCATTATGAGGATAAAATCAGGTAAAATCTGTAAATTACATATCACAGTGCAAGGCCCCAAATAGGTGATTAATAAATGGTTGTTCTTTTCCTCTTCCCCTTTCAAGTTCAAAGGTCATTCTCTTGGGTAGAAACAAAATAAAAAATTTTTTCCTTTTTCTCAGATGTTCATTATCATCCTACCTACTCTGAGCAGTAATCCTTTGCTTTCTTTGATTTTCCTATTGCTCCCAATGTAGGCTTAAAGTTTTTTAATTGACCTTAATTGTGAGAGTTGCATCATCTAATACAATGTAGTGATTTTGCAAATGAGCATAATGGCTAAGTCAATAAGATTGAAAAATTATGTTGTGAATCACAGTGATGCCTTCTGTAATAACTTGCAACTACTAAAAATTTGTGTCCTGAGGGCATTTTTGGTTTAGGGTTATTTGTATGAATCTAGAATGCAGTGAATACCCTTGCTCTGCTCCTGTTTCTAACAACTTAAAGCACAATCACACTATTTTTGTCTTTGTAGATTTTTGCCATATGTGTCGAATTTGGCACGTCAGCTTAATGTAATGAGTAGGTTTTCTTAGCCCTTATTTTCTTAGAGCAAGACTGAATTCCTCTTCCTCTCGTGGTTCTAGGAGTATCCTTGAGAAGTTAGGATGTTTTTCTCTAGTGCCATTGGTTCAAGCCTCCATGTTCCTCTCTGTTAGCTCTCAGTAACTAACACCTAGTTCTATAAGCAATTAACATCAATTAGTTTTTACAAAATATTTACTTAAAATGTAGCAAGAACAGAAGTACAAACACTTCTTCCCTCCCCCAATACTTCAGGAACATACTCCCCTACACTACCTTGGTCTGTGGGGGAGAATGGGTTTAAGACAATGCAGTTTCTAGACAGCATTGGTCTCAAGTTCATATCCAAAGGAGGCATGGTCCAGTTAAGGGCTCAGCTCAATTACTGCTGGGCTAGGTCCTAATGGTTGTTCCACAATCCTCAGAGAATCACTGCTGACCTAAAGGTTGTTTTTTGTCCTTCTTTCTTGTGGTACAATAATATTCCATTATATTTACCACAATTTGTTTAGCCCCTTAGTTTCCAATTTTTGGCTCTTGAAAAAAGTCACTATAAATATCGGTACGTATCAATCCTTTTCCTCTTTCTTTGGGGTATAGGTTTAGCAGAAGTGTAATTGTGTCAAAGAGTAAACACATTTTAGTAATTGAATATAGTTCCAAATTGCTTTCCAGAATGGCTGGACTAATTTATGGGTCCACCAATAGTACACGAGTGTACTTGTCTTTACCAAAGTTCCTCTAACATGCCATTTTCCTCTTTTGCCCTCTTTGGCAGTCTAGAAGATTATTAAGTAGAACCAACAAGTTGCTTCAATTTGTATTTCTTACATTGGTGAATTGAATATTTTTTTCATATGGTTAAGTTTGGGTTTCTTCCTTTGCTAACTGCCTGTTCATGACATTTGACCATTTATCTATTGCAGAATGGCTCTTATACATTTTAATCAGTTCCTTACATGTCTTGGAAATGATTCCTTTATCAAACTTGCTGCAAATATTTTTCCTATTTTCCTTTTCAACTGCATTAAATGTTTATGCAAAAACTTTTTTACATCCATTTTATCTAGTCATAACTTTTCCCCTATTCATGGATATGAAAGTAGTTTCTTTGTTCTACAGACTTCTTGCTTTATGTAAATTTGCATTATGCAATTCTGACTTTGCCTAATAAAGAATTCTGAAAGAAATACCACATTCCCAAAAAATGCCTAACTTTACTGTGCTTTCTCTTTTCACTCCTGACTCTTAGCTTGGCACTCTAAGGCCTCCCACAGCACAAAACAAAAACCAAAACCTTGAGAAAATCCTCTAAGCAAAAGCAGAAGATAACAAACTCTACTGCTGTTGACTGGGGCGTGGCTTGAGACCTTCAGTGACAAGACCTTTACCCTGTTCAGTCAACCAACCCACCTTACCACGTGTTTCCACCCCCATGTTCTTCCTCCTGTTTTCCTGTTCCAGGCCATCACATGATCTGGAATCCTGCTCCAGAAGCCCTTATTCCCACAGGTGCCCTTTCTTGCTTCCCTTTCTCTCTCCCTTCCCCATGTCCTTGGGTAAATTCACATTAAGTAAAAAAATCACTTCACATAAAAGTTTGGTAGTAATTTTGTCAAGTTCTTCCCCACTCAGTAAGTTTATGAAGTACCATGCTGCGTTTGTTTTTAGTTGTGTATCACAGTGTACTACACCTTTGATCATCCTCTTTTGAAATCAATGCCAAATAATTTTAATGATTACTGCCTTGTGATACTCTTTGAGATCTGCTACTAATGGATCCCCTTTTCCTTCCCACTGTTCTCATTATTACCCTTGAAATTCTTGACCTCCTTCCAAAAGAATTTCAGAACTGTTTTCTAGCTCTATAAAAATCCTCTTTGGGAGTTTGGTACAGCCCTGAATAAGTTTATTCATGTTCACACAAAACTATCATATTTTCTAAAGATATTGTACTCTAACATTTCTAAAATATTTAAAGATAAACATTTTGGGAATTACAACTCTGGCTCATTTTGAAAAAAAGTAAATTACATCATTTCAGTAATTTGGCAAAGATCAATACAGTGAAGACATTTTTAGTTTTTAGATTAAATATTTTCTAATCTTCATACAAAATCTAGGATATTTAAAAAATAAGTTGAAGAAATTTTTTCATTCCTTTTCTAAGTACAGTTGGAAAAAATTCCCTAGAAATTTATGAAATGTTTCCAGGGAAATAAAATCCTATTCAGGTACCTCTTCACTGAATGGAGGTGAACATGGGTTCTCAAAAGCTATGCAACTCTAGTATGCACTCTGGCACATATCCTTCCAAGACTGGAAGGCTTTTACATGTGATGAACAAAAGGACAATTAAACTCAGCAGAAGCAGCAGGTTGGTCACTAAGATAATGAATTTTTTTTTTAACCACAATAATTCATGAAGAATGTCCACTAAGATGTGGAAAGTTTTCATCAGAGAAAGGTATACCCATATGAAATCATAAATTTTTGAAATATCAGACATTTGTTTTTGTCCCACTAATAGGAATGTAAACTCCTTGAGTGTAGAGACTGTTGTTCATTTTTTGTTATGCCTCGAACATAATAGTTGCTTAAAAAATGCTTATCGAGTTGTTTTCCACAAAAACCCAAATTAGATTTTTGGTACTTTCAAAAGCATTTTCTAATTTAGAATCAAAGGTGAACATTTTTTTTTTTGCTTTTTGGAGGGGCAATTGGGGGTTAAGTGATTTGCCCAAAGTCACACAGCTAGTTTTGTGTTAAGTGTCTGAGGCCACATTTGAACTCCCGACTCCAGGGCTGGTGCTCTACTCACTGCGTCACCTAGCCACCCCAGGTAAACAACATTTTATTTTTTGAAAGTGGCTATGTTACTAGATTTTTCAGCAGGCATCTATTGGTAGTAATGGGACAGAGAGAAAATAGATCAAAGGTTACAAAAAATGGACAGTCACAACTTTATTCATCAATTTCTTTCCATTTCTAGAAAAAATATACATACAATACATATATACACACATATACATACACACAGCCCAAAACATTAACTTAGTTTTCAAATTATGCAACATAATCATGCTAGCATTAAGCAAAACAGTATGGACAAAAACATGTAACAACTTCTCACTGAGGGGAAAAAAACAAAGGCACTTCCAATAACTAATGGCAGGACCAAAATAAACATTAAAGAACTTTCACAAAGTTGATCCACAGAATTCTAAGTCTTCCGTAATAGTTAAATATTAAAGGCACTACATACTCTTTTTTCCCCTAACTCCTCTCTCTAATGAAGTCAATCAATTAAACTTGGCACAAAGGAGTTTTAAGTATTGTAAAGTGCATCACTTGGCTAAATAAATACATTTTGGAAAAAATAGGCTATAATGCACTGAAACACAGCTACACTGAAATAAAAATGCACTGTAATCAGGAACAACCTAGTTATTAACATGGCAGAAAGTATGGCTTTCTCTTTTGGTTATAAATCAGTTATCTTTAAGATAATCTAGAACACATTTTCAAAAGAGCAGACCTTAATTAGTAAGAGGTAGTATCTGGGGAAAAGGGCAGACTCATATCTACAATTCAAAAATGAGAGATAAAGTGTTGAGTGAAAAATAAACATGTAATACAGAATTATAATAATAAGGGATGTAAATAATACAGTATCTGGATACCAATTAATTATTTTATCAATGACTAGTTTACTGCTTTCCTTCTAAGAACTCTAAAGGGAAAGCTGATCATAACTATTTCAGGTACTTTTCATTTGGTATTAACAAGTTTTTCTTTTTTTAATGAACT
>CM053580.1:358636893-358657086 GCA_028627135.1 Pseudochirops cupreus | reverse complement strand
TAGACCTTTTAAATATATTAAATATAAAGGCTAGACAAAAAGCAAATCAAAAGCAGCACTGAATATATTTCCTATGCCAATAAGTTATGATTTTGTTTATGTAAACATTTCACATGTGCATCCTTTTAAATAAACGCTTTGCAGCTACTGCTCTATTAAAAAAAAAAACCAAACAAACCAGTTTTTACTAAAACATAATCCAGTCCAAATTGCTAAATCTCCAAAGACTATGGCAGCTGATGCTCATCTCTTACTCTTCTTCAGCAGCATAGGCCACTTCAGCTACCTCCACTTCAGGTACTGAATTTTCAGGTTCACAATCACTCCAATCAACCTTGGGAATCTTATCCGACCTAGAACGATAGTAAAACTTACCTAATGAATGAACTCAGTGTATGTTCTTATCACCTTTAAAAGTCTTATTGAAACTGTCAAATGAAATATATCCACCACATTTAAGAGATAGTACAAAACTACATTATATATTCATTGCTGTGAAAGCAACTGTAAATATACTAACCATCTTATAAAGAACCTGTAAAAATAACTCACATAAAAGTAAAACTAGTCATACTTGACTAGTTAGCAAAAAGTATTTTCTTAAGAGTGATTTTTAAAATTACTGCCACCAAAATACAAATAATATTACCTTGGCTGCTATAATACCTCAATGTATATCTCACATACATTACTTCATTTTAATCTCCCCAAGAATTCTTTTGGAGCAGGCTGGCCAACTGCTATTATAAAATTCAGACACATGGCACAGGCAAGTGAGTTGTCTAGATTTACAAATTAACAAAAGTCAGAGTCAGAATAAAAACCCAACTTTTAAACTCTAATTCAGAGTTATACATACGTGACATCAATGATAGGAAGCCTATGGCTTGTGGACTGGATCTGGTTGACAAAGATCTGTGGTTCTTTCCCTTCAATTTCATCAATGTTCCTCACTTTTTTTCAGACAATGGATCACTTAATTAAAATAGAAGACTATTAAAATAATCTAATCTACCCTTCCTTTGCTTACAACTTCCTCTAGCATTTGTTCATTGGTTCAGTTGTGTCAGACACTTTAGGACTCCATTTGGGGTATTTTTGGTAACATCAGATACTAGACTAGTTGGACATTTCCTTCTCCAGCTCATTTTACAGATGAGGAAGCTGAGGCAAATAGGGTTAAATGACTGTTATGGGAATGGGAACCTGAAGATCTTCCCTGCCCCCTTGCCCCTTGATAGGCTTAAGTCAATCAGAGAATCTTCCCCGATTTGAAAATATACTCTGCCCTCTAATAGGCTGAACATAGACACATGGAGCCTGTGGTGGGAAGCTTGTTTTTCAGGAATGCCCACACCTTATTACTTTGTGATTGGGCAGCCATTCTCTGATCCAGGAGAAGACTATATATACCCTGATGTGAGTTTTTGCTTTGGGGCTCACTTTGGGAAGACTGGTGTGATTTGGCCAGATGAGACTCTGGTGGCCCTTGAGCCCCTTGGCTTTGAAAACCCAGATGTTTGTGCTTCTCTCTCTGGTAACTAACCAGGTATGGATGTCATGGTCAGACAGCTGGAAGCCCTCTCTGCTGATCTGTTTCTCTGTCTGTACTTTTTTGTCTGCTTGTAACTTTTTTTGTATTCTCTAAACTTCAGGGTGCTGACTTTTCCCCCTGAATTAGGTAAATGATATATGTTTGATTGATTAAAGTAAGATTGTTAACCCATTTTGAGTTGCTTTCCTTTAGAAAAGCAGATCTAAGAACCTGTGCTTGAAGCCATCCTGGGTATGCTAGAGTGCCTGCTGCTACAGTGACTTGCCCAGGGTTACCCAGCTAGTATCTGAGGCCAGATTTGAATTCAGAAATACGTGTTTTCCTTACTCTAGGTCTGGCACTCTATTCACTGTGTCACCTAGCTGCACCTGCCTCTAGTGTTTACAACTATGAAAAAAACCCACCTCTCTAGAATATTGATCAAATCTCTATTTCTGATAACTGAACTTCATTCAATATCTTACATGTTATTATTTTTTCAAGAATAAAAAATGGATATTAACATTAAAAACATTAGTATTATAATAGTCCAGTCCAAAATCACCTGTAGCATCATCATGAACTAGATTACGCTCTTTACAGCTAAAAAAAAATACAGTAAAATCATGTTTGTTTGGATACCTCTAATGTAAAATCCATGACAGTCGATGAGAATGAGTTGGTATTCGCCTTATTATTTCTAAAAAAAAATATTTGCTAAATAACGTGCATACAAAATTTTAAAGAGAGTTTGTTGCTTAGTGCAGGGGCCGGAATGGAAAGAAAATCAGTCAATAATTTGATTTAATAAGTACATAAACTGTAAGAAATGATTATTTCTCTCTTCTATCATTAACTAATTACTGAATCAGAACTAAGACTTCCTCATCCAGAAATCAACCTGTGTGGGGGAAATCTTTCTCACAGATTTACCTAGGCTAAGCTCTGATCAGATAGTAAAAGATATTCTAAGTTTATAATGGATGGATTCCTGTTCATTGTATTTTATTCAGACAGATCTGGGAAACTGTCAATTCTCCCTTTTGTCTGACAGGTGATATGAAAATTGCCAAGTCTCTCTGACCAAGATTTGGGTGACCCAAGTTACATACCCCAGATCCTCACGGTAATATAGCCCAGCCTCTCATTGTAATAATTCATTTTCTCATTTATTGTCAACCAGATTTGACTGGCACCCTCAGGAACATCTACTCTTCCAAGAGCATATAAACTGTGAACTCACCACAACAGGTGTTTGGTTTAAGAGAGATGGCTAAATGGCCATACTTTTATATTAATAAAATGACTAAATTACCCAGAAACTACATCTCTCAAACTTTTAAGAATCACAAAACTATTTCCAAGACTGCTGTTGAATTAGAGCTCTTCAGATATAGACTGTTCAAAAGTCTTAATGTAGTTTAAACTATAAAAATTTAAGTTACTCAATATTCAAATGAATAATTACAATCTGAAAGCAGCTTGTATATAAATGTATGGTTAGCTGTTTGTAAATAAATTTTTTAAAAATACAGCTAGTGTTCTCAGTAACTTACACAATTTCCCTCATCCTCAATTAATTTGCTCTATAAACCATTTAAAAAATAGGTACCTAAAGTCAAACTTCTGCAGTGCTCATGTTCAAATTATCACAAATTCAAAATTCATGAAATTTCATTGTACTTTTAAAGTTACTTAAGAGAAGATAACAAGTCTATCCATCAAATATTGGATATAGAGCTGGAAGAAATAGTAGAAATCCAACCCATTCCCCTCATTTTAAAGAAAACCTCAAGGAAAGTGACTTGCCTATAATCATATAACCAGTGAGAAGAAATAGAAAAGGGAACTGGCTAGCCCAGTTGCATAATGCTTCAGATTAATTTCTTCCATATGACCACCCTAATGCCATTATCCATTTATTCCCCTGTCCCTTGGTATCAATTGACATTTTGTTCTATTTAGGGCTAGCAAAACTTCCACCTCTTTCTCCTCTGGAAAACTTGATTCAAAGTTGCCAGAAACTGAAGTAAAAACCTTTCCAGCCACCTATCCCTGTACTCTCATCATTCTTATCCAGGTCAGCTGTACCAGTTCCCAATCCCTTCCTCTCTTCTGTTTTCCCCTTCTGTTTTGCTCTCTAGAACTTTCACTCTACTGATAACACATAACATCCCTCCCCCTGCATGCTATATCTTCTTCCTTTTATATTCTTTCCATAATCTTGTAGGCAGAGAAACATGACTTTTTCAAGATGAAATTGCAATCTTGGCATCTCGATCTGGTGCTAATTGCTTCTTCTTTATATCCCTGAAACACTGGACTAGGAGGAGTAGGCTTATTCCTCACACTCCACAGATAACGTTGAGGCCCACTTCATCAATCTATATCACTCTGTCCAAATCCTTGTTGCTACCAATTGTTGGCTCTCATCTCTCTCCTTTCTTTTTTCAAGGAGATCACTATCTGACAGTCTTCCTTTCCATCCTAAATATTGCCTTCATACTTGGGGAATGTCTACTGAAATTCCAAGTGTTTCTTCATGTTCTAATATTAATATCCCTTTGAACACAATGGTTTCCCAGTCGATCAAACTCAATTCCCATGATCTATATTTCCACTCTACCTCAGTCACCCACAGGCATTGTCAGATCTCAGATTTATTACTCAGTGAAGCTAAGAAGATCAAATGAGATGTGTGTAAAATGGTTTGTAAATTTTAAAGTACTTCATCAATGTCAATTATTACTGTTTCTGAACATTCATTTCTCTTTTCAGAAACATTTGCTTTCTATTTGTTAATAGAAATTTCTTTCCCAAAACTTTATAATCTCTACTAATGTTTTCTAGGTTTCATTTGGCAATGGCATCATTTATGTCTATAAGAACCACTAGGGTATAAGTAGTAGTTAATTGCCTTGATAAGTCTTGGCAGGTTCTCAGTTAAGTTATATATTCATGCTCCAGGAAGATAGCAACTATCTGGTTATCATCAGGTCAAAAAACAGCTAACTCAGCATACCCCTCAGCAGAGTATCACTAACTACCACTACTTTTATCTCTTCTTCTGACCCTTACTAGATGGATCTCTCATCTGATAGCCACCTATAGATATAAGTAATCATTCCCTTGAGGTCAAACAACAAACTGCTACTTCTGAAGGCCCAGCTTCCCTATTTTTTGGGGAAGAGACTTATTTTTGTTTCTTAATTCCAAATGTTTCTTCTCTATAATATATCTGTACCTTACAATCTGATACAGATCAAGATACCTCTCTGACTCTTCAGATCCTTTTTGGGAACACTCTTTGCTCCCTATTATCACTTCCAAGTTATCCTTCTACCTCTACCACTCAGTAATTTCATAGACTCCTTCTCTACTACTTACAAACGTGTCCATGCCTTCCCCACCCCATTCTCCAAACACCCTCACTTGATCCTTCCATTAGTGTTAACTACTGATTTATCTCTTTTGCCTTTTGTGGCTAAATTCTTGAAAAGGTGTCAAGAATAGGTGCTTTCTCTCTTTTTTCTTTACTTCTTGCAATCTAGCTTCTGATTTCATCAATGCACCTAAACTGCTCTCTTTAAAAGTTACTAATGATCTCTTAATCACTCCATCTCCTCATTGTTTTTTTTTTTTTGCTTTTTGGAGGGGGAAGGCAGGGCAGCTGGGGTTAAGTGACTTGCCCAAGGTCACATGGCAGTAAGTGTTAAGTAAGACTGGATTTGAACTCAGGTCCTCCTGACTCCAGGGCCCCTGCTCTATTCACTGCACCACCTAGCCACCCCTTCAATACTCATTCTTGACCTCTCTGCAGTCTGTTGATTCCACTCTCCCTGATATTCTCTTCTCTCTAGGTTTTCAGGACACCATTCTCTACTGGTTCTTCTCCTATCAGGCCGCTCCTTTGTTGCTTCTTCATTCAAGTCATGTCCTCTAACTATAGGTATCCCAGTGTTCTGTCCTGGGCCCTCTTCTTCTCTCCTCTACACTACTTCACTTGGTGAACTCATCAGCTCCCATGGATTTAATTATCATCTTTATGTTGATGATTCTCAAATCTACCTATTCTGTCCCTATCTCTCTGTTACCCAGCCTCAAATTTCCAATTGCCTTTCAGACATCTTGAACTGGATGCTCAGCAAACAGCTTAAACTCAACATGTCCAAAAACGAACTCATCTTTCTTCCCAAATTTTCTCTCTAAACTTCTTTCTGCTGAGGGTAACTCCATCGTCCCTGTCCCCTAGGATCAGAACCAAGATGTCATCCTAGACTCCTCACTATCCACATCCAATTTGTTGCCAAGGCCTATGGATTTTGCTGTTGCAATATCTCCTGAACATATACTCTTCTCTCTTATGACACCAGCACTATCACCATCACCACCCTCACGCAGGCCTTTATCACCTCACACTTGGGACTATCGCAGTAACCTTCTGGTAAGTCTTCTTACTTCAATCTTTGTCCACGCTAATCCATTGTCCGTTTGACCACCAAAGTGATTTTCTTGAAGTGTAGTTCTAAACATATTACCTCCCCCTAACTCAATAAACTGAAGTAGTTTCCTAGCACCTCCAGGATCAAATACAAAATCTTCTATTTGGCAAGTAATGCCCTTCATAACCTACCCCCTTCTACTCTTCCAGTCTTCTTACAACTTATTCCCCACTGCACTCTTCAATCCAGTAACAATGAGTCATTCCATGAACAAGGCACTCCATTTCTCAGCTCTGGCTATTTTCTCTGGCTGTCCCCTCATACCTGGAATACTCTCCCTTTTCATCTCTGCATATTGACTTCCCTGATTTCCTTTAAGACCCAAATAAAATACTACCTTTTATAGAAGCATTTCCCAAACCTGTCTTAATTCCAATTTTCCCTTTCTTAAAATTCTCTTCTATTTATCCTATATAGAGCTTGTTTGTATATATTGTGAGTTCTTGGAGGGCAAGAACTGTCTTTTGCCTCTTTTTTTGTATTTCCACTGCTCAGCACAGTGCCTGGCACACAGTAGGTGACTAATAAATGCTTGCTGACTGACTACCCTCTTCCCCTCAAAGCCCCTTTTCTTTTTAAAGGGAACAATTCATTTTTCTTGTCAATCTGGGGAGAACCCCTTTAACTTTTCTACTAGAAGGGAGACCAACTTGCACTTCAAGTATAGCAGGCATGTGGCCACAGCATAAGGGTATACATCACACACACTATGCAGATCATTTCAATGCCTATTTGCCATAGAGCCTCAGTCATTTTGCTATTCTTGTTGTAAAACTACAAAATGGAGAATTCTTCTAACGTGTTCAACTTGGAATTGCCTTCATTTAATAATGTCAAATTAGTAAGGTCAAATTATATTAAGTAGAACATACCTGTTTTTTTCACCCAAGGTATCTTGATCTGCTTCTATTGCAGAAGACTCTATCTTTCTGATACATTCACCTTCTCCTGAAATTCTAAGTGTTTCTTCGTGTTCTAAAGACAATAACCTAATGAAATAAGTTGGCAATAAAACCCAGTTTATTTCTATCAATATTTAAAATGAATTTATAGTTTCAGGGGCAAAACATAAAATAACAGACTTCCACAATAGGTGTCTAAAGGTTAACCAAACAGGAACATTAGTCTATGAAAATAGCCCCTTTTATGTTTAAAATGACATTCCTATTTTCCACACTCAAGCTTTTTTTTCCTCTGTTAAAAATAAGAGTCATTTTCCAAGTGTATACATTTGAAAAACTTAATTTGGAATTGAAACCTCTGAAAATAAATCATTCTATCTACTCATTTTTAAAAATTACAATTTTTCAAAAGAGAGTAGCACAGTATTAGTAAATGAGCAATATCTTTTCCTCTTAGGGCTTCCATAAATATCAAGGTTGTGTTTTTCTCAGAATTGTAGAATGAAAGACTTCAGTTTTACCACTATCATGGGGTACAATCACATAAAACTAAATGGTAAAAGTGTGTGTGTGTGTATGTGTGTGTGATTATATTTTTCTAGGGTTCCTAGAAATTAAATTGTGGCAATTAACCTGGGGAAAGGTTTCTTCTTCTTTAACTGTTTTATTTTGGTTTTAAAATTAAGGGAGATGTTATAGAGAGAATCATTCACATCTGTCCCTCTACTTTGAATAGATGTGACATTACATGATTGCAGAAATTTATGAGTTCTTAAGCCATTATTAGTGCATCAAAAAAACCTATAAGAACCTGAAGATTTCCCTGCCCTTTTCCTGAGGGCTTTGAAAAATAAAAAGAAAGGAAAGCATGTTAATGAAATTTCACAAAATACACAGAAGAAAGTAAAAGGAAGGAGCCAATGGCAAACTAGGTCGTTTAATCATTAGCTTGTAGAATTTAACACACTTAAAAACCAAAATAAACATAACAAAAGCTCACAGTTTCACATAAAATCCAAGTTTCTTGATTTTCGTCAAGTTTATAATAAAAGGAAAATTTTTTAAAAGAGTAATAGAAATTAATGTGGGTCCAGGGAGAGGAGAAACTGCACTCAAAATTCCACTGTACCCCCCTAAAAGCAACTCTTTCTTCCAAAACACATCCCAAGAACCTTTTTAGTATTTAAAGAAAATTTAACATTTTAAAAACTCAATAGCATGTTCCAATAAATAAGCAATAACGGGGCTACAAACCCTGGCAAATTTATTCCAACCATGACTTTCAGAATTGGAAATATTTTTAAGTCTTTTTAAAAAAATTACATCCAAATAGTTATCGTTACCAGGAGAGAAATTTATTAAGAACATAAGAAATGCTATTCAACAATGCATGAGATTATAACATACCTAATTCTGTTCTCTATAGTGTCTATATGAAGTTGTTTCTCATTTAACAATTTCTTCAGTGATTCCACCTCTTTTTGTCTTTCAAGTAGTTCTTTTTGTAATCGATAGTTTGTTTCTTCTAGAGTTTCACAGAAAGCCTTGAACAAAAAAGGTTGGGGAGGGAGAGAAATTTTTTTTATGAAATCCTTCTCCAATCAGATACGAAAATGAGAACTACCAGTATTGTGGATAATTTAAAAACAGTAGACAATCCAGACTCATTCAGTTCTTGGCCTGAACAAAAAAACCAAGGGACATATATATAGGGGGGGACCAACAAAGTCTCCTCTTTTTCATGCTAAATGGGATCTGACTGGCTATATCTGAAACACCATAGTTTATAGTATCTCCAAAATAAGATTTCTTTCCTTGAAAAAAGAGCCATGTTTTTTTCTATGTTATATGTAATTTGTAAAGTAATCTTGTGGGTAACTTAATTTTTAACTAGGAACACAACCCACTACAAACAGATTTTACCCAGGTATCATTCTTTAATCTTTCAAATAATAGCTATAAAATATTTCTAAAAATGTATCATTTTCCATAAAATCATCCTGAGGCAGAACATATGAAAATTATTTCCTTTTATTTCAAATCTTACTGTTAGTTTGCTTTGAATATTAAAAAAGTCCAATAAAAAAGAGTTCTGCTAAAATGACCTGAGTAAAATTACAAATCTTTCACCAGATTAAGATTTTCTTTTAAACTGCTACTGATCCAATTCAACAAATTTTTAAATGATTATTAAATATGTAAGATATTAGACAATGATGGTATAAACTCAAGACAAAAGGCATCCTTTGCTCTTTAAACTTACATTGTACACATCCTGTTCTGCACAGTGTGGGATCCTAAAAATCAGGATTTCTTGGTAATACAAAATTTTCTATCCTGAAGTTCACCAAAGCAGAGTGTTTGGTTTTGTGGAAAGTAATAAGGATAACAGAAATTGTTTATGCTCATGTATTATTTAATGCCGGGAATAAAACTGACGATGTACATTATTGTGTTTCTTTTGTTATCTTTCCAGGAAAACCCATCCATTCCTCTTCCAAACCTCCTTATTTCTCTCAAGGTTGCCATCATTCCTTTAGTCACCCAAGTCTGAAGTTTTAAAGTCATAGTGGATTATTAAGCCTGTCTCTCCTCATGTTTACCATCACAGTCTAGGCTTTATCATCTTGTAACAGCTTTTTATTTTTATTTCCCTGCTAAAATTTTCCCTTCTCCAATTCATTCTTCACCCGGCTGTCAAAGAGATTTTCTTAAATCACTGATCTGACTATGTTACTTTCCAAATTCCAGTGGCTTCAGGTTACCTTCAACCAGTGGTTCTCAACCTGTGGGCCGTGACCCCTTTGGGGGTCGAACGATCACATATTTCTGATGGTCTTAGGAACCCAGACACCGCTCCTCTATCTGTCTCCAGGCGTGTCTACCCACCTGCAGATAGGCCCACATACCAGTATTAAAGGGCTGTGGCATTAGGAAGGTTGAGAACCACTGCCTTAAACAAACTCCTTTTTTTGCAGTCAAAGCATTCACAACTGAGCCAACTTACCTACAATTTGGTTATATTTTTTTACACATCCTATAGTTCATCTATAGAATCTCTTACTATCCTTTATATGTGTAATTTAATCTCCTATTTCTGTATCTCTGCAGGCTGTCCTCCTCCTTTTAATCACTCCTTCCTCCTCCCCACCCAACTTGTATTTCTTAGAATCCTGGGTTTCTTTCAAAGCTAACCTCAAGGTCTGCCTTCCACAGGGGGTTTTAATCCTTCCAGCTGCTAATATCTGCCCCCATTACTTTGCATTTATTATACCTCTTGCCCCCTGCCCCCAACCCTTTCCCCTAAGAATACAGTTTCTTGAAGGCAGGGACTGTATGTATTTGTATATCTAGCAACTAACATAGGGTCTGGCATACAATAGTTGTTTGATAAATGCTTATTGATTTCCCAAGGCAAAAACATTACTATGATGTGGTAAAACTTGGAGAAATAGTAGTTTGATTACAGGGGGTTTAGAGGTAAGAGAATCTTAGGGGAATCTATGGATATGGAAAAATATGTACCCCAGGCAAATTTCCTTTCAAGGGATTCTATCCTAATGAATTTAGATATATGGAAATGATCTGTGTTTACAAATAAGATTTATCATATACCTGACTATCCTAATGAAGAGAAACTAGATTATAAATAATCCATTTTTCTCCAAATGAGTAGAGGACACTGCTCCATTTGCAGAGGGATTCAAATTGATATTAAAACCTCATGCTTATTGCTTTTTATTTGTACTTCCCTACTTCTACAATTTAGACTGCTATAGGAATCCAACTTCACTGCTTCTCATTTAGGTACCCACGGAACTGAACCACTAGGTTTTAGAAGTTAGAACAATCCTGAAACTACTAAATACTTTGCAATGTGAAAAAATAAAACACAGTTCCACAATGTGAAAAAATAAAACACAGTTCCTTGGAAGTTGAAATTATTAACCAAGAACAGAAGTAAAAGTAACCATAATGGAAAATATAAGTAATTATATCTAATAATCCTAGACATGGCTGATACACAAGTAGGTATTACAGACAGTTGATGATTGATATTTAACTGAATATAGAGGAAAAAGGAAATGTGAGTTAAATGATAAGAGTGGGTACCTGAAAGAGAAGAAATTTACTCTTAACTCTGATGTTATCACTGTTATCACCCATGGGACTCTGACAATTTATTTTGCATTTTGATATAGGACTAGGAACTAAGACAGTGACTCTGTGTGTATGTGTGTGTGTGTGTGTATACGTGTACATGTATATACACACAGAGTATGTATATATACACATATATACACACATACACAGAAGCTAGGTGGCATAGTAAAGTATAGGACTTAACAATAGGAAAGACATGAGTTCAAATCCTGTCAGACACTTTAGTCACAATTTCTCTGTGCCTCAATTTCTTCATATGTAAAACAGGGATAACAGCATTTACCTCAGAGTGCTCAAATGAGATAAAATGTATAACACTATGTAAATGCTAGCTATTATACACAAATATATCTTATAATGGTATTTTTAAAAGTATTTTGGAGAGTACATATAAATAATAATATACTTTTCTGACTTTTGTCTCAAACTTTAAAATGCTCCAAAAATAAGCTATTTTACACATTTGCAGAGAAAATGATTCCACTGCTACATATGCCATACTTACTGACCTCTCTGCAGGCTGAAAGATGTCTTAAATCTAATGTTAGTTAGGTATGACCTATTTTTTGGTACCAAAGATTTTTTATTAATTTCATGGGAATTAGCAGTAAAACAAAATCAATTGTAGAGAAATAATTATCTAATAGAGGGATACTATTCTCTCTATTATCCCTACCCCTTCAAGGTCACATTTAATATAATCAAAATCAGTGAACATATTGCATATTTTAGCTAAACTAATACTGATAATACTCTCATGAAAATACATAGAAAATTGCTTATATAGCCAAGACCAATCACTTTTTAATACAACTTCAGTTATAAAAACTTGCAAAATCCAGCTTTTCAATGTTTTTCCACAAAATTAAATAAACTAGTACAATAACATTTCATTAATTTGTATTCTGCTAATTAGAAATTTGAGATAAAAATGATCTGCTCTGGGTTAAAGTTAACCTCTGTATTTTCTATAATAGCTACTAGCTATTATAAAAAAGCTCACTAAACAATTTCAGAAGAAACAGAAGCCTTTAATATATTATTTCTATATAAAGTTATTATTCATTATAAAAGACTAATTTTATTCATGCACATAGGAATAAGAAGTAAGCTACTTGGAATTTATCAAGTAAGTTTCAATCAGTATTGGTTTCAATAATCTTAAAGTTAAGTTTAACTCAATTTTGGGATTTTAAAAAAGTTATATATGGCTGACATATAGAAATGACATTTGGGATGTTTTTCTCAAAAAGAGATAACATTCAAGGATCTTAATGCTTTTTTAACAAATATTTTGATAACCTGATTGCAGAAATATATATGGCCATAGCCAGTAGGGATTGTTGGATCAAATGAAGGTTTTTAAAGGATGGAAGAAACACTATTGCATTTGTATAGCAGAGAAGTGGCCAGCAGACAAAGGAGACATTGAAGATCAGGGGAGACAAAAGGATGATTACAAGAGTAATTTGCTGGAGAAGATGGAAGAGAATGGGTCAAAGAGGCATGACGAAGGGTTTGCCTTGGCTATCGCTATGTGTGAGATGGGTAAAAAAGGAGACGCTGGGGGCACACAACTGAGTAATGTGAGATGAAAAAGGGAAGAAGGAAGTTTCAGCAAATGGTGTCGGTCTTGAGAAGATTCCCCTTTTTTTCAGAGACACTGGAGTAAAAGAGGAGAGAGAAAAAGGAATAGGTCAAGGAGTTCTGAAATGTAGAGATGGGGGAAAGATGGAACTTACGGCCAACGATCACAATTTTTAAAATATGAGACAAGATCCTCAGCTGAGAGAACAGGGGTAAGGGAGTGGTATGGGAACCTTGGGGAGAGAAATTCTGAGCTGCCACTATGGGGAATGCACTAGAGAATCAATTAATCAACACTTAAGTTGAGGGTCTGAATGACAATTCACACCTCTATGTCTCTAGCTTTAGTTTTCCCTTTTAGCTTACAGATGATGACAAAAGGGATGAGAGGAGGATCTGAAATCCAGTACAACATGGGTCATAAGAAACATCTCTAAAAATTTAAAATAGAAACATTTAAATCCTAGGATATGCTTTAGGGATTTGGAAAATATAATATATACTGGTATAAATGCATATTAACACAATGACAAGTATAGTGGTCACTAAAATCCTTTTGAATGGTAAACTGATTTTTAAAAATAGTATGCTTCTCCCTCCGGTGTGAAATCTTAAAAGTGCTTAAATAAGTTTCTCTGTGCTACTCTCAGACCTCCTCCCTCCCCCTCCTTAAAGTTGATATACAGAGAGAGTAGGAACATGGACAAGTTGTCGTCTACAGTAGAATAGTTCTTAACTTCTGTATCATGGACCTCATGAACCTGTTTGGCAGGTTTTAGTATAAGGGCTGTTTGTTAGACCCTGGGGCTCCAAATGATCCACTGTACCTAATCTGGAATAGCAACCTGAGAATTCCATCAATTAAGCATAATCCATTTCAAACATGTAAAACACTGAAAAAAGAGCTTCATTTATAATTATATGAGTGGCCATTTAGATGTGCCACTTATCCAGATACTTTATTATTGCTAAAGCTGCTCCGAGAATCTAGCTATTGTTTAAACATATGTGTCGTGTTGCTGAGACAGACGTCAGTTAAAGTAACTTGAGTCATACTAAATTGAATTTATAATGAGATATACCACCATTAACTTCCCTAAAATTAGGACTTAATGCTGTGACCAATGTTTATTATTTTGACTATAAAGAAGAAAAATTCAGCATATAAAAGATTTAAGTACAATTCTGACATTTTTTATGTGGTATTCATTTTCTCCTTTTGTAAGATCCAATCTGAATTATGCTGCCTACAGTATACTAACCCCCCGGGTAGTCTCCCTTATTTTTCTCAAGGAGTCCAGCACCTGGCTCACCCTATCTTCCTCTTCTCTGAACTTCTCACCTTATAGTAGGAGACTAATATCCACAAATACTCCTTCAAACTTCCAATTCCTCAGCCTCCTTAAATCCAATTACCTATACACCACTCTACTTGAATTACAGAAATATGGTCAAACACTTGATTTCACCATTACCGACAAAGTGTTCCACTCCCCTAATTAGAAACTTGCACTGCTTTATCTGAACACAATTTCATATCATTCCACCTCTCTCTGTGTCTCAGTTCTTCTAAACCTATTCTTTGCTCTCACTAAAAAAAATCAAATCCCTCCCCCTTGTCCCCAGTACTTTCTCAGGCCATTACCCTCATTCTGAATTCATTTTTTTTTAACCCCTCCAACCTCAACCCAATTTAATGTTACTTCATCACTCTTACCTCTTTATCCTTGCCTCCATGTCCTATCACTTACTCATCTCTTACTCTTTACTCTTTCTAAACCTCACTCCCCACAAAAGCTATTCCAAACGTTCCCTTCCCTCCTTAAATCTCTAATATTTCCCTGTCCACTCACACCTCAGCTTGAGGACCTTGGCTCCTAATGAAGGCCATTTGCTGTGAACCCCTCTTTTCCCATCTGTTTTATCTCAGTAGCCCCTGACATCATTCCCATTCTTCTTTCTTTCCCCTTAGTCTCGGACGATCTTCACGTTAAAATCAACTACATGTACAACTGGACGCCATGCCTTTTCATCTCCTCCAGTAGATTATATCCTCAATAATCATCCTCCTTACTCAAAGTCTACAACTTCTCCCAATCATATTAAATATGATACGTCCAGGTCTCCCTTCACCTTACAAATAAACCAAAAACACCTCTCAAGCTTTCACTGGACTCATTCTCCCCTCCCAATCATATGTTCTCCCTTCCCTTTAAAACTAAAATCCTAGGGAAAGCTATCTATGGTCACTGCTTTCACTTCTCCTTCATCAACTTTTCAACCCTAGTTTCTGACCTCATCATTCTATTGAAACTACTCTCTCCCCAAAGCTACCAAATCTGATGTTCTTTTCTCCATCGTTTTTCTTGACCTTTCTGTTGCATCTGATACTTTTGACCACCCTGTTTCCTGGATACTCTCACCTTTCTGGGTTCTTAGAATACTACTCTCTTCTGGTTTTCCTACTACTTGCCTAACCTCTCCTCAGTCTCCTTCCCACTAAGTGTGGATGGTTCGCCAAGGTGCTGTCCTATGCCCTCTACATTTTCCCCAGTATTCTCCGTATACTGAACTAAATACTCTTGAGCTTCAATCTCATGTCACCAACTGTTTACTGGACATTTCAAATTTTAATGTCTTGAAGAGATCTTAAACTCAATGTATACATAATTAAACCCATTATCTTCCTCCTCTGCTAAAACCCTTGCCTCTTCAAAGCTTCCCTATTTCCATCAAAGGGACTATCATCTTTCCATTCTCCAGGGTTTGTCATTTTGTCCTTCTGGACTTCTCACTACCCCTTAAGCTTCAAATGAAATCAGCTACCAAATCTTAAGGTGTCTATCTCCACAGTATCTCTCATATCCAACTTCTCTCCACTTATACTCACATTTCTCTCCACTAAACCATCTTGGTTTAGGCCCTCATCATGGATCCATTAGATGATTTCAACAGCTCCTAATTGGTCTCCCTGCCTTAAGTCTCTCACAATTCCAATCTACCCTACATACTGCTGCAAAAGTAATTTTCCTTTAGTGCAGTTCTGACCATGTGACTTTCCTACACAATCAACTGTAGTGACACTCTACTACTTCTCAAATAAAATATAAGCTCCTTTGTTTGGCTTTTAAAGCCTTTTACAACCTGGATTTAACCTATCTTTCCAGCCTCACTGTATATGACTCCTGGTCGTGTACTTTGTGATTCAAATAAACAGGCCTTTTCTGTTGTTCACTTATAAGCATTCACACTTTTGTGCTGGCCATCTCTTCCCATACTTGAAACGTACTCTGTCCTTACCTGCACCTCAAAGAATGTCTTTTTTCCTTTAAGTAGATCAAGTACCATATTCTGAATGAAGCTCTTTCTGATTCTTCCACCCACCCCAACTGCTAGTGCCCCTATTCCAAATTACCTTGTATTTAACTTATTTTATATTTATCCATTTTGTACTTATGCTGTATATATATGTATAGTTGTACTTGTCTTGCCTATTAAAATGTAAGTTCCTTGAGGGTAGCGAATTGTTTCATTCTTGGGGTTTCTATCCCCAAAGCCTAGCAGTGTTTGGCACACTATATGTGCTTTGAAAAAAAATCTGATCAATTACAGTATCCATTTTCTACTTAGAATCATATAATTTTAAGAGATGTAAGGAATCTAATCTGCCCTACTCAAATGAGAATTCTATCCATAATATCCTTAACACATGGTCATCCAGTCTCTCCATGAAAACAGTGAATTAACTGGGTATAGTAAACTGGATGCAGTATCAACAAGTGACCAGGATAAAAAGACTACCCCCTTCTGTGCTCCTGAAGCTCAACTTCTATTACCACAGTTTAATATCCAGTTTGCCTTTCAGAGAACATATGACACTTTGTATTTATATAGCTGTTTCATTAAACTTGCAGGCTTTTAGAACCTCTACATATTTTTTCACATAAAATTCAGTTTAGCCATGTCTCCCCTTACCTTATATTTATATAGTTGATTTTTTGAACTTCAGTGTAACGCTTCAACATACTTGAATAGACCCATAATTATTAATATGAATGTTCTTTCAAAGAAATAGTCCTATGACTTGAACAATAAATATTTTCTGTGAAAAATTACCACTACAATAAAAATTTTTGGCACAAATCTTTTGGGCTAGTCTAGGAACAATATGGTTATTATACCTATTTTTTGTTATTTTTTTCAACGTGACATTTAATGTAGCACTTACCCTGCTTTCTTCTAGACTATCAAATGGACCTGGTGGATCATCCAGACAAAGAAATTCTCTCACTGCAAGGCTTTTCAAAGAAAAAGAAAAACCTATCAGATGGAGTATACCAAAATTTATATAAGATAGAAAAACTGACTTTGTAGCAAACATATTTTATAAATGTGTGCGTGAGCACACACATACATACACACACTCTATGTATTGTGACATAATGTCATTTGTTTGTTTATTTATTCCAGGTCATTAAGTCTATACTACATACCCCTAAAAAAAGCGAGCGGCCTTACACATGGTATAACTTAAATGTTTTCACATAACCATATCTAACAGAAATATGAAAACCTTCCACTTTAAACCACATATAGAACATCTTGGTAACCACAATACACATTATCTGGTAAATATGTTTGAGAGACACCTGTATTTGTGTCTTATCCTCCTATAAACTCCACATCTGCAAGGACCATCCTCTTCATTTAAACTTTGTATCTCTCCTAGTGTCTAGGACAATTATCTGTACAGAGATGTTTGCTGAGTTAAGGGCTATACAAAAGATTGGTCTAGACCTGTGGTTTTACTGGAATAGAGAGCTCTTAATAAAGAAACATCCTCAATGAGTACAGATCAGCAACTGTCCTGTAATTTATAGTCTAAAAGAAAGTGGTCTAAAACAGGGAGAGATTAAATGACTTGCCCAGGAAAACAGCCAGTATATGTCAGAAGCTAGATCTGAACCCAGTTACACCGATTCTGAGGTTGACTCTATCCATTATCTTTCAACAGTCCTCCATGTGCCCCATACCTCCTTTCTCCAACTTCCTAATCTCTCTACTTTTGCCACAGGCATTGCCCAGTTATAACCTAAATGTTATGAGGGCCCCACAGTAGCACCTATGTAAGTGCCATTGGAAAATTTCTCACCTTCATCTTTCAGAATACCTCTGCCTATGGTAGATTTCTTTTAGAAGGCAGACTCTGGCTCCTGGGAAGTTCCCCTTTTTAAATTTAGGATGGGATAGAGTGAGTTGGACAGCAATGAACATGGATAGATTACAATATGCATGGCAGGGCTTCCTAACATTATCTTTCTCCCTAAACCCATCTCTATTCTGAACATCTATATTTCAGACGATGGCAACACAATGCTTTTAGTTATTACTACTCAGGTTCCCAATCTTGGTGCAACCCTTGATAGCTCTCTCTTGTTCATTCCACATATCTAATTACAGTAGTTGTGAAATCCTGTAATTCGTTCTCTATCTATGTCTTGCCTCTGTTCATTTCTCTTTACTCATATAGTCAGTCACTGAGTTTAGGACCTAGTTAGTCCTTGTCTGAACAACTATGATAGTCTTCTAATCGATCTCCATGCCTCAATTATCTCCTCTTTCCAATCTATCCCCCACATAGATCTGAGACTGTATTATTCACCTACTCAATAAACCCTAGCTATTCTTGCTGACTCTAGGATTAAAATATTACTTCATTTTTATCTTTTTATTTTAGAATTTTATTTTTGTGTATGTTTTATAATTATCAACAAAGTACATTTATATAATTAATAAATAAATATATATTTAGTGGGAATACATGCTTAAACTTTTTTTTTACTGATGGGGGACTGTGATCGAAAATATTTGGTGACCACTGCTCTACACAACTGTCAAACATCCTAAGTTGCAGAAAAGTTGATCATCACTGGCAGGAAAGTTGCCTGCATCAATGAAATCACAGTTCCAGTTTTTATAAAGGTTTAAATAGGGTCCTAAAGAATTATGTGAAATCAAATATTTCCCTTTTTATTACATTATTCAGAACTGTCTTATTTTCATTTTGGATTAATAGTCAATTGGAAAATGGGTTCATCAGTACATTTTTGTACCAAGACTCAAGAAGAATAGCTAATGATCAATTTTAATGAAGTTTAAACCCATTAGAACTGCTATTTTAAAAGGAATACTGCAATTGCTACTTTGTTAACATGTAGGAGCTACCTTTGGCAAATCAAATTGCCTTTGCCTCATTTCCTCATTTGTAAGATGGAAATGATATTTGTAGTGGCTACTTCACATACCTGTTGAGCTCTAATGGACATATATGTTTTCCTACAAGATAGTAGGCTATAGATGCCAACAAACATTACTACTTTAAAACTTAAACAGATCTACCACCTTACTGATGTAGGCTGTTCTCTGCATTAGTGCAGATAATACCATAC
The DNA here is from genome assembly GCA_028627135.1 of Pseudochirops cupreus. Classification (NCBI taxonomy): domain Eukaryota; kingdom Metazoa; phylum Chordata; class Mammalia; order Diprotodontia; family Pseudocheiridae; genus Pseudochirops; species Pseudochirops cupreus. The sequence goes on along the minus strand of CM053580.1, from coordinate 358,637,948 downwards.
CCATGATCTTCGAAGGTGAAGACTTTCATTTTTTTTGCAATCCCAGTGCCTGGCAAAGGTAGCTATTTATCGAAATTTCTTGTGTGACTGCTGTCCATGTTCTTACATAGATCCTTAACAAATATTTACTCAATATGCTGAAGGCCTCTCTTTTTATTAATTATGATGTGATAGAAGTAGCAGCAATGAAAATAGGACTACTACTAGCAGCTTATATAGTACTTTAAAGGTCTGTAAAGGCATAACTCACTCATTTGCTGAGCAGAGAGGCACTGAGGTGGAGAAAAAAAAAAGGCCTCAGAGAAAAACTCTGGTTTTTCTCCCTCATCAGAGGAAAACCTAGGAAACCTTGGTTGTTTTATTTTTTTCTTCTCTGCCGAGTTTAATAGTGTTATTCAGAACTAGAATGGGATAACTTGGAAAACAGTGGATTTCCATTCACTGGAGGTCTTCTAGCAGAGGCTGACCCCTTTTTGTATATCAATTACTCAACAAGATTACTAAGGACCTCTTGTGTGAACTGTGTTGGCACTAAGGATATAGATAGAAAAGTGAGAGTTGCCCTGCCCTCAGGAACTAAAAATTTTATTGGAGTAATAGAACATGTTCACAGAAATGTCATATGATATAGACAAAAAATAACAAGGCATTTTTTTCAGGGGAGGGGTGGAAAGAACTAACAACTGTGAAAATAAATTAAGATTTCAAAGAGGTGGCACTTAAATTGAGACTTGAAGGGAACTAGGGTTTCAAAAGGCAAAGGTAAGGAGGAAAAACATTAAACATACAGTGAATAATCTGTGCAAGTCGAGTCCCTTGCAAGAAGAACCGCAAGTAGGCCAGTTTGACTAGAGTGTAGTGTGTGTGAGGGAAAGTAAAGTGTAGTCACTCTGGAAGACAGGATGAAATCAGACCATACAAGACTTTAAATGTCAAAAATAATTTTACTTTATCCTAGAGACAGTGGGGAGCCACTGAAATTTCTTGAGCTGGGGAGTGACTTAATAATTGAGCAGCTATGTAGAGGGTGGCTTTGAGGAGGAGGGGGAGAGATA
>CM053580.1:358619882-358636393 GCA_028627135.1 Pseudochirops cupreus | reverse complement strand
CTTGCCTCAAGATGAAGAAAAGACCTCTCCTTGGGTACTGAATGCTGAATGATGATATTGTAACCTAGTTGTGACCTAGGGGTGGATTGCCTTTGCGCTGTCCACTGCCCTTCTGAGAAGGTGCTTGGTGGTGGCTGATGATATTATAATTTAGTTGTGATCCAGGGGTGGAAAACTTTTGACCTCTGTACTTTGTGACTGACCAAATGAATGTACTTTGTTTATGATTGGAAACTAATCTTCAATTGAGAAGAGAGAAGACTTTGGGACCGACTAAATGAATGTACTACCCAGGGGTGGAGTACTTTGACCTTTGTACTTTGTGACTGACTAAATGAATGCACCTTATTTAAAAGAAAACTTTAACCTCTATACTTTGTGACTGAATTGAGGACTTACTAAATGATTGAGTTACATATGGTGAATGCTGTATTTTGATTTTCTGTGAATGTTTTGCCTTAATTTGTTATTGAATAATGGAGAGTTTACTATGTTTGTGATCAGAACCTGCTGAGGACAAGCAAAGCGTAGTCAGAAGCTGCTCATGCTTAGCATTACAGGTGGGTAAAATATAAGTGAAGAGGTGATGGATACAAGAGATGTTGAGGAGGTAAGAAACAGAAAAGTTTGGCAACCTTTAAGAGGGGAATTCTTTTTCAGGTACAGGTTAAGATTGTACAGCTGCAGATTACTTGTAATTATAAAATTCTGTAAACTCCAAAAATGAGGAAGAGCCATAATCTATTTATATGCTGATACTTAGAAAACTCTATATGGTCCATGTCCTCAAGATTTTTTCCACATTAACTACTGCCATTTTAATAATCGACCTTCATTCTCTGTTCTAACATTAATCTCTATTCTTGAAAATAAGGCAAAAGAATCAACCTTCTTTTAATTCAAACAATATCTTCTGAGCTCCATTTAGATAACAAAATATGTACTGGCATACTGTTTTACTTTTAGTAGAAATTTGCTGTTGTTATTATGCAACAGCAAGCACCCTAGCATATCCAGGATGGCTGCTAACAGGTTCTTTGATCTGCTTTACTAAAGGAAAGCAACTTTAAAAGGTGTCAACAATCTTTAATTAAACATATGAATCTATATCTATATACATATATGTATATATGTATATAATTCCCTCAGTTCAGGGGAAAAAGTCAGCACCCTGAACTTCAGAAAATACAAACAGAAATTACAAGCAGACAAAAAATAGACAGAGAAAATAACACAATTCAACAAAACAACAGACAGGGCTTCTAGTTGTCTGACCATTATATAGATACATAGTTAGTCACCAGAGAGAGAGGCAGCTGGGGGCTCAATGGCTTCCCAGAGTCTCATCCAGCCAAATCACACAACTCTTCCCATAAGTGAGCCCCAAAGCAAAATCTCACCTCAGAGTATATATAGCCTTCTTCAGGGTCAGAGGACATCACAACCTTCATGACCCACTGCCTAATTACAAAGTAACAAAAGTTGAGCCTTACTGAAAAACAAGCCTCCCCCAATCAAGGCCCCCCTGTTGGGTTCCACTTGAGGCTCATTAAGGGGCAGGGAAGATCTTCAAACTCCTTAGGCCTATTAAGGGGCAGGGAAGATTTTCAAATTCTCTTATCATTATATATTACTATCTCTACACGCATACATATAGATGTACACACACACGTATATACTTTTGATTTTAATTTTTAGACAAGATGTATTATTTCAGTGGCATAAAATAATGATACTAGGATTCTCAAAAACCATTCCCACTGGAGGTTAAGAAAAAACTGGGTGAAATGGGAAGAACTAATAACTTTACCCAGGAAAGACTTGAATATTCACTAGGTTCAACACTGCTTAGTTCTCAGAACATGTGCAAAGCTGAGATGACTGAGGCATCCTTCAGACTGGAAACAAGAACTTAATTGAGAATGATAGGTTCCAAAGTGGAACCTAGGTTTTAAAAAAGATAAGAGAAGGCCATTCATACACACCAAGACAACTTTAAGAAATCATGTAATGCAGGTCAAGGAATAAAGGTGCTTGCTACCCAGATCATAGGACATTCTAGGGAAACTGAGTCCTAACTATCCTAGAAGGATAAGAAAAGCTAGCCAGTGAACTAGTTTCAGGCTAATGAAGGGAAAAACAAAAGAGAGAAGCATCCCAGTACAAAATGGCATAAAGTTCAGGGAGTTTGGAGTCATCCAGGGTCTTGTCAGAGTAGAGTTATCAAGAGCCAGCAGTACTGGAAGGGACAAAAGAAGAGACAACAAGGCCAGGATAGGATGGCATGATGCCCAGGGGAAGAATGGGGCGGGAAGGAGTGTAAAGGAGAGGAGAAGAAAGAAAGTAATGGAGAAAATGTATGTGTAGTGGAGGCCAAGCTAAAGACATAATTCTTCAGGTAGATACTTAGCCTCTAGAGATAAGAAGCAGGTTCTAAAAAGTGTTGAAAATCCTTGCACTCGAACTGACCCAAATCTACTTCTTGTGGTGAGACTGAGAACCTGGCCTAGCATCCAAATGAAATACAAAGTATGTCAAGATAATACGGGAAACAATTAAGATATAAGAGAAAACCTCTTCCTTATATATGACCACAGAAAACCTGAGTGTGGCTCATCTCTTTTTTCACTGATACTTGAAAGCCGTTAAGACTTGTTTTTATTTTTAAATTGTTTTTCTAGTTAAAAAGAAAGGCTCTGAACTTTCTGCAGATAAGATTAATGCTGAGGTTCATAATCTACTTTCATCATAATATGCCCCAAATGGGGGAATCAGGAATTGCTGATTGGTAATTGGTAATTTAAGCACTTTCTGGTTCTCCGCTAGAGTACTATTAGGGAAATGGGGTTCACTTTCCCCAGTATTAATAATGTTCCCTCTATTGACAGATTGAGATCCACTCACAACTGTGGTGCAACCTGAGCTCTAACACATGGGGGTAAATAAGGCTTATTGTTTGTTACCATATTAATGAGCAAAAAAGTTCTATTGTGTAACACTTGTTCCAAGCTCATAGTTGCTTCTGTAGCTTCATGTGACAACTGTCATCAGAAATAATATTTTGTATCTACCAATACATATTTTTTCCCAATTCTTTCAGGGTACTACCACTATTCTCAGTACTAATACCTACTTTCCTTTAGTTCCTGTATCAAATAACCAAATTCTTTCCATTTCTTTCTTTGAAATTTCTCTCCCTGACATCCTAATACCAATCTAGCCAAGTTCTCACTACTGGATTTTTTGGGAGGTAGGAGGACTTGGAACAATGATTTTATTAATGTAGAGGATCTCTATAAAGGCATCCTCTAAAGCTATGCTAGCACTCCCATCTTTGTTTCTATGGTCTTCCTCTTGATTTTCACTTCTTGGAATTGCTGGCTGTCTTAAAGACCTGGCTCAAACACTACCTGCATGAAGCTGTTCTTGGTCCCCACAGATGTTAGGACCTTGTTCTGTAAGGCTATCTTGAGTTTCTTTTGTATGTTCCTTGTCCATACATATATACATACAAAAATATTGTCTTTCATGTTAGATTATAAGCCCTTTGAGGACTAAGACTATTTTCACACTTTTCTTTGTAGCCTCAGAAGTTATCATAGTGCTTGGTACATTGTAAATATTTAATACATTTTAACTTATTGATCAGAATCTAAGAAATCATATGTAAATCTCTTTATTGCTAAACCCTTACTACTGCATTGCTATTTCCCATTTTTATAATTACTAACTCTGCCTCAAGCCTTTATCTATAGTGTTTGGCTTATAGTAACGTTAAGAATGATTAACATCATTGAAACTCCCAGAAAAGGGAGGTTTTTTTGTTTAGGAAACCAAAAAACCTAATAATGTTCTTGGCATGTGTCTCACTTTTACAGTTTGTATTACTATTATGCTTTCAACTAAGTTCCTTTCATTTGGGATTTTTATTAAAATACTGAAGGCAAAGTCTCAATGGACGACAATAATCCTTCAAGTTTCCATTCAGAATTCACATGTACATGCAGTTTAATCAACTAACTAGGACACTGTATTTTTGCTTTCCTATTTTCTAGTATTCACAAGGAAAACACTAAATAAATTCATTCCCTGAAAGAAGGAAGCAATTCCTTATCACTGACACAAACAGTGATTATACCTGGCTACTGGAATTGTACACTATTTTTTAAATCTCTGAAAATTCCTTGATTTAAGCCTTTGAGGTATTTCTGGATATTAGAATACTTCTAATAAATTTTATTTCTTTAAGAAGTTACATACCTAGGGGCGGCTAGGTGGCTCAGTGAATAGAGCACCAGCCCTGGAGTCAGGAGGACCTGAATTCAAATCTGTCCTCAAACACTTAACACAAAAGACTAGCTGTGTGACCTTAGGCAAGTCACTTAACCCCAATTGCCCTTCAAAAAGCAAAAAAAAAAAGTTACATACCAGTTAGCAATGTCTTTGTGAGCTACTAAATTCTGTAGGAATGCCTGAAGTCCCACCTGTCTATCTTCTAAGAAATCCACATTGTAGTTATCCTTGAACCAGCGTTTTGGTGGAAGAGCCAGTCGAAAGCCTGGAAACATTTCTTTTAACTGGAAAGAAAGATTACAATCCAGCAAAAAAAGAGTTAAGAAGAGATTCAATATGACTTTAAAGTCAGCAATAAATGCAGACTAATCCATGACAGATCACAAAACATGCTCAATTACAAAATTAAGAATTACAAAGTCCTTTGTTATTCCTGGATAATAAAATTGTCACAATGTAATTAATGGTTTAAGCTAATAAGAGCTTCATAGTAAAAAATTCTTGGAAGCAAAATGAAAGAAGTGATAGGACATAAAGATTTGAACACCTAACGTAAGAAATTTTTATAAGCAGTATGATATAGTGGAAAGAGTACTGGTTCTGGAGTCAGAGAACATAGGAATTCAAATCTCACCCATGATGATATATGAAATCAGAAAAGTTATTTAAGCTCCCTGGGCCCTGATGTCCTCATCTGTAAAATGAGAGGATAGACTAGGTGGCCTCTATGGTCCCTTCCAGTTTTAAATCTAGGAACTCCTGAAAAAGGCTAAATTTTTTGTATTTTATATATATATAATACTTATGTCATTTTCTGTCCCTACTCTGGATACTCAGCATATTCCCAAATTTTCTTTCTAAATAGACTTCTATTTTGATCACATATGCTGAGCAAATGTGTGAGGAATGCACAAATTCACATAAGCTTCCATAATAAATTATAAAACTATAGTCACAAAATAATGGAAGGAAATAAGGATTAGTTTCATGTACCTCAGTGCTAAAAAATTTAAATATGCTGATGTTTTAAATTAAGTACAGAATTCATAATTTCCTCTCCTCTAACTTTTCTATTCTGACCTCCTGCTCCTCCGTACTTTTAAATCCATCACTCTACCCTATTGTGTTTTGCTTTTTAAATTTCATTTGTTGTCTTTTATTATGTAAAGGTATTGTTAAAGTAAGTTTCTGGGCATAAGCCATATCTTGCATATGTTCTTTATCTTTCAAAGGGTTGGGCATGTGAACTAAGAAAAACTTGTTGATTAATTTTTTAAACAGAAGAACAAAAAAAGTTCTTGACCATTTGACCTGTGGCCATCAGAACCAAGATGGAATTCCCCTATCTCTTTATGAGTTATACAGACCTCTTTAAAGTCCCTAGCAGCTGAAATGATGCCATCATATAATAACAAATAGTTTAAAGATTCCTCATTACTTATCTAGCTGGTAACATGAATGTTATGTCTATGGTAGGGAAGCAAGTGGTTTTTACCGTTTTAAGTTATACTAATATCTTTCTTCAAGGAGTTTTAAAATTCTTTTAAAACCCGAATTTGCTTAGGATTAAAGGTACTCTGACAGTGAAGATTAACTTAGCTGGATAGAGATAAAGGGCTAAACACTAAATACTGGCTAAGCCATGGAAAGGAAATGGACAATAAATATGAAAAGATTAAACAGCTTTCAACTGGGCCTGTTTTATCAAATTATGACTCAATAAAATTATTATAACTATATAAGAAAGCTCAGGATTAAAACTTGAATTCCATATTAGATTTCTAGTAATGACACAAATTACTTTGTTTCTCCTCAATAGAACAAAATTCTAGCTCCATAACTGTAATGCCACACACAAGCAGCTTTCCAGAAGAATGCTATGGTGAACAGCTTTTAAGGTTCTGATTACACAGTATAGTGAACACTCCATTTATTCCATAGCAAATAAAAGCAAAACATTCTCATAAAATCACAATATAATGTTGACAACAGCTTATCATTAAAATGGCCACATAGTTTTCACCAAAGTGGTCACAATACTTAGAACAAAGAACAAAAGATCATCTGGTATCCCTAAGGAGGTTTGCCTCCTTACTCAGTCATTCATTCATCTCAAAATACAACAGTCAGTCTTTCACTCATGGGGCAACTAGGTTAATTTAATCAGTCACTTATCAAGCAATCAGTTACTTACCAAGTAGCATTAATCTCTAAATACAAATCGTTAGAAAATACACAAATTCTCCGCCAGTTAACTCAGTCACTTATTCAGATACACAACTACAAAATATCATTAATCACTAAGTACAATCAGAAAATACACAAATCCTCCACCCCTAGGTCTCTAATAAACTTCAATTTCATCACAGCATTCAATACCCAAGAAGAGACTGTTTCTTCATCTTGACTCTGGTGGTCTCTCAGATTCCTTGGATCCCCTTCTATGGTCCCACCTCCTACCTGAATCCACCAAACAGTCACCTGGATTCAGAGGCAGACAGCTCCCAGGCCCTAGTCCAGTTCTCCAGGCAGTTCCTGTTCCACACTGAAGTTCCCAGGGTCCAGTACATCTCAAAACCTTCACAATTTCTGTTCCCGGGGATTCAAGGCTCAACCAAGCCACAAACAAACAAAGTCTTAGCATCTGGTCATGCTTCCTCAGTCCTCCAGCAGTTTGGCTGGCCCTAGGACCCAGAAGAAATCTCAGCTGGCTCCCAGAAGCAAAATCACTCCTCCCAGGTTTTCAAATCAAAATTGTTTTCTCCAGTCTAGGTGGGGCTTTCCTCCTCAGCCTTCCAGGTAGCAGCAACCTCAGCCCTCACCAGATTCTGGTCTCAAGAAAATCCAACTCAGTTCTCAGTCCAGCAGTAGCAACCCAGCTTCCAGATGCTGCTGAGAGAAACTCTCTCTCTCTCCCTCTCCAGCAGAACAGCTTCTTCTACCAGGATCTTGTCAGGAGAAAATTCTAACTGTCTCTCTCTGGGGCTTTTCTTATATATATACACACACACACACACACACACACAGCATTGGCTTCCTGTTTCAGCCTACCCCTTCCTGTTATGTCAGCAACAGGAGACAGAGTTCACACATTCTGTTTCTTTCACAGAGGTTTCATTAGTTACTAAGGGCTAAGTACCTGCTTACCTGACATAACAAAAAGGGGTCTTCAAATTTAAATTAATTACTATTACAATAACTTAGCAGTCTTTTAAATGCTAATGAAACTCAGAAATGAAATTTCACAGAACAGATGTTGTTACAGAAATACTAAACATTTCCTTTAGAACAAAGCCAATGTCAAATGCACCCAGAAAGGAATGTTAAGAAAACACTTCATCTAAGTCAGAGTGCTTCAGGTGTTCTAAAGTAATTTGGTATTCTATCTCTTCTCTTAGATTTTGAAGGAGATAGAAGTATTCATCTGAAACAAGAAACAGTCAATGATAAAGACTTTTCCTGGTAGCCAAAACAACTGCCAGTTGTTTTAAGTGACTCAGAAGCTAGGTTGATAGGTATTTTTCTTCTACCTTAAAAGACAACCTCCAAGTAATTTTAAGTGTATCAGGGAGTAAGTGAAGAGAACTGGATTGGGAAAAAATGTTTCTGACCAAACATATGTTAGTGTATATTAACTAAGGCATTAAAGGCTGTTCTCAGCTGTTAAGGCTCTACAAGACTCCAATTAGTGAGAGAATTTTTCAGGATTACAGTCTCCATTAGTGCTCAGCACTAACTTGCACACTGTTTGAATATAACAGAGAAAAGAGCCAGTAGTTATTAAAATTAGTCTTATCTTGTTTTAGTGTTATTTTGGACAATTCCAATATGCCTTCAGTCACGAAATTTTAGTGAAAATGAAGTGGTGCTAAACTAACAATTAGTGGGAACACAATGAGAAGCAAAAATATTATATATTTTATTATAAAGATAAAAAGGAGTTTCTGCATAATTTGACTGCAGCCAACATTTGTTTTCCATAGCAAAGGGCTCACTTGGATTTATTAAAAAGAAATGTAAAAGTAAACTAAAGAATAGACTGCAAGACTATTTACATTAAAAGTTAGTTTCAGGAGACACAGCAGATCAAATTACTTACTTTGTCATTCAGCCTAGAGAAATCTGTATACCTTCTGAAAACTACCCAGCTTTCTTCTGGGCTTCTTCTGATTAGCACTTTATATACCTGCATATAAAACAGTATGAAAAATATGAAATTTCCAAGTGCAAATTTAATGAAAGGATATATTTTCAAAAGTATAAAATGTTAATGTTAAGGTTTAGTTGTCAAAATTAATAGAAAATTTTGGAATACAACACTAAGGAGGAAATGTGAGTACTGGTCCTGGGTCTGAAACTATGTATCTTCAATAAAAATCACTAGTTTTCATAGCTATATAAAGCACTGGAAGAAATAGTCTACTACTTCTAAAACTGGTTGATACTATGAATGTGTTATTTATGTAACAGCCATTAATTAATTGCTTTAATGCTGCCTATAAGTTAATAAAAAGGCAAAAAAAATCAAAAGGAAAATCTAAGATCAATTTAGCCCCAAATTTCTAAGCGTAACAAACTTTTTAGCTATGTGAATATCATTCTAGGTCAACATCACTTATAATTAATGATAAAAAATACTAGGATTGCTTAGAGTAGCTATGAAAGAAACATGATTCCAAAACCTTCCAAATGGCAGTTTTTTTTTTAAAATTTCAATTTCAGGAAATATTTTTATTTAAGATAAAACTTTTTTTAAATGAAAAAAGTAGATGGTTTTTAAAAAATACACACAGTATTTCTGAAAATTCTGTTCCCTAAATCTGTTGTCAAACACAGAATCCTTTACTTCTAGCTAGCAATCCAGAGGCATCTTACAATGACATAAGAGATTAGCCTTTTGTCTCTTCCTTTCTGTCATGAAGTCTCTTCTTTTCTTTTAAAAGATAGATTTTTATTGCTATTTTTAGTTTTTACATCACCTGGATTTTCCCCTGCATCCTTTTCCTATAAGCTATATCCTGTATCCTCTCCTGTAATTTTTTAAAGAAAAATTAAGAGGAAAAAAATGAGCAAAACTAATCAATACATTAAAAAAAGATATTGACATCATAAGCAACACTCAACACCTATTGACCTCCTACCTCTGCAAAGGAGTGGAGAGAGGGGTCTTTTTACATCTCTCTTCTTTGGAGTCATACCTGATCCTTTTAATTTTGCAACATTTATTTTGATTACTGTGGTTGTCTGTTCACATTATTTCTATTAATGTAAATGGAAAGCATATTGTTTTGCATATATTATTATCTTGGCTCTGCTTCACTTTGCATTAGTTTATATAGGTTTTTTTATGCTTCTGTTTTCACCATATTTTGCTTAGCCATTTTCCAATCAATGAGGATCTATTTTATTTTCATTTATTTGCTACCACAAAAAAATGCTGCTACAAATATTTTGGTTTAATATGGAGCCTTTTTCCAACTGTTTGTGGCATACGCCTACTAGTAGAATTCCTGGATCATAGGGCCAGCGACACTTCTAGGTACTGTCCAAACCAGATTAAAATGTGATCGAGAAATAAGTAACAAACAAAAATACAATAAAACATAGATAACAGTGACATTCTAAAACTAATATGTGGCCTGCAGGGATCCTTACTTATAGATTAGTGGCTTACATTTCTATTTTTTGACATCACTAGTAGTTTTGTTACTTTGTGTAATTCCAAATTGCTTTCCAGAATGGTTGTGGTAAATCAGTTCCACTAACAATGCATTAGTATGCCTGTCTTACCACAACCCTTCCAACATTGACTATTCCCGGTATTTTGTTATGGAAACCTTTCTTCTGGACATCTCAACTTCTCTACCACAAGGTAGACAGAGGAAGAAAAGTGAGAACACCAAGTCTGTTCATCTACTCAAGCAACACAGACTAAAATATTTGGACTTTGGAACTCTAACAACACTGAACTGTAGTTAAAATGGGAGCCAGGCAATGTAGCAGTTCCAGATGCCCTTTACAGACAGTTTACATGACTTGCATATGGTCACACAGTGTCAGAAGTGGGACCGGAATTCAGATTTCTTTCTACAGCTCTTTCTACTACATAAACCACGCTGCCTCTCTAAATCTGTGACTGTTCCTGTCAATTAAACTATGAACTCCTTGGGGACAGGAACCAGGTATTAAAATTTTTCAGCCCCTAGGGCTAATACCACAGCAGAGCAATGTTATGTACTGTTACAGATGTTCTAAATATATTCACTAAAGAATTAAAATCCCAATTGAAAGCATTTCTTAAAAAGAAGGCAGAGTTTGCCTGTAGTGTTTTATGTATTTTCATTTCTTTTGCATCTTCTAGTGTAGCGCTACTACAATGGGATCTTCAGATTTCAAGCACTCAAAACACTTTTAAGCAGTAAAAGAGTCAATAGTTGAACTTTTATTCCTAAGTATATATTACTTGTTTTTCAAATCTATTTCAAGCTTTCAAATCAGTTACTACAGTTTAATATTAGTTCTCTGTAGCAATAAATGTCAAAAAAATTTTTACATTTAATTTTTCCCTCTTTTTTCCCCCCTCTTCCTTGACAATGTCCTTTTCAATTACTTATTCTCTTATCTAACCCCAGGGCTTTACTGTGGTATCAGGCTCTACTCTACCCCTAAGAATGAGTGGTGGGAAATATTCTGTTTACTTGTATTATCTCTTTAAAATGGTTTTTCTTTTTTTTAACGAAAAGCCATGATTCTTGTCAAGTACCACAAGTGCAGACTTGAGGTAAAAGGCTACAAGAGCTACGTGTAGCAAACTTAACATGGTGAGTTAAACCAGTAATTCTTCACCTTTTACTGGATTGTGGACACCTTTAGTGGTGCGAAGCCTGTGAATCTTTCAGAATGCTTTCAAATGCATACAATAAAATACACATGATACAAAGGAAATCATTTCAAAATGCAGTTAGCAAAATATTAAAAAAACAAGTTCACAGACCTCAGGTAAAAAACTAAGCTGGATGATGCCACCAGTTAGGTGAGATCTAGGACAGGTGCCCAATGCCTAATAGCACAAGGGAGAGTCAAACTCAGAAACTGAAGTACAGGAGAGAATCTCATTCTGGAGACAGCAAAGGAAAAAGAGGTGAAGCAATGAAGCTATGAGCTTCACATTTTCCTAATCACAATCTTCATAAGTAAAAATATTGGGATATTATTTCACTCATCATTTTATTTCCTTATCTCATCCTTTCATTTCACTTTTGCTTATAGCTTACGGAATTTCATTTTTATGTAATCATAAATCCAACAAAAGTTCTAATCAGAAATCATCTAACAGTATAGAGAGGACTCTAGGTTCTAGCTAAGGCTCTCTCTTTAGTTCAGATAGTGACAGTAGCTGAGTGGCATTAGAGGTAACAATAACACTTTTTTTAGTTTCTGAATTAGCTTATGATTGTATTTGAGAATCAAAAGACTTCTGAAAACTGCTTTCCTCCAGACTAGGCATTCTTAATCTGGGGTTAAGCTCATGGGGTCCATGAATTTGAATGGGAGAATAAAAATCCAACTCAATTTTCACTAACTTCTAGTTGAAATTTAACATTTCCTTCAATTATTAATTACAGTAGGCAGTAGACACTATTATGAGAAGGGGTCAACAGGCTTCAACAGACTGCCAAAGGGGTCCATGACTTGGGGAAAAAAAAAAGTATTTTTTCATAGCAAAACAAGATTAAGATCAATGGAGAGGAATATTTCATGAATGGCAACTAGACATTGCAGCAATGTCATTTTTGACATGCATGTAGCATCCCTAATACAGGCCTAAATAACAAACTCTAAATCTATATAATATAAATCTATCAGTTATTATCATCAGTATATAGTGGGTTAATCATAATTCTTATCCTAATAGCATTACTATCAGAACTTACTCAAATTTAATTCTATTCTACTTCATTCACTAATACAATCACTGATACCCATTAAATGACAATGATCCAAGTAGATATTTATCAAATTGAGCAGGGATATCAAAATTATTCTCACACATGACAAGAAAGAAGTAGGCTGATTACATAGTAAAAGGGATAACCGATGGACAGTTTTGAGGGCATGAATAATCATGAAATCATGAAACATCACAAAAAACAGAAGAAAGCTTCTAATGGGTGCATACTCTGTACAGGATTTATGGAAAGACACATTATCAGAAAGCAACGAGAGGTTGTAATCTGGACCAAAGAAACTAAGTACCCACACTGGTAAAATTATGTATTTAACACACTGAATGAAACCAAGAACAAAACAAAAGACAATCAACAATATCAGTTCATATGCCCATGTGGAAAAATACACACTATACTTGTGGAAAATTCAATAAATATTTAATTTCCAAAAGCACAGACAGCTGATTATAGCACCATTTTATAACTCATTTAAAGTACTGGAATAACTAGTATCTTGAATCCATATCTGTAAAATAACTTTATAATACTGGAAATAAAATGGGGAGTCAGATGAAAATATTTTTGGGATTTGGAGGCCTCAATACATTTTTTCCCCTTTTTTCTCTTAAGTATTCTCAATACTTACAGTAAATTTAGCCCTTTCTTCCATCACCTCATAACCCAGTATAGTAGGTGTAGAGGGTCTTTCTTCCCAATTCATAGATTCTGTACTTTGTTCTTCATTTTCTATTGGTCTAGTAGAATATTCAATGGAAGATTCTATACCTGTAAATTTAGTCCTAATAAGGGGGCTACTACAGACAGATGAATTGCTGTCCATTTGTTCTGGCATTGTTGTCTTTTTGTAACTATCCACATTAGACTCGTCTGGTTGGCCTTTGGAAGAATTTGAACTTGTTGAAATACTCCCAAAAGAAGAACTTCTTTGGCTTCTGTTTGTGGTAAAATTTGAAGAATTTCCTACAGGAATAGGCACAGGGACATACGGAGTTGCCATCCTCTTCAGGAATACTGCAGCAAATCTATCAACTTTTGCATCCAGTTAGACAGAAAGTAATATAGATGCCATTGTTTTCTTCTCAAGAATTCAGTCTAGAAATGACAGAAAAATGCATACTGTAAGATTAATAGGTGAACGCTAATTTGGAAAGGTCTGTTATTTTCAGAAAAATAACACACCGATTATTACAGTGAATTGTTTGATTAGGTGATTATACCTTAAAACTCCTCCCAAAGAGTTGAGGTTCATAGTGCAGACCTTACTCATACATGTAAAGTCACAATTATTTCGTATGTCAAAGCAAGTACAAATAACTTTCCTCTTTTCCACTCCCCTATGGGTTGCATGTCGTCCTTTTGGGACTTCACTGCTCATTCTAAGCTATTGATATTTTTTACCTGATTTAACTTACATTAAAAACAACACAGAAATAAAGCAATATATGATAAATTCTTTTTATTGAGGTTTTTATTTCTCTCATTGACTGCTTTGTACCAAATTGCAGGGACTTAATACATGTTCGTGAATTATACTATGGTCATTATTCTTCCTTTCTTGCTGTTTTTAGGGCACCTGCACACTCTCAAATGGGGAAAAAGTGAAATCCAAAGGTTTACCTTTCAATTTATAGAATAATAAAGTAATTAAGATATCACGTGAATAATCTTATATGCCAAGGGATAGGTAACACACCTTAAACTACTACGCTGAGGCAAAGTAGTTGTCTCAAAGTAAGAGAAGGCCAAGGGCCTCTAAACTTGCAGGTCAGTTCAACTAGCATTTATTAAGCTCCTACAGGGGCCACACTAAGGGCTGGGGAAAGAAAGGCAAAACACATAGTTCCTGCCCACGAGTAGTTTACAGCTTAAGGAGGTGGTGGTGGGTTGTTTTAATTGTTTGCAAAAAACACTTTACGTATGTTAATCCATGTGATCCCCAACTCTTCCTCCTCAAGGAAGACTAGAATCACCCCACGACACACACCTTTTCAGTCCTCCAAGATCCGCCCCCGGAGTTGCTGAATCACCCTACGCAGCCAAGGTCTCACACGCCAAAAGCAAACTGAAAACTCAACCCTCAAACAAACCGTAGCAGGAAGTCGAACCATCAGTTCCCCGCCTCAGGAAACTGAGGCAAGCAGGTCAGGGAGTGGATACGGCTGGGGGGTGAAGCGGACAAAAGCCAGGCCACTAAACGCCGAAACAAACAGCAAACCCCAGGTTCTGCTCCTGGCCACACCTCGGGGCAGGTGAACCCGGGCTGGGCGCTCGGAGGGGCGGAGGCAGGTGGAAGAAAGGGGGCCAGATCTGAGGGTGCTCAAGCTCCGAGGGGGCAGAACGACCCGCCCCGGCCGAGGCCACGCAGGTCACAAGCCCAGTTCGGCCGGGACAGGATTCCAGGCAGCGCCGCGAGCCCAGAGGCGGTTTCCCCGCTCCCCTACGTGGTGCCGAGCGCGGCGGGGGCGGGGGGCTCACGCAGCAACGGCCTAAGCCGCGGTCAACGGCTAGAGGAGTGGGGGAGAACAGGTGCCGCGCTCCCGAGCCCGCTCTTCCCCTCCTTCCCAGCTCCGTACCTCAGAGAGCCGCGCCGCTCCTTCCCCACTACGGTTAAACGGTCTCCCGGGAGGCTGCCGCGGGACCAGAGCTCCGGTCGAGCGGCCTCAAGTGACCCTCAGCCCGGCCCCCGCACTGCTCTCGGTCTCCCACTCTCTCGGGCCGCCGCAGCTGGGCTAGGACGCCGGAGAGAGCACACTGGAGCTCGGGCCGCCACTCGCTGCGGCTACGCTACGTTCGAGGGGCGGATCGTGGCCCGAGAGGGAAAGAGCTTGAGCTCGGTCTCTGTGGGAGGCGCCTAACGTCTCTCGACCCAACGTTTGTTTTTATGACCAAGAGCCTCAAGGACGAGAAAACTGCAACTCTTAAATCGCCGTTGTAAGCGACCGGAAGACTACAGTTCCCAAGATGCTATGTGGCATCGCGGGACTCGTATTTGTGCCCGACCTAGGCGGCTTCAATGACTTTTTTGGGAGGGGGGATGGGTGTATTGTGACTTAAATGACTTTGGACCAGGTTCCGTCAGAGCTGCTTTTCCCACTCACAGATCCTCCCCGGCGGAAGGCATTCTGCTACTTTGGAAGCAATGCTAAGCTTAAGTGATAGGCAAGAAACGTCTTACGGTGGAAATCGAGTTGGAGTGGTGGTGGTGGTGGTGGGGAGACGTGAGAAATGTGGAGGGAGAATCAATAAGCCTTGGTGATCCTTCAGGTATAAGTGAGGCAGAAGAGAAGAGTCAAAGATAGCACCAAGGCTTTTCACATGGGTGACTGTGGTAGTGCCCTTTACAAAAAAAAAAAAAAAGTCAAAAGGAGCAGATCAGGGGATATTTAATAGCTTTGTTTTGGATGGTTTGAATTTGAGATAACGTGAGATATCCTGATGGAGATACCTATATTCATTCACTCTTAAGAGGCAATGACAGGTGGAAAGAAATAGAACAGTTATGATCATTTCAAAACATTAGCTCTCTTTTTCTCTCTCTCACAGGCACATCACTGCTGTTTCATATCAAGTTTGCAGTTTGTTGAAATCTGTAGATCTAGCACACTTCCAGCTAAGAATCCCACTGTCAGCATTTACTAGCCATATGACTATAGGCAAGTCACTAAACATCTCTGAGCCTATTTCCTCATCTGTAAAACTGAAGTAATTATATCTGTAGCATCAGTGGGTTAATGTGTGTAAAGTGCTTTGCAAACCTTAAATGGGAGGTAGCTATTTAAGAAGGTGGTGTCTGAGAATGTGGATTTCTGGATCAAATCGACAGGAATGACAGGCTCTTGGCCAAGGATGCAGTGCCACTTAAAAGTGCTGATAATGAATTTCCTTGTGATCTTGCAAATCTGTTCACAAAGGTTTTTGTTTTTGTTTTTGTGAGAAGGGATTATGGAGAAAATTGCCTATTGATAACTACCAAGCTAGGTGGCATAGTCATTACAGAGTAGAAAGAAATAGCAGTAGAAATGCTCACGAATTCACAGGAGACAAAATTCCCTTGATCTCCAGAATATCATATTCCAGGCCCTTCGATCCCTTAATGTAGAAGCTGCTAGATCCTGGGTTATCCTAATTGTGTTTCCACAATATTCAAATTGTTTCTTCCTGGCAGCTTGCAATACCTTCTCCTTGATCTGGGGATTCTGGAACCTGGCTATAACATTTCTAGGAGTTTTCTTTTGGGGATCTTTTTCA
>CM053580.1:358578289-358619382 GCA_028627135.1 Pseudochirops cupreus | reverse complement strand
CCTGCTGCCTGCAGACCAGGGCGGGAAGGTGCAACGCCAAGGCGGGTGCAAAACCTCTGCCTTTCGCTTTTCGGCTCTGGAGGCCTTCCAGCCGGACTGCTTATCTCCCCCTTTCACAATCTCCACTTGCAGTTACTGCTAATCTGCTCACCTGAGAGGCTCCTCCACTCCTCCCGTCCAGCCGCCCCCGGGGCTCAGCCGAGGCTTCAGGCCAGGCTGGTTTCGGTTTGCAGTGCTGGTATGGTTCCTTGTAGCTGAGCTGACTTTAGTGGGAAGTATCTTTGAGTGCGTTTTGGAATTCTAGGATTGGTTTAGAGTCCTATTTTATGGGTATTTTGGGGTGGCTATGTGAGAGCTGCGATATGTTGCTGCTGCTACGCTGCCATCTTGGCTCTGTCCTAGCTGCCCCTTTTACAACCTTCTGAAGAATGAAATTATCAGTAAGGCAAGTCAAAAATTTGACAGATATCCTGTTTTTGGCAAAGAGAAGGAGTGTCTGCAGACATCTGAATAGTGGAAGTTCTCAGTCATTACACTATCATGTCTTGGTGCTATTTTGGTGATCTGATTCTTGAATTCATCTGTCCAGTTAGTATGTACCATAATCTAAGCACACTTCATCCTCATTCCTTTAATGAATATTGGGGAAACATTTGTCCATTTTCAGTACTTCTTAGCTTCTTTTGTTCTTTTAAAAAAACAAACTTAAATTAAGAAATGTAAGGAATATAGAGGACTATTGAGCAGATCTCACAATGGCTAAACATGAATTGAAAGAGAAATGATTTGGATAGAGCTATGAAAATAGTATAAGAATTAAAAGAATTAAAAATGGCACCTTCTTTAAGAACATTTTGTGACTTGAATGAGATTCCATGTATTTTGAATTTGACATTTAAGAGTGGTTTGTCAGAAATGAGTTAATAGAACTTCAAATTTCTCGGGTTGAAAATGAATTGCAGTACAAATAGCTGTATACTTGTTTTAAGAAAGAGCAAAATTTTGTTCTGAAGAAGCTGAACCAAATATTAAAAAAATATGACCAAGGCTACATTTTCATTTTGTTCTGTATACTTATGCATTGTGGCAGAAAAAGAACCAGTGTGGAAACTAGGAAAATCTGGATGTAAGTTTCACTTCTGACACATATAGACTGTATATTCCAGGGCAAGTCATTTAATATCTCATTGGTCTAGACCACTCAGACTATAAATTGCAGAATAAATTGCAGAAAAGACGCTTGCCTGAAGTGGTAAAGGGAGTTTCCTCTCAAGGGAGTTTCCCAAACGTCTCAGTAGAAAAGAATGCCTACAAAATATAATGGAGCAGAGGCAATCTGATAATGTACATTTAGAACCAAAGGTGGTCCAACACCAAGACAAAGGAATCTTATTAGCCTCCTCAAGACAGTTGCTGTTTTACCTCATATAGAATTCATCTCTGATGTGATAAAAGAAGAAATAATGTAAGAAGTGCAGGAAGCACACTTCCTAAAACATATTATATAGAAGCACCAACACACACACACACACACACACACACACACACACACACACACACACATACACACCTCTTAGCAGAAAAAAAAAAGTTTGTACTCTTTGGACTGAAAGAACCAGTTTCTGTGAGCCAAGTAATACATCTTTGTCACTTTTATATTCAAAGTATTTGCAAAGAAGAAAAAATGTAGTAATATTGGAAAAGAACCTGAATGATTTTTTTTGCAATGAGTCTATACCTCTGTCTGTCAGATATTCTGTAGCTAATTAATTAAGAAATACAACTCAACAAGTTGTGTGTGTTTTCATGTTTAAATAATTACTGTCTCAGCTATCAATCTGCTAGTTCTTTTTTAAAACACAATTTATTATTTTTATTTTTTCAATTAATTAACATATAAAAATCTTCCCTCCCTACTGCCCTTCCTCAATTGAGCCAATAAAGAAAAACTCTAAAAAATTAAGGCCTTTAACACATAGCTGCGTAGTCTTGTGAGACAAATTCACACATTAGCAACGTCCAAAAATGTATGCTTTTCTGTGCATGGGATTAATCACCCCTTCTTCAGAAAGTGACTGGAATAATTCGTTTTCATTCTTTTGGACTCATGATTCATCGTTGTGTTGATGAGACTTTTAAAATCTTTACAAGTGTTGTTTTTTTAAAAAAACAATATTGCTATCTTCTCACTTTCCTTCACATTAGTTCATATAGGTCTTCCTGGTTTCAACATCTGCTGATTCTTGGGGTACATTGGGATGCAGTTCATCTGGGCCTGGAGACTTGGACTCATCAAGTATAGCCAGGTACCCTCTTATTATCTCCCCATGTATTTTACATTTCATCTTCTAAGTAATCATTTTTGTTCCATACTTTCCAGTCGATATATTATTCTTTTTGATAGATAAACCAAAGTAGAATAGTAGTTGAGTAGATTTGTTGTTTTTGATCTACCCCAAGGGGGTCTTATTCCTTATTTCTTCCTTTTTCCTTATATAATTAAAAAATATTTACTTTTTGTTGTCATTTGCCATTCTTTCCAAACTTAATCTATATAAAGTTTTAATGTTTCTGATTCTGTTTGTAAATGCTTTTGAATTATGCCTTTTGAATTATTATGTCTACTTATTCCATCTTCTACATTTTAAAAATCGAAGTTGTTTAATTCTTTGTGCAGCCATATTAATCTCTTCAGACAACTCTTCCTTTTCCTTTTATCTTCAAAAGTCCAGTACCCTAATTTTACATATGATGAAACTGTGGCTCAGAGAAAGTACTTCAGATAACTCCTCCTTTTCCTTATAACTGTAATTCCTTCTTTTCCTTTTGTTTTCAAAAGTCCAGCACCCTAATTTTACATATGATAAAACTGTGGCTCAGAGAAAGTAAGAGACTTAAACATCATTTTATTAACAGTCTATTTTCTTTTAAAATCTACCTTTGTTTTCTGAAAGTCCTACCTTTAATCAGAAGTAGTAATAAAAACATCTATGTCTCTATGATTTCTGTTTTTTTGTTTTTTGTTTGCCCAGGAGTTCATAATCCTTAGAAATGATTGAATCTAGAAACTCTGGTGCCATCATAAGTCCACTTAAATCATCACAGGTGGATAGTGGTCATCAGGCTTGACAAGTTTTGATAGGTTCTTTGTTATATTCTAGTAGATACATCTTCCTCTCACAATAATTGATGCCTGCTCTCCTGCTAACACTTGTTGGTCAGTTTTATCATTATTCCTTAGGACATGAGGAAGACATGAGGAACCACTTCCTTCTCAAAAAGTTCAGCTCCATTTTCTATGGGTAGAGCCTTATAACTATTGCATAATTCCAAAGGTTCAGTGGTTCTTCCCTTCTTTTTCCTTCCAGCACCTTGACACAGTTTAAATCTTGACCTCTTCATATTATGTTTCTTCTTGGTTTTCCCTTTGAAATGCTGTCATTCTTTCAGGCTGCAGAGATAAATTTGTTTTGACATAAGTAATAAACATAAATATTTAACACAAACCATAAAACTATACTCTTAACAACTGTTAAATAAAGCTATAGAACATAACTTTATAACTTGTAGTATATGCCACCATACATTTTTGTAATTTTGCAACTATTAAATGAATGGAGATGGGCATCATGGCATAATCTATAGAAAGTTGACCTCAGAGCCAGGAAGATCTTCAGGGGTGGGGAACCTGCATCCTCAATGCCGCATGTGACCCTTTAGGTCCTCAAGTGTGGCCCTTTCACTGAATTCAAGCTTCACAGAAAAAATTCCCTTAATAAAAGGATTTTTTCTGTAAAGGTTGGACTCAATCAAAAAGCCACACCCAAGGACCTAGAAGGCCACATGAGGCCTTGAGGGCACAGGTTCCCCAACTATGACCTAGGTTTTAGTCTTGTCTCTGATCCATCCTGGTAGTGTGACTCTTTACACTTAACCTCCCAGTGTTCAAGGTACTGTGCTAGGACAGTAGGTTGCATGGGCGGAGCTGACCTGCATAGATTGAGAGAGTTTCCTCACACAGGGTGACAAGTTCAGTCTATCTGCCAAAATGAATGGATGGAGATGCACTTTAACTTTACCATTGTCCATTGTTTTTAACCCAATGTCTTTTTGTTACATCTTTGCCCTCATTTATATCATTGTACATTGTGATTTTAAATCATCTTAAAAAAACAACTTTATATCACTTTATACCTGTACTATATTTCTTAGAATTTTGCGTTCATTGTTCCTTACGGCACAAAATATCTCATATTTATCTATCACAATTTACTCAGTTTCTTCTGTTCTTTCGAAGTATACTTTTTTTCTTTTTTTAAACTTGAAGAGTAGATTAATGCTGACTCTAGTCTCAGTAAAAAGACAAAGGGTCCTTTTTATAACACTTGAATTTTGAGTAATTTGTATTCCTGGTAGTATATTTATGAATCCTTGTTCTTTTGGTCAAATGTAAAGTATTTCAGGTAGCCTCAGAAATGCATTTGGCCTGATAAGAGGCAGCTGTGAAGCAATTAGAAATTTTTTCAGAACACAAGTAGACATTTCTTCTCAAAATAGAACAATAAACAGATTTTCAGAAGGTCTGAGGTGGAGAGCCCCTGAGAAGTCTTGTAGGCCAAAAAGAGTCTGCTCATCTGCCAACCAGCACCTCCTCAATATTATAATATGCTGTACAAGTACTTATTGGAGCTCTGCTTGAAGACCTCTGGTTGATGGAAGTTCACAGCTTCCTGAGGTAGCCACTCTAGTTTAGGACCCTTCTAGCTTATAATGATGTTTTAATTTTTGTCCAGTTCAAATTTGTCTCAGAGCAACTTTCATGTGTGGTTACTTGGCTCCCAAAGAGCCAGAATTGGATGTAGAGGGTCTTGAGGGGCAAATTTAGGCTTGGTTGTAAGGGAAATTGTCCTAACAAGAACTATCCAAAAGGAGAATGGCTGCCTTATTACCTTGTGAGGCAGTTGGTTCCTTCTCATTGGAAGGTATCATGCTGAGGCTGCATGACTGTTTTTCAGGGATATTGTAGAGCAGATTAATGTTCAGGTATAGGGTTTGAATAAATAACTTATTAGGTCCCTTCTAACTTTAAGATTCTAAGAGGTGTTTGATCCTGTGACCTCAATTGGTGGGCAGAACAAGTCTAATCTCACGTCCATATGAAAGCTTTTTAGATGAAGTCAGCTATCATTTTCCCATAAATTTTCTTTTTTTCTAGGTTAGGCCTTTCAGTTTTTTCAAATGATTAAAAAATAATGTATTCTCTAGTCCTCTTAGAAGCCTGATTGTCTTCCTCAGGGTGCTCCGGTTTGTTAATGTTCTTCTGAAAATGTTATACCTAGGACCAGAACTGTAAATGGAAATTCCTTCATCTAGGACAATAACCATTTCATTGAGGAGAGAAAGCTAAAAAGTGGTTAGTTATGCAGAGGCAGTCTGGGGATACAGTAGCATAGAGGACGGTATGATTGTGGATACAATTGCACTGAGAGAGGGGTGATCTGTTCTCCCCTCTTGTCCAGAGCTGATTCCCTTAAGGAAGGAAAGTGGGCCACGGCAAAGGAGTGTCATAGCAGCTAGACCTAGAGCAAGGGTGCAGTTATACCACATGACACAGTTCAGTGGAGAACATGGAAGGGGGATGGTTCTCTAGAAAACCACAGGGAAGAAGAATGATCCACCGCTAGGGAAGAAGTATGCTGCTCCAAGAGGGAAACAAATCTCCCAGATAGGGCTGTTGGGCAAATCACGGATTGTCCTGCCCTGTTTACAGCTTTGTCAAGAACCCAACTCAATTGTCCAGGTGTGTTCTGATCAGGGCATAGCATTGCCTCACTATCACCTCTAACTTAGAGCTGAAACTTCTTCCATGTATTGTTTTCCCCCAAAATGGGAGTGAGCTCCTTAGGATTGTTTTGTTTTTCTATTTATATTCCCAGTGATTTGCATATAATAAGCATGCTATAAATTCCTTTTCCTACACGAATTTATTCCAGATCTCTTGCCCCTCAATGAAGGCTAAGATTATATTATATTGTTTGGCCACTTTCTTTTTTCATTTTTAGTCATACTGATTGAAGTTCAAGTTCATTAAAACTCCCAGCTTTTTCTCCATATGAACTAGCCATAAGTTCCCAATCCTTTACTTGTGTGGTTGATTCTGAAATGAAGCACTTCACATTTGTCTCCTTTATACTTTATCTTATTAGATTCAGTCCATTGTTCTAGTTCATTAAGATCTTTTTAGATCCTGACTTTGCCATACCATTTATTGATTACCCAACCCCAGCTTCATGTAAATAGCAGAAGTGACAAGTATGACATTTATGTCTTCATCCAGTATTCAATAGAATAGAGTAAATGACGGGTTCTTGGGGCATTCCACTACAGATTTATTTCCAGGTTAACATCAATCTATTAATTACTTATTTTTGTACCTACTTATTAAACCAATTCTGAATTATTCAATAAACAATTATTTATTAAGTGCCTAATACATGTCAGGGTGTTGGAAAGAAAAAAAATCCCCTGCCTTCAAGGCCTTTATATTTTATCAAGGAAGACTATATATATATATATATATATATATATATATATATATATATATATATATACACACACACACACACACACACACACATATATGTATGTATATGAAGACAATTACATACACACATATGTAAGTATTTATAAAATACATATAAAATAAATACATGAATACAAGATAAATTTGGAAATGAAGGCATTCTCAGCTGGGGAATCCACCTAACTAGATTGCCATCTGATCTACATCACTCTATCATTTCTATTGGGATAGCTAGAGACTTTGCAAAATAGTTTTCTGAGATCAAGGCATATTATTTCTATGGCATTCATGTCACTTAAACTCATGGATTTATAGTTTCAAAAATTGTTGTTTTTAAAAAATCAGAATATTTATCTTATTTTTCTCCAGTTCTCCATCCTATAGTGACTATGCAGTTCAACATGGAATCCATAGCCTATGTTTGGGCACCGAAAGATTACAAGTTAATAGTTAAAATAGATGTTTTACTAGACATATCTCAAAGTGTTGCTGTGAAGTTCTCAGCATATATTACCATAGCCTTGTTATATAGTGATAGCAGGGGATAACGGTTCAAATAGGTGCAAATTCCACCTATGATATTTTTTTTACCTGTGCAGACTAGGGCAAGTTATTTAACATTTTTGATCTTCAATTTCTTCTTTATCTATAAAATAGAGAAAATAATATCTGAAGTATATTTAATATCTATATATCTACACATGAAATGTTAGTATATGCTGAGAACTCCACATCAAAACCATGAGATACATCTGGCAAAACATCTATTTTAACTGTTCATTTGTAATCGTTTGGTTCCCAAAGACCACGGATTCCATATTACATAGCAAAGTCACACTAGGATGTGGAATATTATACATATACTAGATGTCATATTTCACATATATCACATTTTATATGATATGCCATCTGTCCTATGTAACAGTATATATGATATATCATTATTATGTATAGTTGACATATACTACATATAATATTATAAATGACATATGTTGTATGTCACATGTACTGTTATATAGGATAAATGACATGTATTACATATAGTACTTTGTAAACTTTAAAGCATAATAAAATGCTAATTATGATTTTAATTAATATTTTATAGATTGTACTATATACATAGCAGTTCTCAATACTTGATGCATTTAATAGAATGAATGCAGCTTTAAGGAAAATATTGTTCCATTATATAAAAATGTTTTTTTCCTCTCTGACCACATCTTTTTAAAATTTTCAGGAAAAAGGTAAATTTTTGTAAGAAACTGGTTGGATCTGACAGAAAGCCTGTTTATGAAATATAGATTTTGGTTAAAGAAACCTTTTTGGTACTACTGAGAAATATACAAGAGCTACAAGCTATTAGTAAACAGCCATATCCTGACTGGGAGCTCAGAGTTATAGGAATAATATGAGGCATGTGGCTGACATGTTTTATTGTAGGACAGTTTTGAATCACAAAAAGATATGGAAGGAAGAGAAGGATGAAACCAGGCCAAGGGCTGTCAACCAGCCCTTTGATGTGTTTGGAAAACAAAATAGAAAACCACTGGGAGAAGCTGTGCTCTTGAGATAATCAGCAAAGCTTGGGCCCCACGTGGTGGCAAACTCCAGGCGATAAACAGTCTGTGAAGAGTGGCTGCAGTGGGTTTGAAATGTGGAGGCCAGAGTGAAGGCACTTTAGGAGACTCCGGACCCTAAGAATCGCTTCAGAGTACCTTAGGTTTTTCCTGTTTATTTTAGATTTGGTCCCTTGCCATGTTTCTGTTTGTTTTTGTTGTTCAGTCATGTCTGACTTTTTGACCCCATCTAGGGTTTTCTTGGCAAAGATGCTAGGTTGACTTGTCATTTCCTTCCCCGGCTCATTTTACAGATGAGGGATGGAGGTAAATACAGTTAAGTGATTTGCCCAAGGTCACACAGCTAGGAAGTATCTGAGGTCTGATTTAAACTCAGGGAGATGAGTCTTCATCTTCCATCTCTATCCACTGTGCCACCCAGCT
The DNA here is from genome assembly GCA_028627135.1 of Pseudochirops cupreus. Taxonomy (NCBI): domain Eukaryota; kingdom Metazoa; phylum Chordata; class Mammalia; order Diprotodontia; family Pseudocheiridae; genus Pseudochirops; species Pseudochirops cupreus. Next base: position 358,610,799 of record CM053580.1, on the reverse strand, counting down.
GGCCAAAATTTTAACAACTGGTAGGTCAACTAATAGGACAGTGTTGTTGTTGTTACTGTTCAGTTATGTATGACTCTTTATGACCCATTCTTGGTAAAAATACTGGCGTGGTTTGGCCATTTTCTTCTCCGATGTATCCCCATTTTATGGATGAAGAATTGATGCAAATATGGATTAAGTGACTTGTCCAGTGTTACATAGCTAATAAATGGCTGAGGCTGGATTTGAATTCAGAACTTTCTGACTCTAAGCTTGGTGTTCTGTCTACTGTACCACCTAAAGCCACTACTATGTTTATTAGTTTCTTATAGTTACTCACTGGTTATGGTTTGTAATGAACCATTAGAAGTGAACAAATTTATACTGCTCTTTTAATAAAGTAATATTTTACAAAAAAAATATTGAGTGAACTGAATGTTCAATAATTTTAGACACTAGATAAACATGCATGCTTGGAGGAAGGATATAATTGTGAGTCCTACCCTGCCTTCACTCACATTATTACCCACCTGTTTGTCCTTACTTGAATTATAGGCCCTGATTAACAGTCTCACTGGAATCTGTCCTACGGTTCTAAACTTCAGTGACAGGAATATCATGAGAGCTATTTACAATTTAGTTAAATTTCCCATGTTTCTCAGAATCCTCTTTATTATCACTGCTGGAATTCTTTGCTGTTCTCAGAACTCCCAAACTAAAGTTCTAAGCACCGGAAATATGTTAGATGGGCAACCTGCAAAGAAAGTTGAAAAAGGGCCTAAAAACATTTGGTGACAAAGTATTTTCTCTCAATGTGCAAAAAGAAGAAAGATTTTTAGTATACTTGGCAATCAGAGGTCAGTTTCTTTAGAGCTTCCCTGTGAGGGGATATGGGAAAACTGGGACACTAATGCACTGTTTGTGGAATTGTGAACTGATTCAACCATTCAACCAACCAAGCAGTTTGGAACTATTCCCAAAGAGCTATAAAACTGTGCATACCCTTTGATCCATCAAAACAACTACTAAGTCTATATCCCAAAGAGATTAAAAAAAGGGAAAACGACTTCTTTGTGTAAAAATATTTATAGCAGCTCTTTTTGTGGTGGCCAAGAATTGGAAATTTAGGGGTGTCTATCAATTTGGGAATGGCTTAATGAGTTGTAGCATATGATTGTAACGGGATACTATTGCAATTTAAGAAATGGCAAGCAAGATATTTCAGAATAACTTGGAAAGACCTATATGAACCAATGCAAAGTGAAGTGAGCAGAACTAGGAGAACAGAATACATAATAAGAACAATAGTGTACAACGATTAAGCTGTTCTCTGCAAGACAATGATCTAAGATGATTCCAAAGGACTCATGATGAAAAATGCTATCCACATTCATAGAAACAATGGATGGAGTCTGAATACAGACCAAAGCATAGTATTTTGCACTTTTTTCATTTTTTTTTTGTGTGTGTTTGTCTTCTCTCACAACAGGACTAGTATGGAAATATGTTTTGCACAATTGCATGTGTATTACCTAGATCAAATTACTTATCTCAGGGAGGAGAGTGAGAAGGGAGGGAGAAAATTTGGAATTAAAAATTTAAAAAAATGTTAAAATTGTTTCTACATGTAATTGAGGAAAAATAAAATATTAGAAATTCTCTGTGAATCTTAAATAATTCTTGTATATACTATCTCATACATTAATTATTTTGCATTCAGTCTTGTCCCCTAGACTAGCGGGAAGTTGTTTCTGGCCATGGACCTCCTCACCTTCTAAGATAACTATATGTCCTTCAAGGTAGTGGAAGGAATTGGGAAATCTGGGTTTAGCTCCAGTTTCTGATACTTACTAGTTGTGTGAGCAAGTCATTTAACTTCTCTGAGACTCAGTTTTCTCACATGTCAAATGGGAATAATAGCATGTACTCACAACAGGCTCATAGAGTTAGAAGAACATTTTATAAACCTTAAAGCACTATATAAATAGGTTATAATAATTCAGAATTAACAAAGAATAGTGAGTACAGTGAAGAAATAGACATACCAATTATCTGTATTGCCAATATGTGTATGAGCATATTTATGCATATATGATTTAAATAAATCAATTTTTAAAAAATAGTAACAATTTATAAAAAAAATTTTATGAGTCATTGAAGTTTGTGTTCATTTATAGACTCTTTTAGAGGAATATTAACAAACTCAAATTGTCCACAGAGAGGCTGTCAGTATGATGGAGGATTTAGAAACCATAACATATAAGGAAAGGATTACTGATAACAGATCATATTCATATAATTTGATTTTATTCAACAAGTATTTAGTGACTATCTGCTATGTTAAAGGCACTGGAAATATAATAATGAATAAGACAGGGTCCTTTTCCTCATGAGGCACATAGAATCCAGTAAGGGGCAAAATAACATGCACACTGCAGTGGGAGTTTCCCAGCCTACATTCCTTTAGAACCCAGGGAGAATCTTATCCACCATCATTCCCATTGGGTCAAAGGAAGACCGCTTGGGATAGTTGCAGCCTCAGCTTCTTAAAGGGACAAGTTTTTTTTTAAAAATAGTTTTTAAGACTCACTTAGAATACACAGATCACCAGCAGCATTGCACAGCAGAAAAGGAAATGGGAAAGTATGCAAGTCTTGGAGGCACAGTTGCTAAGGAGTTGCCAAATGTCAGGTTTATTCCTGTGGGAAATACATTTCTCCTATTTTAATCTTATCAGAATTTCCTGAATTGGCAGGGAATCTCTAAGATGGTAGAAATCCCTTTTAAAATAAAACCATTCTTGTTTATTCTAATGTCACCAATAGGGAGGGAAGTAAAATACAAATCCCACAGCTCTATTTCCTTGGTCTTAGAGGTTGCTTCATCTGGGGAGAATAAGTTGTCCCCAGATCCACAGTATTAAGTTTCTTCTACTTCCTCCACAACACAAATAGCTATAAATAGCATATAGAAAGTAATGACTTCAAAGGAAAGTTTTAGCAGAGTGATGAGATATTGGGGAAGGGAAGTGTTCCTGTGTAAGTGAGAGGATGAGATAGGTGTTCTTGCCTCCAATGCAGCCTTTAAAGCCAGTATTCTGGGAAATAATTCATGTAGCCTAGATAAATCAATAAATGTAGCCTTAGGGAGGTATAGGAGGTGACATGTACCAAGCAAGTCAATCTACCTTTACCCTCTTTATCACCACCTTCCCAAAAACTCCAAAGGAGATAGATCTGGACACAGAACCTATGATCTTGGGGAATATCAGCGTCCCCAAGACCACTGGCCCTACTTTCACCTGGGATCTATAGCCATTATTGAGGGGAGTGGCCATTGTGGAGGAGAGGCTTACTTTCTTTTACCATTAACACCAACTACCAAGATTGGGCAAATAAGCTTAAGAATCTCAGGAGCCGTAGCACCCCCAAGAATACTAATACTTCTTCTGGCCTCACAACCTGTAGCCATCATCTAGGGAAGTAACTTTTCTGGAGATATGATCTGCAACTGCTTCAGTAGGTGCTGGAGCCCATGGATCCTCAGGAACCACAGCTACTGAAAATTCTTGCCACCAAAGACCTTGGCACGGTCAATTGGGTCAATATCAGAAATGGATATGGATATCAGGAGATAAGGACACTACCACCTGTTTTACTATTGTACCTTAAGAACCACGGGACTTTTCCATTTGATTTGTAGCCAAGATTTATATGTATTGTTTCCCTAATAGAACGTGAGCTCCCAGAGACTGATATTATCTTACTTTTCTATTGGTATCCCCAGGACTTTGGACAGTATTTTGCACATAAGTAAGCACTTAAATATTTATTTATTTATTGCTTCATAAATTCTTAAGAAGTACCTGAGCAAGTAGTGGAAATTACACTTCAACAGATGTAAATGTGGAAGAGTACTGGAAGATGGTCTGTCTAAACACCTGAAGATGAGAAAGGGCAGGAAGAAATTGGGGAATAACTAGTTTGATTGGAATGTGGAGAACATGAAGAGAAATAATGTACATGACTGGTATGGTACACATAGGTTGCAACTGTTTGTTGACAAGTAGAGTTTGTTTTATTTCAATAGACAAATGGGGAGCCACAGGAGATTTTTACCTCTTTATGTTGGTTTTTGCTTGATCACATTTCTGATGGGACAGAGACCTGTGAAATAGGAAGATTTTTTGACATTGATTTAAATGATTTTCTAAGAGTCAGTATCCCTACTATGTAGATAAGGAAATGTAAACTAAGAAAGATACATGACCTGTATACGGTGTCAGAATTAGTAAATGACAAAGCCAGGATTTGAATTCAGATCTTTTGGTTCAAAATCCAATGCCCTTTCCACTGTATTTTTTTGCCTCTATATCTGGGGTGGAATTTAGATTTGAAAAAATGAGGCTTAGTATGTGGTATGAAAGCTGTATTAAACTACTTGAAAGGCTGTCATAGACCGTTTGCCTCCTAGGACATGACTAGGGCCAAAATATAGGAATTACAGAGAGACAAAATTTTGACTCAATAAAAAAGAAAAAAAAAACTTAACAATTTGAACTGTACAAAAATAAAATGGGAAGTCTTAGGAAAAAGTGAGTTTTCTGCTGTCAGTGTCACTTAAATAGCAACTAGATAGCCACCCATCAGAGATATTGAAAGGGGACTCATTAGGCGGGTGATTGTACTGCCAACACAATATTCACAGCACCAATGGTCACTATAAATAGGCAGGCATAGTACTCAATCACAAAATATAACAGACTCTCCACACAGAAGACAACCAAACATTATTCAAATACCAGAAAGCCAAATCCCAAAATCAGTAAGCCTATCCCATCATAGTAGCAAAGAAGTAAGTAGGCCATAATGGCACAGAGAGTCACAGCATTCTTTAGCCTTCCCACAAGCCAACACAAGCCTAGCTGTCACAGCAGGCATCAAATACCATCATTTACTCACAAGCCTAACTGTCTCCCTTGGATGTGTCCTTTCCTCCCACCATGTCTATCTGCTCTGACTCCCAGCTTCCTGTGGGCTCTGTTCCACCCTTTAGTAAACTCCTTCCACCACAGGCTCCATATGATTACATTCAGCCTGTTAGGGGGCAGGGTATATTTTCAACGCAGGGAAAGTCTTCAAATTCCCTTAGGCTTATTAAGGGGCAGGGAACATCTTCAAATTCCCATTACCATTACAGGCATTAAAATAGAGGACCTCTAAGGTCCTTTCTAACTCTTAGGTGTCTCAGATTTAGATATTCAATAAGATGATAAAACTCCCAATTCATTTCTTTTGAGTCTCCCCTTCTCTCTGACACCTCTACCCAATATTCAGCAACTCAGTTATTAACTCAAAGGTCATACTAGCGTGGGGGAAGAAATTAACCCTTGTAGATGCCAAAAAGAAGATTTAGCCTGCATTCAGTCTGTGCCACAATGGTCTATATTTCCTTCTTCAATTCAGGAACCAAAAAAACTATGCAAATACATCCAGGAACCTGGTTTGAAGTCAGGTTCAAAGAAAATTAAAGCAGGAATTTATACTGATATGATTCTGGGCTCATAGTAGGCAATATCCATGAATATTAATCAGTATGTTGATGCCCATTTGCCATATTTCCTATTATTTTGTGGAATAAATATGCTGCCTACCTCTTCTTCCCACCTGTTCCCCTCCCTCATCTAACTCATGGAAGAGAAATTGTTTAGGAATTTTCTTATGACAAATTAGACCAAACAGAACTAATATTAAAGCCAACATATAGTATACTGGTGGGACTTAGCTTTGGAATTGGTCATTCACAGAACTCAATAAAAGTTTGATTTTGAACTCAAGTTCCTATGGATTTGGCAAAGACTCAAGATGTTGAAAAGAATTGAAAGTTTCAATCTAACTGTCTCAAAATAGATTTCCCTTAATGAAAATTAAACAAAAAAGGCAAAAAAAAAAAATAGGATACCGGCTGCTTAAATGTCTTACAAAATTGCCAGATGATGTTTAATTAGATGCTCAGAAAATGATGATGAGTAACCTAATCAAGAAAAGAATTATTTGGACTTAATCTATGGATAAGTCGATTGCACAGACAGTTAATTGAGTTCAACAATTTAAAAAAAAAATCAAGAAAATTCCTGTCTAACCGAAATATGTCACAGTATTTTGTTTGAGGATTTTTTTTCCAGTGAAGTAAAGAGGGATACAATGTAGGGCTAAGTACTTGTCTGAAAATTTGAAGGCAGAAGTTTGATGCCTGGATTAGTCACTTATGAGATGTATGACCCCCCATAAGGTGCTTAACTTTTCTGGGCTCCAGTTTCCTCATCTGTGAAATAGGGATAATGATACATGCACTACCTCCCTTGCAGAATAGTGAGGAAAGCTTTTTATGAACTTTAAAATGCTACAGATTGAAGAATTATTATTACTTGACAGTATTGGCTTAAACCTATTTCTCTGTCGTTGCTGTTATGTGGCTATTTGCCCGAACTGATTGATTTGTCTTTTAATGGTGAAAGAATACATCAGGAAAGAGAAGGAGAAGTGAATGGGAGTGGTCAGTGAGGAGACTGGCACATAGCAAACAGGAGGAAACAGCCAAACTTTCTCTTTGTTTATATTCTGTTTGTTCTCACATGCATACACTTTGCCTACTCCACTACAACACAAGTTGCTTGTGGGGAAGGACTGTTCCAGTTTCATCTTTATATCCTTAGTGTTTAGCACAGAGCAAAAGCTTAATAATGCTTTTTGGTTGACTGATTCAACATTAATAAGATTGGAAAGAGCAGAAGGAAAATAGGTAAGAGAAAATGAAGTCCAAGATAGGTGAGGAGATAGTAAGGGGCCACCTGCATGCTCTAAAACAGTGGTTCTCAACCTTCCTAATGCTGCTACCCTTTAATACTCATATGTGGGCATATCTGCCTGGAGACAGATAGAGGAGCGGTGTCTCGGTTCCTAAGACCATAGAAAATATGTGTTTTCCGGTGGTCTTAGGTGACTCCTGTGACTCCTGTGAAAGGGTCGCTAGACCCCCAAAGGAGTTGTGACCCATAGGTTGAGAACCACTGCTCTAAAAGAATCTTCTGGAGAATGTAAATTTTGGAACTGGAAAAAGATTGAATATGTATTTATAGAACTTTGTCTATGATTTATAAACATAAATTAGGTTTATGGGTTAGATCTATATTTTTATTCATATAGAGACCTCCTGAATGAGCAAATTCTCTCTAACAATACAAGATGGGAGAAATGTGAGCTTATGTAAAGAAGAGTGAATGAATAAGGAGCTGGATAACCAATCCAAAGAGGGTTGATTTCCACTCTCCATTTTCTTTTTAGTTGGGGGAAGGCAGAGTGTGACACAAACTCAGTGCTTGTTAAGTAAAAAAAAGAAAAGAAAAAAAAGGATTAAGGATTTTGATGACCACAAGCTCAGTATGAGTCAGTAATATAGTATAGCTGCAAAACAGCTAAAACTGTTTGAAGGAAGAGATTGTTTCATTTTTGTTTTTGTGTTTCTAGTATCCAGCACAGGGGAAATTGTAAATACTTAGTAAATATTTATTGAATTTTTAAAATTAAATTTTGTTTTCAATAATAATATCTAGCTTTATATAGTGCTTTGAGTTTTGCAAAGACTTTTATAAATACTATTTCCTTTTACCATATGACAGTTGTGGGAGGTAGATACTATTATTATTCCCATTTTATAGATGAGGAAACAGAGGCAGATGAAGATTGTAACTTGTCCAGGATCATACAACTAGTAAATATTTGAGGCTTCATTTGAACCTAGGCTTTCATGACTCACAGATCAACTACTCAGTCCATTGTGCCGCTAGCATGTATTTTCTCTCCTTCCCTACCTCTCCCCATCTCTACTGGAAACAAGGGAAAAAGAAAAACAAACCCCTTGCTACAAATATGCAAGATAAAGAAAACAAATTTCCACACTGGTCATGACCAAAATATGTGTGTCTTAACCTGCACAAACATTTACTGAATTGAACTGAACAATGAACAAACTGGTTAGTCCTACCATGCTTTCTTTGATCAGACACTTGGAGTTGTGTTCAGTTCTGGGTGTCACATTTTGAGAGAAATAGTCACAAGCTATAACATATCCAGATGAAGGCAATTATGATCATTAATGGGTTAGAATTTATTTTGTGAAAGAAATGTGTAAGTTGCTAGGATTTTTCATCATGATCAGAGAAGACTGATAGATGGGAAAGAGAGCAACGAGAGAGAACTTCAAGGAGTTATGTGGCTGTCATGCTCAAAATGGACCAAATAATTTTTTTTGGGTGCCAGAAAAAAAATCTCAGGTAATATGTGGAAATCACAGGAAGCCAGACTTTGGTACAACATCAAGAATCTATTTCTAGCAATCAGAACCATCTCTAAATTGAAGGGACCATCTATTAATGGCAGGTGCTGACACACGGATAGAGTGCTGGGTCTGGAGTCATGGAGACCTGAGTTCAAATCCAGCCTCCAACATTAGTTATCTTTGTGACCTTGGGCAAGCCACTTAACTTCCCTCTGCGTGAGTTTGCTCAGCTTTAAAATGGGAGTAAGCATCTACCTTTCTGTGTTGTTGTGAGGATCATATAAGCTAATTCTTGTTTTTTAAAAAATACTAGGGGTAGTGCCTGGCACATAGTGCTATAGAAATGGTCTCTAGTAATGAGCAAGTTACTTTTCACTAAAATTTTCCACCAGAGAGTGGCTAATTATTTTTTGATTATTTTATCGTATTTAGGAGGGGTTGGAATAGGTGATTTCTTGTGCCTAGTCTAGTTCTTTAAGATTCTGTTACTTAATTCATTCTATGTCTTCTGTATCCTACTTTGGATATCTTATGTATTTTGAGTTAAAATAAAAATCATGATATCAAGAAATTGTTGGACCTTCAATTCAGAGTTTCTGGAAAGATTTTTGGTTCCTTTGGAAGGTCTAATTTCCCTTCGTGTGTCATTGAATGAGGTGGAGCTTCCTAGAATTTTTTTTTTAGTAATTTTTCCTACATTTTTAGCAGTTTTCCCCTATATTTCATACTTTAAAGGGAAACCAAGTGCTCATGTTCTATGCCTATTTATAATTCTGACACATAATGCTTTACATTTTACAAGATGCTTTACATATTCATTTGATCCTTTCAACAGCCCTCTGAGGAAGTTTCCATAGACATGAAGAAAAAGAGGCCCTGAAAAGTTAAGGGCTTGCCCGTGGTCAAGCATAATAAATGTCAGAAAGGGAATTCAGATCTTTGTCTTTGCTGCCTCTGAGTCCAGCCTGTTTCCTTCCACACTGCACTGCCTCTCTAAACAAAGGAAAGGTTGACTGCGGTATCCCAGTCATAGCAAGTATGATCAAGTATTTTCAGTTTATTCACATATTCTGTTATCACTAAAGGACACTGATTTTTCTAAGGCATGCCAGAGAAAAATGGTTACCGAACGTCAAAGAGTTGAGCTGAATGAAGCAATTGAAAAATTGCAGATCAGGAGGATGGCATTAAGATGCAAACTGATAATCATGGCATGTAATTATGTTATAGAAGTCTTCTCCTGAAATGAAGAGCTATAATGAACAAGTTAAGTACTGTTCCAGACTTGTATTTGAGTACTTAATGGGGACTAAGTGTGATGGACCTTTTGAGCAAGGACAGGCAGGAGAAAAGTGGAACAGAATCCTCTTTATTATGTTTTTAAGGCTCTTCTCTAGAGAAGGAAATATTATTTTTGTAACTTTTATTTGATTTGGAGCACTCTTATCCAGAAGGCACAAATTACCCCTGAAAGCTGAGGAATAAAAGGCTCCTGGGGAAGCTGTGGAAATTGCTGTGAATAGCAGCCCCTGGCAGTAAAGAGCAGAGTTTCCCACCTGATTGCCTTACTCTAAATATTGTAGTAAGTAAGTTACTTAGAGGATTTTAAGAAGCAAATTAATGGGCAATCTTGTCATATTGTATTATGTGTGGCAATCACTTCTGACTTAGAATTGAGATATGAAAGGCAGACTTTTGAAAAATTTGAAAAATTGAAGCAACTTAGAGGATAAGAGAGATAAGTAGCTGTTCTTAGATATGAAGGTGACAGCAATGAAATGTCCCAAGGGCATGAGATGTTATTTTAAGCTTGGGTAACTTGGGAAAAGAATTTCCTGTTGGTGTGAGGAAGCTGATATTGGATGAGGTTCTGAATGCAATAAATTTATTTTATTAAGTTTAAAGCCTTTATATTATAGCACATTTTCTCTCAAACCTACATTTTGATGTTTGTCTGCCTGTCAATCTCTATGTATGTATGTATGTATGTATGTATGTATGTATGTATGTATCTGTCTGTCTGTCTCTATCCATTCTTTCTAATTACCTAATCTATCTAGAAGTGAAGTAAGAAAGGAATCCATGAAAATTTGAAAACATCAACATTAATGATTTCAATGAAGAGGAGAAGGGGCGATTGAAGAGATCAATGTGGCTGTACAAGGAAATTCATCAATCAAGATTTTAAAAAATAGTTTATGGAAGATGGAAGGAAATATGATGGTCCTATAAGAACAGTGTCAGCAGCACTAAAGCTCAGAATAAGCTGAGGCTGGTAAATAATGTTAAGGATAATATAAAGCTTTATTATTAAAAAATCATATTGAGGTAAGAACAAGATCAGTGAAAGTATTTTTAGATGAATTGTAATATTGCCTCTGTTTTGTTCTTTTGAACTCAAGAGTAAGACTTTACATTTAATCCTGTGAAATTTCATCTTATTGATTCAGTCCTGTGTTTTAGATTGTTAAGATATATTTGAATCCCAGTTCTGTTATCCAATCTGTCAGCTATATCTCCAAGTTTTGAGTAATCTGTATAGCTTTTTAAAGTGTAGCATATATGCTCTGGCTCACTTTCCTAGAGCCAGTCTCTGTTCCATGGGGGTAACCCTGAGGGGCTGGAGAGTCTATTTTCTACTGCCATTGGCTTAAGCCTCCACCGACTGTGTTTACTCCATTGCTAGGGATCAGTTTGTTGTTGCTCAGTCATTTCAGAAGTGTCTCACTCTTTGTCACTCCATTTGGGGTTTTCTTGGCAAAGACACTGGCTTACCATTTCCTTCTCCAATTCGTTTTATAGATGAGGCAATTAAGGCAAATAGTGTCAAGTGACTCACCCAGGTTCACATAGCTAGTAAGTATCTGAGGCCAGATTTGAACTTGGGAAGATGTTTTCCTGACTCCAGGTCTGGTATTCTAGCCACCGAGCCACCTACCTGCTCAACAACACCAAGAAACCAGGCATAGATTAAAAAGTAAGAGGAATAAAAGATCCTACTTTACTCATTCTTTGTTGACTATGAAAAATCATTTGGTTTGATAGAACAGAAACATCACAATTCCAAAAGACTTATGATGAAACATGGTATCCATATCTAGAGAAAGATCTGATGGAGTCTGAATGAAGATCAAAGTATACTGTTTTTTACTTCTTTATTTCATGAGCAAAGGGAAGAGTAGATTGAGTATGAACAAGAGTACAAAAGAGGTAGATAGAAATGAAGTCAGAGTGAGAGAGAAAAATTTCAGAGTTCTGGATTTTGGAAATGGTACAGTTCCAAGTGATAGTAAGGCCCAAGCCATACTCCATTGGATGGCACAAATGAGGCAGACTGAGAAGTCCCTGGAGTGGAAGAGATTAAGAATCTCATGATGACATTGATACAAGAGACAGTAACATGACTACAGAAGACCTCAGAGATGATGGCCAGATCTAAGAGGAACAAAGGGACCCTGGGTCAGGTACAGAAATAACTGAACAAGTAGAGGATTACCAATAAGACTGTTAGACTCTTTTTAAAATGAAAAAGGTCTTTTTTTTTTACAGAGGATATTAATGAATCATTTTTTTCTCCACTGAAGAAAAAATAATGAGCTTCAATAGTGTAAGGGATTCAAGTTGCATCTAATAAAGAACTTCACCAGCACTGTTAGCCAAAATGAATATATTCATGGTTTCCAAATTGGGAAATTTCTTTATTTTTTGATTTCTTATGCCTTAAACATTTGAAAAATATTTGTTCAACATTTGATTGCCATGTTATAAAGGAAAACAAAAACCCTACACATAATGGATTTGGAGTCAGAGAATCTGGATGTGAATTTTTGCTTCGCTCTTTTCTCTGTGACTTTGGGTCAGTTACTTAATCTTTGTTCCTTTAGCTCCCCATCAGCTAAGCAAGGGAGTTAGAGTAGATGACCTCTAAGGTTTTTTCCAGTTCTACATCCTGTGATTTGAGGATTGTGGTCTAGTGTAAAAGAAGTCATGGGTTATAGTCTTGGTTTTGTTATTGATAATATTATCTTATATTCTTACTTAATTTCAATTTCTTCATCTGCAAAATGGAGTTAATAATATTTAGTATTCTATGTTATCCAGAAAAAATGGACATACAGGCAACTTTGCTCTTATCATTATTCCACTCATACTAATAATGTTTAGTTCCTGGTCTATCTGTTCTAAATATGAATTAGAGTGGCAGCAGAACAAAGGACTTTAGGTTTTATATTGTCAGGATCAAAAAATGTAAAGTGCTTTGAAAATGGCAAAAAGACTACTGAAATGTTAGCCATTGAGCTTATCATGATGATTAATAAAATAAATGGAGACTTGGGTTTAGTCACCTAAAATGCAATGTGCTGTAAAGATTTTTCTGAAGCACAGAAGCATAAATACTTATGACTTTAACCACAGAATAGCAATCTGATCAAAGAAGAAAATGGAACCATAAGGCAATGGGGAACATCTCTTTTAATGTCTGCAGAAGTTTCAGCTGAGGCACATAGGCTGCTTTCTGATATAGTTCAAGATCACAGTCTGAGGTTGAAATTTTGAAGCTCCTGGTTGGGCTCCACCACTTGGGGAAGTGAGGGTAGTCAATGAACATTATTGGATATCCCCAGTTCTGGATTATTCCATGAAAACCCAAGGAAAGTGGTTCTAGAAGTTTAAAATATGAGTCAGAAGTGATAAGACAATATGTAGTCATTGATTTAAGTTCTACATTCTTTTCCCTCATTCAAATGTTTTAAGAACTGGATGCAAGCAGGCTGCAATTTCACTGTTTTCCTCCAGATGTCAATAGAACCTGAGGAAGTACATTGGGACTGACTTCCTATGGTAGGATATGGACAAAAGTTGCACAGGATGGCTGGTCATGGATGTGTTGAGATTGGCATTTTTGGAGGGAAAATTCATTTAGATGAGATCAGAGATCCATTTGATTGTTTGAATAAGAATAAAGAATTTACAGGAAACTTGTTAAAACTGGATAGGTGTTTCTGATACTTTAAGTGGAGTGTGGTTATTGGAGGAGGGCATATCTGAATTTTGATATGAAAACTGAAGTAAATGCATAGCAATACCCAGGATGATGCTGGCAAATTTATTTAATAATGAGTCCTCTGAATCTGCACACCACACTTTTAAGTAAAATCTGCCTTATTAACTTTTTTTTGCATTGCTTTCTTAAGTTTAGACAATCCACAAACAATAAATAAGCCTCGTTTTGTAGTATTTGTCGATTTCTGAGGTGTAAGTGCTCACACTGAAAATTTAACAGTTGACTCTTGTGAGCCATTATGATCTTATATAGCACATTGCAGACTAATTGTCTAGCATTTTGCTTTCACAAAATGATCCACTTAACTTGGAGTTTGTTGCTTTTATTTAGACTAAATTAGTTATTTATGTAATAAATGTATATTTTAAATAACACATTTTTAGCACTCTGGGCAATCTAGACGCTACACAAAATATGTAATATATACAAAATTATATCCTTCAATAACATTTTTCCCATGTCAGTTAAGTTGGTTAAAGAGATGTATAAATATAAACTGGAACAGATGTATGGTAGGTTTTAGCTCCAGGTTTTATATTTAGAAGGTGCTCTGTAAATGTTTACTGCATTGAATTAAATAGGTAATAAGCAGTGAATACTTAGCTAGCTAAACCCAAGAGTTTGTTGTAGAAAAGTCCTGCATTCAAAATAAGTATGACGACTAGCTTTTTCAGATTCCAGTTTCTCAACTTATTGTCTATCTGGGGAGCTAATCCACCCAAAAATGAAATACATTCATCACAATTACAACCTAGCTGAAATTTAAATGACTCCAATATGGCAGTTGTTCTAGGGTACTCTAGCTCATCTGAAAATGATTGACAGAAAGCCCATTTTCATTTTCCTCCTTTATTAGCTGTCATTGCGGTGCTCGTGAAAAGTGCCAGTTTAGACCCCTGGAGAGCCACTCTGTGTTCATGAAAAGCACAGCACAAATGACACCAGCAGTGGGAGAGACTGGCCCTCTGGGTTTGACCTGAAAACATCACCTTGCAACTATCGATCATTTTACAAAGCTCTTTTCAAATCTTCTCATGAAGTGGAAGAGAAATTAGAATTGGAAGGGACAGTAGAGTTCAGCTAATCCAACCTCCCATCTAATGCTGAAATCCTTCTATATTGCTGGCAAATGATTATATGACCTCTGCCTCAATGCATTGGGAAGGAAATTCATTGCTTTGAAAAGCTGAGAATTCCATTATTGGGTGATTTTGATGGCTGTTGAGGTATTTCTCATTCATCTCCCTGCAGTGTTTTTAACCCCTAATCCTAGTTCTGCCCTCAGATAGATTTGTATAGAACAACTATACATGTTCTTGTGCATTATAGGTCCTCATATATAATCATAGAATTAAAGAATTTTAAAGTTGAAAGAAGCCAAGTTCAACTTTATACCTGAAAAAGAATTAGTTGGAAACAGATTCAACAGGTGGCCATCTGGCCTTTGCTAGAAGACCCCTGATCAGATGGAAATATATCATCTTTTAAAACAATTCATTTCACTTTTAGACAGTTCTAATTACAAGGAGGCAGTTAGGTTACTCAGTGGATAGAGCTCTGGGCCTGGAATCAAGAAGATATGAGTTAAAATCTGTCCTCAGACACCCACTAGCTGTGTGACCCTGGGCAAGTCACTTCTATTTGCCTTTATCCACTGGAGAAGGAAATGGCAAGCCACTCTGGTATCTTTGCCAAGAAAACCCTTGGATAACATTGGTGTGCTATGGTCCATGGGGTCATGAAGAGTCAGATGTGACTGAATGACTGAACCACAACAGAAATTATAAGGGAGTAGGGGTTTTTTTCCCTCATAAAACTAAATTGTCCTTTTTACTATTTCCATTGATTGAAACTACTTCTCTGGGGAGCAGGGAGTGGAGAAAACAATGAATGTAATTTAGGGGTTCTTCACTTGGTTTCGTGGACCCCTGTAGGAACCCATAGATAGATTTCAGGAGGCCTATGAGCTTGAACAACAAAAAAATCTTTGTTTTCACTAGGCACTAAATAAAACTTAGCATTTACTTCAGTTGTTTAAAAATTTACTTCTGAGAAGGGGTTCATAGGTTTCCCCAGACTACCAAAGGGTTCCATGATACAAAAAAGGATTAAGAATCCTTAGTCTAATCCGTCTTCCATGCTAAAGCCTTTTGTTTACTGTCATGGCTTCCTTAAGTCTTCACTTTTCTGATCTAAACATTTCCATTTCTTTCCACTGAGCATCATATGGCATGATTTCCAGGCCCTTTGCTATCCTGAAGACCTTTCTTTGGAGTTTCCTTAGCTAATCCATGTCCTTCCTGAAATGCAGTTTTCCAAACTGAACATAACCTTCCAGGTAGATGGTCTGACCAGAAGAGAAATGGTAGGTGGACTGCTGCCTCTCTTAAAAAAAACACAAAAAAACACACAAAAATTTTTTTTTGCAACTAAAGATAATTTCTCTCTCTCTCTCCTTCCCACCCCCCTCCATCAAAAGAGAAAAGAAAAGCAAAATACTCGTAACAAATATGCATAGTTGAGAAAAAAACCCCACATTGGTTGTATAAATGTATATGTATATACACACAATATACATATACATATATGTATATATATGTATATATATATATATATATATATACACATATATATATACACACACACATACATACACTCAGAGTCAATCTTCATTATTTCCTGATTCTGTATTTGTGAATTCTCCTGCTTGTGAAAATTTATTTGTAATCCTCAACTCAATACTCATGGTTCTTTTACAGTAGTTTGTGGATATATACAGAGTTGCAAAATATTTAAGTTGCCTTATGAACATTCCCAGCTAAAATTGCACAAGGCAATGCTTTTCCTTCTTGTTTCAGCCCTCAAACTGTAAGCAAGTGTCCTTTTCACAGTCTATTTAGTGCCAGTCTTTTTGCATTTTTCTGCTTTTTGCGGGTGATTTCACTGTTTAAAATGGCCCCCAAGCATAATGCTGAAATGCTGTCTAGTGTTCCTAAGTGCAAGAAGGCTGTGATGTTACTTATGGAGAGAACATGTGTATTAGATAAATCTCATTCAGGCATGAGTTATGGTGCTGTTGGTCATGAGCTGGATGTGAATGAGGAGCCTTTAAACAGAAACACATATAAAACAAGGTTATTTAGTGATCAGTTGATGAAAATGTTGTGATCAGAGGCTTGCAGGAATATAACCCTGTATTTTCCCTAGGAACGATGATTCATTATTTACTAATTCAGTATTTGTGATGGCCTTATAGACTATACCACAAGTGATGAGAATAAGTTGCATGTATGGACATACACATGCGTATATATACATATATATCTATTGATGTATATACACATTTGTGGATATAGCTATGTATATCCATATATATTCATATCTATCCATCCATCCATCCAACCATCCATCCATCCATTAATCTATCCATCTATCCATCCAACCATCCGTCCATCAATCCATCTATCCATCCATCCTTCTATGCATCCATCCATGTTGGGATACATCTTTTTCTGTTCCTTGAGTTGATCACTTTTTTGTCAAGGTAGGTAGCATGCTTTTTTAAAAAACTTTTTTTCATTTTCATTTTAATATTTTCAAATGAACAAAAACTGTTTTCTTTCTTTCTGGCGTTCCCTACCCTCATTGGAAAAAAGTCATCAACAAGCATTTATTAAACACCTATTATGTGCCAGGCACTGTGCTAAGTGCAAGGCAAATAAAGAAAGATAAAAAAATAACAGTCCTTGCTCTCCAGGAACTCACGGCCTAATGAGGGAGACAAAATGAAATAACTGTGTACAAACAAGATATATATCTGATAAACTAGAGATAAAAGAAGGAAGAAAAACAAAATTCTTATAACAAAAATGCCTTTTCAAGGAAAATAAATTCCTGCATTGACCAGATTGAACATTCTCTAAGATAATGTAACTTCAGTCTGTACTGGCTTTTTTGCTGTCCTGTTACACTATCAACTCATATTGAGCTTTCAGTCCACTAAAATGGCCATTTTTTTTTTCCCAGAAAAGAAAAGCAAAAGCAGCTAAGCAGGCATGGTTGAATATACTGTAATCTCCCCTGCAAGGAAAGCTAAGCCTGGAGGATCTCTTGGACTCAGGAGTTCTGAGCTATAGTGGGCTAAATGTTTTGCAAACTTTATAATACTATACAAATGTCAATTATTCTTATCAAGGTTATCTCCTTGGAAAATGCCTTCTGAGCCATTTTCTTTTTCTTAGCATATCTGAGTCAGATATCAGAGATCCCTGAGACTGCTCCTCCACCACTTGCCTTAATCATCTTTCCTTCTTCCAAGTTCATACAATTGAATTTTCACATCCTTGTCTTCACTCATTGCTTTCAGGCACTAATTGGAAAGGCACAGTCCCAGTTACTTCAATGACTTTAGCACCTGGCTCAAAGTTTTCTATACCCAATATTGTGCCAGCATCTTTATCATCTTTGGAATCTTTGATTCTTTATATTGATGACCTTACTGATAATTGAAGTTAAATCTCCTCAGTTCTAACTGTATGCCATCCCTGATGGCAACACCAGCTGCTTCTCATACGGCAAGAAAATGAGGCTAGCTGAAGTAGCAAGATAGCATTCTGAGGGAGATGTAGAGGTAGCATGAGCCAGGCAGGTTAAGCCACTGCCATTACTTCCCCTCAGGCTACAGTGGAGATGGCCCAGGATCTTGAGCCCAAGAGTTCTGGGAATGGCAGCACACCCCAGACCACTGAATCCTGTTTGTAGCCCAGTGCTGGAAGTCATCATCAAGGGGATCAATCTTTGTGGAGTTGTGACCCTATGAGACTGTTTTTGTCAGATTCCATTTCTCTACTCTCTCTTCCCTGAGCTTATTCCTTGCAGACCTGTCCCCTTCCCCCAGAGCTTATCTCTACAAAAACTAATTGTACTAATTTCCAATCTGCATTCTGCACTCCTGTCTTCTCTCTACACCCGTCAAGATGGGGAGTGAGATGAAACAGTGATTCAGTAGCCACCACCTTAGAATCTCTGACATTTTGCTTTCCTGACCTTCTAATTCTTAGTCTTTTCTAACTATCTATAATTTCTCCTGCTTCCACACTGCTGAGTAATACTGGAAAAAATCATGATTGCCATGATATAACTCAATCTACATTGATCCTGTATAATTTTATCTGGTGCACGATGCTTTTGGGCAATCCCTATATTCAACACTTATGGTTCACAACTCATTTTCACTCCAATCTTTCTCTTTCTCCTCAAATCTCACAGTCTCTCCATCCTTCCCACATTTAAAGCAAATGATCTAAGCTACTTTAGTAAGACTAATAAGGTGTAATATTAATGGGATATAAGATCTTCCCTGCCCATTTATAGGCCTCACATGGAGCCCATTAAAGGAAGCTTGTTTAGGGGAGGCTTACAAGTAGGAAGACTTTCACACCTTTTGCTGATTTCTAATTAGGCACTGAGTCATGAGGGTTGTGACACCTTCTGGCTCTGAGAAGTGAATATATCCTCTGAGTTGATATTTTGCTTTAGGGTTTCAGTTAGGAGAAGGATCTAGTGATTCTGTGGTTGAAATTCTGAATGGCTATATGTTCAGAGCTTCCCAACTGCTCAGATGTAAAGGCTCTCTCAATCCAGGGATGTATATAAAGTATATAGTTGATTCAGACAGTCAGAGCCCTGTCTGTGGTCTTTATTTCTCTGCTTGCATTTTTTCTGTATTTTCTCTGAAGTTCAGGGTGCTGACTTTTCCCCTGAACTAGTGAACATAATGAAAAAAAGATTGTTGACCCCTTAAACAACTATCTTTCCTAGTAAAGCAGATCTAAGAACCTGTGCTAGCAGCCATCCTGGGTATGCCAGTGTGGTTGCTGCTACATAAGGCCATCTGACTGACATATATTCCCTGAGCTTTACTCTCCCACATCAAAAGTGGTCATTGTCCTTCCACAATCTCTCCTTCCCTCCTGTCTCAGAGGAAAAGCAGTCATATTTACAAAACATGTGAAGGCTGTCACTTTCCTGACAACAACTCTGGGAAGCAGGATGGGAAAGTATTATCTTTCATTTTACATATGGGGACACTGAGGCCCTGAGAATTTGTATTTTACCCAGGTCTACATAGCCAGAATCTAAGGAAGGATTTGAACCCAAGTCATGTGGTTATATGTTATATACTCTGGTCACTGCAATGAGATCTCTCTGTATCTTATTAAAGCTAAAACCTCCGTCCTATACTAAGGGTAATTTATGTCTCCATAATTTTCTTTATAATCCCTCCAGTACTTAGTGTGTGACAGACAGAGGACCAGTCACTTCACCTTTTGCCCCATATCTTCATTTGTAAAATAAGGGATTTGGACTCGATGGGTTCTAAGCCTCTAAGAAGCTAGTGAGCCCCTCCAGCTTCAGGTCTATGGTCACATTATGGGCTTCATTAAGCACTATCTCAATGTCAGTTATTAACCTCTTCCTTTTCTTCTTTAGCAGCTCCTTTCCATCTCTTTATAAGCATGTTCGGCTTTCCTGAATACCAAAAAAGTTTTCCTCCAATTTTATTACTTCATGTAGCTACTGAATCATCCCTCTTAATAATAAAGGCTAATCTAGCTTCAGATACTTTCTAGTTGTGTGACCCTAAGCAAGTCATATAACCTTTGTTTGCCTCAGTTTTCTCATCTGTAAGATGGGGTTGGTAATACTATGTGTCTCCTAGAGTTGTTGTGAGGATAATATTTATGAAGAGTGCAGTAGGCATTATATGTTTGCTACTCTTTATTATTGTTGAAACACTTTGCAAACTTTAAAATGCTATTATAAATGCTAACTATTATTGTTATTATACCTCTTTACTCAACCAAATTTTCAATAAAAAGCATCCTGTACCTCCTGGCTTCACTAGCTGATTATCCATTAAACTCCTCATCCCATTGTTACCTGGCTTTTGCCTTAACCATTCTTCTGAAACTATTCACCAATGACCTCATCACCAAATCCAATGGCCTTTGTAGTATTTGGCAGTGTAGTTACTCCCTCCTGAATACTTTACTTTCCTGGCTTGCGAGACACCATATACTTCTGGTTTAGATTCCTCCTTTGGTATTTACCAGCTGCAGGATCTTGGGAAAATAACTCTGGGTAAAACAGGGATAGTAATAATTACCTCACAAGGTTTTGGTGAAGCTCAAATGGTATACTTTGCAAATCTGAAATCACTGTGTAAATAAGTTTCAGCTGTCAACATTACCTCTGCGTGTTGAATTTCTACCCATTCTTCAATGTACATTTTTTCGTGAAGCAGAACCTCTTGCCTCAGCCACAGTCCCCTACCCCAGTCAGTAATCACACTCGCCCCTTTGTACCTTATATGGCACTTACTTAGCTTCTCATAAATTTATTTTTCTTTTATTTATTGTCATTTGTATATGTGTTGTCCAGTAATTTCAGTCGTATCTCGCTCTCTGTCACCACTTTGAGGTTTTCAGGTCAAAGATACTGGAATGCTTTGCCATTTTCTACTCTAGCTCATTTTACAGATGAGGAAACTGAGGCAAACAGGGTTAAGTGATTTGCCCAGGGTCACACAGCTAGTAAGTGTCTGAGGCTGTATTTGAACTCAGGTCAGCATTCTACCTCTGTGCCACCTAGCTATGTTGAATCCCCCTACTATTCTGGCTGTTCCATGAAGGCAAGGAAACAAGTATTATTTTATTTTTTCTTCTTCCTTAGTTTCTAGCACAATGCTCTGCACATAGCTAGGCTTATCAAAAATTCGATGATTTGCAATGAATTTAGTTATGCTGCAGATAAGATTATGGTAAAGAGACATTCTATAATGTTACGCTGATGCTTTTAGGTCCCAAACAGCAATAATTGATATTGTGGAGAAGAAAACTCTCTTCTTTTTCATTATTCAACAGTTAAGCAAAATTATTCCATCTGAAAATGCTGAGTTAAGATGTAAAGTGATAAAATACTGTAATCATCTGAATATGTAAAATTCCATCCAAGACAGCAGAAAATACAGATTTGGAAGAAAGATTAACGGTATATATTGATATTTTGTTTTGTTGTAACAAACAGACTGTATTTATTCAGAATTCAAAATGCATTTATATTCACAAATGTTGCTAATCTTTTTACTTTGTTGACAAAATCTATACTGGTCAGGAAGATTAAATGCTGATATTAAATATGCAGCTTTGTCATATACTTCAAAGGAAATGATAATGCCTACAGAAGATGATGTATTCAAAATAGTAAATGACTTTAGAGCCAGTGGCAGGAGAGACAACAGGATGGTCTGGAGGTTAGAGAAATCTACATTTAAGTCTTGCATGTGAAACATAATTGTATGCATGTTACATTCCCCTTCCCCCTCCCATTAGACTGTGAACTTCTTGAAGGAAGGGACTATTACCTTTCTTTATATTCTTAGTTTAGCATTGTGCCTGGCACATTGTAGATTAATACTTAATAAATGCTTCTTGACATGACCTACTAACTTGTCAGTTAACCTCTTAGTGTCCTAGGAATCTCTCTAAGTTACTCATGGGTTGCTGATCTATATTGGTAGAATGGATTTTCACACTGGGAATTCTTTTCACTTGAAGTAATTATAGGTCTGGACCCTTCTATCCCTCTCAAAATGGCTCTTACTTAAAGGGTTGTGAATATTTTATTAAATTTTCATATGGAATATTCCTCAACACAAAGAACATACACTAGCTCTCAATTTGTTTCTATAAAACAAATTCTGTTTGTACACATAGATATAATGTATATAACAAAGCACATATAATGTCTATATATAGTATGTGTATGTAAATATAAGATATACAAAGTCTGTAGAGACAGTCTTATTTTCCTTTTGGAGGAAGGCAGTATACTATAGTGGAATCAGTGTTGCATTTGAATTCAGAGGACTTAGGTTCAAATCCTGACTCTATTATTTATTACCTGGCTGATTTTGGCCAAACCATTTCCTTGGCTTCATTTTCCTGTCTATAAAATAAGGTAGTAAGGCTAGATGATCTCGACACTGTGTTCTAAATCTATGATCTTACATCCAAAATAGAACTGACTATTTTTGCCCCTATGGCCATTTCTTCTATAAACTTCCCAGGACTGAACACAGTGTCTGGCACATAGTCAATGCTTAATAAATGCTTGTTGTCTGGCCTTGCCATCTCTATTTTTATTGGTAATACTGCCATCCTCTTGGTTGCTCAGGTTTATAAGCTCAGAGCCCACCTGAACT
The DNA here is from genome assembly GCA_028627135.1 of Pseudochirops cupreus. Classification (NCBI taxonomy): domain Eukaryota; kingdom Metazoa; phylum Chordata; class Mammalia; order Diprotodontia; family Pseudocheiridae; genus Pseudochirops; species Pseudochirops cupreus. Next base: position 358,588,153 of record CM053580.1, on the reverse strand, counting down.
CTTGCCTCTTCCTTTCTCTTATAATTCACATTTTCTAAGTTTTGTTGATTGAAACCTCCACAATCTGTCTAGCATCCATACCCTTTTCTCTACTCACATGGCCTTTGACACCTATCACTTAGACTATTGAAATCTTCCAAAGCACTCTCCTGTTCAAAATTCTTCAGTGATTCTCTCTTTCCTCTGGAATAAAACCAGAAATTCGTGAGCCTACCTCCACAATTTGGATCTAGTCTACCTTTTTAGTTTTACTTCATACTGCCCTACTACTCCTTTTCTTCATGCTTATATGTACTATCTGCTTATATGTACTATAACTTCAATATAGGTTGATTAAAGGATATTGATTCATAGATCAAAGCACTTTGGGTATAGTAATTCATGAAGTTATGCATACAACTGATCCAAATCATTACTCAGTGTCTGACACACATTAGGCACTTAACAAATGTTTAATGAATATTGACTATTGACATTATTTCTTTATTTTGTCCTAAATTATGTCATGGAATACTTGGAAAATATTAATATACTCAAATGCATCTGAGATCTCTTCAATTTGAAAATCTCATTCAACAATGGAGATCTTGACCTATCCATGGCCTGCTCATCCTGTGATACTGTAACAGCAATCAATTTGGCAGATACTTAGCACTTGGTAACTTGGGGCTAAGTATGGAAGGTGTGAACTCTGTCCCACTATTGAGAGGGCCTGAACTCCCCTGTTGACTGCTGAGAAAGGAGGCCAGTGTGTGTATATAAGCAAGAATTCTAGAGACAGAGAGACAGAACTGGACCAGGATAAGACTTTGTTTGTTTGTGGCCTGGCTGATTCTTGAGTTCCAGGCAAGAGAAGTGGTGAAGAATTTGAGATATGCTGGACCCTGTGAACTTCAGTGTGTGCCAGGGACTGCCCTGAGGACTGGACGAGGCCCTGGGAGCTGTCTACCTCAGGACTGGATGAGAACCTGGGAGCTGTCTGCTTCTGAATCCAAGTGACTGTTTGGTGGATTCAGGAGGGAGCTGGGACCATGGAAAGGGATGGATCCAGGGAATCAGAGAGACCACCCTGAGTCAAGATGAAGAAAAGGCCTCCCCTTGGATGAAATTGAGGTTTGCTAGACACTGAGGGGTGGAGGGTTTGTGTGGTTTTCTAATGACTGTACTAGTGATTAATGATAGTTAGTAATCAGGAATCTAGATTAGTGATTGATTAAGTTAATGGTTGCCCCATGAGTGGAAGACTGATTATTGTGTTGTGAATTGATTGAATGATTGAGTATTGATTATTGTATTGGGATGATTAAGTAAGGATGGTTTCCCCCTTAGGGAAACCAGATGATTATTCTTTTGTTCTTTGTTCTAAATATCGTGGCCATTGTAGTGAAAATTGTGTTAAGCTGTTATGAACACTATATTGTGATTTTCTGTGATAAGATATAATGTTGTGAATATTATATTGTGAATGTTTGCCTTGATTTGTAATGGAATAAACAAAGTGTTTGCTATACTGTGTAATCCGAACCTTAAAAGCTGTTCACAGCAGCATTCTTTTGGGAATCTGCTGGTGCATGGCATTACAGATACTCATCCTTTCATGAATTCCATGCATCTGATGTACTGTGGGCCTTCCTCAATTTCTCCTGAGAGCACAAATCATTCTCTCCATCTATTGTCCCTTATCCTCATCATGTGACTATTTTAACTTTCTTTCATACAAAGACATCTTCCCTAATGACATTTTAAATTCTTATTCTTTGAAGTTATTAGTTGATTATATATGTCACAATCTGCTTGCACATGCCATGCACCTTTCCATTGCCTTTTGTAGGATATTCATCTTAAATTCTTCAGTGACTGTTATATTCCAGCCTGGAGTCATTAAAATAATGTTGTGATTTACCCTATGCAGTCCAACTTACTTGTTCACCTCTGGGTCCAACATGTGCATCTGTACTGTCCATTCCAGGATATACACACTTGGGAAGTGGGGAAGACTCTCCATGTTATCCATCTATGTTGTCCATGTTGCAGTATGTACAATAAACATTCTTCATTCGCTTGGTCTTTCCTGTGTGTTAGGTCAAAGTTCTGTGAATAACTACAGATATCTTTCAGAAGGTTCTTCAATGTCTTGGAGCTTGATGAAAAGAGGAAAATATTATCTGAATATAGGAGGTCACCATCCACAGGAAAGCCCTCTTCAACTTGAACTCTCTCCTGGATCTCCTCTATCACAATGAAGAAAAGCTTTGGTGAGAATAAATCTCCCTTTTACATCTTAACTAAAGTTTATGATGAGGTCACTGAACATGGTTAGTTCTATTGTTATATCTTGTGAAGAATCTAGAATGATTTTGATGTATGGAGGGAAGAAACGTTGTTGAAAAAGAGCCTATCAAAGATTCTATCAAATCAAATGATTTTTGGTAAATCAGTAATGAGCACAGTAGGATATTATATTCATTATTTCTTTTAGTCAATTGCAAAATTGAAAAGATGTGGCTTATTTTTGAATATTATTGATAAAAGTCTGCTTCTTCTGTCCTAATAATCTTATTTAGGATACTCTCTATTCAGGTCTAGATGCTGCTAACAAAGACTTTGTATAGGAAGGAGAGCAGCCATTTTAGGTTGCAGTTATTGATGATTTTTATTCCACCCCCCCTTTTTTAGTATTAATTGGACCCAAGATGTTTTCCCACACTGTTGATCTCTTCTCTTTCAGATACCTTGCCCTCAAAACTATGCCATCACCAGCACAGATCTCTTCTGTACATGCTCCAATGTGATAGTTATTCTTGTCTTGTCTTCTTTAGTGCTTGGGTTCTAAGCATTATGGCTTCATGATCTTTAATAGAGAAAAACAGTTTGTTATAATATTTTACACAATTTCCCCCTCACCTATTTCTTCTATTTATTGTCTTCCTTCAATTTTTGCCTTTAAAAGCCTTTAGGATGATTTTACTTAATTGGACGTCTTGCAAAACTTTCTTTAAACTGGTTTCTCTACTGCTTCTTTGTGCTTTATGAGACTATACTGTTCATTTTGTTCTGTCATTTTTCTTTGTAAGATTTTACAAGTAAGTTTATATTCTAACCTTTTGCTTTTACAGTCAGCTCTTTTTGTTAAAAAAGTAAGATTTTTTTTTTGGTCAGTGTCTTGGACACAGACATCCATGGCATAATTATCAAAATTGTGGAAGGGAGAGAAGAGTTGGAAAAGAAGATGTGCGATTTAGACCTGGATAATAACCAACCTGTAAACGCAATAGGATGTTGCACAAAATTAGGTAACAGTTGGTATTTCATTTTGTCTAAACATATAATACAGGAATAGTAATCATGTGATATGAAATTAGAAAGGTGGATTGGAATCACGTTCTGGAGATCTTTAAATGAAAGGCAAAGGAGTAACCTGTTCATTAGAAAACAGCAAGCTACTGAAGATTTTTGAAGACAAGAATGACATGATTAGAGCTGTGATGTAGGAAGATTATTTTGGTAGTTACATGAAAGATTAATTATGGAAAACTGAAATTGGAGATAAAAAAGAGAACAACTACTAAGTTATAACAATCAGACATAGACATGAGGAGGATCTAAACCAAGGTTTTAGCAGTATGGAAAAAGGTGAGAGAATTAACATGAGAAATCATAGATATAAGATATGGCAATCACTTCAATTAAAAAAAAAAAACTTTTAAAATGCCTACTTTGTACCAGGCATTGTGATAGACATTGAAGAAATGAAGACAAAAAGAAAATAATCACTGTCCTCAAGGACCTTTCATTGTATCTGGAGGAAATAAAATTTATTCTATTTTAAAATGTTTTATTTTATTTATTTTTGAAAAATGCTATATTTTAAGATATTTAGAGCAGAATTTTATTGTCTTTAGGAAATAACCTATTACTGACTGTAGTTTTACAGTTATAATGAACTTGGAGCTTATTTATAGTCCAACCTCTTCTCATTTGACAGATAAGGAAACTGAGACTCAATGAGTTTAAATGATTTGCCCAAGATCATGCAGGCAGTGGGTGGCAGAGCTGGGATTTTAATCCATGTCTTTTGACTCCAAACCTATCACTCTTTTCACTGTATCTTGCTCTCTGCTGTGGGAATTGATTGTATGTGGAGGGTAAGAGGAGAGGAAGGCATCAAAGATGCCTCCAGAACTTTAATCATGGATCCTTGGGAGATGATAGTGTCCTTAACAAGTTTGAACAATGTGAATTTTTTTGGTGTAATGATGAATTTTGATTTAGACTTCCATTGACTTTGAACTGCCAATGAGATTTCCAGGTGTAGACATTCAACAGAAAGTCAGGAATGTAGGATTATAGCTCCATGGAGAGATTGGTCTACATATGTAGATTTGGTAGACTAGAAGTGATACGTGAAGCTATGGGAGTGGATGACATCACCAAAGGAGAAAATATAATTCTGCATAGATCTTCCCTTTATGCTGATCATCTTCCTCTCTGTCTTCTGACATTGTGTCAAAAAGCATACTGATGGTTCTTTAGTTATCCCCTCTCTCACTATGAGACCAACCTACCTCCCTTTCTAGTCATACATTTCTCTTATAATATCTTTTCACGCCAATTTTTCTTGCACAATTTTTCATTGGTAATAGCAATAACGATAAAAATAATAACTAATGATTACATAATACTTTATAGTTTACAAAGTGCTTTACATTTTTTGTCTCAGTAATAATCTATAAACATTTACTAAAAACCTATGAGGTTCCTGGTATAGTGCTGAGAATTGAGGATATTTGTATATTATATAAATTAAAAAAGAAGATAGTCTCTGCCCTCAAGGAACTTACAGTCTAATGGGAGAAGACAAAATACAAGAGGAAGTTCGGCAGAGATTGGGGTGGGGTGAGGAGAAAGTACTCAAATGCCAGGGCGTTGCAGAGAAGTCAGTCATAGAAGTCCCAAAGCAGTTTAGCTAGTTTAGGAATAAGATGTCTGAGTTCAGCTTTCTCCTTAAATAGAAGTTTAGAGTTCAGGGCCCCAACCTCCACTCAGAGAGGCAGAGGGTAGTGATGAGGTAGAGTACCAAGGCTTTTGAGATCTTATATGATGATGAAGTTATTCCAATAATGAGCTTCCTGGGGCATGGTGCTAAGGGCCTGGTGGAGAATACCATCAGAGAAGTTTCAAAGTCCTGCAGCCAGGCAGGAAATCACCTCATTGATTTTCATAACAACACTATGAGATGAGTGTTATTTATTCCTTCTCTGAGACTGAGAAGTAAAATGACATGTGCAGGGTCACATAACTAAAATAGTAGGTGTCTGAGTAGAGTTCAAAGTCCATCTTTCTGACCACAAGTTCAATGCTCTTGTCTCTTAATTGGTAATATGTTCTAGTCTAGTACTTGTCATTTTTCACCTCTTCATTTCCCTTTGACTGAACCACAACTTTCATCCTTTGGAAAACGTAGTGTTCTATGATTCACGTCAGTACAGCATCACTGTAATAATATTGATATTAACGAAGAATGACCTTTGACTCAAAACTAGATAGTTATTGACTATTATAATAAAACTGGGAAGTACTGTCAAGAATAAAATGACTTCAGAAACATCTTTAGGAGTATTACAAAGAATCTGGTAATGCTTTCTTTCAAATTCACAAGCTGATTTATAATCAGTACCTCCTATATAACAACTCTTCCTAATCTTAGTGGATTAATGGGCTGGAGGACATATGACAGCTCTGTTGTTGACAAAGTATCTCTTTAATAGGCTCTGGAAGAGTAGGGTCTCTAATGATCAAGATTTAGAAAATGCTAATGGATGATTTTGAAGCTTTTAAACTAATAAAATATGCTCTGATGTTTATAATCACAGTTATATCTATCACTATTTATTTATAGACCTAATTCAATTGTTAGTAATGCTCTAGTGGAAAACATTTACTAAGGAAATTAAAAATTTTGTTTTCCTTATTAATTCATCTGTGCCTTTTCTGAATAGTCTATTTTAAATTAAAGTTCATTGAACTTTGAAATTGTGTTTTATTATTGTATTGCATCAAACAGCCCCTGGTATTCACAGAATAATGACACATTTTTGTAATGTTTTCAGATTTAAAAACATTTTCCTTATAACAGCTCTGTAAAGTGAATAGCACAAGAATCATTACATTCCTTACTTTACAGATAAGAAATTTGAGGTTCTGAGCAATTATATGACCTCCTTATGGCCACAGAGCCACGTTAAAGTGTCAGAATCAGGATTTGAAAACAGGTCTTTCCAAACTCAAGATCTAGAACTCATTCTACTATATCATACTGAATTTAGCATATTAATTATGATATGAATTGAATCACAACAAAATTAACCGTGATATGAATAACTGAACGTTGGCAAAATTACGAAGTGGGTTAAGTTTTGCCTTGCCATTCTCCTACTTCAATATACTTCACGTTCTCTGATAGCAGTCCTATCCTACATGACCAGTGCCCCCTCATCATGTTTTTTGACTTCCCAGTCCACCACTTGACACAAAAGTCTACTCTCCTTAGCAATGCTGAGTTCTCCAGAAACTGGTCTGCCTTCTCCTTTCTTCTCTTTTCTCCATTGTAAAGACAAAATAGAAACACCAATGTTGATGCATAAACTGCCCTGTTTCTCCTGGTTGTCTTTTAAAAAATTCTTATCCTCATTATTGCAATATCTGATGACCAAATAGTCCATGAAATAATGTTTCTTATTGCTTTAGGGAATAAGAAGAAAGCTCCTTTTTCAACTCCTTTCTTTGTCTCTCCAAGAAGTACTTCTGAGTCATCTTTCCATTGAATTTCAATTTCATACTTTTTTCTAGTTTCATTTATTTCAAGTGATTCAACTTCTCATTCAAGAAAATAATGCAATATGATATACAAAAGAAGATCCTGGAGGATATCATGTGAAATTAAATATAAAATAATAATAAAGATAATCAAAATAAATAAATAATACAAAATTATTAACCACTTTTATGAAGTCCCATACGAGATGGAAAAAATTATGAAGTTACCTAATAATATTCTCTCCTTTCAAGTGCAATATTTGCTTACATATGCTGCACAGTATTGTATTTTCAATATGGCATTAAATTTTGTGGTTTCATTTTTGTACTAGAATATATTTTCTTATAAAATATGATTCTTTTTTAAAAAATTAATTCATTTATTTTTAGTTTTCAACATTCATTTCCACAAAATTTCGAGTTACAGTTTTTTCTCCCCATCTTTCCCCTACTCCCACCCCAAAATAACAAGTCTACTGAATGCCACTTCCCCCAATCTGTTCTCCCTTATATCCTCCTGCATCACCCCCTCTAACTTTCTAGTAGGGCAGGATGGATTTCTATACCCCAGTGCCTGTATAACTTATTTCCCAGTTGCAAGTAAAAAACAATTTTTTAAAACATTTGTTTTTAAAACTTTGAGTTCCAGATTTTTTCCCTTCTTCCTTCCTCACCTGCCCCCACTGAGAAAATAAGCAATTCAATATAGGCTGTACATGTGTAGTTGCCCAAATCATTTTCATAATTGTTATATTGTGAAATACTAACTATATTTCCCTCCATCCTGTACCACCCCCCATTTATTCTATTTTATCCTTTGACCCTATACCTTTCCAAAAATGTTTGCTTCTAACTACTCTCTCCCCTAATCTGTCCTCCCTTTTCTCATCCTCCCTCATCTCTTTCTCCCCTATTTTCCTGTAGGGTAAGATACCCAATTAAGTGTGTATGTTATTCTTCCTTAAGCCAAATTCAATGAGAATAAGGTTGTCCCATTCCCTTTCACCTTCCTGCTCTTCCCCTCCATTATAACAGTTTTCTCTTGCCTCTTTAATATGAGATAATTTACCCTAATCGATCTCTCTTTTTCTCCTTCTCCCAATAAAATAAATACCTCACCTCTTAATTTTATTTTTTAGATGTCATCCCTTCATATTCAACTTATCCTGTGCCCAGAGCTGCTGGAGCTATTAGGAGGGCACCCTCTCTACAGCCCCAACAAGCTCTGGCTCATTGGTCACACACCCCAGGACCACCACCCAAGACCACTATCCAGATCCAAGAAGGTTAAAGCAAGGGCAACTACCCTCTGAATGGTCACTTGGTCCCCCTACAATCTACAGCGCTTCTTACCCCAGGGGCAGCAGCTGGACTGTGGTCTTGCATTCCCCACTGTTCCAACAAAGTTCCACACTGACCTTTTACTTTGTCTTTGGCATTTGAGAAGTCTGGAAGCCACCCCAGCTGCTGATTCTTCACTCTCCTGAAGTCTGCTCTGGCTGCTGCTGGTCGGGGCTTCCCTGGGACTGGAACCACATGGCTCCTGTGGGACTATGCTCAGCTCCTAGCATGCTGTGATAGACCTTTCCTGTTGGCCTACCAGGCTGTCTTCAGTGGGATATTTGTTTCTCTCCATCACTTTCTGGGTTCTGTAGCTTTAAAATTTGTTTAGAGTAATTTTTTCACAGGTATTGGCATTGTTTGGAGCCAGAGCCCAGGGCAAGTTTTGTGCTTCTACTCTGCTATCTTGGCTTTGCCCCTTAAAATATGATTCTTAAAAGTTTCATATACGTATATATTTAGACGAGCATTTGATGCTTCGGAACATTATGGAACACATTGCTGAGAGATGTCCAGTAACTTACATATGTTTAATGTTTGTTGATTACGAGGAACTGTGAAGATTGGATAAAATATATGAAAACTGGAAATAAGGAAGTGTTGTCTTTTGTTAAATTTTTATTTTTTATTTAAATTGATTTGTTTATTTACTTTTAGTTTACAAGATTCAGTTCCAGAGTCCCTTGAGTTTCAAGTTTTCTCCCCTTCTTCTCCCACCCCCACACCACCCATGGCAGCATGCAGTCAAGTATAGAATCTGCAAATACTTTCACATTGGACATTAGTCTGGTTGTATAGAAGGGTTGTAACAAATGGAGTGGACAATGGGAAAAAGGAAACAAAACCAAACGTGGAAAAGAGCGATAGCATGCAGATTGTTTCAGGCTCCATTTAAATTCTGTTCTTTCTAGATCTTTCTCTGAATGTAGGTATCTCCTTCCATCCTAAGGCTTGTAGAGTTGTATTATGGCTGTGTGTTGTTGAGAAGAGTCCAGTTTATCAAGGTTGGCCATTACACATACAATGTGTCTGTGATTGTGTACAAGTTTTTCCTGGTTCTGCTCTTCTCACTTAGCATCAATTTGTATAAGCCTCTCCAGGTAAATATGAAGTCCTTCTCCTCCCCATTTCTTATAGCACAAGAGTATTCCATTACATTCATATACCACAACTTGTTTAGCCATTCCCCAGTTGATGGGCATCCCCTTAATTTCCAGTTTTGTGCCACCACAAAGAGAGCTGCAATAAATATATTTGTACTTATGGGTCTTCCTCCTGCTTCTATGATTTCTTTGGGATACAACCCCAGAACTGGTATTACTGGGCCAAAGGGCATGCAATTATTTATAGCCCTTTGGACATAGTTCCAGATTGCCTTCCAGAATGGTTGTATCAGTTCACAGCTGCACCAACAATGCATTAGTGTTCCAATTTTTCCACATCCTCTCCAGCATTTGTCATTTTCCTGTTTTGTCATCTTAGACAATCTGGCTGATGAGATGTGGTACTTCAAAGTTTTGATTTGCATTTCTCAAATCAAGAGTGATTTAGAGCATTTTTTTCATATGCTTATAGATATCTTTAATTTCTACCTCTCAGAACTGCCTGTTCATATCCTTTGACCATTTATCAATTGGGGAATGACTTGTATTCTTATAGATTTTACTTAATTCCCTGTATATTTTAGAAATGAGGCCTTTATCAGAG
>CM053580.1:358547890-358577789 GCA_028627135.1 Pseudochirops cupreus | reverse complement strand
TAAATGGAGGTATTTATACAGTAATTCAAAACCAGATAAGACCAGCTTTTATTATAAGAAATTACAGAACATTTATCCTTAGGGATTTCAGATTTTATTAAAATAGAACTCGCAAAGATATAGTAGAAACTGTGCAACATATTAGTGAAGACTGAAAAAATTGAGTACCTAACAAATTTTTCACAAGATAGGAATTGGTACCCAGAATTACCCACTGGCAGTTTTGTATCTTTTATAAACTAACAGATGACAAATTTCTGTACTCTAAATCCAAACTTCAAAACATCCTTGAGAATTCAACAAATAAATTGTACTGGAACCTGAGAATCATCAGAGATATAACTGTTGTACAAAATCATCCACATATAGGATTGAGTCATAAAAATTTAAGCACTACATTTTAAACAGGTATAGCCATACTCAATAACTGTACCATCTAAGCTTCTTGGAATAATATGCTCTCAAAATTTAGAGACCTAGAAAAGGAAAACTAAACCACATGGGAACAGAAGATAGCATCCCCCTTTTCCTGTCTTCTACTGGACTGGTCCCAAATTTTCTTTTAGTGAGCCTAGAGAGGGTGAGCAGATATACCAATATTTGCATTAATTTATAAAAAGCAATCATTTTATCCACTGACACAATAGTCAAAAGAAAATCAAGTATAAATAAAGATAGCAGGAGAGCAGCTTGTACCCACACTGTTTCTGAGCTCCAGGGAACCAAGATGAAAAGAACAAGAAAGTGGTGATGCTGGCCTTTCCCTTCTGAATCCTATATGTTCAATCAATAGCAGAGATGAAACTTCCATAAAAATCAGCAGCAGCACCCCCACTCTGGAGGTGTCTGGGTGGTCCAGGCAAGACAAGTTGACAGAGAGGGTGCCTAGAGCTGAATGGAATGGCCCAATCAAATCCGTAAGTTCATTTCTAGAGAAATGGATTGAAAGATGGACTTAGGCTAGCTGTGTGACCCTGGACAAGCTACTTACGCCCACTTTGAGTCTCATTTTCCTCATTGGTAAAAGGAGATGACAGTATTACAGGGTTCTTGTGAGGATCAAATGAGGTAATGTATTAGGTTGATTTTTATTATTGTTCCTATCACTATTATTATTTTAAATGTTTTTATTATTTGTGGGATTCCAACTTTCTGAAAGATTAAACACTTAAACAAAGATTAATTGCTCACAGCAATTGGGCAGTAACAGCTGCTGCCCACGGCCCAAATCAAGGATTAGTCCATTTCCTGAAGCTGAGAGATTGTTCAGGTCTCTATAAGATTCTAAATTAGTCTGAATACTAATTAGTACTAATACTAATACTAAATTAGTCTGAATACTCTCACTATAGTATAATGTGCTGATAGGGAGGGCAGGGTTTTGTCCTAGTATCTTCAGTATCTTGCATAGTGCCTGACAAATAGTAAACACTTAATGAATGCTTTGTGGAATGAATGAATGAATGAATGAATGAATGAAAGGAAGGAAGAACAGGAGAGTCGGCTTATGTTACAGTTGTGCAACTCTATGGAGTTGATTACCTGGGTGATTTTGGGTAATGGTTTTAGATTATGCTTCTGTATAATTTAAAACTAAAGTTATATTATAGAATACCGTTCTTTAGAAAGAAATTATATTATGGATTATGAAAATTTGTTTGTTGCAACTATTAGGACTTTGATTTAATCTATTCATAAAGATATAGTTCTGAATTTTTAAAACAGTTGACAAGCATGATATAAAATATACCCTTTGAGATGTAAGGATGAAAACTAATATTTGCTCCAGTTTTAGCAGGTCTAAAAACTTCTTGATTGCTAAGCTGAAATGTGGTTTTGCAGTTGGGAATAAGTAGAAAATTATCCTGAAAAAAATCTTTTTTTTTTTTCAGCTTTTGCTTCATGTGACTGGATCCTCTTCCCCAATATGGTATGCAATTACTCCTATCAGGGGTCCAACTGCAGCAGAATGCACTATTTACTATATGAACTATTTGAACTATCTGCAGTATTTGATTTTTCTTTGGCCTTGAGGATTTTGTTCTCAATATCCAGGGAAACTGTATCAAACAAAATAAATTTTGGGGGGTATGCCTGCTGAACCCTCCCTCACCCCTTCCCCCCGCAGGTACACTTTACACCTTTTCTTCCAAGTGTAAGAAGATACTGGAAGCTAATGCCCCTCTCTAGGGGAGACCGTATAATGTATGGTAAAGTATCTGGGATCCAGAATCAGAAGAAATGGGTTAGAATTCTGGCTCTGTTAACTATACCTGTGGCTTTTGCCAAGTTTCTTAATCTCTCTGGGAATAGTTTCCTCAGCTGGAAAAATGAAAGAGTTGAATCAGATAATTCTTACCATCTTTCCTAACTCTAAATCTTAGTTTTCATTAACCATTCTTTTGTTTCAGGAAGAGGGAAGAGTAAGATGATTTTTTTTTTCTTCAAGACAACACTTAGTCAGCTCACTAATGGAGAAAGGAAAAAGTTTAAGGGAAATTTGAAATCCAAAATTCAATCTATTATTTAACTTGAGGAGAGAGAGCAGTGCAATATAATGTATAACACACATTTGTACTGATGTCACCTGCATTTATCTTAAAATGGAAGAACAGTGACAAGTCTTGAGGCAATTTTTCTTTTGGTCAGGAGGTTGTAACCCAGCTGGAGGCATTGGTGAAAGTAAAACTGTAACTGAATTAAGGGTAATGTGCTAAATTGCACTCTTGGAAGCTACATCCAGCCCCAGACTTTGGGCAAGTCAATTCTTTTCAATTTGAAGTAACTTTCTTTTGCTCAAGATCTCATAATGAATCAGAGCAGCTCAAATCACTTACTAAATAATGATTGGCATTTGGTAAAATATACATTTACAAGTTTCAGACTTCAAGCTTGATTTTTCTTTTGAAATGCCTTTGTTGTAAGATTTGAAGCATATTCAGGGTGTCACATCTGATAAAATGGGATGAAGAAATTGAGCTATTAGATTGAGTCCTACCTACAGAAAGAACACACCTGTCTCATTTATTAGAAATTAATCACTGCCATCAAGTATTTCAGTACTTGAAGCTGAACTCTCACATATATTGAAAAAAAAAAGGGAGACTAGTTGAGCCCTTGAGTTTGTTCTCTTTTCTTTTTGAATTTGATAGATTCAAGGATTGATTGATTTGTTTGGATAATCCTTGTTCTTAGGAATGCTAAGAGTCTGCTTCAGATCTGGGTACTTATAATGGTAATGTAATGGGAAGATCTTTCCCATCCATTGATGCTTGAGTCACATTGAAACCTGAGTCACTTGAGTCTGTGGTGGGAGGTGCTTGCTGAGCAGGTGGAGCAGGAAGTGTGGAGCAGAGCCCAGAGGAAGTTGATCACAGTAGTTAGAGCTGAGGGAGAGAGAGGAAACAGGCAGGAAGCTGTGTGTGTTCATTTGTAGGAAGGCCCTAGCAGGGGGAAGGTTTGGGGATGGGGGGGTGCCCTCTTCATTGTTATTGTGTATAGATTTCTTTGTCACTATGATGGATTTGGCTTTCTGGTGTTGGAAGAAGGCTTTCTGGTGTTTGAATTAATGTTTTGGTTCTGTCTTTCATGTGGAGAGTCTGTTATATTTTGTGATTCAGAATTATGCCGGCATCTTCATAACCACTTAGGTGTTATGAATATAGTGTTGGAGCTACAGTACTGTTAGCAGTGGGTGCAGGGTAGAAGGACACAACTGGGGCCATATAATGGGGATATGCATTAGAACACCTGCATATACTTGGATCAGAGAAGACAAAACAGGTAAACAAGGTCTGGACTGTGAGTGTAAGAGGTGTGTGATTGTCAAGCCAATCTGTCCTCGATGAAGTTCACAAAGTCTGGCTTGACTGGAGAGATCAATTGGTAAGTCATTCTCTCAGACATATTCTCTTTCTCCAAAAATATCTATTCCCTTGGGTCTTCTTATTAAGATCCATCTCTTCCCCAGTGGATGGGATTTCAAAACATACAAGACTTTTAAAATTTTATTTAAATTTTTTTCTGAATTAGTCATGCATTTATACTTAGGTATTCACATTCTCAAAAACAATTATATGCAAGTATAAGAAGGCTAACCAAGGCTAAAGCACAGTAGGAGATATAAAAACCTATCCCAAAACAACATTAAGGTTACATATTAAAAGAGCTTACTGTGTAAAGAACACTGCGTTAAACAGTGAAGGAGCTACAAGTATTAGATAAAGAACATTCACTATTGTTGTTATTTTTTTCAGCAAGGCATTTGGCCAGGTTTCTGAAATTGTGCCTGTGGATAATATGGAGATGGGGCTAAATGATAGCAAATTTAAGAGGATATTGAAATGTTGAATGATGAGAACCAACATTATTTGGTGGGTAAAAGTAAATTTGAAAGGAAATACCTAGTAGCAAAGTGTTTCTGGGATCTATTCTTGACATTGTATTTGTTCAATGTTTTAATTCAGTGATTTGATTGAAAGCATAGGTAGTATGCCTTTTCAGATTTAGAGAAGATCTGATGTTTGGAGGAATAGCTAATAATCTGGACAAGAATATGATGGATCCAAAAAAAATTTAGGCAAGCTAGAATAATGGGTCAGTTTGGATAACATTATATCTAATGGTTACGAATATAAAGTCTTATACTTACAGGCCAAACATCAACTTCACAAATATAGGAGAGTGGAGCCATGGCTGGACAACAGGTCCTGTGAAAAAAATCCGAAGGTTTTAGTGAATTGTAAACTCAAAATGAGTAAATAATCTGAGATGAGAACAAAGAAAACTTAAGCAATCTTGGCCTTCTGTGAGAACTGTCATGACCAGAATGAGAGAGATAGAATACTATTCTCTTCCTTAGCTCACATTTAGCATACCATATCTGAAAACATATTTTAGGAAAGAAGTAGCCAAATTAGATCTTGTCCAGAAGAAGGTAGCCAGTATTGTGGAAATCAGTCAATCAATACACATTTACTAAGCTCTTATTATGTGCCAGTCACTGTACTAAGCTCTGGGAATGTTAAGAAAGGTAAAAGAAAATCTCTGCTCTCAAGAAGTACATAGTCTAAGGGAGAAGACAACATACAAACAATATGTGTATATATTTATATATATATATATGTATGTATCTGTATATATATCTATATATCTGTATATACACACATACAGGATAAATCAGAAATAATCAACAGAATAAAGGCACTAGAATTAAGAGGGATTGGGAAAGGTTTTCTGTAGAAGGTAAGATTTTCACTGGGATTTGAAGGAAGCCAGGGAAACCAAGAGGTACAGATGAGGAAAGAGAACATTCTAGGCTTGGAGGATAGTCAGCAAAAGTACCTGGAGTCAGGAAATGGAGTGTCTTGTTTGAGGAACAGTAAGGAAGCCAGTGTCACTGGATCACAGAGTACGTAGCAAGGAGGGGGCAGGTTAGTGTGTAAGGTGTAAGAAGACTGGAAATGAAGGGTTTTTTTGTTCCAACAGAGGATTTTACATCTGATCCTAGAGATGATGAGAGCCCCTGGAGTTTATTGAGTGGCAAGGTCAGATCTGAGCTATAGGAAGATGACTTTGACAGCTGAGGGAAGAATGGACTAAAACGGGGTCTTGTGGCAGGCAGACCAACCATCATGATATGGCAATCATCCATGTATGAGGTGATGAGGACCTGTACCAGGGCGGTGGCAGCATCATAAGAGAGAAGAGGGTATACATAAGAGATAATCTGAAGGTAAAATCAATAAACCATGGCAACAGATTAAATATTGTAGAAGGCAGTGTGGAGAGTGAGATATGACAAGGGGACAAGAGACTCATGAGAAGATTATAAAGTTGAACTTGTTCATCAAGTGGTTAAGGTGGGGAAAAGAGGAAAATGTTGCTACTTCAAGGGCGATTGCCTGGGAGACGATTAAGAGTGGAGGGATTGGAGGTCACTCTGTGGGTTAAAGGGCAGGGTTTGGTATTGGGAGCCAGAAGGAGAGATGGAAAGCTCATATGTGGTGGTCAGATAAGGGAATTTCAGAGTTCATGAATATGGGGGAGTACATTTGTGGGTGGTAGCAAGATCTAGGATATGACCATCTTTCTTTGTGACTGAGGTGGAGTGGAGAAGTGGGTTATGGGAAATGAGTAAGTGCAGGAACTGGGAGATGAGAGTGTTTGTTGTTGTTCAGTCATTTCAACTGTGTCTGACTTCATGAGCCCATTCAGGCGTTCTTGGCAAAGATACTGGAGGAGTCTGCCATTTCCTTCTCTAGCTCATTTTACAGATGAGGAATCTGAGACAAACAGAATTGACTTGCCCAGGGTCACACAGATAGTGTCTGAGGCCAGATTTGAGTTCAGGAAGGTGAGTTTTCCTGACTCTGGGCTTGGCACTTGACCCACTGTAGCAACTAGCTATTCTACGCGGTGTTTCAGAGAATATCACTAAATATGTTGAAGTCCCCTACTATGAGGGCAGATCTGGGGAGGACAGAAAGATTGTGAGGACTGAAAATATTTAACACAGAGAGGAGGTAACAGAATAGCTATCTCCCTAGCTATGTAGCTAGTTGGTGCAGTGGATAGAACACTGGACTTGGAGTCAGGAAAATCTGAGTTCAAATTTATCCTCAGGCCATTATTAGCTATGTGTCTTTGGGCAAGTCACTTAACCTCTGTTTGCCTTAGTTCCTTATTTTTGAGTGAGGATAATAACACCTACCTCTTAATAAAAAAAAAATCTCTGGGTTGCTGTGAGGATAATGTGAAATGATATTTGGAAAGTACTTAGCATAGTATTTAACATACAGTAGTGCTTAATAAATGCTTGTTCTCTTCTCCCTATTTGGCGGTCTATCATGTAGAAAAGGGATTAGACTTTCCCTTCTTAGTCCCAGAAGGCTAAAAGCAATGAGTAGTTGAAGAGAATCAGATATAAGCTCAACAAAAAGATAAATTTACTAATGATTAGAGTTCTCCCAAAGTGGAATGGGTTACCTTTGGAGTTATTTTTTTCTTATTGGAGATATTTAAACAAAAACTGGATGACCACTTGTGGGAGATATTGTAGGAGAGATTCTTGGCTTGTCATTGGTTGAGCTACAGTGGCTGAAGACACTGGTTGCCTTGGTAAAGCCCAGGTATGCTCAGTTGATCCTCTATCATCACAGTTCTTCTACCTTAGTCTTCCCCTTCTTACCTCTGCCTGAATCTCTTTGCAGAAACCATTCAAGATGGGGGCATATGTCCTATGTTATATTTCATTAATAATTTCCCTAGAACAGCAGAGAAAGGATCCCACATGCATATGGAGCTATTTAAGACATAAGTTGCAAGTCTGTTCTTATAAATTAGCTGTTTTTTACTAGGAGATGACCCCCATGAAAAATATTTCTGCCCCTTACCCAAAGAAAGGAAATTAGAAACAAGAGCAAAGGTCAACAGATAGGGAATCATCCTCAGCCAGCCCAGTTGACAGAGATTGGTGTGATCTAGTTAGCACTGGCCCTTCCTCCTTGATCACTGAGAGAACAAGTGAGAAAGGTATCTATTCATCAACTTTGAGCTTCACAGGGACACCTGAAGTTACAGAGAATTACAAAGCAATGTGCTCTCTGAGATCTGAGGGCAAAAATTCTTACTGTTGGGGAGGGGGCACCAAAGAATTAATCCTGCCATCAGCAAGCATTTATTAAGCATCTACTGTGTGCCATGCACTAGACTAGGTTGCCGTTCTGTCATTTCCGCCATGTCCAACTCTTCGTGACCCCATTTGTGTTTTTCCTGGCAAAGATACTGGAGTGGTTTGCCATTTCCTTCTCCAGCTCGTTTCACAGATGAGGAAACTGAGGCAAACAGGGTTACGTGATTTACCCAGGGTCACACATCCCTCTCTCTACTTCACTTAGGTCCTAGACATAAAAATAAAAGTACAGTTTTTGCCCTCAAGGACCTTATAGTCCAAATAAGGAGACAACATATACACATATAGTATGTGTAAAATAGACAAATACAAAGGAGATTTGGGGAGAAGTCACTAGCAACTCCAAGGAGATCAATGAAGGACTCATTTAGAAAGGGGTTCCTAAACTGAGTTTCATAGGAGACCAGGGATTCTAAGGACAGATGAAAGAAGAGAGTACATTCCAGTCTTGGGGGACAGTCATTGCAAAGGCACAGAGGTGGGAGGTTGTCCTGGTAACACACAGTGATTAAATTAAATAGAAGTAAGACTGAGAATGATAAGGAATCAAAGGAGTGGCATATACAGAGAGTGCTGTGAGTATTTGAAGTATTTAAATTACTGCAGCATGGGTTTCAGGGAGAATATGGTGCAACCCATGGTGCAGTAATTTAAAAGGTTTCACAGAGGAGACAAGATTAGAATTGTTACCTGAAGAATTAGTAGAAAAAAAAGTCTAAATTATCGGTATAGTTTAACATTGCTTCAGCATATGCATACCTTAAGGCTATGTCTTGATTTTCTCAAACCATCTTTCTTTCCTAGAATCTTGTGTTTTGTTTCTACTTCTTTTATGCATATATTATAATCTATTTTACATTATGGTTATTGCATATGTACTGTCTTCCGACTAAATATAAAGATGACATTTTATAAGCTCCATGTGGGCAAGAATAGCATCTTATTCATTTTTATACCTTCTCTTCAGTTTGTAGGCACTTAATAAAATGTTTGCTGAATCACTGAATTTTCAAATCAAGTTTGTGTTATATGTAATGTTGAAGGGACGTTCTATTTTTAAGTGCCAATTCTACATTACACATTTTACAGAGGCTGTAAATAAAACATGTTTACTAAGCTGGTGAAGAAAGTGCATTTTATTTATTCCATAGTGTTTCTCTGCTTTCTCTCGATAGCATCTGTCATGTGTGGCTTTTTCACATTAACCATGTACTATTGATTTTCTCCCCTGTTACTAAAATTGTAGTATGATATAATCAGTCAGAAGGAACTCCCGATTTGTATCTCCATCTGTTTCTCCTTGGTCTCTAGAAAGCTGACTGACTGGTTATGGACAGCTGTGAAACTTGTAACTAAAGGCTATTTAAAACAGGTACAATAACTACTTTGTGTAGGCATGAGGGAAGAATTATGTATATAAGGAAAATCTGAAAATAGCTCTGAAAATTAGGAGAATTAATTTCATTAAGTTTTGAATAGTTTCTTTTTTACTTTGCAAAATGACTTAGTTTTTAATAATAGCTGAAACTTAGATAGTTTTTTTAAGACTTACAAAGGATTCTAAGTATAGTACAATCCTAGCCCTTAAACAACAGAGGATGAAACTGAGGCTTAGCAAGGTTGAGTGACTTGTGCATGGTCACACACAGTATCAGAGGTAGAACATGAACCTGTCAAAAAGACTCAAAGCCCAGTGCTCTTTTTGCTGGACCATGCTATCTTTTAAAGGAAAAGTTTTGCGAGGCACTGCTTGATAAGTTGGCAGTTAAGAATGGCTCAGAAAAAAAATAGAAATAAGTAGTATAACTAATAACTATTTCATGGCATCTGTAGGTCAGTAATGGATCAGACATGTATTCTTGTATTCTATACCATGTAGAGAATGGCTTTTTAAAAAGATAACAGATAATGTAAAATAAATGAGTTTTTGGCATGATAAGATTTAGTGCAAAAGCTTAATACAAATTTATCATTATTGTACTAAACAAATTTTGTTTAAGTGTTTACTGTTTCCTTCTATGGTATCTGCCACCTGTGGTTTTTCTCTATTGTATGTCATACATTTCCTCTATTACTGATTATTTGAAATAACAGTTTAGAAATTGAAGCAGGTAGAGTGGAGAACGAAAAAGTGGAACAGCTATATTGACAGCTGAGAGAGGGGATGGCTGGCACCCTGAAAGAGCAAGGAAGAGAAAGAAAAATGATCAAAAGCAGATATGAGAACTCCCAAAACATAGCAATCTGAGGCCATTTAACATAGGGGCAAAAATCCTGATCTCTCTCTCTCTCTCTCTCTCTCTCTCTCTCTCTCTCTTTCTACATACATACATACACACACACACACATATATATATAAAACCCCTCAATATCACTAACTCTACCCTGAGGGACCTTAAGAAGAGATTTTGTGAGGTTCATTATACTATTTTAAAAGTCAGAGAAGCATGTAATATCTGTTAGAAAGATATCCATCAAAATGGTTAAACTTAAAAAAAAAGTCTTGACACAATATTGTGTGTCCTATTACTATAAATGGACTTTGCTTCCTTTTAAAAATCAACTTTATTATGTTATTTTCTCTACAGGTTGAGCCTTTTATCCATCACTTGGGAAATTCTTGACACATGAAATCATTACTCCATAAGGATGTCTCTGTGGCTACATACTCCATTTTCACAAAGAATAATCAATACATACAATAGCTCTAGTGATTTTTTTCTTGACATTCAACTTATTTTGCCTCATTCACTAATGTCCCCAGCAAATGTACTTATTCCTTTCTTCATAAACAACATATTAATTTATAAATTATCACTATATTGATATACTATATCATTATAATGATAATTTATAAATTATACTTTGTGAATTATAATTTATAAATTATCATTACAATGTGAGATACACCGTCCTAATAACAGAGGAAATGATAAAATTTATAAAAGTTCCTACTTTAAAGAGATTATTTATTTCATTTAATAATTTCCCTAATTCATATGATTCTTTAAAAAACACTTTTCAAAATACATTAACATTTAACATGACAATAGCAATAATAACTAAAGCTCAAGGATGCCTTGATAGCCAAAAATCTAAAAAGTCCTAGAAAGAATGCTTCAGAGTGTTGATTAGATTTGTTTTGGGAAATTTATGGGTAAACATGTACAGGGCACACATAATGAGAAGGTTTGTATGGGTTGTGAACTCTCCCTTATGATCATTTGAATCTCTCCATCACTGTTTTGGTGATCTACAAGTATAAAAATCTTCAAAGATTTTATCATTCTATTATTGACAGTCATATAATAGCACAAAGACACATTGATTTTAAGAAGATGGGTCTTTGTTTCTAGAAGAAGCTTGGCAATATTACAGGCAATTTTTCAGAACTTTACCTCCTCATCATGGTCAATTCTTAGTCCAATTCATTGTTCATCTCCAGGTCCTGCACTAAGCATATGTACCTATTAACTTACTTTTTGGATTATATCCAACTGAATATCATAGTCTGGACATTATGCATTCTCTATCAATTGTTTTTCTCTGTTTAGATAGTAAGATGAACCCTTCTGATAGTTTATGGATTTCATATAAGAGGATCTATAACTTGATGAAGTCAAGATGTCAGCTGCAAATAGGAACATCTGAAGGACATCACTATCTACAGGAAATTCCTCTCCTTATTGGACTATGGTGCATATCTCCCATGAATGGTAACCACTTTTGATGAGCAGATATTTCCCATATATATGACTGGTTGATATTAATTATTAGCTGAACAACATTATTTCTAGTGTGGCGTTTTCAAGGAATCTTGCATGATTTTGATATATGCATGGGATGTACCTTGTCTGGTACATGTAAGGTGATGTTCTGCTCTATCAAACCAAATGGTTTTCATAATCAACAAAGATTGAGTGCGGTGGGATCTTGTACTCATTTCAGTTTCTAATCAAAATATGGTCTCTTGTCATTAGGCAGCTAGGTGACTGTAGCTAGGCTACAGTGCTGAGTCTAATGTCGAGAAGACTCATCTTCCTGAGTGCAGATCTGGTCTTAGACACTTACTATCTGTGTGAGCCTGGGCAAGTCTCAAGTCATTCAATCTTGTTTGCCTCAGTTTCCTTATCTGTAAAATAAGCTAGAGAAGGAAAAGACAAACCACTCCAGTATCTTTGCTAAGAAAACCTCAAATGGAGTCATGAAGAGTCAGATATGATTGAAAATACAATAACAATATATGAGACATTGTTTCAGGTGCTAGTAATATAAAGAAAATGAAACAATCCATGCTCTAACAGGCTTATATTCAACTGGGGAAAAATAATGCACACACGGTTAAGTAAATATGAAGTAATTTCTAGGGGTGAGACACTAATTATTGGTGGTGTAGTAGTACAATTTAGAGCTCATGCAGAAGCTGGCACCTGAATTCCTTGCAGGAAGCTAAGCATTTTACAAGGCAGAGGAAAGATGCAGTGCATTACAGGTATGGAGCCCATGCATAGAGAGAAAGATGGAAGATGAAATATTTAATGCTACCATTTTGGAACTTTAACCTGAAAATTTTGATGAGACTTTTTAGTTTAAACGTGGCTTAACTTTCTTATAGCCATTTACTTAGAATGAGCTGGTTCAATGTTAACGGTTAGTTTGCAAACACCAGCTCTAACCCCAGGGTTTGCTAACTAGTTGCCTGTTTTAGCTCAGCATAGATCTTTCCCTTCTGATATTTATTCTCTGATGTATATAAATCATCACCTTCATCTTCTGCCTTCTGTAGAGATCCATTATGTCCATTCTTAATGTGGAACTAAAACTTATTTAATGTTGCTGGAATTACTGTTCAGGACCCACTGTTTCTTATATACAGCAAATCTATGCTCTGAGCATGCAGTAAACCAGTTTTTCCAGAACTCTGTTTGTTGATAGTTATGATTGACAGTAGTACCTATCAAATAATCCTTGGGCAATTTCTGTCACAAAATATAGCATTAAACTAAGTTGTGCAAAGTATTGTATAAGAAACTATGAATCTTTATTATGCATTGCTTGCTTTTCCTTGTAAGTATGCAATAAATTGAACACATAATTTTCAAAACTATTCTGCTTATTTGTATTTCCTTCTGGCCTTACCTTCTCTTATATTTGGGAAAAATGAATCTCTTTCCTTTCCTTTTTGTCAGCATAATCTTCTCCTTCCCATAATTTGTCCTCCCCATCCTCCACCTTGAAATTTCTTTTTTTAAACAAATATGTGTAGTAAGGCAAAAGAAATCTCCACCTTGGTTGTGTGAGAAAGTGTATCTAACTCTATACTTTGATTCTATTTCTTCTCTGTCAGGAGGTGAGAAGCTGACTTTATCATCAGTCCTTTGGAATTATAGGATTGGTCATTGCCCTGAACAGAGTTCTCACATATTTCAAAGCTATCTTTCTTATAATGCTTTTGTTATTATATAAACTGTTCTGATTCTGTTCACTTCACTCTGTATCAGTTCATATAAGTCTTCTCCAAATTCTCTGCTTAGTCTTCTCTTATGGCACAATAATATTCCATGACATTCATAGTCTCTCATTTGTTCAGTTATTTCCCATTTGAAGGGCAGCAATCTTAGTTTTCAGTTCTTTACTATTACGAAAAGGAGCTATTATCTCTATCTGTATTAGTATCTATATAGATCCACACAGTTATTTGTGCAGATGGCCAGGTGGGTGGTTCAGTGGATAGAGGGCTGGGTCTGGGGTCAGGGAGACTCATCTTCCTGAGTTCAAATCTGGTATCAGACACTAACTAGCCATGTGACTCTGGGCAAGTCATTTTATTAATATATGTTCTTCATCTGTAAAATGAACTGGAAAAGGGAATGGCAAATCACTCCAGTATCTTTTGCCAAGAAAACCCCAAATGAGGTCATGAAGAGTCAGACACAACTGAAATGACTGAGCAATTTGTAAAGATAGGTCCTTTTCTTTTTTTCTTAATTTTTTTTGGGGGATAGGTCTACTAGTAGTATAGCTGGATCAGAGGATATGCTAAATTTAGTGACTTTTTAAGGGTGTAGTTCCAAATTGCTTTCCAGAATAATTGGACCAATTCAGAGCTCCAGCAACAATTCAGTAGTGTGTCTATTTTCCCTCAACCCTTCCAGCATTTGCCATTTTCCCTTGTCATCTTTGCCAATCTATGAAGGTGTGAGGTAGAATCTCAGAGTTTTTTTTAAAATGTATATTTCTTTAATAATTCCTAATTTGGAGCATTTTCTTAAGTTTCTTGCCTTGAGAGCTACCTGTTCATTTCCTTTGACCATTTATCTATTGGGGAATGCTGTGACATTTCCACAAGCATCACAAACTAAATATTTATCCATTATAGACATCTCCAATTCAACATGTCCAAAATGGAACTCATTATCTACCTTCTCTCCTCCAAAATAAAGCCCACCTCTTTCTCATTTCCCTATTTCTATTGAGGGCATCACTTTCTCTCCCAGGCACCCAGACTTACAATCGCAGAGTCATCCAGACTCTACTCTCTGCTTTCTACTCCATATCTAATCAATTGTAAAATCTTGTCAATTCTATCTCTATAACATTTCTTTCTTTTCTCTCTTCTTCATTCATACTGTAATCACCTAGTACAAGACGTCATTGCATTTCGCCTAGGGGTATGCTGGTAAATTTTTAGCAATCAGCTATCATATAAAAATACTAAAATACTTTTAAGTTGAATCTGCATCATTAACATTTTCTCCGTCACTCTCTTAAGTCTAGACAATCAAAAAATGATAAATTAAGCCATGCCTTATAGTGTTTGCTGATTTCTGAGATATTAGTCCTCACTATGAAAATTTAACAATTAACTCTCCAGCTAGTTAGATTTGGCTTTGGAACATCATTGCCACCTGAACTATTGCAGTCATCTCTTAATTGTCTCTGGACCTCTAATCTCTACTCCCTCTAATACATCCTCCATTTGGCTACAAAATTGATATTCTTGAAGAGTAGCTTTGAACACTGCACTTTTCTGCTCAAAAGGCTTTAAGAGCCTTATCACTCCAAGAATAAAAAGAAACCCTCCTCTATTTGTCCTTAAATCCCTTCACATCTATCTGTCCAGTACAATTCCACATTACTCCTTCTCATATATTCTGTGTTTGAGTCAACCCAGGCTACTTGCTATTTTCAGTACATTGAACTCCTTTGACTGGCTTTATGTCCTTGCCCAGGCTCAGTTCAAGTACCACTTCCTACTGGAGATATTTCTTGTTTCCTGAGGTTGTTTGTTCTCTCTTTGTGTATGTTTTTAATTTGCTTACCTGTGTACATATTCTTTTTCCTCATCAGAATGTAAACTCCAAGAGGACAAAGTCTATTAATTTTGTTTGTATCCCGAAAGCCTAGCTTAATAAATGCCTGGTGAATTGGGCTGATCTGAATTTTCATTCTATTAATTTGATTTTAATTTTGATCTTCTAGAAAGTCAATGGTTGATTATATCTGTAGTTCCATTTTCTCTTTAAGTTCTGTGGTTTTTAGTTTCAGGATTTTGTATAGCACAATGGCTTTTAAAAAATGAATATTTTAGTTATAGCAGAACTGAATGTACTGACCTTGGAGTCAAGAAGACGCATTTGAATCATGCTTGAGATACTTGCTAGCTGTATGACCCTTATCACTACATCAGCCTCAGTTTTCCCATCGTAAAATAGAGATAATAATATGCATCTTTTTCATAGGTTTGTTGTGATGACCAAATTAGATCTGTGTGTATGTATGCGTATATATTTTTACATATATAGGCATTACAATATGAATTGGCTTTATGTAGTGCTTTATACTTTATGAAGTGCATTTATATATATGCAAAGTGCATATATCTACATACATATGTATATATGCATATGTACTGGGGAAACTACAAAGTGCTATGTAAAGTTAACTCTTATTTTTATGCTCTGCAAATCTGAACAATTTCATATTTTCTAGAAAATCTTCCATTTCTAAAAATTTCAGTTTTCATACTTGATATTTTTTACCAAGTAGCTTTTGTCACTTCAGATCACCTAAGTCCTCCTTTCATATCTCATTATGGCATGTACATGGCATGGAGGTTTGCAACTATCTTTATTATTATTATTTTTTTTGGTGTTTAGAACTATTATTTCATTTGCTCACTGCACCCTTGGTGAAGAAACTCTCCTCACCAGTGTAAAAACATACAACTGTTCTGCAACTTTTAGAGAGTTGCTTGGGACACTGAGATATTAAATGACTTTACTAGGGTCCCACAGACAGTATATATCCAAGGGTGTGACTTGATCTCATAGCTTCTCCACTCTGAGTCAGGCTTTTTATCCACTATAGCATATTGCCTTTCTGTGATCATGGGGCTTTGAAGGTGAAATGGCCAGGAATTAGTTAAGTGAAAACTTCATGGACTTAAGATAGGAGTCAAGAAACTGGCCTAGGGTAATTTGTCTTTTTCTTCATTTTTCTTCTTCATGCTTGGTCATCATGCTCTGTGCCCCATTGCTTACCTTCACAACCCCCTGCCTCACCACCTCCCCCCCCCCTTGCTTTAGTAACAGCTTCTGTTTATACCTGCTTAGTAACAAATTGTGTTAGTTAGCCAAACAATGAAGCTGTACTGTATAAAAGATTCTGCAGCCCTGAGCTAGGGGCTGCTCTCCCTTCAGATTGGCATGGAGACAGCCCCAGCTGGTAAAGTAAAGCTTCTAAAAACTTTTTATTCAGACTCTGTAGTCACTCTGTTTAGACTTGCCATTTCAAAGGTTAAGCTCTTGCAGATACATCCACATCTGAAAGATCTCATTATCTCCCACGGATTCAGTTACCATCTATTGTAGATGATTCCCAGATGAGAATGATACTACTACTACTACTACTACTACTACTACTACTACTATTAACACTAGCTAACCTTTATGTAGCATTTTAAGGTTTGTGAAGTTCTTTACAGTTATGATCTCATTTGATGTTTAAAATAACTCTGGGATGTAAGTACTATTATTATTACCATTTTGCAGATGAGGAAATTGAGGCCAATAGAGGTTAAGTGACTTGCCCAAACACTAGTGTCTGAAGCCGTATTTGAACTCAGGTTTTTCTGACTACAGGCCCAGTAATCTATCCACTGTGCCACCTAACTGCCTTTAGATCCATATTTCCAGACATATATTCTCTCTCTTGAGCTACATTATCAACTGTTTTTTGGGCATTTTTAGGCATTTGACAGGCAAATCAAACTTTACATGTTGGAAACAGAGTACCTTATCTTTTCCCCAGATCCTCCTTTCTTCCAAACTACTCTATTACTCTTAAAAGGGCACCATCTTGCTCCAAGTGATCCAGGCTCAAAAGAACTGTGTCATCCACATTTTCTCACCTTTATTCAGCCCATACATATAATCTCTTGCCAAATCTTGCCTTTAAACTTTCACAACATCTATTGTAACCATCTCTTCTCACCTGTATAACCACTACCTTAGTTCTGGCCCTGATCATCTCCCACTGGTACTATCAACAATAGCCTTCTAATTGAGTTTCCTGTTTGAAATCTCTTTCCATTCCAATCCATCCTTCAATCAATCAATCAATCAGCAAAGCACCTACTAAGGTGACTTTCCTAAAGTGTAGCTCAGATCAGATCATCCCTCTACTCAATGAGGTCTAGTGGCTCCCTGTTATCTTCAGGATTGTTAACCTGAAAGTTTGGTTAAAAGAGGCAAATAGGTTAGGTGATATCTAAATCCATATTGTTTATTCCCTTAAAACTAGCCAAATATGTACATGTATGGAGTCATATCTGACTGCCTGAACAAAAGAATGAGAAGGCTTAGGTACATTTTAGAACCATCCCAATTCAGGGTGGCTGTATCATTCAAATTTAATGTTTAATGTTTAATCATTGTGTGAGAAAGGAATTTTCTTAATTGGATAGCTGATAAATACAATAAAATAAGAGAGTTGACAAAGTGTCAATTGAAATTATGACTCAGGATATCTGCATTTTCTTTATCATTAACATGGCATAACATAGTAGTATATGTCCAAAAAAACAATAAGATAAGAAAATGTCCCATTACTCAAGTTAGTGCCTCAGGTTAAGGGTCTTACACTTAATGGTCATAAAGTCAGCCCCATCTGGCTTTGTTGACATAGGAAGAGGTATTCTCTGAGTTTACTCAGAGGACAAAGAGACTGTTAGGTGCAGGCTCTTCTTCTGGTTGATTAGTTCAGGCCCTGGTGCTTATCGAGGTTATTAAATTGATATTAAAGGATTATCAGTCCTCTTACTCGGCCTCTTCCTAGCTTTCTAGACTACTTGTACTCTCCTCTCCACCATGCGCTATATGACACAGATACATTGACAAACTTGTAGTTCCTCCCACTTGACATTCCATGTCCCATCTCTAGTCTTTGCTCAGACTGGTTTATCTCCTATGCTAGGAATGCTTTACAGTGGTGACAAATGCAAGTAGAAACAGGGGTCATTAACACATAGAAAAGGTTCCCTTCCGCCCTGTTTTGAATTTGTTTTAAAATACATACACCTATTTCATATTATTTTTATTTATTTTGTCAAATGTTTCCGAATTGCGTTTTAATTTGGTTCCTGAAGCACTGAGGAGTATGAATTTGACACCTCTGTCTACCTTCTTACCTCTTCCTCCTAGCTTCTCTGAATTCCTTTAAATCTAAACTGAAATCCCCTCCTCTCCAAGGGACTTTTCTGATCCTCCCAGCTGTTGAGTGTTTTCTCCTCTTCCACATAGCTACTTATTTACATATTGGTCTTCTCCATTAGAATGCAAGCTCCCTGGGGGCAGGGATTCTTTTTATCTTTCTTTGTATCCCCAATGCTTAGCAGATTCTCTGGTAAAAAGTAAGTATTTTATAAATGTTTATGGGCTGGTTGATTGAGTAAATATGGGCCTGATGGCTGCTTGTGTGCTTGTTGTCTGAGGACTGACCTGACCTGACCTGAAGTGCCTCATTGACCAAATTGGCCCAGGGTAGTGAATTTTTTGGCTACTGCCACTCTAGAAACAGAGTAGAGGGGTTGTGGTATCCCTGGAGAGAATACACACATTGATGGAGTCGTGGATAATTGAAACACTGAAGTGAACTTTGGATTATCATCAAAATAATAGAGACTGGCATTCTTCATGTTTGTGGGCACATCAAAGTTTTTCAGATTTACCTATGAGAATGAGTCTAGATGATGCCAAAGTAATGAATTATTTCTGTCAGCTTAGTGAAAAAAAAATCAAGTAATCCAATCATTTTTTTTCTTTTAAATCACTTGTTTATTTACTTTAAATTTACATTCCACATTCATTTGAGTTTCAGATTTTCTCCCCTCCCTTCCTTCCCTTCCCCTCCTCCCCCCCCCTCCCCGCCATGGTGGCGTGCAATCATGTACAAGATCTGCAAATACTTTCACATTGTACAATAGTTTGGTTATATAGAAGGGTTGTAACCAATGAGTGTAATCCAATCATTTAACATCATGTCTACAAAAAAATTAGACCAAACCAAAAAACTTGTCATTGACTGAACTTTTCTTTTTTTTTTTTTGGAGGGGGAAGGCAGGGCAATTGGGGTTAAATGATTTGCCCAAGGTCACAAGGCTAGTAAGTGTTAAGTGTCTGAGGCCAAATTTGAACTCAGGTCCTCCTGACTTCCAGGGCCAGTGCTCTATTCACTGTTCTACCTAGCCACCCCTGATGGACTGAACTTTTCCCTTTTTGATTGGTTATTATGGCAAAATGGAGACTCAGTTTTAGTTTATATTAATTTCTCAGATTCCCTATATATGACTTGTTTGTTATTTGATTTCTAAACTTTTGAAATTTAATTTCTTCCTGGAAGTAAATGTCAATAAGTCTAAATTATTGTTCATTTGGTTTCCTGCAAGGTGGAAGAAACTGCATTCATTGACACTGACTGATTCTGGGGGTCCTTTCTTTGCTACATTTCCTGCTGTGTTCTCAAATGTTGGCAGTTTCTTAAAAATCCACATATGAGATTTTTCAAAATGGAGTTGTGAGATAGATTTCAGTTCTTTATTTGTGTCTTTGACTTTTTAAGAAGTCTTTTTCAAGGCTTTCCCATTGTGGTGATGGAATGAGTTGTCACAGAAGACAGCTTCATGCTGTGAGAATGCTTAGTTTAGACATTTGCTTTTTAAACATTTCTTTGTCACCTCTCATTAAAAGCTCCAATTGAGAGTCTATAAAGAACACAAGGGAATTTTCTGTTGAGAAAATGTTCACCTTTGATACCTAAGTGCAAAAGTCAGTCAAGGATGGCCTTCTATTATGTAGTTCAGGTGAAGAGGCTGCCATTTGAGCTCTGACAACTTAAAATTCTGAAACACAAAATTCCCTTAATTACCAGTATGTGGCAGGTCCAGCAAGTGCGTAAATTACATCTCTATCATGAAAAGGTAAGGTACACTTGGCAAAAGCTTTTGTGGGTAGAATATACTCCCCCCAAATCAGTAGCACTAGGAGACAGAGCAGGATTTTCTATCATATTGCGTGTTCTACCTAAGCTGTCTGCAAACTTTGACTGACTCTTTGTCCCATTTCAAACATCCTTGGACATGTCACCTGCTGGGTCAGACATGTGCTGGCTATACAAGGAGCTCCTTGTATAGACAAAGAATACTCTTTCTTTCTTATTTAGGGAGTGCCAACTTTGACTGACTGAGATTCAGTTAGGTTGAGGTGCTGGCAGTGGGAGAGGAGGCAAGGAGGGTAAAATGGCAGCCTTCTTTTCCAGCCATTGAAGCTCCACATTCCATGAGAAAGGATCCAGTGGGGACTCTACTTTCATTCTTTAATTTGGGATTATAATTGTAAGGTTATCAGATCAGAAAGGAACCTTAGAAGTCATATTGTTCAACTCCCTCAATAAAGAAACTGGGGCCCAAATAGGTTGGGCAACTTGCCCATGGTCACACAAGGTCATAATTGGTAGAACTGGGGAATTAAACTCAGGTACTATGACTCCAAATTGTCAAGTGCCATGTTGGCCCTCAACTTGCAACATGTCCCTGCTCCAGTTTATGTTTTCTTCAGTCAAGTAGGATAAACTTAATCCCTCTTCCATATGACAACCCTTCAAATCCTTGAAGACAGCTATCATGTTTCCTGTAAATCTTCTTAAGGAAGGAGCCTAGTGTAGTGGACAAGACTCGGAGTCTATTTAAGATCTGTTTAATACCCAGCAAAGCTAAGCACAATTTTGAATGGAAAAAAATGTACACCTTATCAACTGTCAGACTTTCAAGGACTCTTAAAAAAGCTCTCCACTCACTAGAAGATTTGTCATGCAAGAGCCTAGAGAAGTATAAGGTATAAATACCAATGACCAATTATAAAGGACTCAATAAGGATAGAATGTGTACCTTTTATGCATGGAAAATGTAAAACCTATGTCTAAGATTATTAGTAGTAATTAGGTAGCTTATAAGAAAGACTGGGGTAGACTTGAGTATGATATGACTTCAAAAAGTAAAGCGTTAAAGAACAGCTGAAATAGTAATTATCCTAAACAAATGAGATGCAAGAGGAAAAACTGACCCAGAGGAATTAGATGTGGGGTTTGTTAGTTCTAGAAACCTACTTTTATCAGGAATGGGTTTAAGAGGGGAAAATACATATATATCTGGAAGAGTATAAAAGTCTTCTAAATTTAAAAAAAGAAATAAAATTCTAAGGGAATAGGAAGAGGGGAGAGTATGAAAGAGTGATGTTTAGAGCAGAGGGTGAGAGAATAGGTCAAAAGGAGGTATAGAAGGGTATTTAGATTTAGGGGAATGGGAGGATAAGGGATGGAATACTGGAGTGGAGGCAAGTTAAGTAATAGGAAGCAAGGTAGTACGTAGAAGGAAAGTAGAGGAGTTAGGAGAAATAGGAAAAAAGAGATGCACAAACATAAAAATAAGATAAGAAGTAGAATCTCTTAGGGAAAATATGTATATATGTATACATGTATGTGATGGGGTACTTGGGTGTCTGTGCTTGAACCCCAGTTTGTAAAATCACATCCAGTTCCAAAATCACATTCCTCTCTAGCCTCAACACACTGTCTCAGGCACTTTCTATTTTTCTTTTTGCCTTTTGGAGGGCAGTTAGGGTTAAGTGACTTTCCCAAGGTCACACGGCTAGTAAGTATTAAGTGTCTGAGGTCAGATTTGAATTCAGGTCCTCCTGACTCCAGGGACAGTGCTCTATTCACTGTGCCACCTAGCTGCCCCCTTCAGGCACTTTCTCTCTAGCTTAAGGGCAGCATTCCCTAGCAAAATACTTACCTCTCTTCCTGTTACAGTGGGCAGTTCCTATAGAATTTAGTAGTTTGACCCAATTGTGTACTGGCTGAAGCAGCTGTGTACTGGGTCATACCTATCATATATATCCTAGACTCAGTCATATGTATACTCCCTAGCTCATTATATACATACTGAATCCCTTGTTAGCTTGGGATATACTAAATTCCCAACATCCATCTTGTCAAACATGACATTGAAGGGTGGCAGCTTGGTCAGCCCTGACCACTAGCTGACTTAGTGAAGTTTCAAGCTTAAAACCACACCTACATGCAGCCCCGTCCTTGGGCTATTTCCCAGTGAATTCTGGGCAATATGCCTGTGCAGTAGATATTAAAAGTGCATATTCTTTTAAGAACTGATCACTCCTTAACTCCTCCCTAATCACTCCTTGACTCACCTACTTAGCATATATGGCACAGGTTTTATCATAGTTATTCTATATAAACTTTAACTGTACCCCTTTAAGGTTGCAAGTTCCCCAAGAACTCTTGACCACTGTAAAGCATAACAATAAATCTTTGCCACCTTGACTTAGCAAATGCTTGAGTCTGTGAATTCATTCCAGACTGCTTTCCAGGGACTCTGGTTATCGGGGTTTCTGGACTCCCTGAACTCTTTGACCCCTCATCATATATATACATCAATACCTATATAAAAATATATCCATATAACCAGCTAGGTGGTACAGTGAATAGAGTACCCACTCTGGAGTCAGGAGGACCTGAGTTCAAATTTGACCTCAGATACTTGACACTAGCTGTGCAACCTTGGGCAAGTCACTTAACCTGATTTCCTTGTGTTCCCCCCTCCAAAAAAAAAATCTGTTTAAAAATTCTTTCTCAGACTTTTTTGGGTGTATAATCCTGAGCAAACTGCTCACAGTTACACATCTGAAAACTATGCCTCAGTTTCTTCAATTGAAAAGTGAGGGGGCTAGACTTGAAGATCTCCAAGACCCTTTGCAATACTAACAATCTATGATATTATTTTCTTTTGGAGGAAATCATTAGTAGTTCTTCAACTTATTCTCATATTACATAGTTTCTAGTTGTCTCAAACTCCTGGTTTTCTGAATCTGACCATGCTTTGGTAGGTCAAAGCTCTTCTTCAAATGTAATTAGAACCAAATATAATACTCTAGGTTTAGTTTAAGAGTTCAGTGGAGATATCACCACCCCCCTCCCCCCCCTTCCCTTCTGGACACTGTGACTCTTAGAATTGGCAGTTTACCTGCAGGTTGTGTTTTTTGTCCTTTGTTTACCAAGAGGACCATAACATCAGGAAGATGATATCATGACTTTCACATCAGTTGGATTTAAGTGAGGAAGGGTAGTGCAAAGTCACCAGCCTCATTTTCTCCTTCTGAGTCATCTAGGTCCAGTGGCCAGAAATAGATCAAGATGGCTGGAGATGGGAGACCTTGGCCTTATAAGTTAAGGTCTTTCAGCCTTCTCACTTTGACTGAGACAACACCCATTTAGAGATTAGGGGTGCTTAAGAAGTGAGCCAAGGGATGGCCCCTTTAATTAAAAAAAATGAAATTGGAGAGGCAGACCCCCAGGGTTTCTGACAAAAAGAGAAACAATTGCTAATTACCTTTATTCTGATCCTTCAGTGCCCAAACAATAACCATTAAATTGTGCTTGGGTAGGGATCCATTATTGTCCAATCAACGAAAGCCAGAGTGGATTGGGTTTAAGGCAAGGTCTATAAGAAGAAAATTTAGCCAGTAAATCCCAAGATATCTAGGTAGGTTTCAGCCTTCAAAATTTATCTTCCTTTGGGCAGAGCACTCTCAGGTAAGGGCATGATGCCCCAAGAGGGGAGAGCCCACAAAGCACAGCTCAAGGGCCAACTTTTGCAGGAGGTTTTTCCTGATCCTCCTAGCTCTAAATAATCATTCTCTTTACTTAAAAAAAATGTACGCACACACACACACACATATACATACAGACAGACATATATACACATATAAGTATACAGATATAAAAGTATATATCTATATCATTATATATTATATACTCACATGGATATGTGTTGTTTCCCTCAATAAACTGAAAGGTCCTTAAAGGAGATCCAAACATTTTTCACATTTGCCGATAGGTACTGCTGCCAGTCATAAAAATGGGCTTATTATGTGCTCAGAACACAGACTCACTGTGTATAAAAACCACAGGGCTTGAGGGGCAGTTTCAGCAATTGCTCTAGGACCAAGGTTTTAGCTACACAGGCAGGATGAGCACAATCTAGTTTTAGGAAAGGCAGAGGAAGATAATGATTTTTACATCAGAACAGAGAACAGAAAGGGAAGATCCATATCAGGTTGAAACAGCATACTAGTCAGCAAACACTGTGATAGATAGCAAAAAATTAAGTTTCCACAGGCCTTGCAATGAGGTGATGAACCTTAAAGGAAACAACACTAATAATAAGCCTTCTTATTGGTTGCCTCCAAATTTGGTGTGTAAATAGGCATAAGTAAGGGATTGAAGGATGCTTCCTTCTGATTGGGTAGAAGGGTCAAATGAATAGTTATGATAATAAAGGATCGTCAGCTGTAAATCTCATTGACTGTCTCCAAATTTGCTGCATAATGAGGGATTAGAAAACACCATCCTCTGATAGGAGGATAGGATACTAATTCATGAATAATTATGGTAATAAAGGAGTGAGATTGCTTTGAGCCAATTAGCTAGCTACTCTCAAAGAGATTGTGAGCCCACCTCACCCATCAATGGTGAGACCCAACAGGGGAGTGGTTCCGGTTGGGATTAGGATAACAGAAGTCTGTGAGCTTCCACGATTTGCACTCCTTGGTTGATGCTACTTGAGTGACACAGGCTGTGCCCTTTCTCATGAGAAAGAATAAAGGACTCTTTTTTCATTCCTACTCAGACTACTATTTTAAAAATCTGGTAGTGGTCTCTATTCCACACACTGGGAATATAATTGAAATTTGCAAACTAACCTTTAATCCTGGAGCTGTATAGCTAGTCACATGACCTGCTCATCTTAAGTAAATGGCAGTGAGAAACTGAAGCCAAAAATTCTCTTATCACAAAGGCAAGCCCTGTTTCGTTGTTGTCATGGTATCCCTAGCACCTGGCATAGAGCCTGCCTGCCCATGGTGAGCACTTATCTTGCTCTTTTCTGTTGCTTTTTTTTTTTTGAGACCAGATTTCCCTATCTCTCTCAGGTTGAAAGTACAATAGCCACTTACTGCTGATCATCTCAGAAACTATGGCTTGCTCTGTTTCTGACCTGGGCTAATTTTCCATTTCTCTAGCAGTCTTAATGGCCCCTACTCCGACACCTTCACCATATTGGTGCCAGACTTAGTGTGGACATCCAATCTGCTTACTTACAGCTCAAAGCTCCTGAGCTCAAGCCATCCACCAGCTTCAGCCTCCTCAGGATCAGGAATCCTAGGCATGCACCACCACCCCTAGTCCATTATTTGTTCTTTAAAAAAAAGACAACTATAATTTTTGAATTATGTTGGCTTACATGCTAGTTCTTTTTGATCATTTCTTCCTTTATAAATAATTATAAGTTGTAGCTGAATTGGCTTGTTTTTCAGATTCTAAACTAGGTACCCTAAAAGTGGATCAATTACATCTCCAGCCTGTGCTGGAAAGTTCCCTGAAGGAGAATAGTTTCTCTCTCCCCCTAGGCCTAGGATGAGGGAAGCAATCATTTGCCAATGGTTCTTGCTGCCTACCACTGCATAGCTTATGGTGTCCATGAATTTAGAAAGTCCTCACTTAGTCAAATCAAAGTTTTATTTGTTCCTCACAGGCCTTGTACATTTTGAGCTGGGAGCCACTTACCATCAGAGTCATACTGGATGAGTACCAATAGCAGCTGAGGTTTCCACCCAGATTTTCCCAAGTCTCTTTGACAAAGGCACATTTGAAGAATTCTCAGTGTGAAATAGAAGCTGGTATGTCTTATCTGACTTCTAATACCTGAAGAGGAGTGAATGATAGTTATCTATTTCGAGTCACTCTCCTAATACCATTACCATCAAAAGAGATTAATTTGATTCATTGAATGAATAAAAGCTCTCCATGGTTGACCTCATAGCAGAAGCTTTTATAACAGAGAAGTGATCTACTCAAGTTGCAGAATGAGACATATATTTTCATGTGTTTTGCCATTTGTTTTGTTTGACTATACATATTTGTTACAAGGGTTTTGCTTTTCTTTCAATGTGGTAAGGGAGGTCAGAGGGAAAGAGAATTAATTGATTGCTAATTGAAAAAAAATTACATCAAAAAATTCACTGTAAAGCTACCATCACACCAACCTCCATTATAGAGTTTCCTGTGTCTGGAAGATTGCAAGCTTGACTTAAGTGTATATTGAGTCATCAAAAATCCCATCATAGGATTTTAGAGTTGAAAGAAATCTTAGAGATAATATAGGTCAGAGGTTCTTAACCTTTTTTTTTTTTTTCTGTCATAGACTCCTTGGGAAATCTGGGGAAACTCATTGAGCTTTTTTCTGAATGATGATTTTTAAGTGCAATATAGGATTACAAAGGAGACCAATTATATTGAAATAATTACCAAAATATTTTTAAAAAACACTCAACAAATTAAGTCACTGTGGGCTAAGGACCTCAAACTAATCCAAATATCTGATTTCACAATGAAAAAGCTGAGGCTCTGAGAGTTTAATTGACCTCATCCATAATTTTTTCTGGTGCCTCTTTGGTACAAAGTTCCCACACATAACTCCATTGTACAGTAATGCTTTTATTTTTCCATTTCTGACTGTATATTCCCTGAAGCATGTATTTCATACTTTATTTTCTGTCCTCAATCCTTTAATGCCCCCACCAATACTCTTTCTTTAAGGCAATAACTTTTCCTTCTACTTCACTGTGAAAATAGTAGTTATATACCATTTCCTCTCTTGCTTATACATAACAGTATTTTGATTACATGAAAATAGCTGCTATGTCCCTGAATCTTCTTTACTCTAGGCTAAACACCCCAATTCCTTAAATGATCTTTATATGTCATGAGCCCATCATCATCCTGGTTGCCTTTCTTTGGATACTCTTCAAAGGAATAATTTCCTTCCTAATTTTTTGTGATTAGAATTTAATACAGCACTCTGGAAGTAGTCTGATCATTTCCTTATTCTTAGAAACTATCTCTTGTGCACCCCAATATCCCATTAGCTTCTTTACCTGTTCTTTCAAACTCTTGACTTATATTCATCTTGCCGATATCCACTAATGTGTGCGGATAACTTAAAGACAAACCCTTGTCCAGACATCTCTCTATTTTGTATTTTTCAAGTTGATTTTTTCAATCCAAGTGTAAGACTTTAATGTATATTAATCCATATTGAATTCCATCTTATGACATTCAACTAATTTTTCTACCTGTCAAGATCTTTCTGAATCTTTTTCATACAACTTTGTGTCATTTGCAAATTTGCTAGGCATGCTGTTTATGACCATCAAAGTCATTGATTAAAAATTTTACTAGCGTAAGGTGAAATACTTACCTGTTGCAATCTCCTGTAGAAATCTCAAGTTCATATCAAACCATTACTAGATATGATTTGAGCTGAGCTATATAATTATGTCCAAATGTACATAATTATATGTTGTCTAGCCTTTATTCCTTTATCTTTTCTATAAGGAAGAGGGGAGCAAACATTTATTAAGTGCCTACTATGTACCAGGCACTCTGCTATGGACTTTACAAATGTCTCATTTATTCCTCCTAAATGCCCCATGGGCCCCATTTTGCAGCTGAGGCAACTGAGGCAGACAAAAGTTAGATATCTTGTTCAGGATCATACAGCTAGTAAGTGTCTGAGGCCAGATTTGAACTCATGTGTTCCTGACTACAGATTCAGTACATTATTCAATGTGCTACCCAGCTATTTCAAGAGTTATTTATCAAATACTTTGCTAAAATCTAAAATCTCGATATTTTTTGCTTCTGTTTTCTCTGTCAAAGAAAATGATTGTTGGTCTGTAAAAGACAGCAGATATAGCTAATGGGGAGCTGGTATACAAGATAAATCTAGATACAAGAGATAAATACAAGATATACAATATCTGCAGAATTTTTATGACTATCAGTCTAACAACTCTGTCAGAAAAGAACTGAAGTTAGTCCAGCAGAACCTGTTTTTGAGGAGGTCCTGTTACCTCTTTGTGATCACTGATTTCTTTTTGTAATATTCACTAACCATCTAATGATACATTTTTAGAATTTCCCCAAGAATTGAAGTTCAATGATCTCTAGTTTCTAATTTTTTTCTCTAATCCTTTTTGAAAATCAGGTCAATGTCTGCCCTTTTCCAATTCCATGGCAAGTGTCCTGTTTTCCAGGATCAAAGATCACTGACAATAACTTCACAGTCATGTCCTTCAGTACTTTCAGTCCTCAGGTTGTAATTCATCTGCAGCTGATGACTTGAATTTAAGAGCAGTTAGGTGCTCTCTTATTCTGCCCTTACTTCCATTCTGATTTATCTTGTATACCAGCTCCCTATTAGCTGTATCTCCTCTGTCTTTTACAGACCAATGATCATTTTCTTTGGCAGAGAAAACAGAAGCAAAAAAAAATGAACAGCTTTGCTTTCTCTCTGTCATCAATTATCATTCCAACATGTATTCTTTGGTCCCCAGAAGACATTCGACCTCCTAACTCTGGCATTTTCACTGATTGTGCCCCATGCCTGGAGTGCTTTCCCTCATCTTTACATCCTGGCTTCCCTGACCTCTTTCAAGTCCCAGCTCAGACCCCCCTTCTATAGGAAGCCTTTCCTGATCCCCCTTAATTCTAGTGTCTTCCGTCTGTTGCTTATTTCCAATTTATACTGAATAAAGTTTGATTGTGCGTAGTTGTTTTCATGTTGTGTCTTTCATTAGATTGAGAGTTTCTTGAATACAGAGACTGTATTTACTTTGTATCACCAGCACTTAGCACAGCGCTGGACATATAATAGGTGCTTGATATATTTTTATTGACTGAACTTCTGCACACTCTTGTGAAATTCTCCTTGCTCCTTACCAACTGAAAATAAATCTGGCTATCCTAGTCTTCCCATGTGTTTCACATTCCTTTACCCTGTGTTAGTATCCAGAGAATACTAGCATCCCCACCTCTCCCTTTTCTCTTCCCCAAACCACAGCATTCCAAACTACTGCCAGTTTGGGTGTTTTATTCATGGTGTAACCTATTTGTAGCTCAGCAGAATTAATCTGGATATAAAGCAGATTTGAAGATACTGAAGAGGACCTTGTCCTAAAGAAAAAACAATTGAGTCCTTTAGAAATATTTCATTTCTTTGTCTCAATTTCTGATTCATTTATTCATTTGAGCTATATTTCGTTTTAAAAATAGAAAGATCTGGGGCACCTAAGTGGCACAGCAAATAGAGCACTGGCCCTGGAGTCAGGAGAACCTGAGTTCAAATCTGGCCTTAGATGTAACACTTGCTAGCTGTGTGACCTTGGGCAAGTCACTTAACCCCAATTGCCCTGCCTTCCCCCCTCCAAAAAGCAAAAAAAAAGAGAAAGATTTAATTAATTTATTTTGTCCCCAAATCTTATTATGTATGTATTAATTCTACATGAATACCAAGTGATAATCATTTAATATCATATTTTGGCTAAAGTTTGAATTAATCAAAGAGGCTGCTCTGACTCAGTTTTACAAAAAGCTCTCTTTTTATCTCAGCCACTCCAGAGACCAGTAAGGCTGGGAGTAGGATTTAACATAGGCATCCAGAGATCATAAATTTCCAATTCAAACCCAGCTTTATCTTGTTTCTCTGGGTGACCTCAGAAAATATCTCTTCTT
>CM053580.1:358532437-358547790 GCA_028627135.1 Pseudochirops cupreus | reverse complement strand
CTAGTCCTGCACTCCAAGTACAAGTAGTAAAGCTAGCTTTAAGGGAATAATGAATAAATAATGTAATTTTTATATTACTATCTGTTTGTCTCTTTAACCAAACCTTTTCTAGTGATCGACACAAGCTAATGAAGAGAGTACTTGTACTTACCAGTAAAAGATTTTCCAATTCTTTTCCTCCCAAATGTATTGTTGCTGATAGATCTAATATTAAGTATTTCAATTTTTACTAATTGCAGCCTTTACATAGCTTTTAGATCTGTTTCAGTTCTCTGCTAGGCCCATATATGGATTATACCAGAGAAATTCATGAGGGACTTCCACAGTTTTTCTTTATCAATACACTTAATTTTGATACATTGACTGCATCTCAATAAACAACCCTCACCCAATAGATCCTATCCATAAAAGTAAGCCAGCTCAACTCCTCCCAATGTAGTGATTGTGCCAAATAACTTTTTAGTTCTGTAGTTTATCTTTTGTTGGCTGAGGGATAAATGCTTTGACTTTTGCACTTAGTAATCAACGTTATCCATCACCTAGAAATTGCACAGGTGGTTTGCCTATCAAGATTTCAGATGATCCTAAGCTGGGAGAGATGACTAACACACTAGATGGCAGAATCAGCATCCAAAAAGATATTTGTAGGCTAGAACATCAAGATGACTCTAAAAAGGTGAAAATCAATCAGAGTCAACATATAGTTTCACATGAATTAAAAAAAATAAACTTGAGAAGTATAAGAAGGTAGGCACATCTGGAAAGCAATTAGTGTAACAAAGATCTGGAAGTTTTAGTGAACCACAGATGTGCTATGGGTCAATGAATGTGACAGAACAGACCCAAAAAGCTAATGGGAACTTGAATTGCATTATAAGAGTCGTAGCTTCTGGAAAAAAATTAAAGATACTTTTTTTTTCACTGTACTTTGTCTTGGTCAGATCACACCTGGAGCACTGTGTTTAGTTCTGTGTACCAGAATATAATAAGGAGTTTGAGAATCTAGAAGTATTCCAGAGGAGGGAGACTAGGATGATGAAGGACCTTGACATTATCAGTGAATAATCAATCAAATAATAAGCATTTATAAAGCCACTATTATGTATTAGGCACTATACTAAGTACTGAGTATACAAAGAAAAAGCAAAAATAGTACCTATCCTAAAGGAGCTTACATTCTAACAAGAGACACAACATATAAAAATACATAGAAATGTATATATGAGCATAATTACACATATGAATTGGTATATATATATATATATGTATATATATATATACATATATATGTATATATATATATGGAGAGAGAGAGAGAGAGAGAGAGAGAGAGAGAGAGAGAGAGAGAGAGAGAGAATAGACCAATAGTTCCCAAAGTGTAGTCTGGGTACCTGAAAGTCCTTGAGACCCTTTCAGAAGCGTCAGCTCCACAGAGTATGGATTGGAGTGGAGAGAGACTTCAATCTGGGAGTACAATTTGAAGGCTATCGCAACAGAGCAGATGAGAGGTAGGGAAGTAGTAGGCAGCTAGGTGGTGCGGTGGATAGAGCATTGGACTCGTCTTTATAAGTTTAAATCTGGCCTCAGACATTTGCTAGCTATGTCGCCCTGGGAAGTTACTTCACCTTGTTTGCTTCAGTTTTCTCTGTAAAATCAGCTAGAGAAGGAAATGGCAATCTACTCCAGTATTTTTGCCAAGAAAACACCAAATGGGACCACAAAGAGTTGGTCATGACTGAACCTCCAACCTATACATTGAGGTAGCATTATAATTTTTGTTATTCTGGAGAGGTCCAGTGAATAATATCAAATATTTCTCCAACAATGGGTAGTAAATAGAGACCTGGTCTTGGATCCAGGAAGATCTGGGTTAAAAATCCTGGCCCTGCCGCATATTGACTGTTTTAAGGAAAACACTCAATCTTCACTGCTTCAAGCAACCATCTTTATTTCCCACCAGCTGCTCTGTTTGGGCTCTTCCTTGAACTCTTTGAACTTTATGCTTCACCTACGACAAGATCATCACCAGAAATCTCATCACCGTGGAGATTGCTTCAGCTTTGATACTCAACACCTGTACTCTCAGTTTCTTCCCCCCCTCCCCCACTGGAGGGATGGAGGGCAGAGCAAAAAACTCCTTCCACAGCTTCTCTTTAAAGAGGGTTCTGAAGTTCCATTTGACTCTTCATTTCCCATCAACTACTCTGCTTGGTTTCTCCTAATTGGACACCATGCCTCAGTGTCAGGTACTCTCTGGTGTGTCCCTTCCCCACCTTTGCAGCCTCCTTTTATATAGTTGTTGTTGTAATATCATTTCCTATTAGATTATAAGCTCCTTGAGGTCAGGGGCTGTTCTTAGCTTTATCCCCAGTGCTTAGCATAGTGCTTGGCACAAAGTAGCAGTTTAGAAAATGTTTATTGGCTACTGATTGATTGACTCCTTAAAACTATAAGTTACACAGGCAAAACACGCATTAGGAAAAGTCCCTAATGAAATCACAGTGCTCTCTCTCTCTCTCTCTCTCTCTCTCTCTCTCTCTCTCTCTCTCTCTCTCTCTCTGTCTCTGTTTCTGTCTGTCTCTGTGTCTGTATCTCTCTGCAATTACTCAGTTCTTCCATTATTTCTGTAATTATTTTTTGTACTTGCACTTAAATAATTCTTGTGTGTTTCTAAGTAAATGGGATAATGGGTTTGGGCCTCTGATTTCACTAGTATGGCTAACTCTGGGTAGATAGGGTACTCATACAGGTTAGCAACTCATCTAAAATTTATAATTTTAGAGATTTCTTTAGGAACTCTGACAAGTTAGGAAATTTGTCCAGTAATGCATATTTAGGAAATATGGAAGGAATCAATATGGAAGGATCAAGGAAAAACTTGATCTTGTCATCCTGATTGCGTGGTTGACTTTTTAGCTGCCAGACAATGCTGCTGTCATTTTAGTAGGTTAATTCCCAGGGACCTTATGTAATTATTATGTAATAATTATTTTATATAGATTCTCTGTATATTTTTCTTGGCTTCTATTTTTAACATATAGAAATACTGTTGTTTTTTGTGGATTTATTATATATTCTACTTTTTTTGCTGAAGCTATTGTCTTAATTTTTCCATCGATTATTTAGGATATTTTGTGCAATTGGTCTATCATACTCAGATAGAGATAGATACAGATAGAGAATTTTATCTCATTTGCAGTGCTCATTCATTTAATTTACTACTTTTTCTTATTTCCGTACTTAGTACTTCTAGCAGTATATCAAATGATAGTGAAGATAGAGATCATTCTTTTTTCACTCTTGATATTTATTGGGAAACTTCTTACATTTGATATTTGACATTACAGATAATGGGAGTTCTTTGTTTTAGATAAATGCTTTTGATCAAATTATGGAAAGGCCCAACCATTCTATTTTTTCTTTAGAAACATAAATTAGTGTTATATTTTATAAAATACTTTTTGGTTATCCATTGAATTTGGATTCAAGTTATATTTTTGTTGTGTTATTAATATGACTAATATAATCACTGTTTTCATGATTGTACTCTGGTTTTTTTGGATTTTTTGAAAACACAGTAAATTTTATTCTACCCTCACCCCCAGGTTTTAGCTTTCTATATGTCTTTTGTGTTTTACGTATTTCTTGTATGAAACAAATTGCTGGGTTCTGTTTTCTTATCTATTTTGCCACTGTTTTAAGAATAAGTCCATTTATGTTCAAAGATACAGTTATTGAATTTGTGATTCTTTCCATCACATTCTATATTTTACTTCAAAAATAATCAGTCCTGGGTCTTTCTGATATGTTTTGCTTGAAGTAATCTGATCCTAATCTCTTCTACAGATACCCCTTGCTCCTTTAATGTTCACTTCATATTCAAATTAATTTATTCCATTTATACTCTTGCCCTCTTCCATTCTGCCCCAAATTTCCTTTGCTCAGTTCAGATAAGAGTATGGTTCATAATTCTCCCCTATCTACCACTCCCTCACCATTTTACCTCTTGGTATAATGAGGTTAAATTGGTCTTGTCAGGTGGGAAATTTAATAAAGGGGTTAAGGTGAGGTACATTTTTCTGAGCAAGATATCATTTTATTAACAGGGGTATGCATCTGCCTCTGGCCAAGGACCCCAAGCAAAAGGACAGCTCCCCATTTATAAGTTTTGGGGAACAGTGAACAAAGAACAAAACAGGGTAGTTGACATCATGGGGTTGAGGGTAACGTGATTAGTTACAGAGCTGATGCACAGGGAGCAATATGAATGGTTGGAAGTTTGGTAATGAGGGGCTAGCAATAATGCCCCCTTCCTTCCTGATACAAAGAAATACTCATTGTTTGAATATACCTGCAAGATAGAGACCCAAAGTTTTTGGACAGCAAAACAGACATCCTTGAAGGATAACTTGGTGGCGTAATGATACTAAATGACTCCCTTGTGTTCACATGCAT
Organism: Pseudochirops cupreus; assembly: GCA_028627135.1. Taxonomy (NCBI): domain Eukaryota; kingdom Metazoa; phylum Chordata; class Mammalia; order Diprotodontia; family Pseudocheiridae; genus Pseudochirops; species Pseudochirops cupreus. Next base: position 358,543,335 of record CM053580.1, on the reverse strand, counting down.
CCTTTAAGGTTTAAGTGGAATTCCTTGAGGCAAGAATAGATCAGTGTTTACAAAGAGAGCTGGATTTCTAAACTTAACCCATTGCAGACCAGATGAATTTTGAACCAAATTCAGAGACAAAGAGCCATAATTAAAGCAATTACAGGACAAAAGCAGTTAAAGGACAAAATAAATTACTTATAAATAGGATCAATAAGAAAAATGATACAGGATCAATTTTAATCTTGGTGTAAAGGGGATATCCCAAAGGACATACTCAGAGTTGTTTGTAATTCTGCTTGACCATTTGGAAGCTTTGGAATCTACTTTCTGTTACATGGGGCTCAGGAATTAAAGGGATTTTTCTTTGTGGTGATAAAGAGATCCCTTATTTGCTGTATAGCTGAAATAATTGTTGACCTAATGGATGTATAAAAGAGGACAACTGCCCACTTAGTCTCTTTCTTCCTTTCTAGTTGTGGATCATGTCTGGACTGTTTTGAGCTTCTTTCTACCTAACTTCTGCCCTACCCTCCATCTGGCACATGACATCTAAAATATACGTCCAGGGGTGGCTAAGTGGTGCAGTGAATAGAGCACCAGCTCTGAAGCCAGGAGGACCTGAGCTCAAATCTGGCTTCAGACACTTAACACAAAAAACTAGCCATGTGACCTTGGGCAAGTTGCTTAACCCAATTGCCCTCCAAAAAAATAAAATATATGTCCAGCCTGGGCATGACTGAGCCTAGGCTTCAGCTGCCCTTTTTGTGTTTATTCTTTGCTGATCTTAGGTAGATGAATATATCTATTTCAAGATAAATGTTTTTAGGCTTAGAAGAGACTTTTTGAGTTCAAGAGGTCAGATGGTCCTGAGTACCATCAGTTTGAAGTAGAGTGGTAGTGGAGAAGCAGTCTGCAAGGACTGTTTTAGTACTTTTACAGCAGACAGTCATTGACAAGAAGATTGACCCAAGCTGTTCATTTTCTCAGCAGATATGCAGCAGGAGTTGTTTGGCAGTACAAAATCTAGGTGAGATGTAAAGTGCTGAATTTACAGTTCTACAAAATGTTATATTTATGTTCTGATACACTTAAATATCAATCTCCCAGTAGATTAGAGCAATAGTTATAAGATCAGTTACTGAATCTTGTTTTAAGTCATTCTTTTTGGGTTTAACATTTCTTCCTTCCTTCCTTTTTTCTTTCTTTCTTTTTTCTTTTTGTAAAGGAATAATTACCAGTCCCATACCTATTTCCTATTGCATATTGAATATCTTCTGCTCCTTCTTTAAGGGGAAACTTTAGATATGAACCATTACCTAAAAGAATATAAAAATGTATAACAGAAATATAAATAAATATATCTTTAGGATGTTGTGGCACTTTGATTAGTGAAGGAATGTGGAAAAATGGAAAAAGGGAGTCTAGCCTCCTGCTCTCATTAGAGGCTGGATTAGAAGTTGGTGCAGAACAAGGAGTAGGCATTAGCTCCTGAGCGAACCACAGCTCTTTTACCGTTAGACTAAAAGAATTTCTTCCTTGTTCCTCCCTTTCAAGAAATAATAATGCACCCTCTCCCTCGACCCTTCCTTCCTTTATTTAATCACGGGATCTGGTCCTCTTTCAGGTGTTTTGCCTGCAAATATTATCTCCTTTTTCTCCCCTCAGTGACCAATACACAAAGCAAGACTCCTAAAAGATAAGAGCCTTGTCTCTTCTGCCAAGTGCAGATAAGATTGTGGTTCTAGACTACCCCCTGCCCTTACCCCTTTGTTTGAGAGATTATAATCTGTTGTGCACCATTCCCAGAAATATGAATTTATCAATATTATTGTGACTTCCTTTTGCTTTGCTTGGTGGTCTGTAGATATTTTTTTTCCTGTTTTGAAGTGATGAAGGGAAGGGGGATAGACTTAAACATAACCTCTCACTTGGCCATCTATCTTGTTACAAGTTTCTCACCTAATTTTTATCAGCCTTTTTGAGAATCAGACAGGAAAACTAGGTGCTAAAATGTGTCAAATCTACATTATTGAAAAAGAAAGAAGAAATTTTCATATTTGTTATATTTGCTAGGGACAGTCTATCTTCAAAGCGCCTCCTTGCTGGTAAATAACGAGTTCATCCTAGAGGTAAAAGTTGTCTCCTTCAGCTATTCCTTTAGATGATTATGTTGCTGTCCCATGAGGACAAAGAACATGGGAGAAAAGCTGCAGTGAGACTTTGGGGCTCAATTGATATTGGCATAGGAAGGTAAGGTCTAAGCAATGGTATTTCATGGAATTATAAGCTGGACCACATAACGGCTATGCAGCCCACAGGCATTCAAAGTACTGAGAGCTGTAGCTGTGGCTGTCCAATCTGAACTAACTGGTGAATAGGACCTAAGGAAAGAATGTAGTCTTTCAGCCAGATGGAAGGGTTTTTAGAAACAGGTTTAGCAAAATTCAATCCAACCATCAATGTTTTTTGAGCTGTTGCTGATTCTCTAGAACTCCAAAGAAGGTAAGATTATATGTAGAGCAGTCTTGACCATAACCTCATTATAATTAACTAGTCATCATGGAGAATGATTCTTTCCAGTGATATCTGCAGGTTAGGAAGAACAGTGTTGGGGAAGTTTCCTAATAAGCACAGAACACACAACTTTTCCCTTTCTCTATTCTTCTCAACAAAGGAGTAGGATAAAGTAAACATTTCTTAAGTTCCCTGTTTGAAAATCTACGAGTGAACAAGCCTTGGGAAGAGAATAATGGAAATTTTTCTTCATTGTCAGATGAATAAATTTCAAGGTTCTGGCAAAGGATATCCAAAGAAAATACAGTACTGGAAATTAATTCCTCTTTTGGAATATAAATGCAGAAATGTCCAAATATTTTTCAGCCTTATAGAAAAAGAAAAAAGAAAACCTGTTACACTAATTTGAATTTTGATTCTCTATAGTAATTTAATTGTGTGAGGTATGTGTTATTATATTCTTGTAGTAAACATGCTCATTTGACTATCAACCAATTTTATAATAAATTCTCCTAAGCGTTAAATTCATTTTAAGAGTTGACCAGTTACATGTATTCAGAAAAGAAAAGCAGTGGAGCAGAATGTTTTCATTACTGTTTGATGTCATTTTTATATTTATATTGGAAACACATTAATGTTCATGATATTCTAATGTGATTACCCATTGCTAGGCTTCTTCTTATTCTGGCAAATGGAATGCAGCTTTCAGTTCTTTTGACTTTCTAGATGTTACTCACTGAAATGCTGGTTTTGTTTATTTACGGCAGGCCTGCACAACATACAGCCTGTGGGCCACTTGTGGCTTGCCAAAGGACATTGGATAGCTGTCATGTGACCCACAGCAACCAACCATCCTGATGATGACAGCTGCCCAAAATCCTTTGGTGGGCTGTGGCCCCTAGGCCGTATGGTATGCCGGCCTGATTTATGGTATGAAAACCAAACTTTTAGAATTTTGAATAGAAGTGGAGAAGGAAAACAAATAGGACTTGTCTAGATTCATATCCTCCTTGGTACCATTGTAGTGCTAAGCACTTTCCACCAGGGAATGTTTTGCAAAGTGTTAATTTTGCAAAATGGTCATTGAACTACTTTCTCAGATTTCAGAAGACAAAAAGTATTCTAATCTGCTTTAGATTAGTAAATCATGGGTTATATATGTTCATCAGCTAAATTAATATATAAAAACAGCTAGTTATAATTATTAAATACTGTAAATATATTAATATTCTTTAAGTAATATTAATATTTTAATTCAATTAAAATAATTTAATTAATACTACTACTAATAAATTAATATGTAGGAATTCATTATGTAAGTGTTCATTGGGAAGAAAGTTCTCTTCATCCAAACACATTTGATGTGTTAACATGCTCCCTTTTTCCTAAAGGATTTCTCAGTTTTTGGTAAATCAGAAAAATTGGATTGGAAAATAGTAAATACTAGTGGTTTAATACTTAAGACTTGTGCATAGCTGTCTTTTTCTGGCATCTAACATACAATATAAGATAATTTTCACTGTATTTTTCTAAAACAGCCTTCTAACTAACAATGAATTCTCTCATCTCATAGAAGAAGAGTACTATTTGAAGAGGAGATTTAGCCTGCAAAGTCTACTCTGTATTGTATTCTTAACTTGGGGTGGTATGTGTGTTTGTGAGTGTGTGTGTGTGTGTGTTTGTGAGTGTGTGTGTGTGTGTGTGTTTGTGAGTGTGTGTGTGTGTGTGTGTGTGTGTTTGTGAGTGTGTGTGTGTGTGTGTTTGTGAGTGTGTGCGTGTGTGTGTGTTTGTGAGTGTGTGCGTGTGTGTGTGTTTGTGAGTGTATGTGTGTGTGTGTGTGTGTGTGTGTGTGTGTGTGTGTGTGTGTGTGTGTGTGTAAGAAACTTTGGCTCAAGGCTGAGATAGTAGGAGACAGAATTAAAGATGTTGGACATTTAAGAAATCTGTCTGTGAAAGGCAACCATCACTTAATATTCAATGTTATGATTGTGATTCATGTGACGAAACAGCTGAACCAAATGACCTTTCAATTGATCAATAAGCATTTGTCAAGTGCCTACTACATGCTGAATGCTGGAGATACAAACCAAAATGAAACAGTCCCTGCTCTCAGGGAGCTGATATTTGAATAGGGGAGAAAATATGTACACAAAAGGTACATAATAATAATAATAACAATATTACTAGCTAGCATTTATATAGCACTTTAAAATTTGACAAGGGCTTTATAAATACTATCTCATTCTAATCTCACAATATTCCTGGGATGTAGGCACTATTATTGTCCCCATTTTTCCGTTGAGGAAACTGAGGCAGATAGAGGTCAAGTGAATTGCCCATGGTCACAAAGGTAGTAAGGGTCTGAAGGTGGATTTGAATTCTAGTTTTCCTCTTTCCAGGTCTAGCACTTTATCACCTAACTGTCTTTATACAGGATATAGGCCAAGTCAAGATAAGGTAACCTCAGGGGGAAAGGCAGTAGCAGTGAGGTGACTTGCTGAAGGTGGACTTTGAACTGAATCTTGAAGAAAGCCATAGATTTCAAGATGCATAGTACATGAGGAAGGAGGGTATTCCAGGCATGGGAGACAGTCAGTGCAAAGGGACAGAGAGAAGAGATAGACTAGTTTCATGAAGCCCTGAATCAGAATGTAGTATGGGATGGGAGAACAGGAAAGCAGCAGAGCAGAATGTTTTCATTACTGTTCGATGTCACAAATGGTGCATATGTTTTTTTCTTTTTCAGATCTCAGGGTTTTGGCAGCTGTCTTCAGCCTGGGATAGCTGCTCTGGTTGATTCATGCCTACTATTTTTGGTCTTGGGAGGCCGGAATGGAGTTATGGATCAGCTCAGCTTTTGATGTCTTGCTTTGGTGTAGGGGGAAAAGTGGTGACATAGGAAAAGTGATTTTAAGGCCTGAGTCTGGAACCTACTGGTTTGTGACTTTGGACAAAGCCCTCAATGGCACTGAGCCCCAGTTTCTTCATTTATAATATGGGCATAATAATCCTTTCCTTATCTTGCTGACTTTGAACTCAAATGAGATGTGTATGAAATATTTTGTAATTTTAAAACATTGTTAATATGTTATTAATTTTTATTTATTACTCAACCCAGGCTTAACCTATTTATCGTTATCAGTTGCAAGAGACATAAAGGAACTGATTTTGGCTAGAGATGATAGTGTTGAGGTGTAGTAAGAACTAAATTTGGTTAGACATGGTAAAATTTTAGACTGTAACTCCAAGAAGGTACTGAGTAGGTCTTATCTAAGCTTTCTTTTCCCCTTAGAACCACAATATTCCAAACATTCTTATTGCAGAATAAGTGTTTGTTAATTTAGTGAATCTTATTGAGAAATAGTTTTGGATGCTAAAAAGTTTGGATTTGATTTCTTGGAAAACAGGGAGTCATTGTAGATTCTTGAGCAAGGGTTCAATGAAAACACATTTTAGGAAAATAAATCTCATGATTCTTTTAGAAATCAATCTTCTATCCTTCCTTCAATTGTTTTATGCACAGATGAATTCTTTTTTTATTTTCTTTTTTGGAGGGCAATTGGGGTTAAATGACTTGCCCAAAATCACATGGCTAGTAAAGCGTCTGAGGCTGGATTTGAAATCAGGTCCTCCTGACTCCAGGGCTGGTGCTCTATTTACTGTGCCAGATAGCCACCCCTATGGCTGCATTCTTACATCTCTTCCCTAGCCAAATATCTAGAAGGTGCTTTTTAAGTTGAATATTAAAAAACAAACAACAAACCAAAGACAAAGCCCACAACAGTACTCTAAAGAATAATTCAAATTGTCCCATACTAATTCATTTATAGCATGGAATTCCATTTTTATGCCCAACTCTTAGTTAATCTAAAATTCATTCATATGATTAAAAACTATTTTATACTTGACATGGGTCACATGGCCTTCAGTTATCCATTTTTACTCATACGTGTGGTACAGCATGGTAATAATTAACATATATAAAGTTATTTCAGAATTACCCCTGAAGCAGCTTCAGTGCTGTGGAAAGAACAAAACAAAAAACCATTGGTTTCAGAGTCAGATGATGTGAATTCCCAACTCTTTCACTTAGAACTGCCTGTGTGACCTAATGCAAATCACTTAGCCACTCTGGGCTTCAGTTTCCTTATCTATAAAATGAGGGGGTTGGAATAGACAACCTCTGAGGACCCTTCAGCAGAAACTCTATTATCATATGATAATTTTTCTTTTACAGTACTTGAAAAGGATTCAGACAGGCAATGTTTTTGAAGGAGGCACAGATCTTTGTTTCTCTCAGGCAATGTATATTTCCTTCTTTTACTTCCAATTTGATAAGAAAGTGAAGACTTCCACTTGTCAGCTTGCTACCAGCAGAAGTATAACTGAATGTACCCTCTAGCAATCAAGTCTTGGCTTTAAATCAGGTAATAATTGGAAAGAAGTTTTCCCGTAGGAAAGTTCCAGCCCCAAGGATCTGTCAGTGTTAGTCAATAAACCTATAGTAAGCACCTACTGTATGCCAGGCACTAAGTGTTGGGGATAAAAATACAAATTTTTAAAAAGCCCCTGCCTTCAAGGAGCTTACAGTTTAATGGACCAAGGACAATACACAAAAAAGAAGTTGAAATGGGCTTGAGATGGAGAGTAGAAAAAGGGACCCATTGAGGGGCATGATGCAGAAATTCAAAAAAATCCAAAAACAGTTGTAGCTGGTGGGAAGAGAAGCCCACTGTCTTAGGCCTCCTTCCTTAAATGGACATTTTAGTGTATCTGAATCTATCTTCCAATGAGAGCAGCGGTTCTCAACCTGTGGGTCGCCACCCCTTGGGGTTCGAAAGACTCTTTCACAGGAGTCACAGGGGTCGCTTAAGACCATTGGAAAACACATATTTCCAATGGTCTTAGGAACCAAGACACTGCTCTTCTATCCATCTCCAGGTGGGTCCGCCCACATGCAGATATACCCACCTATGAGTATTAAAGGGTCGTGGCATTAGGAAGGTTGAGAACCACTGAATTAGAGGATCTCATGTATTAGGCAATTTTTTTTCCTTCTGAAGACTGGGTCTCCCTATTTTGTCCAGGCAGAAAGGGTAGCTGTGCCTCAGTTTCCCCATTGATCAGCCATGAAGTTCTGACCTTCTACATTTTTGCTTTAGATGTTTGTCCCTCCTTTGGTATCCTGATGGTGTTCCTCTCTCCTCCTGAGAGTTCAACATTTTGGGGCTGGACTTGGCTTATTGCAGCTCAGAAATCCAGAGCTCAAGTAATCCATTAGCCTCAGCCTTCCCAGAAACAAAGACTAAAGGTATGTGCCATCACATGGAATCCTAGGTATGTTATATAGAGAGATTTCCTGCTCAAGTATAGGTTAGATCATATGGTCCTTAAAACTATAAGATTCTGTCACTCTCCTAATGATCTTGAGCAAATAATACTGTTTTATATATCAATTAATCAAATAACATTTATCAAGAGCCTACCACATGCCAAGCACTGTGCTAAGCAGTAAGGGTACAGATAAAGGCAAAAGACAGCCCTTGCTCTCAAGGACCTCATGATCGAATCTGTTCTGGTAGCTTGGTTAAACTTAAACAATTTTTTTCCTATGGAGGGAGTATGTTTTATCTATAATACTGATTATTGGTAGCCAACCAGAGATTGGTGACTGGTTTGCAAATATTTTTGCATAGCCCCAGGGCTAAGTTTTTTTTAAATTTTAAATTTTTTAAATTTAATTTTAATTTATTTATATGTCATTTACATATATTAAATATAAATATATATTAATATATATTAAAAATAAATTTAAATTTAAACATTTTAAAATAAAGTTTGATTACATTTAAAAATGTAAAAACAAAAAACCTTTTCATTTGGCCCTCAGGCTCAAGTTTGGTGTCTCTATGGATGTGGTGGTAAATGTTCACAACTGGTGCTTCCCCTTAAAGTCCGGCATGACAAAGTTTAAGTTTAATCTGCATTATTAACACTTTCTTCCATCACTTTCTTAAATCTAGATAATCAGAAGAACAATAAATCAAACCCTGATTTATAGCATTTGCCAATTTCTGAGGAGTTACTATTGACACTGATAATTTAACAACTGGCTCTCCTAAGCCATAGGAGCTGGGTCAAGCACACCTCTAAATCAGTCTTATAAACAGTTTCTCAAAATGAGTTTATACTCATTAAGAAGCATGGAATCTTTGCATCTGAGATGTAGAAGTGGTTGGAAGATGACTGTTGGAGTTTAAATGTACCTTCTTTGGTCCCTCTGATCATTCATTCTGATCTTGATGAATTCATGCCTTTGTTTTTACCTGCCATCCTCTCTTTCTTTCTAGCCAGGGAAAGGGCATGTAGTCCAAACTATAACCAGATGCCTTGAAATCTCTCTATGTAGAAGAATACTCTATTCACAAAATTTACATTCAATTGGAATATTTTGTTCACAAAATTAAATTCATTTCACCCACAGTTAATAATGTCAGCCTCAGCTATCTTTTGCTCCATTTACCTTTGCTTCTTCTACTGCTTCTAATTTAGATTAATAAAACATTGGCATCTGCCTGCCAGTAAATATATTCAGATTTTTCCTGTAGTGCAGACTCACATGAAAAAACAAACAAAAAAGAAGCAGGAAGGGGAGGCATACATTTTCAAAGGCTTACTTCTTTATTTCCATTAGGAATGTGGTTTCATTTCTCACGTTCAATTTTTATAGATTTATCACTGTTTTTCCTGATTGATCAAGGATTTAGGTACTTTCCTTTTCTCCTTCTCTTCCTTTCCCCTTTCCCTTCCCTTTCCTAGAACAAAACATGTATAAAGATAAAGATATAAAGTATGTGCAAAATTAGTCTCTTTCAAAATTTTTATTGATACCTTTGTTTTTACATCACATGAATTTCTAAATATATACCTATTTATCCCTTCCTGACCAATAAGATCTCTTCTACCTCCCCTCAGTAAATTGCAGAGAAAAAGATTATTTTAAAAAAGAAAGAAGAGTTGAGTTAAAACTAGCAAACACATTAATCTGATCAACAATTATGCAACATTATGTGCCAATAATCCACTACTTCTCCAAAGAAAGGAGGAAATTGTATTTTCTTATCCTTTCTGCTGGGCTTTGGACTTGGCCATTTTAATCACGTGGTATTTAGTTGTACTTTACTTTTTTTTTAGCCTTTTTTTTTAGTCGTTGTGTATGTTATTTTAAAGGGCCTGATTGTTTCATTTTGCATCAGTTTATATACCTTCCTTTATTTTTCTGAATTCTTCATAGTTATCTTTTCTAAATGTACATTAATATTTCATTGCATTCATTTACCAAAATTAGGCTAGCCATTTCTCAATTTATGGGTGCCTGTATTTTTCCTAGTTCTTTTCTACCATAAAAATCTTTGCTACGAATATTTTGGTGTAGATGAAATATTTCTCGTGTTTTTGTCTTGACTTTTCACTGGCTGTCTCCTAAGCCTAGGATACTCTTTTAGCACCTCTGCCTGTTGACTTTCCTGATTTTTTTCAAGGCTCAGCTCAGACCTCACCTTCAGCAGAAGGCCTTGCCCCTCCCTCAAAACTCTACCCTGATATTGCCTTCCTTCCATGTTCTCTGTACCTCTCTAAGATTACCTTCCAGAGTCTTCTCTATTTATTTTGTACATAAATAGTCATTTGCAAGTTTTCTTTATTGTCAGAATGTGATTTCTTGAGGAAAAGGAGGGTGTTTTTGCCTTTCTTTGTATTCCCCAGCACTTATCACAGTGCCTAGTTGTTTGGTTATCATCCTTCATTCTAGAAGAGGACAAAATGACCTCACTGCTAGTCAAGCTACAATGAGTCCAACTGTGGCTGATTAGACCAAAAGGAGCTCAGAATGCTCTACCGCAGGTTCGGCACAAATAGTCCATGTGGACACTTGGAAGGATTCTCTAAATTTACTCATCTCATGTTTCTTTTGAGCAACTTCAATTCTGTTTTGCTCAAAGAGCATAGCACCTTATTTAATGAGGGCACACCATGCTGGACAGTCCTGTGACAGTGTCTCCCATGTCACCCAATCAGTTCCAAAGTTCTTCAGAGAGACCTTGAGAGTATCCTTGTATCACTTCTTCTGACTACCATGCGAGCACTTGCCCTGTGTGAGTTCTCCATAAAATAGTCTTTTAGGCAAGAGTAAGTTTGGCATTTGAACAACGTGGCTAGCCCATCAGAGGTTTGCTCTATGCAGTAGATTTTGAATGTTAGGCAGTTCAGTTTGAGAAAGGACCTCAGTGTGTGATACCTTATCCTGCAGATGATCTTCAGAATCTTTCTAAGAAAATTCACATGGTAGCACTAAATGAATGCTTGTTGATTGAACCCAGGCCCCACATTTCAGATCAAGTTAT
>CM053580.1:358510421-358531937 GCA_028627135.1 Pseudochirops cupreus | reverse complement strand
AATTATTATAAAATAATAAATGACAAATATAAAGAACTCAGAGGAAAATAAGAAAATTTGTATGAAATGATTCAGGATAAAGAAGAGTGAAAAACAAAATAAAAATAGAAATGGTGATTGATAGTGTTTGTCCTTCAATTTCAAAGAGGAATAATGACATCATGGGGTGATATCTTGACTCATGGGTGAATTGAACTTAAATGAAGCAAAGTTGCACAAAGTCATCATCCTCACTCTCTCTTCCACAGTCACAGATGACCCAGGATGCAGTGGATGACCTCAGTGTCTTCCAGATCTATAATGGTTATGGGAATTTGAAGATCTTCCCTGCCCCTTGATAGGCTTAAGTGAATTTGAGGACCTTCCTGATTTGAAAATTTACTATGCCCCCTAATAGGCTGAATGTGGTTACATTGAGACTGTGATGGGAGGTTTGTTTTTCAGGAATGCCCACACCTTTTTACTTTGTGATTGGGCAGTGGTTCCTGAGGGTTGTGATGTTCTTTGACCCTGGAGAAGGCTATATATACCCTGATGTGAGGTTTTGCTTTGGGGCTCACTTTGGGAAGAGTTGTATGATTTGGCCAGATGACATCCTAGGCAGCCGTTGAGTCCTCTGGCTTTGAAACCCTAGATTCTGGTGCATCTCTCTCTGGTAACTAATACTGTATTTGTTTAATGGTCAGACAGCTTGAAGCCCTGTCTGTTGGTCTGACAAATTGTGTTGTTTTCTCTGTCTGCATTTTTTGTCTACTTGTAAGTTCTGTTTGTATTCTCCAAAGTTGAGGGTGCTGACTTTTTCCCCTGAATTAGGTGAATGATATATGTTTGATTTGAGTTGTTTTCCTTTAGAAAAGCAGATCAAAGAACCCGTGCTAGCAGCCATCCTGGGTATGCTAGGGTGCTTGCTGCTAGAATATCTGAATAAGCTCTAAGCACTCCACAATGTCTGCTTCAGCCACCTTCATGGCCTTTGGAACAAATTGTTCTCATCTGCCCTTTCCACCAAAGGAAGTTTTCACTTCCTTGCAGTAAACATCCCCCTAACTCATCAATAGATCTGAAGCCTGTCAGGTACCCTCAATATGATTTAGCCTATCTGTGGAGACAACTTACTGGGGTGGAGTCACTGCCTATGTTACAGCATCTTGGAGCTACAGGTGGGAACTGAATAAAAGGTAGATGAGCAGCCCTGAAAAAGGCTCAGCAAACCCTCACACCAGAGATGCTAGCCCTCCTTGAACACTCAAAAATAATGATTACTATAAATAAAAACAGCTTTAAATGGCAATAAGACTCAACCAAATAGAACTTAACAATGTGTGCATTAACTTAAAAATTCTTTCTTTCAACAAGCACTAAGTAGCATAGTATAGTACTATAAGGTTAAACAAATTATATGCTATCATCATTCTTTTGAACTTTTTATGAGGAGTGGAGTTCTTACGGCAAATTTGTTGATGTGTTGTCAGTAATGAAACAAAAAGCCATTGTGAACAACTGAGCATCCTAGAGGATGAATATTATTCCTAGGATTTCACTGTTATAGGGAGCTCTTACACAAGCAAGCTCACTCTCTCAACACACGTTGGCACCTTCTTTCTCTTCTGCAACATCTGTTCTTAGAGAGTTTGCCAGAGCCATAAGAAGCTAAGGATCTGCCAAGGTCAGACAGCTAGTACATTAAGGAACAGGATTTGAATTTAGGTCTTTCAGGCTCTTTTCTAGGCCTGCTTTCTACCCACAATTCCCTTCTGCATATTACATATAAGTTTCCTTATCCTAAAAAATTTAATGTAAGAATGGAGGCTACATGTTTTTATTTTATTGAGAACAAAAATTATACATTATTAATCAGTTCATTTTCATCTTTTTGTAGGCTTATGTCTATCATGAAATCAGATAAAATTCCCAAATGGTGACAGAATACCAAAAAAAAAAAGTTTCTTGTTTCACAAAACAACATAATTTATGCAAAGAATCCTTTCCAGAGCTACTTTAAAGAACCTATTTTTAACTGGTGGGTTGAAGTAATGAAATTCAAAGAAATTATAATTTGGCAAGAAAACTCATTTTTCTATAGAACCCTTTTTAGAGACTGTTGGGTTTTTTTTAGAAATATTTCCTTTCCTCTCCCACAAAGCATCTACTTTTCATCATTTTATATTCTTACTCCTGGATGAGCCATAAGAAAGTGACTAGTGGCTTCCTTTGATGTTTGTTCAGATATCCTCCTCCGAGGTCAATAACCTGAGTGTCACTAAATTTAGGCTTCCCATGTACTGCCAAGTCTTCTAAAATGTTCAAAACCTGCTGTGTTTCAAATATCAATTGAGACACTTTGAACTATAGATAGACAAGACATTAGTCCCTTATCAACTTGCAAAATATAACCATGTCATACCTGTGAATATCATTCAAAAAGGCTCAAGAGAATCAAATAGTCTATGTCAGAAAAAGGAAAAACAATTTTGTTACAAAGAAATTATTCAATTCTGACATGTGAATTTGAAAAGTTAATTTTAAAGATAATATTTCAATCCTCATTTTCTTACCACTTCTATTAGAACCCTTTGTATCAGTGGTCACCCCCATGGATTTTTCTAGAGGTCACATTTCTGGATGTAATAAGGAGGTTTGCTCATATGTCCATGTACACCATATTGGTCCATCCTCCAGATAGATGAGACAGAGACAGAGAGATAGAAACAGAGAGATGGTAAAGATAGAGGTAGATTGGGGGGTGGGGTAATGGATAAGAGAGACATGTTATACACCCCCAAAGATTATACAAATTATAACATATACAAATTTTATATAATAACATACAATCACCATTTATTTATAGGAGAAAAGTAAGAACAATTTTATTTAATTCTATTTAATTCATCAAGCATTTATTAAATAACTATTTTGCCAGACATTGTGCTAGGTACTAGAGTTAAAATGACAAAATGGTCTCTACCCTCAAGGAGCATTCCTTCTACTGGAATAGAAAATCTTTTGTCACACTTTTTGTATAAGATAATCATAGCAAGTTACAGGAGCCCAGTGAAGTAGGGAAATTTAGGATGCCAAACAAATACAATAAATTGCTTCTTCTCCTATTAAGGAGGGGCTCAGACATATGAGCTATAGTATCAGTCTGAGTGTTGCCTAGCTATAAAGAGTCCAGGCCCAGGACAAAATGGAAACTCTTTGAGAAGGGATATCCCCAAAAATTCCCATCCATCACTCACTCCTAATGATCCTCTCCATCCTCAGGGAAGCTGGAGGGGAGGGGGGGATTCAAGGGGCATGGAGTAGGAATGTCTGGAGGTGCGATTTTCAGAGCTTTGTACCTCATTGTAAACTTGAGACTTAATGGCAGAAAAACAAGAAGTAAATGAGAGTCCAATCAGCAGTAAAGACATCTAACACAAGGTTCTCCACTGTGTATATTGGGTTTTTTTGCTCTGGTTTTTTTTGGGGGGGGGAGGGGGTTTAGGGAATGGGAGGATACATTGAAGAAGATGAAATATTTTCCAAAATTGTTTTCCCTGTTGGAAAGATCTGCCAAGTTTTAAAATGTGCCTGTGATACTAAGGGATCATAGACTAAACTCAATTTTTATGCAAGCCAGAATTGGGAAAAAATAGCCTATATTTAGTACAAAATCTAATTTTACACAGATTTATATTGTTTTCTACCCTCGTGCAAATATAATGGCAAAACTAAACTATAAAAATTCTAAAGATTGTAATGCCCTGAATTCTTCCTCAGACACTAGCTATATGATTCTGGGTAAGTCACTTAAGCAGGGTAAATTTTATAGTGCAAGCATTATAAAATGGGGAGAATAATACTACTTACCCTCCCAGCATTGTTGTGAAGGTCAAATGAGATGACATATGTAGATTGCTTTGCAAACCTTAAAGAATCATATAAATATTATGTTGTTTTCCCTTAGTACAGTTTATGGTGTTTGCCCCAGGTATAAAAATGTAGTTACCACACTGGCCATGTGATCAGCTCTCTATCATAACAAATTTGTTATTTATGAAGATTATCAGTTTGTCTTCAGCTTCTTCTCCCTACATTTAGTAAGGGTTAATATAACTATTGAAACAAATTAAGTCATTAATGGAAGAAGGTGAAATTCAGCACTATATTCCATTCTAATGGAATATAGCTTATATTTCTAGAAAATGAAGAGTCATGCTCATTGCCTTATGCTGCTCCTTTATGAATCAATATAGTGGCTGCATATGCAGGCTTCAAAAATATTTTTTCTTTGAATTGAATTGAATCAAGACAAATCCATTGCTTCTTCTAGCAATCTAAGTTCCCATCCCCCAGCATAAAGGCATACCACAAAGATAAAAGTCACTTGAAATAATTGCATTTGCTGTATCAGTGCCCATCACAATCAACAGAGCTTACTTGCTACTTCACAGATACACTGGTGCTGAATTATATATTCTGATAAATTATCCTCATCTGGTATGTCTTGCTTTGCATGACTAGATACAAGCTACCTGAAAGTTTAGTTAGATTTATGCATTCTTCTGTATGAAATTGTCAGAAATTACTGGGTTTGGGGTTTTAGTACTGCTGAAAGATAATGCATTATGTACCCTTCTAGGCATTGCTCTTTATGCATCCTGCTTTAAGGGTAATGGGGAAAGGGGGATTAGAGCTAGGTAGGGAAAGAATGAACCCAGAATTATCTATATCACTGAACCATCTCACTAAACACTGCCGGCAAGGACCAAAATTATTATAAGACCTTTATCTCTAAGGAGCTCTATATATTTAAATATGATAGCCATCTACACTAATAATGGAGATTTATACCCTGATTTCTGATGAGTGTATACTTTAGCTTTGTTTTGTTTTGTTTAAATCAGCAGAAGATGCCAGATGCAAATGAGTTTGCTTAGTGACTTTTGTGTTTGAAGATCCTATTTCTCCTGGAAGCAAAGCACTCAGTAATGTTAGGAGACAGGGTTTAGAAAAAGATTATAAGAAATCACTATGAGTAGATGACTTTTAGTCCTCAAGGACCTTTCTGTCTTCCTTATAGATTGCATTTTGAGTTGATAAATAGACAGGTGCTATCTTAGCCTGCATGCCTAAAATTTATTGCCTGTCTGGAGAAGTTTAAGTGGATTTTTCTTTGGTTCAAACAACAGCATTTTTAAAAATCACCTACAAATTTTTCTTACCATTGTTGCTCATCAATAATGTAAGACAAGTTAGAACTGATTGCCTGGGGGGTTGATAATGGCATATGAAGCCTTTTATCTCTTGGTCTTCAGATAACTTTCTGATCAGTAATGGGTGGTAAATAGTGACCACAAATTACTAACAGATGGTTATTTGTGACTCTAGTTGAAAGAAGTTGGAATGTTTGATCAGTGAAGACAAAGCGGAACTTGCTCTAGCAGAGACCACATCTTATCCCTCTGAATCAAGAGTAAAACCCAACATTGAGAAAGTATAGCCCCACTCACAATATTACAGAGAGAAATCTTTTTCTCCCTGAGGAAAAAAGTCATTTTATAAGCCTGCATAGAAAAAGAGGGGATGATATTTGGAAACCATCTCAAAGAGTTTGGAATTCGCCAAGATATGGGTGGAACACAGAAGACGGACTACGCAAATATCAGGTAAATAGGAGGAAAAATCCCCCCTCTCCCATTGACTGCTATAAGTTAATGGGCTGGCTGAGATGTGTTCTCCTATTCCTCCTCCCTCTCCTTAGTCTAGAGATGGAGACTAATCCACTTTTTTTCCCTCCATACAAACAGTTCAATCAAATGCTTTTGAGTGATTGTTGATTGCACTTAGTTGCTTCTGTAATGTTCCAGGTCTTCAGGTATCTGCAAATAGGGTCACTGGGGGAACTTTACAATTTCTGAAAAATCCCTCCTTCATTTTGGATTTAGTGCTAGTCATCCATCATGATAATGGCAAACACTTCTGACAATCACACATTTTTATGCTTATTCATCTCTTAATATTAATAATCAGAGGATCATCAAACAAAGTTATCTCTATCGTTACATCTTTCCAAGAATCTTGGATTTTTTCCCATTTGCTTGGGAGATACCTTCTTGGAAGGAATCTTTTCCTATGGCATTTTGCACTACCAGATCAAATTTCTTATAACTAACAAAAAATGAACCCAGAGGACTCTTGTATCCCCTGCACATTTCAGTAAGTTGTGTGACTAAAGATGCAGTCTACTGCAGAAAATCATTTAGTTACTAATATTCTCTTGGTCATTTCTGTTTTAGTAATATGGACTGAAAAGATTTTCCCCAAGCCTTTGGTTTTCTGCCTTTCTTTTAAGTAACTGAGAATCCATCTCTCAAAGCCCTCAAAATTGTGTCACGTCCAACCCAATATGAACATCCTCTTTGTTTATTAGGTCTTATCCAGCCCTTCTTCCTGACTTGGTCTTCTTTAATGGCATTTCTACTTCCTCATTTGTCAGCTCAGGGATTATGATGCCAGACTTCAAATCTGGGGGCACAGCTGTCATTGACAGTAACAAGCTTATTATACAAAAATCATTGAGAGATTCTCAAATAATGTGACTATTATAAATACCAAATTAACTACAAAGGACATATGAAGGAAGATGCTTTCTGCATCCAGAGAAAGAGCTGATAAATAGAAGTATCTATAGTATGGTTTTACATATATACATACATATTTGTTTTAAAGGTAGTCGTCTAGGGTGGGATAGGTCGAGGGATGGGAAAAAATTTGCATGATAACTTTATTATATATTTAAAAGGAATATCAAGTTGTGCACAAGAGATTGGCAGTTTCATGTGCAATCATCTTTTTTTATTCTACTGCTATGGAAATGCTTGTTTTACCTCAAAAATTAAAAAAATTTAAAAGATGAAAAGAGAACTGGCCTATGAGCCCCAAGTCTGGATACAAGTCCCCCCTCTGCCAGATAACGCTTCTGTGACCCCAAGTAACCTCTCTGTGCTCTAAACATGGAAAAATATTATTCTGAGGAATCCATAAACTTCATCAGACTGTCAAAACACACACAAAAGCAGACATCTTAAACTAAACATGTTCAAAACAGAACTAATTATCTTTACCCCTAAAACTTTCCCACCTCCTACCTTCCCAATTACTGTGGAGGGCAACACCATCTTCTCAATTCACCGGGATCATAAACTGTAAATCATTCTGGATTCCTTCCTCACTATCTTTCCTCTCCCCTCCCATATCCACTGTTGCCAGGGCTTGTCAATTAATTCTTTGCAGTATGTCTTATAAAGTCCCATTCTACTCTCTGAGGCTGCCACCATTCTAATTCAGGCCCTTAGCACCTCACTATTTGAATAGCCTGCTGGTGGGTCTCTCCCTAATCCAATCCATCCACTATTCAGCCACCAAAATGAGTTCACACCAAGTTACTTCCCTTCTCAAGTCATTTGATCTCTATCTACCTCAATGTTTTCATCTGTAAAATGGCAAAAACCCCGAGAGTCTTTCCCTCCCAGACTGATTTTTTTTAAAACTAGGTAAAAAAGGCCATTCCTTGCTTCATTTCTTTGCCTCTTCTCTCGTCATTGCCTCCAGTTGTTACTTATTGTCTCCAGCATCTAATATGAAAGTATTCACTGCCCTTCATAACTTATCCCCTCCCTACCTTTTCAGTCTTTTTACAACTTACAATCCTAGAAAATTATTTTTGATTCAGTGACACTTGTCTCCTGGCTATTACATGAATAAGACACTCCATTTCTCAGTAAAGAGTATTTTCTGAGGCTTTCCCTCATGCTTGGAATGGTCTCCCTCCTCAACTCTTCCTGCTGACTTACCTGGCTTCCCAAAAAAGTCCCAATTACAATGCAATTTCTCATACAAAACTTTTCTCAAGCCCTCAGCACTACTGCCTTCCTTCTATTAGTTACTTCCTATGTATCCTGAAGGAGAGAGACAGAGAAGGAAAGAGGGAGAAAGAAAGATACAAAAAGAGGTAAAAAGATAATTCCTTCCCTCAAGAAGTTTAGAATCTTATCAGGGAGATGACATCAAACAAATAAATATACATACAAAAAAAGCAAATAAATATTTATATGTGTTTGCCTCTATATATCCAGAGCTTAGCACAGTACCCAGTACTAAGCAGGCACTTAATAAATGTTTAATGATATTGATTGACTTTTAAAAGGTTAAGAATCTCCAATATAGATATATCAAAATATTACTTCAAGAAACTATGATTCCATCACAGTGAATAGCTTCAGTCTCTATCTCTATTTAAAAAAAAAAAACCTTTACAAATCTGTTTTTCATTGGTTTGTTGACTTTTTTTTCAGTGATTTACTTGAAACCTTAAGAATGACTTTGCTTAGTTGTATCTCTCACCAAGTTTTATTTAATCTTGTTTTTCTCTCAATTTCTTACCATTTTATCCTCCATTATCCATCAGAAAATTTTGGAAATGAGTTTGTATTCCAAATTGATGTTGCTTTTCACAAAAAAATATCAAATGTTAACTGGTATTGTTCTTTCTAGATACTTTTGTACTCCTAGCTCTGGTAATTGATATATATCTGTTAGACTTTCTTAAGAAATGGAAAGAATCTAAGGCAATATTCTTATGCGTATTTTCCAATGTTCAAAGGGCAATAGCATGATCAAATAAGGAAAGTTGAAATTGCACACCATAGCTTCATCTCATTTTTATTCATTCTTCTACTCACCATATCCTTCCTGAGCACCACATTTTTAAAGGTATGTGCCCAGAGGAGCGTCACCAGATAGGAAGGATCTGGAAACCATTTTTTTAAGAGGAATTGTTGATGAAACTGGCTTTGTTTTTGTTTTGTTTTGTTTTTACCTGAGTCCAGACATTTTCTACCTATGTGACCCTGGGCAAGTCATTTAATCTCTATCTACCTCAATGTCTTCATCTGTAAGATAGCAAAAACCCTGAGGGTCTTCCCGTCTAAGACATTTTTTTTGACTAGGTAAAAGAGGCCATTCCTGGCCTCATTTCTTAACCTAGCCTTAATCACTGTAAGGGTGTTTCCTGGGTCAAACTGAGTCCTGGAAGAGATGTTAACATAAAAAGGCCAAGGTCTCCCACTGTATCCACGGACATTTCCAGTTATCCTGGTCTATATTTTGCCACTGGACTCCGAAGGGTCTGGAGGAGAGAGTGAAGCTGGTGACTTTACACAGTCCTCCCTCACTTAAATCCAATTCACTTGCAAGTCATGGCATCACCTTTCTGATGTCATAGTCCTCTTCAGGAATGAATGACAAACAAAAACTTGTTATTCTGAATCTTTAATTTCAGTGGTACAGTGAACTTCCTGCTACTAAAACTCTCTTTAGCAACAAAGACCTATAATGGCTCTGCCGCTTTTAGTCTTACTGCCTGAGCAACTGAGGGTTAAATGATTTGCCTACAGTTGCAGAGCCAGGTTGTGTCAGAAGCAAGGTTCTAACCAAGATTCCTGACCCCAAATTTAGGTCTCTATCCACTGCACAACACTATGTAGCAAATACTACACCAGGCATCATGGGAAATATAAATGAACACTAGATTTTTCCATTGGAAAAATACACTCCAATCTCTATAATGAGGATGGGAGCCTGGCTTCTTAAAGGTTATGCCAGTGGTTTTCAGACCCTGGTAGGTTCTACCAAGCTAAAAATGCTTTCAATAAGCTTCCAGTGATACCACCCCCAAAGAAACCAAGAAGAGCCATCCAGTCTTTGTTTAAAGAATTCTAGTGCAGAGAAATCCACTAAGTCCTAAGCCAGCTCATTCCATCACAGGATAGTTGTAATTGTTAGGAAACTTGTCCTTGAATCAATTTTAATTTTTCCTCATTGCAACTTCCATGTATTGGTCCTAGATCTTCCTTCCTTCCTAGCACCAGTCTAATCATTCTCCCATTAAAAAAAAGAAAAGGTATTTTTCTCTGGTCCTCCTTCAGTCTTCTGAGACAAAAATTCCCAATTTCTTCAACTAATCCTCTTTTGGTAGAACGTAGAATTGTACATGGGGATAAATTTGAAATCAGGCTAGAAAGATAAATTGGAACTCAATTATGAAAGAATTTTAATGTCAGATTGAGTAGTTTTTCCTTTTTTTCTAGAGGCAATAAGGAACCAAACATTTTTAACAGAGGAGCAACATGATCAAAGTTATTCTTTAGGAAAATTATTTTGGCACCTGCGTGGATAACTGATTAGAGAGAGATCAGACTGGAAGGAATGAGACCAGTGCAGTGGTTCTCAACCTTCCTAATACCGGGACCCTTTAATAGTTGTATGTGGGCGTGTCTGCATGTGGGTGGACCCACCTGGAGACCGATAGAGGAGGTTCCTAAGACCATAGGAAATATATGTTTTCCAATGGTCTTAGGTGAACCCTGTGATCCCTGTGAAAGGGTCCTTCGACCTCAAAGTGGTCGCAACCCACAGGTTGAGAACTGCTGACTGTTAAGAGGGAGCACATTTTGATTGTAAAGCCTGAATTAGACTAGTGGCCATGTGAGTATAAAGAATGAAATAGATGTGTGAGATAATATAGAAGTACAAGCCATGAGACTTGGCAAATGATTGAATACGGAAGTGAGGGAGAGAAGAGACAACTCTGAAGTTACAAATCTGAGTAGATGAGAGCTTGTTTGGAAGAAGGGAAGAAACTTAGTACCATTTGGGACATGTTGAATTTGAAGTGTTAATAGTACATCCAGATGGAGATGTGTAGCATTCAGTTGATGATACAGGACTGGAGTTCAGGAGAGAGTTTCAGGCTAGATATAAAAATTTAGAGATCAGCTCAGTAAAGACAACTGTTAAACCTGTGTAAATAGATTATATTATCAAGAGAGAAGGTATAAAGAAGAGAAGACTCCCTAGTTCAAATTCCTGGAAGGCAGCTAAAAGAAAATTCTTTTAAAAGTTAATGTGAGCTTTATACATACCACAATACAAATGGGAGGAATGCCCCTACTCTCATGGCTGAATTGCACAAGAATTTATGACAATCTGTCCCTGCCTGTGTAATCAAGGGATTTGGACTATAGAAGATAACATTCAATGGTGTCTTTCTGTCTACTCTACACATCCACTGTCCTTTCATTAGCTGCACATTGGAGGGCAGAATATGGCACAGGACCAATGTGCTAATCTTTTGTTTGGAAAGGTCCCCAGGTCTTCATGTCCCCTTTAAGTGCCCTTAATCCTCTCTAATTAACTATGGATTTCTTAATTTGCATTGTTTACTATGCGATCCAATTGGCTCTCCTCATGGCCATCTGCTTCACTGTGTATTTCATAAATGATCTTCCTGTATTTCAGATGCCATATCACCCTGGGAAAGAGTTTATATAATTATTGCTTAAGTGATAGAACAGTTACTTATGCTACTGCTGCTACTGAATCTTTTCCATTAAAAACAAAAAAAAAAGCTCTTAAATTACCATGCTGTATTGCTATATTTATCAAACTTCTATATTTTAACTAGCAATTTATGATATTGCTTTTGATCAAGTGAACTGACATAATGTGTCATATATAAAAACATATATAATAAGAGTATGTGTATATAATGTTTTACATTTGCTGTGCTCAAACCCCTATCCCTTAGCCTCACTTTGTCATGGTGTCTCAAAAACATGGGTAACAGAATAAACCTGGATTTATCCAAGGATTTCCTACATAGCTCCAATTAAAAGTGATATGAGATGATTGGTATGTACATATAGCCCAAGTCCCCCTCTCTTCCTGTTTACATGCATGTATATATATTATACACATATATATATATATTACACATATATATTATACACATATATATATTACACACATATATATATATATATATCAAGCCACCTACCATTGTCCTCTTACTTCATAGAATTCATCAATATTTTCATTCTTCCTTTATCCTTCCCCAAATGCCACTCAGACACCTGTTATTTACTGTAATTTGCATAGCTTTGCACATGACCAGTTCAAGTTTCAACTGTGTCTGTTGTGAGGTTGGTAACTATCTTAATGTGCCTGTATCACTGAGCTGATTCCTTTGGAGATTGTTTTCTAGCCAGCTCATCTTCCATTTCACTAACACTGCATTTTTCTGTATAGCTTTCCTTCTGGACACTTGGTGAGTTTTTAGGCCTACTCATATTAATTATTGCTTTACTTTTTCTTTCTGTCATATACACTTGCTTGCATCCTGTGTGTCATTTCTATCTACACTCACCAAAGTAACCTATCAATTAAGGCTTTGCATTGTACTATGCCTATTGAATGTATTGTTGGTGTTTGCTATGAGTAGCATCCTAAGGTATTTGATTAGGAAGATGTTACCTAATTATCTTTGTTGTGTTAAGTGCTGCTTTTACTTTGATCCTGTGTGTAATATTAATAGGATATAAAAACTTCATGCCTATTAACAGGCCATTAAGGAAAGCTTGCTTAGGGGTGTTTGCTAGTAGGAAGGCTTTTACACTTTTTATTAATTTCTAATTAGGCACTGAAGGGTTGTGATGCCTTCTGGCTCCAAAAAAAGGGTATATATACTCTGACCTTAGCATTTTGCTTTGGGTCTCACTCCTTGGAAGAATGTTCCTGTGATTTGGCTGTATAAATCTTTGGATAGGCCTTAAGGAGCAGCCTCTCCTTTAAAAAGCCAGATGTTGGTATTTCTTTCTCTGGTAACTATGTATGTATTGCCTTGGTCAGACAGTTGGAGCTATCTGGTGATCTGTGCCAATTTCTCAGATAGTTAGAAGTGCTGTATGTTGGTCTTTATTTCTCTACTGGTATTTTCTCTATTTTCTTTGGATTTCCTCTGAAATTCAGGGTACTGATTTTTCCTTTGAACTAATGAATGTAATTTAAAAAGATTGTTAACACGTTAAACAGCTATCTTTCCTAGTAAAGCAGACCTAAGAACCCATGCTAGCAGCCATCCTGAGTATGCCAGTGTGGTTGCCAAGACATTGTACTATATAATTTCAAATATCATGTAAGCCATAGATGATTTTACATGGGACTGAAAAATTCAAGACCTTCAGGAGGAATGCAACTAGATCTTTAGTTCAGATTGACTTTTTCTGCAGGTAGCATAGACTTTTAGGAATTTTAGTTATGGTAGACTATATGCGTTAAAGATGTGGGGGCAAGCATTCCTCTGCACATACACGCACACACACACTCACACACACACACACACACACACACACACACACACACACACACGCCTGAAAGAAGATCATGAGAGTTCAGTGAGAAGGATTCTGAGTAGGGATGGCTAAACACAAGATTAACTTTCAGATCAGAATGAAAAGAGGAGTAGCAGACAGAATACGTAGAGCACAGCAGAGGTCATCAGAGAGAGAAGCTCCTACAGGTTCCTTTTTTTGTATTATTTTATTTTGTTTTCTTTTATTCAGCTTTAGAGGTTAGAGTCTGGTTCAGGCTTGGGGACTCTAGGCCTCCCTCTAGGTCTTTGGGTACAGCCCTTTGACTGAATCTAAATTTCACAGAACAAATCCCCTTAATAAAAGAATTTATTCTATGAAACTTGGACTCAGTCAAAGACTGAAGCTAATAACTAAAGTTTTTTTGAGATCAGCGTTGTGTGGATTGTGTGTGGTTTGTCCTTGTTCTCAAAGAGAACCATGATATCAGCAAAAGATCAATGAAAGCTTAACTCTCCTTCCCTTCCCCCGTTATTAACTAGAGTTGGTCAAAAATCGCCTACATGATTGCTCTCTTAAACTTTTCTGAATTCTTGATATTTCCATGTGAAACTACCACTGGTCATTACTTCTAAAGATTCATTGTGTACAGGGGATTATAATGGAGGGGATCAGTAAATAGCTTGTAGTACATAGAATTAAATAGGACAGAGTTTGGAACCTCAGTCAAAAATAGCTGTTTCATCTTTGAGCTGTAATCCTAAGAAAACCCTACAATTTTATTTTATTGAGAAATATAAGTTTCTCATTAGGAAAGAAAGAACAGCATGTAACTTGGTACTTTTTAACCCTAGGTTATTCAGTCTGGTATAAACAGATTTAGGTGGTAAAGCAGACACTAAAAGGCATGGATGGCATGTTTCTCAAAAGCAGATAGCCTGCAGACAAAATTCACTCTATTGTATTTTTCTTTCTCTCTTTTTTTTTTAATGGGTCTGTTCCTGGTTCCTAGTTACGAGCAGAAAAGAGGGATTGACTAAGGGATAGCTATGTCCACTGGCTGGTTAACTGGCTAAGGGAGAAGGTAGAGGGAAAGAATCTGACCTGCCTACAAAAATTCCAAAGGTGGAGATGGGGAGAAAGTTCCTCTTTTTTTCATTTTTCAACTATATGACAATCTTGCCAAACGGCCCTGCCTATTGGTTACATATTTAACAGATTAAATTATTACTGTCTTAGACATAGAGTGGTTAGATGGCACAGTAGAATGCCAGGCCTGGAGTCAGGAAGACTCATCTTCCTGAGTTCAGATTTAACCTCAGATACTTACTAGCTGTGTGACCCTGGGAAAAATCACTTAACTCTGTTTGCCTCCATTTCCTCAATTGTAAAATGAGCTGGAGAAGTAAATGGCAAACCACTCCAACATCTTTACCAAGAAAGAAAACCCCAAATGAGGTCACAAAAAGTCCATCACAACTGAACATCAACAATCTTATACACTTTGGAAGACCTAGAATGCCTGAGTTTGTTATAGAAAACAAGTAAAATTCATTTGGGAAGGGGGAGTAATGACCCCTGGAGAACACCTGCCCTGGAGTCAGGAGGACCCGAGTTCAAATCCAACCTCAGACATTTAACACTTACTAGCCGTGTGACCTTTGGCAAGTCACTTAACCCCAATTCCTCTGCCTTCCCCCCTCCAAAAAGCCAAAAAAAAAAAAAAGAGTTTATATGAATTGCTCAACAGCTGTCAATCAATCGATCAGTAAACATTAATTAAGTGCTTACTATGTGCCAGGCACTATACCAAAGCACTAAGTGCTGGAGATACAAAAAGAGACAAAAACAGTCCCTGCTCTCAGTGAGCTTACAATCTAAGGGAGAGACAACATGCAAACAAATGTATACAAAGGAACCAATATGTAGGATAAATAGGACATAATTAAAAGAGGGAAGGCACTGAAATTAAAAGAGGTTGGTGAAGGCTTTCTGTAGAAAGTGGGATTTAGCTGGGCCTTAAAAGAAACCAGCAGTCA
Source organism: Pseudochirops cupreus (assembly GCA_028627135.1). Classification (NCBI taxonomy): domain Eukaryota; kingdom Metazoa; phylum Chordata; class Mammalia; order Diprotodontia; family Pseudocheiridae; genus Pseudochirops; species Pseudochirops cupreus. The sequence continues at coordinate 358,516,705 of CM053580.1, read as the reverse complement.
GAATGGGGAAGGGAGAGTGTTCCAGGCATAGGGGACAGCCAGAGAAATTGCACGAAGCTAAGATATGGAGGGTCTTGTTCATGGGACAGGCAGGAGAATAGCGTCACTAGATTAAAGAGAATTGGTTGGGGAATTAGATCTAAAAAGACTGGAAAGGTAGGAAGCGACTGATTTTAAAGAGCTTTGAATGCCTGGAGGAAACAGGAGTTTTGGAGTTTATTGAGTAAGCTGGGTGATATGATCAGACCTGTACTTTAGGAAACTCTCCTGACTCCAGGGCCAGAGCTCTATTCACTGTGCCCCCTAGCCACCCCAGGAAGTCATTTTAATGGCTGAATGGAGGATTGATTGGAGTGGGAAGGTTCTTGAGGCAGGGAGACCCATCAGTAGGCTACTGCAATAATCCAGGCATGAGGAGATGAAGACTGGCACTAGAGTGATAGCAGCGTCAGAAGAGAGAAAGGGATATATACAAGATATTGCAGAGGTGAAATTGACAATCCTTGGTAAAAGATTGGGAGTGAGGAATCCAAGATAACTCCTAGGTTGCAAGGCTGAGGGACTGGGAGTATGGTGTGGCCTTCTACAATAATAAGGAAGGTAGGTGGTAGAGAGGTTTGGGGAGAAAGATAATGAATTACATGTCAGATATATTGAGCTTGAGATAGCTAATAAATACCCAGTTGAAGATGCAAGATGGAGGTCAGCAGAGAGTTTGGGGCAGGTGGGTAGATGTGAGAATCATCAGCATAGATATAATAATTAAATCTATGGAAGCTGATGAAATCACCAAAAGAAGTAGTATAGAAGGAAAAGAGAGCCCAGAATAAAACCCCAAGAGGTACCTACAGTTAAAGGGTGTCATCTGGAAGAGGATCCAGCAAAGGAGATGGAAAAGGAGTAGACAGACAGGTGAGAGGAGACTGAGAATTGAGTAAAGACCTTTGATTTTGGCAACTCAGTTGTTTTGAGCATTAGTAACTTTAGAGAGAGCAGTTTTGGTAAAATAATAAGGTCAGAAGCTGGATTGTAAGGGGTTAAGAAAAGAATGAAAGGAAAGTAGAAGCACCTATTGTAGAGTAGGAACGTCTGGGAGGACAATCTGTTGGGTGTGATGGGATGGAATGGGATCCCTTGAACAAGTAGAAGAGTTAGTCTTGGTGAGGAGTAAGGCCACTTCATCATGTGAGACAAGAGCGAGGGACACAATGGCAAAAGACATCTCATTGATAGATGTGGAAGAGGAAAGAAAAGAGAGCTTATGGTAAATGTCCTCAATTTTTTTCTGTAAAGTATGAGGAAAGGCTCTCAGCTTAGAGTTGGAGGAGGAAGAGCTGTGAAAGGTTTGAAGAGGGATGAAAAGGTTTGGAAAAGCCACTGTGAAAAGTAGGATACTGAATTGACGGGGAGGTATAGTAGGATTGTCAAAGGGCAATGAGGATGCAATTGAGGTTCTGAAACAAATTTGTGGTGGACCTCAACAAAACATTTGTGTGATTTTCTTCACTTTCATTCAGCAGCAAGAGCAAGGGCAACAAATGGTGAGAGTGATTCAAGGTTGAGGTCTGACTGAGTATAATTGGTGATGTGATAAGTATGCTAGGAATCCAAGAGAAGACAGTGTGTAGAGTTTAATTGGATCACCAAGGGGTCAAGACGAGGAGAAGAGAGAGTAGTTAGTGCAGGGGAGATGACCTGGGAAAGAATTGGGGGATCAAGGACTGAAGGTCACAGTGTTGACAAAAAGTAGGGTTTTTTTAATGAGAGAGGGAGAGCTGAAAAGCCAGTAGATTATGGTTGGGTAAATGGATTTCATAATTCTTGGAACATAAAGATGGTACATTTGTAGGTGATGGCAAGTATGACCATCTTTGTGAGCAACTGAAGTGGGTTGAAAAAGTAGGTCATTGGAAGTGAGTAGATTGAGGAACTTAGGGGTTAGGGCATTTGAGGGAGAGTATATGTATATGGTAAAGTCCCTTAGTATCAGAGTAGGAGTTGGGAAGTAAAGAAATATTGTAAGTAGGGGGCGTCTAGGTGGCACACTGAATAGAGCACTGGCCCTGGAGTCAGGAGGACCTGAGTTCAAATACAGCCTCATATACTTACTAGTAATGTGACCCCAAGCAAATCACTTAATCTCTGTCTGCCTCAGCTTCCTTAACTGTAAAATGGAGTTAATAATAGCATCTATTTCATAGTTCCTAGCAGACAATAATAGTGCCTAATAAATGCTTGATTTCCTTCTCCCATTCCTTCAGGCTAGTAAGTAGAAAAGCCAGGATGTTCACCTAGGTCTTCCTACATCAAATTCTATATTCTTTTCATCTTTACTTCATCTATAAAACAGTCATTCTTTGCCCCTGATCCCCAATGCTATAGTTTGATGACACACTACTACATGACTAGCATTAGGAAAAATAAAGAAATATATGATTGAAAAGATCATGATCCATTTACACAGGAAATGAAGAACATTCTAACTCTAGACAATTTGTATGCTTGATTGGTTTCATTGTGATGTCGAAAATATACCACAGATAGATTATATGTATATATATATATATATACCACAAAATATGCCACAAATATAACTGAAACAATGAGTGAAATTCCTCTGGCGAACTCTGGAGGAAACAAGATAAATAAGAACACGCAGATTAGGATCCTAATCATTAGAAAAAATACCCACATTGATGAGATCACATATCCATTGACATATTAGAGTGCTGTATTGAGGCAACCTTGCCCTCAGATTTGACAATATATTAGAGAATGATCATTGTTCCATGCATACCCAATATAAAACTTTACAAAACAAAGTGAAGATTTGGTCAATTCATTTTCAAGTCATGTGTCTGCCCAAAATAATATGATCTTGAGGAGAGATTTTTTTCCTGTATTTATTGATGGGGCCAAAAGGACAGGTCAAAGGGTGCCTTTGTAATCCTCAAAGGCAAAGAAAATGGAGCATATTTCAGCATCTTCGGAAAACAAAAGGAGTCTGAGAACGGGAGCAATGAATCAGGTCTATGACAGCTCTTCAGTTTGTGATAGTTATTGGTTTACAGGGCTTTACTGCTACCTGGAAGTGTAGATTGCACTGCTGCAATTGTTCTGCGTGTAACCTTTAACTCATACTTGATAGCAAACAAATGAAAGAAAAGCAATACCGTCGGATGGGTTGATTTATTTTTAAAGCCAATGATTTTTTGTTTAATATAAATGTAAAAACATAACTTTTCCTTCAAGCTAGCCAGGTAGTTTGAGCAATTCATCAAAACTGGAAGCACCAGAGCTCTGTAATAAGGAGGAAAATCTGCTCACGTTCAAGTCATTTTCTCTCCCTTCCATTGGGAAGATTTAGGGCTCAAGTAAGTTTTGAATGGTGATTACAACCAGACTGACAGACTCCTTCATATAATTAAACTAACTACGATTTTATTATTAATTTCCAGAATTGCTGATATAGATGCCATATCTAAGTGTCTTTTCCTTTCTTTCAGATCCCTCTTAGTTATTTGTGAATTCATCCAAAAACCCCTTGTCAGCTCCTCATCCATTTAAAATATTCCTCCTCTGAAAAATCATTTGTCATCTTTTCCCTTTCCTCTGGCTAGAGATAATTCATGACATATACATAAACTCTCTCCAAATAAAAATGTGAATAATTCCTTTTCTTTCAATTTTCCTGATTATCAGAGGAGTTAAGTCAGCAATGGAGTCTTTTATATCTCCAGTAAACAGGAACCCAACCTTCATTACCAATGTAGTGAGTCACTCACAGTAGTAGACTCTTCAGTTTCCTCACCTTCATATTCTTCCTCTCAAATGCACATTTATGACAGAAACTCAAGCCAAGTAATAGGATTAACATGTTTGTATTAAATGATACACATCACTCTTCATAATCAGAGATTGCAATAACAGTAAAACATTTGAAAGCACAAAAACATTAAGGGAATAAAATATGTATTAAACTCTTTCAGCTGTTAAACTCTCTCATACTCCATAAATTCTCAGAACAATGAAAAAGAGGAAAGTCGAGTTTTTCCAAATAAACACAGAAAAACAAAAGGCCATCTCCACTTCTTGTCTTCCCTGTTTTCCTTCAGTTTTCCCAGCTAAAATTCCACAAAAGCTTCTACAGCAGTGGTTCTCAACCCATGGGTCATGACCCCTTTGGGAGTTGAACACCCCTTTCACAGGGGTCACCTAAGACCATCGAAAAACACATATTTCTGATGGTCTTAGGAACCAAGACACCACTCCTCTATCCGTCTCCAGGCAGGTCCGCCCACATTCAGATAGTCCTACATACAAGTATTAAAGGGTCCCACATACAAGTATTAAAGGGTCAAGGCATTAGGAAGATTGAGAACCACTGTTCACAAGGAAGCCTTTCTGAATCCCTCTTAATTTTAGAATCTTCTCTTTCTTGATTATTCCCTATTTATCCTCTATATACCTTACATGTACATAGTTGTTTACGTGTTGTCTTCCTATGACATGGTGAATTCCATGTGGTCAGGGATTGTCCTTTGACTTTCTTTGTATCACAAAAGCTTAACACAGTGCCTGACATATAGTAGATGATTAATCAGTGCTTATTGACTGACTGCACAACTCATTTAATGCAGCGATAACTCAGGAATTGACTGAAAAAATATTCGCTTCTATTTGGAGAGGGGATGATCATAAAATGTAGAAAGAAGCATATATTTGGGGGCCTGGTGAAATACATGAATTTTATTTGCTGGATTATATATGTTTATGATAAAGGCCTTCTTTTTCATTTTTGCTGTTATTGAAGTTGCTTAATAAGGAGAACAATGAAAGGGATATATTATAAATGCATGTAAAAATTAACAAAAATCAAACAGATGAATGGATATTAAAAAATATTACACAGTCCTTGCTCTCAGAGAGCTTACAGACAACATACAAAAACTATGTGATATAAAATACACACTTTGTAGATGAAATGTATTCTCAGAGGGAAAGCTCTGGACCATGGGGGAAGTAAAGGGCAAGAAAAGCTTCTTGCAAAAAGCGCGATTTGAGCTGAGTTTTGAAAGCGATCAGGGTAGTTCTATTCTCTTTTTTTTTAATTGAGGTCATTTGCCCCTCTTATCTTGTGGAACCCTTCCAGTTTTCCACTGATGTGACTCAACAATTCCAATTGCCAATTCCTCCAGGAATTGTTATTCCTCTGTGCCAAGTGACTTGAATTCATCTAGGACAATTAAGTTCTCTCTTGCTACTTAGCTAAATTATTCGCTTCTCAATTTTTTGGTTGTTGCACTTTCATTTACACTATAAAGTTTACTCTCCTTTGCAGAGAAAACAGAAACAAAATTAGAATTGAGCAGTTGTAGCTTCTCTCTGTTATAAATTATCACAACCCCATTCACCCCAAGCAAAGTCTTGTTCCTTTACTTAATTCTCTTTTTCCCCCTATGTTTCAAAAAAGTAACCATTTTTGCTGTCCTTAGATTCCCTTGAATGCTGCTGTTCATTCAGTCTTATTATTCCTGACAGATTTCCTTTATTTACAAAATTGTCTTCTAAATCTTAAAAACATCAGATAAAATGTGCGTGTCCATATCCACAAGACAAAAATATTATATATTAGACTACATATTTCTTTCTTATATACCTTGCTTTCTTTCAGACTGTTACTTTCAAAAATGTCCTGCTTGTCTTTGCTTATTTTTGTTCTTTCTTCAACTTTCTGTGCATTTTTGAAAAGGTGCTTCAATAATCTTCTTTTCTTGCCTTACTTTGTTTGTGTTTGTGGTTTTTTTCCTTGCTCCCTATCCTTAACCTCCCTTACCCTCCCACTCAACCTTCAATAGAAAAAGGAAAAGAGAAAAACAAAGCCTTTGTAACAAATACATAGAGTCAAGCAAAACACATATTGGCAGTATCTAAAAATATAACTTATTCTGAATGCTGAGTTTGACACTATTTTACCAAACAAAGCCACAGTCTTATTTTCATCTTCTATTACCTGATCTTGCTTCCATCCTCTGCAGGTTTCTTTTTTTTTTTAGTCTAAGTTGATGTGTTTTCCCTGCATCCACATTGGTCTTTTCAGACAAATCTCATTTTTCCTCATTATTTAGAACTGTTTCCTTTAGTGTCTTCCAAATTTCAACATCGAGCATCTTCTGTCCTTCTTGGGGCAACTCCTATTGAAACATTTTATTCTATAGGATCCTACCTAGCTTTCCTCTTAACTCTTTGAAATCTATTCAAGTAAAATCTAGGATGCACTTCCA
>CM053580.1:358471240-358509921 GCA_028627135.1 Pseudochirops cupreus | reverse complement strand
AACTTGCAAGTTTTTTTCTCAAAATGCTTAAATTGTTCTTCCACACTGGTTGAATGATCAATCACGATTAGTTATTGCATTGATATGAGTTTTAAAGTCTCTCAAACTTGTTCCTTTTTACAGTTATAGTTTGTTCTCTTCGCTTCTGAGGTTTTTCAGAAATTATCCATTTTGTAATTTTTTATGGCACAATAATATTTTATTACATTCATTCAATTAACAACTCCATCAAAGTAGAGGGTAGGGAAGGGAATAAGCACTTATATTGTGTCTACTATGTGCCAGGCACTGTGCTAAGAGCTTTATGAATATTTTCTCACTTGATCCTTGCAATTACTGTTGGAGGTAGGTGCTGTTATTATTCTCAATTTACAATTGAGTAAAATGAAGCAAAGTGAAAGCTTTTTAAAAAAGTGTCAAGGTCATACAGCTAGTGTCTGAAGCCAGAAGCAGTGAATTAATGTGCCTATTTTCCCATATCTCAGTCAATATTGAGTTTTTTTTTCTTTTTCTACTTTTGCCAGTTTAATAGATAAAGTTATGCCTTATGGTTGTTTTAATTTCCATTTCTCTAATTATTATAGATTTTGAGTACTTTTCAGGTGGTTGTCAATATATGCATTTATTACCCCTCAACAAATAGTTGCCAGTCATTATTTATCTCCTTCTTTCCTGATTTTTTTTTTCTGGAAGATTCTTTTTTTGATAGCACATGTGATTCTATGTTATCATTTACTATAGGAAAAGCAGCTACTTTGATCACATGATACTCACATGTCTTCTATCCAGCAAAACTCTCACATCTCTTGCTTATCATTGAGTGTTTGGTGATCATTTTCCCTCTCTCCAACTGCATGATGTAGCTCAGGCTTTCCTTCTGTCTCTTAATATCTTTCTTCCTTTAACTTCTCACAATCAAGTCTTTCTCAAAAATTTTTAAGGAATATTTTGTTGCACTGATACAGACCTAGTAGTAGTATTTCTGGAACAAAGGATATACACAGTTTGGTTGCCTTTTGGGCATAGTTTCAAATTGCTCTCCAGAATGGTTGAGATCAGTTCACAACTCTACCAACAGCGCATTAGTGTTCCAATTTTCCCACATATTCTCCCAAAAAGATCATAAAAAGAGAAAAGGACATATATGTGCAAAATATTTATAGTAGCCCTTTTCATGGTACAAAATATTGGAAACTGAGGGGGTGTCCATCTGTTGGGGAATGGCTGAAAAATTGGGGAATATAATGGAGTACTATTATGCAATGAGAAATGATGAATAGGCAGATTTCAGAAAAACCTGGAAAGACTTGTATGAACTGATGCAAAGTGAAATGACCAGAAGCAGGAGAACATTGTACACAATAACAGCAATATTGTGCAATGACTAACTTTGATAGACTTAGCTTTTCTCAGGTACACAATGATCCAAAACAAGTGTAAAGGACACCCAAAGGAAAATATCTGTAACCAGATAAAGATCTGATAGATCCTGAATGCAGATCAAAGCATACATTTTTTCACTTAATTTTTTCTTTTTTCATGTTTATCTTTTTTGCTCTTTTGATCTATTCCTTTTTTCACAACTGACTAATATGGAAATACATTTTACATGATAGCACATGTATAACCTATATCAAAGTACCTACCATTTCAGGAAGATGGGAAGGGAGGTAGTGAGAAAGAGGAAAATTTGACATTCAAAATCTCATAAAAATGAATGCTAAAAATTGTCTTGATGTGTAATTGGGAAAAAAATAAAATACTGTTAAAAAATTATTCTATCACAGTTTGTTGTGGGAAAATTTTGTGGCTTAATGGCCAGTCTATTGGTAGATGAATAGGTCTGGGCTTTAGATATAAGCCTGAGACTGTGTTCCTTTTAAACAGACTGTCCTCCATGCTTATTATGCTCTCTCTCTCTCTTCATTTCTGCCTCTAGGTATCTGTAGTTTCCTTTAAAACTTAGCTCAAGAGCTAGCTTCTGCATGGAGTTTTTTCTCACTCCACCTCTATTAGTGCACTGTCAATCAGTCAATAAACATTTATTAGGTGCCTACTATGTTCCAGGCACTGTGATCAGTACTAGAGATATAGAGAAACAAAAGATAGTCCTCCCTCTCTAAAAGTTCACGGTCTGATGGAGTAGACAACATACTGTATTTCACTGCATAATCAACAGCAGATTTCATGCCAAAATTTATTTTTGCAAAAAAGTTCAGTGTGACCATTGTGTGAAGTTTTTAAAATTATGCTTGCATTACTTGTCTTTTAGTTTCTGCCAGTCTCGCACCAACTTTTCACTCACTGAAAACTATCTTTCTGCAGCTCTGTTTCCATGCTTTTAGCAAATACAATCACTTTCAGCTTGAAGCCCATAGAATATTTTTATATTTACTGATAATCAGAAAGAAATGATTCACACATTAATGTATCACTGGCAGATGAACTGTACAGTTTAGCTAACATGGGAAGAAGTGAGTCTTATTATATCACATGACTTACTCATGGCAACTTTGCCTATCCACCTGTACTCCTTGAGCCTATGGCTCTTCACTGGGTTGAGTGACAATGACATTAGTACTGCAGCACTCTAAACCACTCAAGTCAGTTTTCAGAAATATACTGACAATGTGCAGCCTGAGAATTCTAGGTTTGTGGCTCACAATCTGTGAGAGGTAAATCTGTATCCATACGCCACTGGTGAATACATTGTTGCTATATTTGCCTTTAAAGCAGCCTGACAAACAGAATTATACCATGCAACAATTATGTAATGAAAGGTTATAAACCAAATTTTGGACTGAAAAAAGAGGGTGTGACAATTATGCAGTGGTTATGATTATGCAGTACAAACAAGCTGTCTACAGGATAGATTGAAGATTTTAATCAACAAAAGGAGGGACTAAAATTAAAAGGGATCAGGAATGGCTTCTTATAGAAGGTGGAATTGTTCTTGGATCTTAAGGAAGGAAGGGAAGCTAGGAGGCAGAGATAAGGAGGGAGAGAATGTCAGACATGGGAGATAATCAGTGAAAATGTGTGGAGCTGAGAAATAGAGTATAGTGTGTGAAGAACAATTAGGAGGCTAGTGTCACTGGATCCTAGAGTAATGTGTGGTGGTGGGGAATAAGGTTTAAGAATGCTGGAAAGGTAGGAAAGGGCTAGGTTATGAAGGATTTTGAATGTCAAATACAAGGTTTTATGTTTTCTCAAACTATGCTTTGGGAAGATAATTTGGCAACTGAATGGAGGAACTAAATGGATGACTGAATAATACCATTACTTGTACAAAAAGAAAATGCTTTCCTGTGTAGAAGGCTATTGCAGTGGTCCAGGCATGAGTGATAAACAGTGACAGAGTAGAGGAAGGAGCATATATGAGAGAAATTACAAAGTTAGGAATTATAGGACTTGACAACAGATTGGACAATGATGTGAGAGAGAATGAGTTGAGGAGTCTCGGTGACTTGAAGATGGTGCTACATTTGACAGTAATAGGGAAATTAGAAAGAAGGAAGGTTAGAGAAGGGGAAATAATGAGTTCAGTTTTGGAATTGTTGAGTTTTAGATACTTGTATAACATCCATTTTGAGATGTCTAGTAGGTAGTTGGAGATGCAAGACCAGAAGTTGGGAGAGAGGTTAGGGCTGGGACTAGTAGATCTGAGAGCTATCTGTTTAGAGATTATAAAAAAAAATAATTATATATAAACTGTGGGAACTGGTGGGATCACCAAATAAAATAGGACAGAGGGAGAAGATCACCTAGGATAAAGCCTTGAGGACACTCATAGTTAGCCAATATGGTCTTGTTGAGGACCTAGTGAAGAAAATAAAGGAACATTCAGACAGGTAGAAGGAGGACCAGAAACAGCATCATGGAAACCTTAATAAAAGAGAGTTTCAAGAAGAGGATAATCAACAGTGTCAAAGGTTAAGAAGGATGAGAACTGATAAAAGGGATTAGATTTGGCAATTAATTAATCATTGATAATTTTGGAGAGTTTTGGTTGAATTCAGAATCATAAAGAATTAAGAGGGTGAGGAGAAAGGAAGTGGGGCACCTGTTGCAGGTAGCATTCTCAAATTTAACCTCAGAAAGTGGGAGATATATTGGACCATCATGTGGGTAGATGAGTTTATTGAAGATGAGGGAAACACAGATATATTTGTAGGCAGAAGGAAAGTAGGTGATAGGGAAAGATTGAAGATTCGTGAGAGAGTAGGGGGCAAGCTGGACATACAGATACAGGATGAAATGGGATCACTTGTACCGTAGCAAGAAGAAGGAGCACCTCCAAGATCAAATATAAACTTGTCTGTTTGGCTTTTAAAGCCCTTTTCCATCTGGCCTATATTATAGAGCTGGAGAAATAGGAAGAGAGAAACAAGGTCGTGCAAGAATTTGGCAAAACCTAATAAATTATATTAGAGCATATAAACTGTATTATGTTTTTGTTAATCATGCCCCTCTTCCAATTGGAATGTGAAACCATATAGTCAGGAATCCTCCTAAAGAGAGGACTTTAAATAGTAATTCTCAAAGTATGACCCATGGCTCTTTGAGCTTCTCCCTGAGATCTTCAGTGTGGCTCAAAATGTATGTCACACATTATATATTTGTATATGTTGGACGCTTTGGATATGAATCAGCATTAAGGACAAAAGGGAGGCAGCATAGTGTAATAGTTAGAGAACTGACCTCAAAGACAGGAAGTCTTAGGTTCAAATCTCATATCTGACATACACTGGCTAGGTAACTCTGGGTAAGTCACATAACTTCCCAGTGCTCCTAGCAATTCTCTAAAATTATAATATCCAGAGAGGTGCTGAAATGTATTGACAGAGGGAGGTTTGCCCTTTTTTAAACTGGGGAGTTCTCAATTTCACTGCAATACCAAGTTCAGTCTCTATGCTCTATTAAGGAGAAAAATAACAAAAAGGTAGCCACAATAAGGGTTATTTCATCTAACAAAAGGTCTTGTACTTCTTTCTCTGCCTTATTGTTGACATTACCATCACCATCACCATCACCATCGTCATCACCATCACTATCACCTATTCTCAGTCATTCTGTGGTGCCAAACAGAAGTGAGGAGGATAGGACTTTTTTTTTTGCTGTTGCAGTTGTTTGAAGATGAGAAGATTTAAGAACATTGTTATAGAAATAATAACCATTTTCCTATAACCCTTCCTATAACCCTTATCTGCCCTCAAATTGAAAGCTATAAAGCAGAATATCAATGTGTAGAACATACTTCCTATTTTAGTGAAAGTTTGAATTTTCAAGCAGATATTTTTTGAAGAGTGAGAAAACTCGACATATGTAAATCATGTATAAATTATATAGTATATTGATATATACTATCAAGGTATGGTTACTTGTGTTACAAATGAATTATACTTTATAAACAGATCCATGTTAGAACTCCTTTAAATTTACTATCTGAATAAATTTGAAATACAAATCAGTTTGTAGAAATTTGGTTTATGTAAACTTTCTAGTAACACATATATCATGTGTAGCAAATAAGAAAGGCAAACCAATGTATAGCAGAAAGGGAATATTAGTGTTAGCTTTATGCTTATGAAAAGACATTTATATGGGCCAGGCAGTCCCTCTGTTCAAAGGGTCCTCTCTGTTAGCAATGATTTCTAGTAATATATAAATTACACAAAGCAAGGTATAATGGTAAAGTTTTATAATAATGCAACTTGTAATCTAAACCAGTTTGGGGCAAATCATTGGCTTTTTGTACCAGTAACCTTTCTCTTTTACCAACCTGGGTAAAAACAGGGTTTATCCTGCAGTGCATCTGGATCTCCCTGAATCTATGAATTAAATCAATCAAAATGCTAGATGAGGCCACAGAGCAACTATGATCTTCCAATACATCTGTTGCCATGGAAGCTGCTCTTCTAGCTTGTATCTGATCAATTTTTTTCAAGCAAGTAATCTAATAATTTCCCGCAATGAGAAAATGTCATTATGTATTTGTTACCAAATAGAAAGAACAGAATTACTTCTTTTTTTCCTTAATGATCTTCTTCTAATTGCTGCAATGCTTTTGTGGTTTTATTTGTATTCAATAGAATATCAGAACATTAGTTATAAAAACTTGTCTCATTTCCTCTATTTTTAAGGGGATTTCTAAAAATCAACAATATTTGTTTTGGATATTAAGAATTAATTTTAAATGTTTGTGCCTCCTTCCTTGTCTAACCCCCAAATAATGTTTTAAAAGGTTTCTGTTGAATGTTAGCAACCATTTCTTTAGAAATAAATTTCATTGTATTTTTGCCTTTGTTCAGAAAACTGGATGATATCATCTATAAAACAAGTCACCACCATCCTTGAAAGCATTTATTCAATGCTGTTTGGATGTAGCATTGGCAGCCTAAGCAAAACTGGGGTCATCACTCAGAATCTTTAGACCACAGTACTTCTCTACATGTGACTACGGAGCAGAATTCTTGCTACCAGAGATGAAATCGAATGTAGGTAAATCTGTATTCTGCTCTGAGATATAATGAGCAGGGGTTTTTCCAAGCTAATCCAAAATTCTAGCTAGTGTTTCTGTTTCTGTCAAATGGCATAAAAGCTAGTGCACATTTTCACATCCTTAATTTTAATGCTTCATGAAAAATAGGGGTGTCATGAAATTAATAATACTATTACTTGCAGAGAAAGAAAAAGCTTTACTGTCTAGTCGGGGCCGACAGTCCTTTAGGTGGCACTGTATAGTAAGGAGAGACAGTGTTGATAGTTTCTGCTTGGGTCTATGGACAACAAAAAGTCAAAATCAGTGTAGTGTTAGAAATGTCTTCTTGTATCTAGTACAGCCTGTTTCCTTCCCTAGTGACAATCCTTGGTTTAAGTCTCTAAACAAACATGTCCTGTACCATTTGAATCATTATTGCATATTTTCTTTGGTTCAAGAACTCTGCTGATTCTTTAATGTGTAGGTACTTCAAGTCCCCATTATAGTTCTCCAAACTCTATGAATGTTGACTGACTGCCAGTTTTCATTGGGAGGTAGACATGCCACCTGCTCTATCATTTTACATAAAAAAAGTGGAACCCAGGAGTTATTTACTGTGGGTTGGCCTGAATATTATTAATGAATATATAGATATGCCATTGGAAAAATATTCATAAATTGATATTTGTATTCAGATTCTAGGGAGTCTCCTGAGAATATCTGGGTTATGTTTTCCATCTGGTTTTGTTGGGACTCAGCAATGCCAAATCATTCCAGCTGCTTTGCACAAATCTAAATATGAGGGCATGTTTATCCCTTTTCAATACTTTTGTATATTTATGTTGTTGCTTCTTCTTTTTCTGTTTGCATAGAATTCTTGTTTTCTATTTCATTTGGAAACACTGTGTTGTAAGATTATAGAATGGAAGAAAGGTCGGAAGAAAGAAGGAGAAAGGAAGAAAGGAAGCAAGCAAACAAGGAAGGAAAGAATTAAGGAGAAAAAAGAAAAAAGAGAGAAGGAAGCAAGGAAAGGAGAAAAAAGTAAATAAGGAAGAAAGGAAGGCAAGAAGGGAGGGAAGGAGGGCCAAAAGAAGGAAGAACCCTGAACATTCTTTCTGCCCTTCTTCTCCATCTTACATAGATACACATTGGTTTTTAGAAATAATGGTTTTTAATCACTAGTGACTTTCATAAAAGGGACACAAAAGGAGTTACAGCAGTCCAAATGCTTGCAGCTCCAAATTTTGATCAGAGACTTTATTACTTTTTATCTAATTATATTCTGTTCATGTTTGATTCAATTAGAAGTCTTTCCAGCAAGGCAGGTTATAGCATCTGGAGCTTTTGATCTCCTTTAAGCCTGTAATATAAGCAGGCAGAAAGACCACTTCAAAAGGAGAACACAAGTCCTCAAACCCATCACCCCCATCTCAAATGATACTTTTAACCCTCAATATTTTCTGCAGCTGTCAAGTCAAATCAGCAGCTGGTTTATGAGGCATAGTCGGTATGCATAACTATTGCAGGAAATTTTAAAGAGGGGCTCTCATTCACAAGTAGAGGTTTTCTATTCTATATTTGCTGACAATGGTTTATTTTCTTTGCTAGCTTTTTTTTTAAAGGGCAATGAAAAATAGGGCTTGTTGATTTGGTTTACTAAAAAAGTTTTATCAGATGTGTTTAATTTATCCTTGCCTGGATGTGTGTGATCTATAACCCCACTACATTTCAAGACATTTTTCTGCCTACAACACTTTCTTTTGGTTATCATCTATTGTGTTTAAACATGCTATTTCTATGACCTTAATCTTGCAGTTTCATTTCCTCAATCTGAAGTATAATAATTCCTCAATTTGCAGTCATAATATAATGCCCTTCTTTTACATTTCAATAGCTAAAATAATAATGAGAATAATAAATGACCCTCATGTAATGCTTTACAGTTTCCAAAGCATTTTTGCAAACATCTTATTGCATCACTTGTCTTCCCCATGCTTTTCATTCTTCTCAAGCTATTTCCAACTATTTATGGTTCTCCCTTTCCTGATATAACCACTTTTCACTTTGTTTTCTTTGGTATACTTTTTCTTAAGGGTAGAACACAGACCAGCTATTATTGAATAAACCAGGCATCTCATTTCATTCCATCCACATCCATCAACCTGTCTTTTCTCAGCACTGGCATCCTTTTGTTATTATTTGGTTAACTTGCCACATACAAGTAATTTTTCATTTCTTGATTGGGGGAAAGAAGTTCTTCAGGGTGATTTTTTTTTCTTTCCTGGAGCCTTGGAGAATGTCAGCTTTACTCCTAGAGACAAGGAGCTTGTTCTGACATTTTGATACCTATCCTGTCTCTAGTGCCTTGAAGCTACATGTTTCTGTGAAAGTTAGTGATATTTAAATAAATATGGCAAGATTTAAACTCATTGTGAGCTTCAAAACAAAGGAAGTTTGATGAGTCTGATGTGCTCAACTTCTAAGAGTTAATGATAGGAATAATGACAATACAAAAATCAACCAACCAGTATTTATGAAGCATAAATGCCTAATATGTGCTGGGTAAGAGGGACACAGAGACAAAAATGAAATGGTCCAACTTCTTAAAGAGTTTTTATCCTCCATATGCTAGATCTTTCTTTCTATGGATCTCAAAGTATACAATTCATGCATAAGGAGAGAATAAGAGATTTTTGTTTTCCTTCCTC
The DNA here is from genome assembly GCA_028627135.1 of Pseudochirops cupreus. Lineage (NCBI taxonomy): Eukaryota > Metazoa > Chordata > Mammalia > Diprotodontia > Pseudocheiridae > Pseudochirops > Pseudochirops cupreus. The sequence continues at coordinate 358,500,732 of CM053580.1, read as the reverse complement.
ATTTTGTAGATGGGCAAAATGAAATGTATTAAAGTGTACTGAAAGTTAGTGAGGGAGGAGGGAAGAAATGTCTCCTGACTCCTTGTCTACTGCCTCTGGCACTTAGATGCTATTGTGTTCTGGGAAACTTAGTGATATCCAAAGAAAAAATGTCACTGACTTAAGCCCATTGCAAATTTCTACTATACCAAAGGAAGCCAGTGTCTAAAGTTAGCTCTTAACATTGTAATGTTTTTTTTTTGACCATGTGAGCCTACATATTACATAATAAAGGTAGCTTCTTAGAGCCACAAATTTCCCTTAACTGATAGTTAAAGGTCTATTAATGATGCAGTACAATTTTCTGAATAAGCACTGAGGTCAAAGTGCTATCTAATATAACCACAGTGCTCTGCACATAGTACGTAATAGATGCTTGTTAATTGGTTGTCAATTGTATACATTGACTATAAATGTTATGCTGAATATTTTCTAGTTAATGCCAGAATGTTGTGTCCTCAGAGTCAGAAACATACCTACTCTTTTTTCCTGAAGTTGCTAATAATTTAAAGAAACCTATTGTTCTTACTTTTTCTTTTCCAAAAAATATTTATTTTTAGGTTTAAATTTTTCTTTCCTTCTAGTCCCTCCCCATCCATTGGGAAGATAAGTGATATCATGTCCATGATACATTTGAAGTCATGCAAAAGACATATTTCTGTATTAGCCATGTTGCAAAAGAAAAAAAACTGAAAAAATATGCTTCAAATTGCATTTAGATTTCATCAATTCTCTCTCTGGAGGTGGATATAATTTTTCATCATGAGACCTTTGGAATTGTCTTGGATAATTTTATTGATTAGAACAACTGTCTCCCTCAGGCAATTGGTGCTACAATATTATTGTTACTATGTACAATATTCTCCTGGTTCTGCTTACTTCACTTTGCATTATATGTCTTACCAGCATTTCCTGGGACCATCGCTATTATCATTTCTTACTGGACCATGGTATTGTATCATAAGCATATACCACAACTTGTTCAACTGTTCTCCAATTGTTGGTTATTCCCACAATTTCTAATTCTTTGCCACCACCACAATAGCTGCTATAAATATTTTTATACGTTTATGTCTTTTTCCTTTATCTTTAATCTTTTTGTGATAAAAGCCTAGTAACAATATTCCTTAGACTTTTGGACAAAGCTCCAAATTGTTCTTCAAAATGGTTAGACTAATTCACAACTCCAAAAACGGTGCATTAAAATATCTATTTTTAGACATGACCTCCAGCATTGGTCATTTTTCTTTTCTATCTTTTCTGTTATCTGTCTAACTAGTCTGATAGATATGTGGTACCTCAGAGTTGTTTTAATCTGCATTTCTCTAATTACTAGTGATTTAGAGTGTTTTTCATAGGACTATGGGTAACTTTGATTTCTTCTTCTGAAAACTGCCTCTTCATTTCTTTTCAACATTTGTCAATTGGGGAATGGATCTTATTTTTATAAATTTGTCTCAGTTCCCTAAATATTTGAGAAATGCTACCTTTATTAGAGAAACATGTTGTGAAATCCCCACCCCCCCTCCTCAGTTTCCTACTTTCCCTCTAATTTCCTTCTAATTGATTTTGTTTGTGCAACCCTTTTTTAAATGTAATGCAGTCAAAATCATCCATTTTCTCCCCAATATGGTATTTCTTGTTAGTCATAAATTCTTTCCTTCTCCATAAATCTTGAGAGGTAGATTTTTCATTCTCCCCTAACTTGCTTATGCAGTCATCCTTTATGTCTAAATCATGTACCCAATTGGACCTTGTCTTACTATATTGTGTGAGATGTTGGTATATGACTAGTTTTTGTCAGACTGCTTTCCAGTTTTCCTAGCAGTTTTTGTCAAATAGTGAATTCTTGCCTCTAAAACTTGGATATTTGGGTATATCAAGTAGTAGGTTGCTGTGGCTATTTACTTCTGCATATTTTGTACCTAATTGATTCCACTGATTTACCACTCCATGTCTTCATTTCTTAAGCCGGTACCAGGTTGTTTTGATGGTCACTGCCTTATGGTATAGTTTGATATCTGGTACTGCTAGTTCACTTTCCTTCTCTTCCCCCCCCCCCCCCCACAATTGATTCCCTTGATATTCTTCACCTTTTGTTTTTCCAGATTAATTCTGTTATTATTTTTTCTGACTCAACAAAATTTTTCTTTGGTAGTTTGGTCTGACACTAAATAAGTAAATTAATTTAGAAATCATCGTCATTTTATATTGGTCATCAATTTCTCCAATTGTCTAGATCAGTCTTTATTTGTCTGAAAAGTGTTTTTTAATTGTGTTCATATAGTTCCTCTGTGTTTCTTGACATCAAAACTTCCAGTTATTTTATACTTTCTGCTGTATTTTTAAACAGAATGTCTCTTTCTATCTCTTTCTAATGAGTTTTATTGGAGATATATGGAAATGTTGATTATTCATATAGGCTTATTTTTATCTTTAATCTTTGTAAAAGTTGCAACTTGTTTTGACTAGTATTTTTAGTTGATCCTGTAGGTTTCTCTATGTATATCATCATATCATATTCAAAGTTTGATAATTTTGTTTCCTTATTGCCTATTTTTATTGCCTCAGTTTCTTTTTCTTAAAGCTATAGCTAACATTTCTAATATAATATTGAATAAATGTAGTAATGGACATGTTTCTTCATCTCTGATCTTACTGGAAAGGCTTTTGTTTATCCTCATTACTCTTTATTAGTGTTTTTAAATAGGAATGGGTGTTGTGTTTTGTTAAAAGTTTTTCTCTATTAATATAATCATATGATTTTGCTGGTTTTGTTACTGAAATGGTCAATTGCATTTATAGTTTTCCTAATATTGCACTAGCTCTGCTTTCTTGATATAAATCTCACCTACTCATAGTGTGTGATCTTTGTGATATATTTCTGTCATCTCCTTGCTAACATTTTATTTAATTTTTTGCGTCTGTTGGCTATGACCTATAAAATATTACATCACATAGGATACTATACTGTATATAATCTCTGATACTGTATCTGATGCTATATATTATACTAGCTAGTAGAACCAACTATACAAACACACACACACATACATGCATAAAGACATATATAAATAAGAAATGTGCTAAGTATGCCCCATTTAGATGATTATAAAACAAAATTCTCAATTCAATCAATCAACCCGAAGTGTGAACTAAGTGTGAATGAGATCTAAATAGCTCTTTTTCATCAGTCAAGTAAGCGAATTAGATTGTTAGAAAAGTACTTGATTGATTTAGAATGACTTGACAACCCATATGAAATGGAATGACACATTATAGTAAGTGTGCTAAGATTGTTTAGGATATTTGTCTGACCCTGTTTTTTTTTTCTTTAAATAAAATGGTAAGTCAGTTAAGAACCCAGAGATTTGAGTTTCTGATGTTTAGTGGTAGAAGTCTCTAGGCAAACCTATATGAAAGGATTGCTTTGGGGGGAGGAGAAGAGCCATGTACTCAGTGGTCTTCTTCCACCAGGATTGAAGGAGAAGCTTGTGAACTTTGGAAGGCCAGAGATTTGGTATTCTAGTCCTAGAAATATTCCCAAAATAGCTAATGCAGGGTTTGCATTGAGGACCAAAGACCACTGGAGGAAATGCAGATTTAAGCTTCTGTAAAGAGCCCAGCATAAGACATTCTATGCCTAAGGAGAACTCCATGAATACCCCACAAAGGAAAGAAAAGAACTTCCAGCAGCTAGGAATTGGGAGTTACCTCTTTGCTCCATGTGCTTTCTAAACTTAATGTATTTTCTCTTTTGTCTATGCATGTACTGATTGGAGAATGTGTCAGATTTTTTTGAAGGATAAGGGAGATATTTATTAGCCATTTATTTTTAGTATACCACCTTAGTAAAATATTCCTTTCCAAAAACTAATTAGATCCATCTGACTAATTGATATGAATTGATAATCATGGGAGGAAGCGAACAAATGGGGGCTTGTGAGCTATACTACTACAAAAAGCACTCTCTAGCCACTCAGGGTTAACCTAGAGTACTGGGGGTGATTTGGCAGATATCTTCTAGCAGATAGACTGCCTGCTATTGTGAGTGGGTACTGGGAGAGTAGCTCCAGATACTGGATAGGTTTGCCGGTTCCTTCTCCAGCTCATTTTACAGATAAGGAACAAAGGTAAACAGGGTTAAGTGACTTGACTAGGGTCACCCAGCTAGAAAGTATCTGAGGCTAGATTTAAATTCATGAAGATGAGTCTTTCTGATTTCAGGCCCTGATTTTGGTTATTGGGCTTCCTTAATAGAAGGCTGCAGAATTCTCACTTATCAGTCATGGATTGAAAACCCTGCAGATCTTTGTTGAAGTGAGTATTATTCTAGTGCTGATTCACTAGCTTTGTTTTGGGACTATTTCATTGGTGATCCTGTTTGGCCATTTAATGTTTACTGGAGTTCCAAAGTGACATAGCGTAAATTGTTCAAGCTTGGCTTGATATTTATAGCACATCTGTTTCTAAATCAGGAGACGTAGCATACCTTGGAGAGACCAAAAGATATGTTAGTAGTTGTGTCAAGTTGAAGGGATAATGCAAAGGTTGAAGAGGTGATCAATTTTGCTTGTCTATTCCACAACATTTAGTAGCAAATGTATAGTTACATAATAAATGTTAGTGGCATGCCACTCAGAAGTGAAAGCAAAACCCAATGCATAGCTCATGTATACTCTAGGACAGGGGTAGGGACCTGTGCCCTCAAGGCCACATGTGGACCTCTAGGTCCTTGAATGCAGTCCTTTGACTGAATTCAGACTTGTTCTGTGAAATTTGGATTCAGTCAAAGGATTGCGTTCGAGGACCTACAAGACCACATGTTACCTTGAAGTCACAGTGACCCTAAGGTTGCTGTTTTCTCAAGATGGATCATTTGTACAGTTTATATTCCAATAATTATTCTGACAATCTCTTTGAAGAAGATGCTTTTATTTTACAGTAAGAGTGATAAAACCTAGTCAGACTTCTTGCAATGTTTGCAAACTAGGGAGGTTGTGGAACTTTTATCATATGTAACTATGTATTCAGACATTTCTCTGTGGGGAAGGAAACAGTTTGAAACCTAACTATGAATTCTGGGAATTATAGTCTTGGGCAGACAGCATTTTCTTCTCATTCTGTGAAGGACTGAAACTATTGTGAGCTCTGAGCTCCACACTGGGAGTTTCCAATTGAGAGTGTGGAAATGGCAGGCACATTTGGTAGCAGTGAGCATGGAGGCAATAATGGCTTATGTAATTAGTTGGGTATAGCTAGAGATGGAAGCCTTTCTTGGCATTTCGCAATCTGCATTCAGAGACTAAAGAATAAGCATTGCGAGCTTGGTTTCAGTTCCTATAGTCTTGGTTCATTTGAAGATGCAGATGTGGGCAGCTGGAATGAACTGAATGTGGAGAATGTTGTCTCTTACTGAAGCCAACGAAAGGAGAGTTCTGGTTTAATTCTTCCTCCCAGTGTCTATTGTGGGCAGGCATTTTCTACATAATTTACTCTATTTATTTAAACTATCTCTGATTCCTGATTTGCTTCGTATGACATTATGATAGCTTATAAATTTTTTGTGATTCATGTCAATTGTATACAAAAGAATTGCACAGGAGGAACATGGAGGAATTGTATACAAAGGGAATAAAATAAATGCAATTAATAGCTAGTGTTTTTACAGCACTTTTACAAATATTTTATGATTTTCTCCTCACAATAACCCTGAGAGCTAATGTTATTAATGTTCCCATTTTACAGATGAGGAAAATGAGGCAGGGGGAAGCTAAGTTATTTGCCCATGATCATATGTCTACTAAGTATACAAGACTGATTTTGAACTCAGGTATTCTTGTTGCTATGTCTGATACTTTATGCATTGAGCTATCTAGCTGCCTCTTGGAAGCCAGAGCAGAGCTTAGGGATACAGGAAATGAAGAGACACAGAGGATGAACTTTCTCTTTTTGATCATATGTGTGTTTGTTGAAGAGGGGAGAGTGGAATAGAGCAGAATTCTTTTCTTTCTCACAAATCTCATCTCCTGGGGACTGAGCTGATTTAGAGAGAATCTTATGGTTTTGATTATATTAATAATCCTTATGAGTTTTGGAATAAGGCAGACAGGAAAGCCATGTGACTTAGGACCTTTCACGCTTGGACAATGGAGTCATTGTTAAGGTAACTTCAAGTGGCTTGGGTAGGTTTTTCAGCAGAGCTGTCCTCTGGAGTGTTGGGTGAGGTAGAGGCCAAGTCTTAGAAAAAGTGTGCTGAAGGAAGGTGTAGTTTGGGCATAGTGGCCAAGTATTCCCTGCATTCCAAAAGTTCAGCACATTAAATCTGACTAGAACTTTAATTAGGAATTTGTGCCATTTTTGGACACTGTAGAGGGAATGGGAGCGAAGATGAGGAGCTGTCTATTCTTGTTATACCAAGGAATAGAATAGAAAAAAACACTTTTCCAGGAGGACACATATCTAATACTGTCACAGCTGATTGGTTTCCCTGTTCTATTTGCACCTATTACCAAGTCAATCTAAAGTCTTGGGTAGTTCTGCCTCAGAAGAACCTGTGATTTATCACAGATTACTGCCATGCCAATATTCCTCCAGTGACCTTATGCCCTTTGAGCAGCCTTATACCTGCAAAGTCAAATAATAGGCCCATACTTTGTTTTATTTTTTAGGCTTTTCAAAGGGTTTTTATTGTTATTAACTTCAGGGAGATAAAGAGGGGTTGAAAACAAAGAAGAGGAAAGTTATGCCCTTACACGGAGAGACTTAAAGGTACAGTCATATATATTGTTCACTCTGATTCAAAAAATACAGTTAAAACTCTCTATAATGTTGGTATCATGGGTAGGAAGGACTGATTTAAATAATCGGGAAAAATTTTTAAAATTATTTTTTTTCTCAATCAAGAAAAATGGATCTTCTTTTCCTCCCTCTTTCTGCCCTGCTCCTGCCAATTAGGATAAAAAAAAACCCAACAAACTCCTACTACAAGCATGTATAGTCAAGCAAAACCAACTACCCCATTGGCCATGAAAAAAGGATAGGATAGATATCTCAATCTATACTCTTTAGTCCATTCTCTTTCTTTCAGGATATCTCTTTGCCACCATGAAAAGAATTTCTATAAAGTTTTGCATAAACTTAGAGTTTGTTTTGCTTTGTATTAATTCATCTTTTAATCTACGCTCAAGGTCACACAGCCAGTTAAGTGTCAATTGTCTTATTTTTTCCTCTCCTTCCTTCCTTTTACCTCCTATTTCCCTATTGAATGAAATATATTTCTGTACCTAAATCTGTGTGTGTTTGTGTGCATTTTCCTCTCTTTTGACCAGTTGAGATAAGGGTGAAGTTCAAGTATCAGCTGTTCCTTTACTCCTTCATCTTGGTTTGTATAGACTTCTACTTACAAACTCATTAATTATGTGAGATAATTTCCTGCCTTCTGCTCATCTGGTGTATTGCTTTCTTCCCTTTTTTGTTCTTCTAAGATAATCAAAACATAATGGAAAAAAAATCGCAGATTTTCTCTCTAATTTGACTTTTGTTATGACCTCTGATGATGATAGAGTTCTGAGGGGACACATGTTTCATCTCCTCATGTTAGAGTGTAAAAAGTTTATCTTTATTTATGATTACTAATTTATGTTTAATTTTTTAGGTTTCTATTGACTGTGTTTGTGTTTAATGTTTCTATGCAGCTCTGATCATTTCATAAGGAATTCTTGGAAATGCTCTGTTTCATTAAAAAGTCCATTTTCCTATTGTAGGATTATATTCAGTTTTATTTGGTAAGATAATTTTGATTATAAGCCTTGGTCTTCTGGAATACTGTATTCCAAATTCTCATTTCCTTTGTCCTGAGTGTGGCTCCTTCGTATTTAAATTCTTTGTTTGATTGCAGTGTTTCTGTTTTTTTTTTTCTTTGACCTGGAAGCCCTGGATTTTGGCTACAATTTTCCTCAGAGCTTTCTTTCTTTTTTTTCTTTTTTTTTTGGAGAAAGCAATTGGTGGAATCTCTCTATTTCCCCTTTGCCCTCTGATTCTAAGAGATGTGGGCATTTTTATAAGTTTCTTAACTATGATGTCTAGAGTTTTTTTTGTTCATGGCTTTCACATAGACCGATGATTCTTATATTATCTCTCCTCAATCTGTTTTCCAGGTCAGTGGTTTTGCTATGAGATACCTTATGTTTTCTATTTCTTCAGTATTTTGGCTTTGTTTTAATATTTCTTATTTTATTGGATCATTGGCTTTTGTTTGGTCCATTCAGTTTTCAAGGAATTTGTTACTTGGGCAAGGTTTTGCATCTCTTATACCAAGCTTGTTAACTCTTTTTATATTTTTTTCTTACATAGTTCTGATTTATTTTCCAGTTTTCTCTATTATTCTCATTTAATTTATATAAAAACATTTTTTACTCTTAAAACACCCCCCCAAAATCTCTTTTTTCTTCTCTTCTGGGATTTCTAGTTGAACTTGTGCCCGAACTGTTTTGTTTTTATTTTTTTTGAAGAATTGCGCGTATATATTTTGGAGTATTTTTTTTTCTTCTGGACTTGTGTCTTGAACATCCCTGTCACCATAATATCTTTTTATGGTGGGATTCTTTTTGTTTGTTTGCTCATTCCTCCAGTCTACTTCTGGACTGGAGACGAGGTTAGGGGTGGTTTCTGCACACTTACGGAGAGAAGGTTTGGGTTGAGGTTTCATGGGGTGTTAAATGTTATATTATTTAAATGTCTCGGGGAAAGCTTAGACTGGGGACCTTCAAGCTTTCAGTATCCCAAAATGGTCTGATCTAGCGCAGTGAATATAGTACTGGGCCTGAAGTTAGGACAGAACTGATTCAAATCCAGCCTAGAAATTTACTAGCTGTGTGACCCTGGGCAAACCACTTGATTTCTATTTGCCTCATTCCCCCCATGTGTAAAATGGTTATAAAAATGGCACCTAGGGGCAGCTAGGTGACTCAGTGACTAGAGCACTGGCCGTGGAGTCAGGAGGACCTGAGGTCAAAGGCATACTCAGAAATTTGACACTTACTGGTTGTATGACCTTGAGTAAGTCACTTAATCCCAATTGCTTCACCACTCCCTTCCAAAAAATAAACGGCACTTACCTCAGGGTTGTTGTGAGGTTCAAATGAGATAATAATTGTAAAGTGCTTAGCTCAGTGCCTGGTGCATAATAAGCACTATTAAAATATTAGCCATTTATTAATTATCATTGTTGTTATTATTGTTATTATCATGTTCTGAGCTTTGCAAGTTCATAACCTGGTTTTGGGTCTGAGCAACAAACCCAGGCTTGCCCTTGGTTGGAGTTCCAGTAGATTGCTTCTGAGCTTAGCTCCTATCAGCCAGATGGAAAGCACTCCTCGTTGAGAGTGACAGAACCATAGTCTGCCTGTTGGTATGGGATTTGTGACCTGCTTATTCTGCTGTATGTTTCAGACTTGCCTGGAAACTGGAACTGAGATCCCATTGTCAGAGCCATACAGTGATGCTTGCTTCTGAAGCTGCTTCTTGCTAAGTACACAGAACAAGTCCTATAACTATTCCTCACCCTGGACTGCCACCCCTAGTCACACTTCCCCTCTTCAATATCCCTTGGATTTGTTACTAAGAACTGGGTGGTAATAGAAAGAGCCGTTACTTGACTTTTATTCCTACTTCTTGCACAGGTTTTGGCTTTTCTGTGCTGGATTTGGGAAGTCTTCCTGCCCTGGTATACAGCCTTTCTCTGGGTTGCAATGCTGTGTAATGCAGTTCCTGACTAGACAGGTCTCCAGTATTCCCTAGCCTTTCTCTCTCTCTCTCTCTCTCTCTCTCTCTCTCTCTCTCTCTCTCTCTCTCTCTCTCTCTGATATTTGAAAAACAACTTTATTATGATCTAAATGAAAAGGGAATGTGGATGAGAATAACAAACAAGATTCATCACTGAATATTGTGATGGGATTGTAGTCTTATATTTGAAACTCAAGGGGATGTAACTGTGGTCCAAAGTAGCTAAATACACAGGTCCAAAATATGGATTATATATTTTTCTAACTGCTACATTCACACCAAAGCCCATTAATTTCCTTCAGCATCCCAAAGATTAAGCACATGTTCTGCTCAGCTACCTAATAAAGTGGCAAACACGCTATACCACTGACATCACAGGGCAGTTGCCTATAAAACTAGACCTCTGGCGCTGGTCTCTAGCTTCATTCCCTTACAGATCACCATCTTCATCAGGTAGTGTGGTCGTCTGAGCAATCTAAGTCCTACTCATACTGTGCTGCCAGTACTGGGGCCATGACAACTTCTGGAGGTGTAAGAGCAGGCATGGTGACAAACTCCAAATTAGGGTCTCCACTAAGTTTTCTAGCAAGCCAGAGGAAGAACTTCTCAAAGTTTGTGTTACTTTTGGCTGAGTACTATAGTTCATAGTACTGGAGATTCTTCTTTCTATGGAAGACAATTGATTTCATCTTGACTTTTCTATCCTTAATATCCACTTTGTTGTCACACAATGCTATAGGGATATTTTCACATACTTGTAACAGATCTCTATGCCAGTTAGGTATATTCTTGTAACTCTTGATGTTATATCAAATATTATAATGGCACGCTAAGTTTGGATATAATAACCATCTCTCAGACCACTAAATTCCTTTTGACCATCTGTATCCCATATGTTGAATTTAATAAGACCTCTGTTAGTATGGAACACGAGAGGTTGAACCTCAGCACCCAGGGTAGCTATATACTTTTTCTCAAATTTACCAGTCAAATGACATTTTATAAATGCGGTTTTTCCACTACCTCCATCTCCAACTAATGCAAATTTGAACTGCACTGGGGGTTCTCCTTGGGTATCCAGAGTGATGGTTTTTCCAGAAGCATCTCCATCTCTGCCTGACTGAATGCACCTTTCTATCTCTTTATACTAATATGGGCTAGAAAAATGATTAATTGAAATTTTTTCTTGGATTTCCAAAAACAGATTCAGTCTGGTACAATTTCTAGATCTTCATGGAATTGGATTGAAGACCTTGGCTGCAACTTTTCAGGGCTATCATTTCTTAGAGGTATAGACAAGTCTTAATTCTAAGCCAGTGACAGATGTCCTTGTCCCTAGGTAGGACACATGGCATTCATACAAGGGTGCTTTCCTTTGTATTTTGTAGTAGGATAGACAATTACATTAGAAGCACAATTCATGGTGTAGCTAGGTGGCACAGTGAATAGAGCACCGGCCCTGGAGTCAGGAGGACCTGAGTTCAAATCCAGCCTCAGACACTTGACACACACACCAAAAAAACAAACAAACTAGCTGTGTGACCTTGGGCAAGTCACTTAACCCCAATTGCCTTGCCTTCCCCCTCCAAAAAAGCAAAAAAACAAAAGAAGTACAATTCATAATTATGTTTCAATGGATAATCTTAGGGGAGTGGAGGTAACGGGCTATGTGGTGACAACTGGAAATGGATAGAATACGTCTGCTTATGCTTAGGGCACCCACGGTCAAATTAATGGTCAAACATTGCTCTGATCTTCTGATTGGTGGAACCACTCTGCCTACTGACACAACTCCATGGTGTCTTACTCTAATATATGCAGCAACATGGCTTGAACATCTTCAAGGAATAATATTAATAATTGACATTTATAGAGCATTTTAAAGTGTACAAAGTACGTTGCATATAATATTTCGTTTGATCCTCTTAACAGTCTGGTGAGATGTGTAGTATAGGTTTTGTTATTCTTACTTTACACATTAAAAAAAAAAGCTGTGACTGAGACTTAGTGATTTTCCTGTTGTCATATGACTTGCAAATGTCAAGTCAGTCCTTGTTCTTCAGTCTGCCCGGTCTGATGCTCTACCTCCTGAACCTGGTGATATGCAGAACCTCTGGGACAGACATGAACCCACCTATTGGTGCACATGCTGGATAGCTGCCTGACTAATGTCATCTTATAAAGTTTTGACAGAGTTTCTCAGTCCTGAAAGGGAGACTGGAATATAAAGTCTAAACTAGATACATTTTCTGGATAATAAAATGGAATCCACTGAAGGGTGAATGGTGACTTTTAAGATAAATTTTTATCACGTTGTATTCTTATCTCCTCCCCCTTTTTCTTCTGTTTCCCTCTCTTAATGCTCTAGTAGTTGGAGTGTTGATGAGGCAATACTCAGTTTAGCTCCACTTACTGAGTTTCAGGTAATTACTTGAGACCACAGCAGCAATTAATAGCACCTGCTTACCTGACTACAAGATGAACTAATTAAAAGGTCAAGTGAGACAGGTATCTGCTGCCAAATTTTTGATTTTCTTCCTGCAGTAATATTTTTTTTCCATTTTAGTTATAAAGGATGGTTTTGATTTCTTTGTTATTAGGAGATAGGTGGAAGTGGGTGAGGAGGAAGTGCATAATGAAAACTATGAGATCATACCTACACAGCCTTAAATAAATGTGCAGAAATAAAAGCACTTATTTTGTCCAATTGCCTAGATAACTAGGAATAAAAATATTTAGTTGTGTCTGCGTGTGTGTGTGTGTGTGTGTGTGTGTGTGTGTGTGTGTGTGGTGGAGTTGGGGGGAGGGTTCTATTATTCAGAGTGACTGCTCACATTTTCTCAGCCCACTATATTTTGGACTAAATTAACTTTGGAATAAGGAGAGAAAACAATGAGAGGTGCTGGAGTGTAGCTCTGTAATAGCTGCAATTGATTATGCAAAAACATAATATCATCTTGTTCCAGATATAGAGTATAGCTTGACCTTCAGTGAGAGTTTTGTGCCTGAGGCAACAGCCTTATCAGACCTTCAATATATTTTGCCCAGACTTATAGTTGGAAAAGTCAGTATTGAAAATACATCTTGCTTGATAGTCGTGTATTGCACTTCTGGTGTCCACTTAGTATTGATATTGCAAAGTACTTTATGTACAAATACTCTGAAGATCAGGAATTTTGCCATGGTACAGCCCTTCTGTGACTTAGTGGATAAGTCCTAGGTAGATGCTTGACAAAGAGAGATGTTAAGTCAGTTCTCTGGAGTCAGAGGGGTAGGTAATGTGTGAAGCAAGGTTCAAGTCGTGATCTGCCTGACTCCAAGTCCAACATTGTCACTTCTTTTTCGCCTTCCTATTCTCTCTTTAGACTACTGTTGATGAATGTGAAGAACAAAACCAGATTATAATATATGAAAAACAATCTTATTTTATGGGGAGATTATTTCTAACCTCTCCACTGAATTTTGTCTTATTCATCTCAGATTTGTAATGATAATAAAATAACAAGAGCTATCATTTATATAGCACTTCAAGGCTTATTAAAATGCTTTGGAGAGAGGAAGGGAAGGGATGAAGCATTTACATAGTGTCTGCCATATTCCAAGCACTGTGCTAAGTACTCCATAAATATTATCTCATCTTATGCTCACAATAACCCTGAGGGGTAAGTGCTGTTATTATTCCCATTTTACTCTTGAGAAAACTGAGGCAAACAGAAGTTAAGTGACTTTCTCAGGGTCACATAGCTAGTAAGGCCAGATGTGAACGTGGAACTCCCTGACTCCAGTTTCACTCTTCTATTCACTGAAACATCTAACTGTCTCTAAATAGTCTCTGCTTCATAATCATTATCTGACTTTATTCTCATACCAACCCTGGGAGGTAGGTGCTATCATTACCCCCAATTTTACAGATGAGGAAACTGAGGAATGAAGAGGATAAAGGATTTATCCAGGGCCATATAGCTGGTAAGGGTCTGAGTCTGTGTTTGAACTCAAGAACATAGGACCACTTCTAAAAGATGGCTAAAACCTACCATTCGTAATTATATATTAGTTACTTATATATTCTGAACTGAAATTTTTGCGATAGTTTCATTCAGATGCTGTCTTTGGACATAGCTTTGGAGCTATGTAATGTTGCTGTTTTCTCTTGAGAGGAGGCTGTTTCATTAGTAAATGAAACAATGCTGTTTATAGTTTCATGTCAGCTTGTTAAATCTGGCAAGTGATTTGGGATTCTTTCTGGTGGTAAACATGTGAGGGGGTGATGACTATTGTCATTTATGACTTGAGATGTGTCTACAGAATTTATATTTATTTTCCTCCTTTTGAAATGAAGAGATTGACATTTTTGAATGATTCTGTAGGACAGTCTGTGTTCCTTAGCTGAAACTGAAGTACTACTTCAATAAATTTACATCTAATTATATAAAGCTTGGTGTACCCAGAATTTATCACCATTTCAATTTCTAGCTCCTGCTATTTGCCTTTGGCAATGCCACTTCGGGCTACTTTCTTTTCCCCCTTTGATGACTACAACAAAAGATGAAGACCTGTTTCTCTTTCATAGCTAGGTGTAGGCTTGTTGGAGATTTTGTAATTTTCATTCATGGCTCCTTGTCTCTTGAGGGTAAGGTAGGCCCAGAACCCTCAACTTCAGTTTTTTTCCTCCTTTTCTCTTAAAGACTGAAACTCATTTTAAAAAATTCCAATTTCTTTTTCTTTACTACATCCAATTTTCCCTGGCACTCCCATGAATAGCTGTGGGTGGTGATGTGGTGATGTGTTGAGACAGGGCTTCAGGAATTAGTGCATCTCAGCTGGGCAGCTTTATAGAAAGCCAGGGAAGTTCAGCAGGGCTCTGTGGCAGATGGACTTTCAAACAACATCCATGAAGCTCTTTCACTTCCATATCAAGGAGCACACACTATGCACCCTACTTAGTATGCTGACATTTCACAGCTGATATTCTCATATACTTTTCCCTTTCACCTGATGGGCAGGGAGGGGAATTGAGGTGCCCTTTTCAAACAAAGCAAAGCTTTCCCTTTCAGCTGTGCACTATGCTGACCTCGAGGATTCTATTTGGCTTGATAGCATTTCTTTGTTAAATTCCTGTATACTAACAGCTCCCAATGTAATAACTACCCAGGGTTGGGAAAATACCCAATTGCTCTGCAAGAGTCTATTACCTGTTTAGCACTCGAGTCACCATGCCCAATTCTGTAGGCAGTGGTGCATTTTTCATTCCAGAAGTTGTCAAGAAAGTAACTTTACCCTCATCTTTCATCTCTTATATGCCCTCCGCCTCCTCCCCCAATAGGTTTGAGTTCATGTGTTTTATCAATCAGAAAATGTCACCAAAATTCAGTGCTGAAGGAATTCTTGGCCAGTTAGCAAATGTCAAAAATGGCAATTTAAAGAAAAAAATCTGGAACAGAAAGCATAATCAAGTAAAATTGATGCTTTCTGGCTTTGCACTCTGTGGTAATCAAAAGGCAATGAAGTTTCACGAATTGTACAAACAGCTTTGCCAATGTGGGGTGGGAGTGGGGGACAAAGAGGACTTAAACTTTAAACTCCTCTAGATGCCAGGGTTTTAAATATCAGACTTTCAAGCAACACAGTTCTTCCTGCCTGCTTGCAGCTCTGCCTGTAGTATGTATGGTTATGGAAATTATAATATACTTTGGCTATAGGGAAACAAGGGAGATAAGTAAGAATGCTGTTTTCTCTTGGGTAGCTATAAATTATTTTCTTTAAATTTCTAACCTAGCAGGTAATTTTCCAAGAGAGAACTTGGCAATGTTAGATGAAATTTGGCTATGGTGTAATATTGTTAACTCAAAGTATAGTGTCTATGCCCAAAGGGCTAAACCTCTGTGCATATCCTTTGATCTAGCAAGACCTCTACTAGGTCTATAATCCAAAGAGATAAAAAGAGGGGTAAGTACCTATCTGTACACAAATATTTATAGCAGTTCTTTAGTGATGGCAAAGAATTGGAATTGAGGTGGTGCCCATCAATTGGAGAATGGCTGAATAAGCTGTGGTATATGATTGTAATGGAATATTAGTATGATATAAGAAATCATGAGCAGGCTGATTTCAGAAAAACACTGAAAGACTTATTTGAATTGATGCAAAACAAAATGAGCAGAACCAGGAGAACATTGTACACAGTAATAACAATACCGTACAATGATCAATTTGAATAACTTAGCTATTCTCAGCAATGCAATGATCCAAGACAATTCCAAAGGACTTATGATGAAAAATGCTATCCACCTTCAGAGAAAGAAAGGACTGGTGGAGTCTGAATGCAGATTGAAGCATACTATTTTTCACCTTCTGGTTTTTTTTTTTTTTTGCTTTTTTTCTCTTTGTGTCTGTGTCTTCTTTCCCAACATAACTGATATGGTAATATTTTTTTGCATGATTGAACATGTATAACCTATATCAAAATTGCTTGATGCCTCAGGGAGGGGGAGATGAGGAAAGAAGAGAGAACATTTAGAACTCAATTTTTAAAAATGTATCTTAAAAAATTGTCTTTACATGTAACTGGGGAAAAGAAAATATTATTTAAAAATAAAGAAACTAAAAAGCATCTAAAAATATAGTATCCATTTGGTTATTTTCCTTTTTTCAGTATTTAAAGGGGAAGTATGCAGAGGTCTGTGAGGGATTTATGAATTAGATAATATCTGGAATTTAGATAAGATTTTCCACATACTTTAATTGATACATTAACTAATATGAGCCTCACACTACCTCATTGAGGGGGCTACTTTTATTCCCTCCCCCTTTAAAAAATCTGAACCTGTGATTTTCTTTTATGATATTCCCCTGTGTGGAAACTCCCTCCTCTGACACAGATTAAGGGAGAAGAGCAATTTCACCACAATTTGTACTCTAGAGTCACTTAGGGATACCAAGAGATTACGTGAGTTGCCCAGGATCAGAAAATAGCCCCATTCATGTAAATTTTAAAGATTTTACAAATCACTTTACATATATTCTTTCTTTTTTTTTTTTTGATCCTTGCAATATCCTTATGAGGAAAGTACTATTATTATTCCAATTTTACAGATGAGGTAACTGAGGTTGAGAGAGGTTAAGTGACTTTCCCAGGGTCACACTAGTGTTTGAGCTAGGATTTTCAAATTAAGACTTGAACCCAGCTTTTCCTGACTTCAAGTTTAGCAATCCCTCTATGACTATGCCATAATGCTTCTTGTCTCACCCATTTTATAGATGAAGATGAAGCTTAAGTGATTTGCCCATCCTCCCCCTGGACTGGGCTATTTCAATTTGGCATTGACCATTGTGAGGGTGTACATATAAACTGCTTATATATAATGGCTATAAAGATGCCCACTCTTTTTATTATTCAATATAACAGTCTTTGATTCCTTTCTTGCTTCGTTCAAGGTAAGACAACCTCTGAAATAAGGCACATAATCATAAAAGGTGATACCTTCAAGGGATATGGTAGAGAAAAAATGATATGTAACAGATTCAAGGCAAAAATTAATTTGGGATTGAGTTGATTTTCAAAGAATAACACTACCTCTACTTTTAGAGATCCTCCTCTTCCTCTCTCCTCAGAAATGGATATGTCAATCTGGAACTGGAACTGGAACGCATAGGCTGTCTGCAGCCTTTAAAAGCTTTATTTTCTTTAACCAACCTGGTTCTTCAATTTCAGGTTGTTCCAGAGCTTCCAAATTCTTGTCTTTAATTTGAGTTTCAGATTATCATTATAACTTCCGAACTCAGAGGAAAAATGGGCTTCTACTGAGTACATCCATGTTATACTTCTACTTTCACCAATCATTATCAGAGATATTCATCTGTTAATCTGAACATTAAATTTTTCCTTGGTAAGCTCTCCCATTCAAAATAGAGCCTTTGTGGGCTTTAAGGATAAAGAGCAGGTGAATAGCTATAAACATGGGTGAATCAATTAATTAGCATTTCTAAGCTCCTATTGCCTCCTAGGATATACTCATCTTTATTCTGGCAAGTTGTATTTTATTCCAAAGGTATTGTGTAAGATTCAAAATGGATGTAAAATTGAGTGAATATAACTTAACTATCTTTTTATTTTGGATTAAAAAAAGTCACCACATATAGTGGGTAAAAAGACATACAATAATAGCACCATTAAGGACTTATAGGCAAAAAACAAAAGCCCTCACAGAATTAAAAAAAGTTAATCATCTTACTACAATAAACACTCGCCCACATTGTTTGTAAGTAGTAGTCGGTTTGTTAAAGAGGCTTTAAAAATCTGCTTTAGTGCACAGTGGTGGGATAGAACTGGTGAATGAGAGCTGCTAAGTACTGAAATTGGCAAATGTACATTTGGTGTGTCCTTGCCTTGAATGCTAATGTGTTCCATTAAACTAGCATTCTGAGGAATTTGATGGCTACTCTGGCTCAGGCTTGTTTTTCCTATCAGTCATGTCGACTTTATCATTGTCAATGTACCACCATGACGTTAAGTAGGACCAGAGGTAAACATTATTGAAAACTGCAGCTGGAGCTGCTGTTTTACAGTAGCATCATTTTGTCTTTATTTCCTTTGATTTTATGCTGATATGGGTTTGCAGCAGTATTTGCCTGAAGCCTCTTTCAACTTTTCCTTTTAATTAAAAAGCTTAATTGGGAGTAATAAAAACTTCCAATTAAGCCTTTTAAATAAAAACTGAAAGCTGAAAGTGGCTGTGGTTGCAAAGAGTTCCTAGAACTGACAGCTTCATTATGAAAGCAACTTTTCTGCTCTTTAAAGTGTGAGCTATGCAGATGACAGCACCTGAGAGTAAAGGGGGAGAGGGGAAAGTGAATTTCAGGGAAGGCATGTTGATTCTTTATGTTGCTTGTGATAGTTTCTGTTCAGGAGAGAGAAAAGATAATGATGGGGACTTAAATCTTCTCTCATCAGTGTTACTAATTTATGTAACTGAAAATAAAATTATTAATATTTGATTTTAAAAACTCATATTTTCTGGTATAGAACACATGCATTCAAGCATAAAAAGCCCAGTCTCTCCTTCTATAATTCTTTTCTTTTGCTGTAAATATTTTATACAATAGGAAGTTAGTAATTATAACGTTGGATGAAATAGCTGTAGGCTGTGGTAGAGTGATAGCTATTTGTAGGCAGGCACTGTGTAGTGCCTACTAATGTGCTAACATACCTAGACATTTAAAAACATCTATTGATTTGACTGAATAGAAGAGAAAATTAAAATCATCATTTTTATTCTTGTGCATTGATAAATGAACACCCCATTGTAGATCAAGAGTGAGGAAAGCCAGGCATAATCTGAGCATAAGAACTGGCAATAAAATCCACAATCTCATCTTACTAAATACAGTCACACAACTTAGAAGTAATGAGATAAGCTAAACACACTAACGCGAGGAGGAAAATTTAGCTTCATTGATTACAAGGGAAATTTGACAGGATGGGACCCATGATGGGGGTAAGATTCTGGAAAGGTAGTAATCATTGGAAAGGAACAAGACAGGTAAAAGAGAAAAATCTTAAATATGGAGTCATATTAAGAACATTCCTTATTCCTGTGAGGAAATACAGGACCCTGAGGGAGGAAAGATGGCAGAGGACATTTGAAAAGAAGGGACCTTAGAGGCCTGTGACTCAAACCTATAACCAAATGGGAAGCATTTTTACAGTAGAGATCATCTAGGCACTCCAGTCTTTGTTTGGGGACTTTTACAACCTCCTAAGGCAATCTGTTTCACTTTTGGATGACTTACTGGAAGGAGAAACAGAAATAGTAATGTCACAGGATTATATTATTCTTTGTTCAATGAGCATTTATTCAGCACTACAAAGAAAACAAAGGAAATAGTCATTGACTTCAAAGAGTATAGGCTATCTTATCAGGGAAACAAGTACGCAAATAAGTAATTATGAAGTAATTTTGAGGTGGCACTAGAAAATGGGGTAATCAGAAAAGACCATGTAGGAAGTGGCACTTGAGTAGTGCTTAGAAGGAAGCTAGGTATTACAAGAGGTAGAGAGATTCCAGGTATTCCAGGAATGGCAGGCACAGTAATGGAAGATTGAATGTTGTGTACAAGTTCAACACTAGGTGTCACGGTAGAGCACATATAGGCTGCTTCCAACTACCAATGTAGACTGCAGGAACCACAAACCGTCCACGTCTTTCTTGAGAAGTGTTCCTGAGTTTCTGTGGTCCAAATAATTATCATTCAGTAGTCCTCTTAGTGGGCAGATACAGGGTGCAGTGGATAGAGTGCTGAGACTAAAGTCAGGAAAACTCATCTCTGTGAGTTTAAATCTGACCTCAGATACTTCCGTGTAACCCTGGGCAAGTCACTTAACCCTGTTTGCATCAGTTTCCTCATCTGTAAAATGAACTGGAGAAGGAAATGGCAAACCACTCCAATATTTTTGCTATGAAAACCCCAAATGGGATCATGAAGATTTGGACACTATTGAAATGACTCTACAACAAAAACAAAGTCCTAGGGGAGGTAATTTTGCTACTTCTGATAACGGTAGTGAATGACAATAGCCAGAGATGATGCACTGGTAAACATTTAACTACTGGTTCTCCAGAAAAAATAGTAAGCACAATACACTTTTAAGATGAATCTGCATTATTAGCATTTTTTTCCATCACATTCTTAATTCTGGACAATCAATATAACAATAAATTAAGCCCTGATTTGTAGTGTTTGGCAATTTCTGAGGTATAAATGCTCACCCTGAAAAATCAGCAATAGGTAGTTTCAAGTAGGCTTTCACTCACCCCTGACAATAGCTGACATTTATATAGCTTTCTGGTTTACAAAGAACTTTGCACATGCTTTGTTTGAGCTTCAAAACATCCCTTTGAGGTGGAAAGTGAACAAATTATTTCCATTGTACAGAGGAGGACCTTGAGACTTAGAAAGATTGCTAATGTTCAACATCAGGCAAAATTACAATTGAATGCAGACACACCCCATATGATCACACCCAACTTTCAATTGTTCATATCATAGAATTTTAAAACTGTGGATCATGAATGGAGTGAAACGCAAGAGAGTACCAGAATAGCTCAGGATTTTCTCTCTTTCTCAGCTTTGGTGTGGTTCCCATTTCAGTGATTATTTTATCCCTTTTATCCAGGAGAATTGCAATCCCTCAGACTACTTAACTTGTGTCATCATGTCTCCATTGAATATTATAGGTATAGGGACTGAACCTGTGATTTCATTGGTATAGGGATTTCTTAGATGAGAAAACTCCTTCCACTGATGAAGGTTGGCACATTTTTTTTTTTGCAACTTATACTGCTAAGAGGGTTGCCTAGAACACTGAGAGATTATCACTTTTCCTGGCTCACACAGCCAATATGTATGAGATAAGGGACTTGAACCCAGACCTTCGGGGTTAAAAGTCCAGATCTCTGTCTACTAGGCCAGACAACCTCTCATGCTAGGTAATTAATAAATAAAATATTAAACTGACTTGAATCTCTTTCTCTCCCATCACCTCAAAGTACACTTGTGTTTCCTTATTATTGCCTCTTACGCTCTGTAGGGACAACCACACTAGCATGCCCTGCATGGCTGCTAGCACAGGTTCTTGGATCTGCTTTACTAGGAATCATAGCTGTTTAAAGGGTCAACAATCTTTTAAAATTACATTCACTAGTTTAGGGGAAAAGAGCTCCATATGAGGCATATAAATGGTCTGGGAAGATCTTAAATCCCATTAACATTACATGTTCTGTTGGACTTAGCTCCATTTTTCCTCTCTTGGCTCCATATTTGGAATGCCAGTATTCAACTCGCTCAAACCTATGATAACTACTTGGAAGGGAGTGATGATTGAAACCCAGTACCACAATTGGTCAGAATTACTTAACCGTGTGTGTGTGTGTGTGTGTGTGTGTGTGTGTGTGTGTGTGTGTGTGTGTGTGTGAGAGAGAGAGAGAGAGAGAGAGAGAGAGAGAGAGAGAGAGAGAGAGAGAGAGAGAGAGAGAGAGAGAGAGAGAGAGAAAGAGAGAGAGAGAGAGAGAAAGAGAAAGAGAGAGGGAGAGAGAGAAAGAGAGGGAGAGGGAGAGAGAGAGAGATATGCTCTTTGGCAAGATGGTGAAGTCTGTTTCATATTTGTTTCTGTGTCTCCACTGCCCAGCATAGTGCCTGGCATATAGAAGGCAATTAATAGGTGCTTGTTGGTTGATTGAGTTGAAAGTGTATATAGATCCAGTAGGAGAGATAGGACCTTAAATGTGAGAGAGAATTGAGAATTACTAAGTACTCAAGATAGATTCAAATGAGGTTCTCTGGAAATTCTTAGAGGTAGAGCTAGCTTCAGGTTACTACATCAGGGGAACTTTATGGAGGTGGTTTCCTTATTTGGGCTTTGAAGAGGTAAAATTTAGATAGTCTGAGAAGGATTAGGGACGATATTTAAAATTATGAGAGACATTGTAGATAAATTGTTGAATTAACATGGTGGTGTTAGAGTTAACAGTATCTTGCCTATTTTAGAAAGAGTGTTGTGGATAGAGTACTGGACCTAGAGACAGGGTATCTAGAGTTCATATTCCACCTAAGTCATGTACTAGCTCTTTGACCTTGGGAAAGTCACGTAACCCACACCTGCCTGAATTTTCTTGACTGCAAAATGGGGATAATAATAGTACCTACCACTCAGAGTTGTGATGAGGACAAAATAATATTTGTAAAGTACTTTGAAAATCCTAAAGAACTGTTTAAATGCTAGCTCTTAATATTTTCAGGAAAGATAAACCATTTCTTCCTACTTAATAAAATATTAAGATAATATTTAATGTTAATTTTTCTTATAATGAGTGATATCTGGGAAGGTCTATTGGGCTTAATAAATCATACAAATAAAAAGTTGTTAGTAAATCAAATTCTTATAAATTGAATTAATTTCATATGCCTTAGAATATTCTGTTTTCTGTTTAAAAGAATTTCACAGTCAATGCCTTTGCAAAATAAACTATGACTTCCCAAAATGATTATATTTAAAATATAATCATTCCTATATTATATTTCTTAAAATGGGGTATGCCTGCGTGCAATTCTCTTTAAGGTAGCTGATTAAAATTTACTTTTAATGGATCTATAATCAAGTGAAATTAGACTCTATTTCAGATTCAAAGTTCTATCTAATTTGGAAAATAATCATTTCCCTAAATGGACATGGGCCCTTGGGAGAAACAGTAGTATAACAACTAAATTATTACAAGCTTTTATAGAATGTCCACATTATACACAGAATTGTTTATAATAACCCACGAGGAAATATACAGTGTTTCCTGGGCCTTTTACCTAAAAGAAATGAAGTCAGGACATGTGGGAACTAGCCAGGGGGTCTAAAAGCAATTAAATATGCACTGCTTCTTTTTATTTCCTTTTTAGGGGTGAGGTAGGAGACAGGATAGGGATGGAAAATGTTGGTGGAAAAAAAGTGCATTTACTTCAGATGCTTATTTTTTTTATTTAGGCTAGTGAGAGGATTGAGGAATTGTATTGATAAATGTTGGCAAGGCTGCTACAAAATTGTGAACCCAAAGATTTTTACAAATTCTTTGCAACTCTGCTGCATTTATTTATACTTCATATTTAGCTACTTGTTCACTTTGTATCAATGCACCAAGTTACGTTTAACCCATTACCTCGCCTGTTTAGATAATTCCCAGTCATGCTCCCTTGTGTTCATGTTCTGGATAAGGAAATAATGAAGGAGAACAACAAAGCAGCAAAGGGAGTCAAATAAAAATATGTCTGCAGATTTTGCTGTTCCCCTCTTTGCCTCTGTAGGACCTTCAGCTTCTGCCCTGGGACCATATGTTCCTGCTTGACCACTCGTAACCTGGCCATCTTCCTGCTATGCCACCAGAGGTGTAATCCTCCCTCTAAAGAATATAGCAGTTGCCTCCCCAAACCGCTAAATGAACAAGTCCTGGGATGACTAAAAACAAAATACAAACCCCAGAGTCACTCTGTCAGATTCCTACCAACAATGCTGATTCAAAGACTCTATTGCCTATTTGGATTTTGAATATCAATTAATCTCCAATTACCCAGGAAATCTTCTGTTTCTCCCCTCTCCCACTAGCATTCATCAGCAGTATTCCTCATGTCAAGACTCCTTTCTTCCTTCTTCCATTGCTTGCTAGACTCAGTAAGAACCCTATAAAAATTAATTAGACTTTATTGGTTTAGAGGAGAAGTTGCCCTGTTCCCTTTGGAGTCCCAGCAGAGTGCCTAATTCCACTTGGGAAACCAGCAGCTCTGATCTGTTTCTAGTATTCTACCTGATCTTCCTTCATCTTGTATCTCCTTTCAGTAAAGCTGGTTTGCTATACTATTTTGTTATGAGTTCAGTGTTTTCTTGTACAAGACTTCGGTATTCTGAACTTTCCTAAGTTTACATTAATACAGGCCCCTACTTACCCCAACTAATTTTCTCCAGGACACCTATCAATACTATCATTCTGAAAATGTGTGCCATTTGTTTGACCTATGATTCAACTTATCATTCCTTCAACTTCCCATATTCAAACTCCCACCCTGCCCAATATTCCCCAATTTATGTTATTTTCTGCCATTAGAAATTAAGCTCAGTGATGACAAGGGCTATCTTTTTTGCATTTGTATCTCTAGCATTTAGCACTGTGTATGACACATAGTATTTAATGCTTTTTCATTCATTCATGAAACAGAGGGAAGTAGTGAGATGGGGATAAAGTAGGTTAGATGAAAAGAAAAAAAATCTAGGTTTTATATATTTTTTGGCCTTTTTTTGGAGTGCAGGGCAATTGGGGTTAAGTGACTTGTTGAGGGTCACACAGCTAACACGTGTTAAGTGTCTGAGGCAGGATTTGCACCCAGGTCTTCCTGACTCCAGGGCTGGTGCTCTATTCACTGAGTCACCTAGCCTCCCCTAGTTTTCATATTTTTAAGTGCATGAAGGATGTCAGGATCTAGGATGTAGGTCTTTTGGCAGGGGGTGTTGTAAGACTCAAATGAGAGAATGAATATCAAGCTCTTTGCAAATCTCAAATTGCTACAGAAGTGCCAGTTCTGAAAAATTCATTCTTTTACTCACTTGTTTATTTAACTACCTATTTATTTACTCATACATATCTTTATTCATCTATCTATCTATCTATCTATCTATCTATCTATCTATCTATCTATTTATCTATCTACAATCATCAGATCTCTGCTATAGTGATAATTCCCTTCATTACTGTTGATCTCAAGCAGTTTATAGAGCAATACAGGGATATTCTGGTAAGTGTTTAATAGTTGGGCTCTTAGGAAAAAAAAAACCTATGCACACCCTATCAGTGCCTTATAAAGTGAAAGGGCTGCATGATTCACTGGAGCTATGAGCTATGTTGTGCAAGGCTATAGAAGATGAATAGGTCATAGTGGAGAGTTCTGACAAAAAGGGATCCACTGGAGAAGGAAATGGAGAACAACTCCAGTATCTTTGCCAAGAAATCTCCATGAACAGGACTAAAATAATAAAAGAGATGACACTGGGAGATGAACCCCTTAGGTCAGAAGGTGTCCAATATACTACTGGGAAAAGAGTGGAGAGCAACTACAAATGCAGCTGGACCAAATACTAATGAAGCAGCTGGACCAAAGCTGAAATGAAGTAAGTCCTCAAAGAGATGGGAATAGTAGATAATCTTATTTGTTTCCTGAGGAAATCTGTATATGGGCCAAGAAGCAAAAGTTAGAACCAAATCAGAACTGATCGGTTTAAGATCAGAAAAGGAGCACAAAAAGTTGTATACTGTCACCTTATTTATTTAACTTATATGCAGAATACATCAGATGAAATGCCAGGCTGTTTAATCAAAAGCTAGCCTTAAATTGGGAGAAATAGCAATAATCTCAGATATGCAGGTGATACCATTCTAATAACAGAAAGTGAAGAGGAATTAAAAAAGCCTCTTGATGAGGATCAAAGAGAAAGTATAAAAGATGGCTTGATGCTTTACATAAAAACAAAACAAAACAAAAAAGCTAAGATCTTGGCAACCAGTCCTAGCTCCTTTCTAGAGGGAGGAAAAATGGAAGAAAAGTGAGATTTTATATTCTTGGGCTCAAAGATCTCTGCAGATGGCAACTCTGGACATGAAATCGAAAGACACTTGTTCTTTGGAAGGAAAGCTATGACAAATTTGGACAGCATATTTAAAAGCAGAAACATCACTTTGTTAACTAAGGTCCATATAGTCAAAGCTATGATTTTTTCTAGTAGTGGCTGTGAAAGTTGGACTATAAAGAAAGCTGAACACAACAGAACTGATGCTTTTGAATTGTAGTGCTGAAGAAGACTGTTGAGAATTCTTTTGACAGCAAGGAGATCAAATTGGTCAGTACTTAAAGACATTAATTCATACTATTTGCTGGAGGGTCAAATACTGAAGCCGAAGCTTAAATACTTTGACCACATAATGAGAAGTTAGGACTCCTTGGAAAAGACCACGATGGGAAAGATCAAAGACAAAAGGAGAAGGTGATGTTAGAGGATGAGATGGATGTAATGTATATAGTATGCTGTATTATATACTCTTCTAAATTATATGTTTCACTATATACATTATGATGAGAGATAGTATTTCTATGAGACTATGTAAACCTCCCTAACCCTGTACTTTTCCCCTTGTCTGACTTTACCTGTCAGCAAGAAAGTCCTTAAAATTTTTTTTTGTTGTTTAAGAAATATATATTGGAGGAAGATCTTGTTTAAGTATAAACTGTCAGGATAACTTTTGAACTCTCTCCCAACTCTGAGATTCTGTGATTCTAAATTCATTTATCTTCTCTAAACATGTGACTGAGAAATCTACTTACCAAACCCAAATATTTCTCCTGAGTTCTATTACTGCATCTACAACTGCAATGCTGTGTAGCTCCAGTTGCATTTTCCTTGGGCACCTCAAATTCTAACTCAAGACAGAACTTGTCATCACCAGCCTCCACACCACCTCCTCCCCCTTCCTACCCCTGCCTTACCATGCAGTTGTCTCTCTTCTCAACTTTCTTGTTTATGTGAAGGGTACAACATTTCTCCCAGACAGCCAAGTTAGTAACCCTAGAGTCACTTTTAACTATTCTCTCTCCCTTACTGCATAATGAAGCCAGTTCCAACTTATTGCTTTTACCTCCACAGTACGTCTTATATCTGTCCCTTCCTCCCCACTATTATGGCCACCATCGTAGTTCAGACCATAAGCACCTCACACCTAGACTATTATAATAGTCACTTATTTGATTTCATTGATTTCTATTTCTTCCTTTTCCCAATTTATCCTTCTCTCTGATACCTCAGTGGATCTGATCTCTTTTTGAGATGGTCACTCCCTCCAATGGTGCAGAAAGTAAGCAATCTATGTATTCTCATCCTTTGTAAATTTTGTCCATGTCCTCATGTAAATCCTCTAAAAAAGGTCCATTCAATACACTAGGAGCTGTTCTCTATATATGAAAGCATTGTGTGGATATAAACAAAACATTGATTATCCCTTTCTCTTTCCACATAATTTGTTGTCACCTCCTTTTCCTGTTATCCATCTATTCTTCATATAATTGCCAAAATAATCTTTGTAAGGTACAGGTGTGACCATGTCAATTTTGTACTCACTGAATAGTTTTGGCTATTTCAGTTGCTTTCAGTGGTTCCCTATTTTCTCAAGGCTATAGAAATAAAAAAACAAAACAAAACAAAACACCTTAGCCTTGCTTTTATGACCTTCCACTATCTGCTTCTTATCTGCTTTTGAAGCCTTATCACATCATTCCTCTTTACACATTTTATATTCTAGCTGAAGGAGGATAGTAGGTATTTCCAAATTGGATATTTTATATTTCACCTCAGAGAATGCATTGAATACATTGCTTTCTCCAACTCCACTTCTCAGATTTAATTGTCATATCATGGGCAAGTTGCTTTACCTCCATGAGCATCATTTTTCTCTCTCTTTTTAAAAAAAACTTTTGTTTATTTTTAGTTTACATCAATCATTTCCATGAGATTTTGATTTACAAATTTTCTCCCCATCTTTCCCCTACCTACCACCCCAAAACAGCAATCCCACTGTATAGCTCCTCCCCCAATCAGCTCTGTCCTATATCCTCCTCCACCCCCCATCACCCCTCTGACTTTCTGATAGGGCAAGATGGATCTCCCTACCCCAGTACCTGTATATTTCCCTCCTTCCTATTCCACCCCCCACTTGTTCCATTCTCTACTTTGTCCCTGTCCCTTTACAAAAGTGTGTGCTTCTAACAACACTTCCCGCCAACCCGCCCTCCTCTCCATCCTCCCTCTCATCCTCTTTGCCCCTACTCTCCTGCAGGCCAAGATACCCAATTTAGAGTGTATGTCATTCCTTCCCTAAGCCAACTTCAATGAGAATAAGGTTGACCCGTTTTGCCTTCCTGTTCTTCCCCTCCATTGTAACAATTATCCCTTGCCTCTTCTATATGAGAGGATTAACGCTGTTCTGTGTCTCCCTGTCCCCTCTCGTACTATTCCTCTCCCACCTCTCAATTTCACCTTTAAAAATATTATCCCATCCTATTCAATTGATCCTGTGCTCTCTATGTAAGCATCATTTTTCTCATCTATAATTTGGGAATCATATTACCTGTAGTATTTGCTTCACAGGGGTATTGTCAAATAGCAAATTAAATTATGTATTTGAAGTGCTCATACAAATGTCAGCTATTATTTTTATCTGTTTTTTTTTTAGAACTTAATTGCAATCATTCATTATTTCAATTTAATATATTCAAAGTTCTTTCTTCACAATATGGTACAGATATTGGTTCTCTCATTTTATAGGTGAGGAAATTGAAGATCAGAGAAGTTTGATTCCTGCCCATGATCACACAACACAAAGACAGACTGAGGCTGGAGTCAAATGGAGATCCAGCATATGCTTCATGCATCAGGCTTATTTTCCATATGATCCAGATGAGACACCATCTCCAGGAAATATTATCTGATTTTCCTCAATGCCAAACCATCAATGGTTCATTTTCTCTCCCTCCTTAAATTTTTCTAGATTTCATCTGATCTCTCCTTTTCCCTCTTACTTTTTCCCTTGTATTTTTACTTAACCATTTATCTGTTACATGAAGTCAAGTTGAGACAATTCAAGAAGCATTTAAGTGTCCACTGTAGATTAGCCCAGCTGAATATAAGCTTCTTGAGGAAAGGGACTGGTTTTATTTTGGGCTTTAGGTCCTTAGATTGTCTCCCACATGTTAGTTATTGAATCCAAGGTTTGGATGAGGCTTGAACTGCATGAATGATAACTGACATATTATACACGTCAGATATGTTACCAATTTGTGTTTACCACATTTGTGTATGTATATATGCAGTATACATTAAATTATTCACTGTATTATATATGATGTTATTCTCTATTCCCTATAGTATATTCTATATAGAACACACACACTATACTATATGATATAAAATACAGTGTGTAGTATAGTAGGTAGTTTATAGGTAGTATAATGAATAGTGTAATGTTCTATATTGTATAGTATATATAGTGTAATATAGCATATAGTATATTAGATTGTATCATATATTATATAGT
>CM053580.1:358451985-358470740 GCA_028627135.1 Pseudochirops cupreus | reverse complement strand
TATAGAATTATAAAGTACAGCGTATAGTTTACCATATTGTACAATAGAATATATAGTATAATATGTAATTTAGCATGGCATATAATATAGTATATGGTATTATATATCATAAAATATTGCATAGTATAGTATTCTATAGCACATAGTATAGCATGTAACATAATACATAGTAATACTATTTTTATTTTATCATAATGCAGAGGAGAAAAGGTAAAGAAAAGGGAGGGGGTTGATAGAAGGGAGGGCAGATTGAGGGAGGTGGTGGTCAGAAGCAAAACACTGGTGAGGTAGGACAGGGTGAAAGGAGAGAAAAAGTACAAAGAGGGGAAACAATAGGAAGGAGGGAAATACACAGTTTACTGCAAATGTGAATAGGATGAACTTTCCCATAAAATGGTAGTGGATAGCAGAATGGGTTAAAAATCAGATCCTATAATAAACTGTTTACAATAAACACATTTGAAAATGAGAGATACACATAGGGTAAATGTAAAAGGCTGGAGAAGAATGTATTATATTTCACCTGATGTAAAAAACCAAAGAAACCAGGAGTAGCAATCCTGATTTCAGACAAAGTAAAAGCAAAAATAGATTTAATTAAAAGAGATAAGGAGGGAAACTATATCTTGCTAAAAGGTACCATAGATTATATGGTACTAAACACATATGCACCAAATGGTATAACATCCAAATTCTTAGAGAAGAAGTTAAGTGGATTACAGGAAGAAATAGACAGCAAAACTATACTATTGGGAGACCTCAACCTCCCCTTCTCAGAACTAGAGAAATCTAGCTACAAAATAAAAAAGAAAGAAGAAGTTAAGGAGGCAAATGGAATTTTAGGAAGGTTGAGCTCTGGAGAAAATTAAAGGAGGATAGAAAGGAATATACCTTTTTCTCAGTAGTACATGGCACCTACATGAAAAAATGATCCTATATTAGGGCATAAAAACCTCACAATCAAACATAGAAAGGCAGAAATATTAAATGTATCCTTTTCAGATCATGATGCAATGAAAGTTACTTACAATAAAAGGCCATGGAAAGATAGACTAAAAATTCATTGGAAACTAAGTAATCTAATCCTAAAGAATGAGTGGATGAAACAACAAATCACAGAAACAAACAATAATTTCAACAAAGAGAACAACAAAAATGAGACAATATACCAACATTTATGGGATACAGCCAAAGCAGTATTTTGACGAAATATTATATCTCTAAATGCTTACATGAATAAAATAGAGAAAGAGTAGATCTATGAATTAGGTGTGCAACTAAAAAAGACTAGAAAAAGAACAAAGAAAAAATCCGCAACTAAATACCAAATTAAAAATTCTGAAAATCAAAAGGGAGATTAATAAAATTGAAAGTAAGAAAACTACAGAATTAATAAATTGCAGTAAGAGATGGTTTTATGACAAAAAAGAAAACAAACAAAACTTTGGTTAATTTGATTTAAAAAAGGAGAGAAGAAAACCAAATTACTAGTTTCAAAAATGAAAAGGATGAATTCACCATCAATGAAGAGGCAATTAAAGCAATAATTAGGAGTTATTTTGTCCAACTGTATGCCAATAAATATGACAACCTAAGTGAAATGGAAGAATATTTACAAAAATACAAAATTGCCCAGATTAGCAGAATAGGAAATAAAAGACTTAAATAGCCTCATTTTGGAAAAAAAAAAAGAAATTTTACAAGTCTTCAATGAACTCCATAAGAAAAAATCTCTAGGGTCAGGTGGATTTACAAGAGAATTCTACCAAACATTTAAAGACCAATTAATTCCAATACTTTATCAACTATTTGGAAAATTAGGAGAAAGAATTCTACCAAATTGCTTTTATGATCTAAATATGGTGCTGATACCTAAAACTGGAGAAGTGAAAACAAAGAAAGAAAATTATAGACCCTCTTGTCTCTATTTCCTATTCTGTTTCCTTCAGTGCAAAATGAATTATTTTTAGTACATTTAATTAAAATGTTTTTGCACAAACAAAACCAAGATTAGAAGAAAAACATAAACCTAGGGAACATTTTTTACAGTCAGTGTTCCTGATAAAGACCTCATTTCTCAAATATATAGAGAACTGAGTCAAATTTATAAGGATACAAATCATTCCCTAATTGATAAATGGTCAAAGGATATGCACAGGTAGTTTTCAGGTGAAGAAATTAAAGCTATCTATAATCATATGAAAAAATTCTCTACACCACTCTTGATTAGAGAAATGCAAACTAAAATAACTCTGAGGTACAACCTCATACCTATCAGACTGGCTAATATGAGAGTAAAGGAAAATGATAAATGTTGGAGAAGATGTGGTAAAATTGGAATACTAATGCATTATTGGTGGAGTTGTGAACTGATCTAACCATTCTGGAGAATAATTTGGAACTATGCCCAAAGAGCAATTAAACTGTACACATCTTTTGATCCAGAAATACCACTACTAGGTCTGTATTCCAAAGAGATCATAAAAAAGGGGAAAGGAACCACATGTACAAAAATATTTATAGCAGCTTTTTTTATGGTGACCAAGAATTGGAAATTGAAGGGATGTCCATCAGTTGGGGAATGTCCAAACAAGTTGTGGTATATTAACGTAATGGAATACTATTGTGCTATAAGAAATGATGAGCAGGCAGATTTCAGGAAAACCTGGAAAGACTTATATGAACTGATACTGAGAGAAGTGAGCAGAACCAGAAGAATATTACACAAAGTAACAGTCACATCGTGTGATGACTACTATCATTTGATATTTGTTACAAATATCATTTGATAGACTTAGCTCTTCTAAGCAATGCAAGGATCTAAGACAACTCCAAAAGATTTATGGTGGAAAATGCTATCCACATCCAGAGAAAGAACTATGGAGTCTGAATGCAGATTGAAGTGTACTATTTTCTCTCCCATTTTTTCGCGTGGTTCCACCCATTGGTTCTAATTCTGCTTAACAAGATGACTAATGTAAAAATATTTAATAAGAATGTATATGTAGAGCCTATATCAGATTGCATGCCATCTTGGGGAGGGGTGTAGGGTAGGAGGTGGAGAAAATTTAAAACTTAAAAGCTTATAGAAGGGAATGTTGAAAACTAAAAATAAATAAATACAAAATTACCCACCCTCCTTCCCCCCCCCCCAAATAAAAAGAATAATACCAGATTAAGGGAAAAAATATCCTGGGTACCTAAGGGAGGAACAGAGAAGAAGGCATCATCCAGTTAAAGGGAAAGGCATAAAGTAAGGATGGAGGGTGGGGAGGGAGGGTGACCCCCAGAAATTGCCTGCTTCTCAATTTAGGGCAGAGCTGATTTTAATGTCTCATATCCCATTAAGGTGAAATTTTAGGCATTAGAAATTTGATTAGTTTGGTTGATCACCATTTCCTGTCTAACCAAGTAGGTGAATTCTGAAAACATCTTCTCTTCCCACACACTTCATTTTAGACATGGCCCAAGTTATGATCATAATCCAGAGCCAGGAAATTCAGGAGCTTGGATCATTTACTAAATGGAAACAAAAAGCATTGTTTTCTCCAACATTGCCCCCCACCTCCAATTCCTACTATCCAGCAGTAAGAGATGGATTTTCATTAAATATGGGCAGTAAAAAATGAGGTTGGCACTTTCTCTGAACTCTCTTAGTGTTCTATAAAATCTTCAATTAACTGTATTTGCCAGGGTCTATATTTCTTCCTTTAGTCAGTGGACTGCATGAGGTCTCTCCAGTGGCTCATTTAGCATGTAAAAAAAAAGTCAATTTATTAGATTTAGAAAAAAAATTCTCAGTATTGCAATGTGGATAAATACTAATGCTATTATTTTAATTTCCTTCATGACCTGTTGTTTAAACTTTTCTGAACACTACAAGAAATTAAAAACTAAAATTACTTTTGAAGAAGGATAGCAATGAGAGATAGATTAACCTTGGATCTCTTGGGCAATGAGGATGGAATTTTCAAAGAAATCTGAAAAGTGGAGAAATGAAGCATAAAGTTAGTATTACTTCTACCTTCAAATATTTTGCATCAGTTCCTTTTGTCTCTATTCTCCATGATTTCTAAAACTGACCTTACTATCTTTCCCCCTAGACCTACACTTCTTTCTGACTTCAGTTAGTCCAAAAGTATTTTGATCAGGTGCCAGGTACTGTGCTAAGTTCAGGGAATACAAAGGCAAAAGATAGTTCTTGCTCTTGAGGTGTATGTAATTTCATGGGGGAGAAAAAAACAAACTATGAGAATATAATCAGGATACACTGGAGATCATCAACAGATGGAAGGTACTAGTATTTCAGACCAGACCATTCTGGGGACAAGAAAAGTCTCCCGGTAGATGAGATTTTATCTTGAACTTGAAGTCAGCCAGGTTAGGCAGAGACAAGAGGGAAGGAATTCTAGGTATGGAGGGGATAGCCAGTGAAAATGATCAGAGTCAAGACATGACTGTCTTTCCAGAGTAACACCATGGAGGCCAATGTTGCTGTATAGCAGAACAGAATATGTGGGTGTAAGAACAATGGGAAGAAAGGACTTTGAATGTTAAACAAAAGATTTTATATTTGATCTTGGAAGTTATGGGGAGCCACTAGAATTTGTAGAATGGAGGGAGTAGGTAACATAGGCACTTTAGGGAGGTCAGTTTGACAACTGAATGGATGATTCAAGTTCATGAGACTTGAGACATGGAGACCAACCAGCAGACTATTACAATAGTCCAGATGTGAGGTGATAAGGGCATGCATTAGGGTGGTGCCAATGTTTTTGCACAGCTCTGGCTTACTTAAATCCAATTCACATACAAGTCAAGACATCACTCTCATAATGTCATCAGTCCTCTTTGAAAAACGAAGGATGAACTACAGTTCTTTTACAACACAATCTCTCTTGCATCTATTTTTCTCCTCTATTTTCTGCCTTTACCAGTCTAGTAAACAGGTCCTCATTACCAAATGCTTAGATTATTGCAATGGTTTGAGAGGCATTCCTACCTATATTTTTTCACACCTCCAATTTATCTTACATATCACTGCTTGATAATCTTTCTTAGGCATGGCTCTGGGTATGACCCTGCTCAGATCTTTCTTCTAGCTTCCCATGGTCGAGGAGTAAGCTCCAAATTCCTTGGTTTGCTAGATAAGGTCCTGTCAGCCTGTCACCATCTGACTTTTCCAGCCTGAACTCATTACTGTATTCAACCCTCTAGCCAGGTTAGATAATTCTCTATCTTGACTGAAAATTTTGTCATTACTGATGTATTGCTTTAGGTTGGAATGCAAACACTCTGGTAGGAGGGAAGGGGGTTAAAACATTTATTTGCCAATACTTTAATATTGTCACTTTTTTCTTTCTTAAATTCAGAGTGGAGCATCATAAAAATTATGGGTACTTGGCGTGAGAAAGGGGTGGAAGAAAAGAATTAGCATAATGATACTTATATGCACATGTATTTCCTTTGGTTTCTGTGCTTTCATGCAGTTTGTTCCTCAGGTTTAGAATGCACTCTATTCTTACCTCCCTCAGGGTTCCCCTCAAGAACCACTTTCTTCATGAGGCTTATCCTAATTTCCTGTTTGTTGTTATTGTTCAGTCATTTCAGTCAAGCCCAAATCTTTGTGATTCCATTTGGTGTTTTCTTGGCAAAGATGCTAGAGTGGTTTGCCATTTTCTTCTTCAGTTTCATAAGTTGCTGGGCCTTAACCATGAAATGACTTTGTAAAAATTTTGTTTTTACTTTTTTGGCATACATTTTGTTTCTTCCCAGTAGAATGCACTCTTACTAAAGGCAGATACTGTTTTTTACTTTGTAGCTCAGTGCAGCGTCTACCTAGCACAATATCTTGTGTGTAATAAATGTTTTAGTAATGAACAAATAGGTAATATTGCTTTCCAGCCTACACCCTGCACTGTAAATCTGAAGGCTGAGCGATTGTTGTTGAGTTTAGATAGATAAAACTCTTGCCCAGGATTTTTTGGGACTTCCACTTCTCAGGCATGCATCTTGTTTGAATGAAGCACTCAAGTTTTTCTTTAGGTTTTAGTCTTCAGAAAGAACATGCTTAGCTTTCAACTAAATTGAAATGATGACCTGATCTGAATGGAACAACTTGACTGCCCCTTGTAAGCTTCTAGCAGTACCTTGGAAAACTTAGGAGTATGTTGACATTCCTTCTACTTTGGGTGCAAATGTTTTTGGTGATAAATCCCAATAATCTTCCATGGAAAACTGATCTCTCTGCTCTCCTCCCCCTCGCCATACATGCTGAAATTCCTTACCAAGAAACTGTGTCTTCATCTCCCCTCCTCCCAATCTGTGATAAGTAGTGAAAGACCAGAAATATTCTAGACTTTTGCCCATTTTGAATATGTCCCAGAAGAAAAGATTCTTGGCTCAAGGTAGTTTTTAGGCCATATTGTTATACTCCAAGCAATATATTTAGCATCCCTTACAAATCTTTGGATCTTTTCATACTCACCCCATGACAGTTCCCTCTCACAGATCCTGTGTCTCCCAGGTTATAGAGATGAACTTTTTCATTTTATTCCTCAAACCAGATATTCATGCTAATTTAGGACCATCTCTACACCATGCTCATGGGCATGTACTTTACTGCCCCCTCCACCCCTACTCCTCTCCAACTCCTCTTTGTGGAATGTTTTCCATCATTAGAATCTAAGTTCTTGAGGGCAGGGACTACCTTGCCTGTCTATATTTCTGTGTTTAGTGCTTAACCCAGTGATTGCCTCATAGTAAATGCTTAACAAATGTTCTCTATTAATCATCTATCTACACTATTAGTGTTCACTAATCTCTCAAGTTTTTAATTAAACAAGAACTTTAATTAAATTAGTAAAATCATGGCAAAGTTAAGAAATATTACACACATGCATTATACAATGCAACATTTCAATTTTTTTCCTGCTCCAGGCAAACTCTTCTTTTCAACTACAAATCTATTTCTTTCTTTCCAGTTTGCTAAACTCGGGGGGATTCAACCTGGAAGCTATCAGAACAGAAGGATATATGCTTTAACTTTGATAATTTGGGATCAAAACCAAACATTATATTTGTCTTGAATTGTGATACTGTCTTATCAAGGCCAGGCCTTTTATTTGTGAATTGATTTCATCCTCTTCCGACTTCTCTGACAAATTGCCTGTGAAGTCATTCCCTTCCTATTCAAATTTTTAGTTTCTCCCTATTTATTGGTTCTTTCCCTGAAACCTCCAAACATTTCAGAGTCTATTCATCCCTCAAAAAATTGATTTCTAAGCTATCATCTTACATTTCTCCTACCTTTTAAACACAAGTTCCCAGGAAAAATCTTTTCAAGTCATTGTCTCCATTTCCTGTTCTCTCACTCTCTTCTCAACTTCTTAAAATCTAACTTCCAATCACATCACTAAACTGAAATTGTTCTCCAAAGTTACCAAGGACCTGAGAAATCTGATAGTCTTTTCTCAAGTTTTGACCTCATTGTAGCATTTAATTCTATTAACTACCTGCCTCATCTGGGATACTCTCAGATGTATAAGTTTTCTTTACATGGCTGTCTCTTTTGGTTAGTTTGACTGTTCCTTTTTCTTCTCCTTAGATCATTTTCCGCATCTCAACCCCTAACCATGCACATTCCCCTGTCCAAGATTCTCTTGTCTTTATTTTCTGTTATCATATCAGTTCCCAAGGATTGAAGTATTATGTTTATGAAGACAACTCCCATGGGATTTGAAGCCAGCCTCAAGTCAAGATGAAAAGACCTCTCCTTAGGTACTGACTGAGAAGATCATGATTTATTGTGGCCTACGGGTGGGAGAACTTTGTACTCTTGTACACGTACCTCTTAAGGATGATTGAGTTAAGGATGATTGGAAACTAATCTCCAATCAAGAAGAAAGAAGACTTTTTGACTGAGAGATTAAGACAATGTGACCTAGGGGTGGAGAAATTTGACCTTTGTAATTTATGTCCCTTAAGGAGGCTTGTTCTTTAAAGATGATTGAGTTAAGGACTTATTGAATGATATCTTTTGTTTAAAATTATGTGGCCACTTTGGTGATAAGTTGTTATGTTATAACATTGTGAATGTTATACTTTGATTTCTGTGAATGTTTTGCTTTAGTTTACTAATGAATAAGCAGAGAGTTCACTATACTATGCGATCAGAACTTTAAAGCTGTTCACAGCAGCAGTCCTTTGGAAAGCTGCTTGTGCTTGGCTTTACAACCAAGTAGCGGTGTTGCTGAGTCTAAGGGTATGGGTAGTTTAATAACTATTTGGGCATAATTCTAGATTACTCTCCAATATAGATCAGTTCACAATTCCACCAACAGTGAATTAGTGCCCCAATTTTTCTGTATCCTCTCCAACATTTATCGCTTCCCTCTTCTATCATTTTAGCCAATCTGTTAGGTATAAAATCTCAAGCTAGTTTTAATCTGTATTTCCTCTAATAAATTATGATTTAGAACATTTTTTTTTCATATGACTACAAATTGTTTTGCTTTATTCATTGGAAAACTGCCTATTCATATCTTTTGACCTTTATCAATTGGGGAATGACTCATATCATAGATGTGACAAAGTTCTTTATATATTTTAGATGTGAGACCTTTATCTGATAAACTATCTATAAATTCCCTCAAACCCCCCCCCATTTTCTGTTTTCTTTCTAATCTTGGCTATATTTGTTTTATTTGTACAAAACCTTTCTAATTTAATGTAATTGAAATTATACACTTCACACCTAACTTCACTCTCTATCTCTTGTTTATTCATAAATTATTTGCTTATGGACAAGTCTGAATAATAATATGTTCCAAGTTCTTCTAATTTTCTTGTAAAATTTCTCTTTAAATCCAGGTCATGTATACATTTTGACCTTATTTTGGTCAATGGTATGAGCTATTGGTTCATGCCCAGTTTAATTAAACAATTTAGGTGAAATGGAAGAGTATTTGCAAAGATATAAATTAACTAATTTAGCAGGAGACAAAATAGAATATTTAAATAGACTTATTTTAGAAAAAAATTGAACAGGCCATGAATGAGTTTCCTAAGAGAAAAGCACCAGGACTAGATAGAATTACTAATGAATTCTATCAAACATTTGAAGATCAACTAATTTCAATATTAACTAAATTGTTTGGAATAATAAATTAAAAAGGAATTCTATCAAACTCCATTTATGAAACAAATATGTACTGGGACCTAAACCAGGAAGAGTAAAAACAGAAAAAATTACAGACCAATTTCATTTATGAATATGAATGCAAAAATCTTAAATAAAATACTAGCTAAAAGATTACCAGCAATATATTACAAAGATTACACAATATCATCAACTGGAATTTATACCTGAAACACAGGAATGGGTTAACATATAGAGAACTATTAATATAATTCATTACATCAATCCTAAAAGAAAAATAAAATCGTAACATTATATCAATAGATGCCGAAAAAGCTTTTGATAAAAAGCATATCTGGTGGTTTGGAGGCACTGCTTTGGGCCTCTTGGGATCAGCATCTTGTCTTCATCAGTGTCTAAGGGGAGATAGTGGTTTGATTTGCCTGTTGCTGCCTCCTGTCATTCCTGGGTCCTTTTCTGTTTCATTGACTACTTGATCATACTTAGCCCATGTCAAATCTTGTCATGTCTCCCTTTACCACATTGTGCACACACACACACACACACACACACACACACCCCTATATTTATATACAATAGATATACTATATATCTATATGTATGTATACATATAATATTTCACTTTATATCTATCACTATCTATCCACATGTATACGCACATATACATCTATATCTATATCATGGTATGTATATATATCATATAGATTCATATATGTACCACTTTTATAGGATCTAACTTACACTCTAATTGAATCACATATATGAATTTTCAAATGTGTATATATGTGTTTATGTATGTATGTGTAGTTATAAACACATAGGTGAAATACTCAGGTTTGCAATCATCTCAGAGGAGGTGGATTTCTCTGTTATTTTATGCTTTCCTCACAATATATCCTATACTTCTGGAAATGCTTAGTCTGCTTAATTTAGGGTTGAGGGTAGTGTTAAAGTCTCTCCTTTCTATAAAACAATCCCCATATTATCTGAAAGAATTTGTTTAAGGTATTGCTCTTGGGAAAAAATGTGTTAATTCTGTTTTCTAGTCCCTAATGTGGGAAACTTTACCGGCTGAAACCTACTCAACAAATGGAAAAATATTCCCAAGGGAAATATTGAACATATAAACTTTCAGGGAAATTTATAGCTCCATAAAAATATGCAACCCACTAAAACAACTTATGTAAACTGAAAATAGAATTCTTTAAATGAAAAAATTGGTATATTTTGTTTTTACATCACTTTCATTTTTAAATGTATTCTTTCCCTTTCCCTGCCCTGTGAGCTACCATCTGTAACAAAAAATATGAGAGAAAAGGAAGCAACTTGGTGAAACTATCGAATATATTGATTGGGTATATGCTATAGTTCTCTACCTCTGCAAAAAAGGGAAGGAGATACATTTTATCATCTCTTTTCTGAGACCAAGCTTGATCATTTGAATTATATGACATGAAATTACCATTAAAGAGTTTTGATGATCACAAATTTTGATCTAGAAATGCTATTCTTTTTTTTTAAAAATTGCTTCTTTGTTGCTTTTTATTCAAGAATAAGAACAAGACATACTTTGAAACTTATTTTTAGAAGTCAAGAATTTCTATTTTCAAAACCCACATATACTAGAATAAGTTTTGAAAAAAAATTTAGTAGGTGTTCAAATCCTTTCATATCTTACAAATATATATGGATATGCTGCTTTATTTTGGTAGATGTGCTATACTACTATTTTAGTTTTTTTCAATACTGATTTTTATTGAAATACCACTGAATACTGAGAAGTATTAAATTAAGGCAAATTTTAAGATTATAAATAAAATATATAAAAGGTGAGTAAGAATATGCTAAATAAAAATAATTAATAAAATTTCATTCCCACCACTAATTTATGTCACTTTGAAATGAATTATTTAATGAAACATCTTTGTGTGTGGATATATAATACACACACATGCAGATATATGCACACATACATATACATACACACAAACACATATACACAGACACTTTTTTTTCCAAGCTGCTAACTACAATTAGAAATATTTAAAATGGTTGATGGAATTTGTGGCAAAATAAAAAGATGACTGGACTCTAAATCAGAAATGGGTTCTAATCCCAGATCTGTTCGTAATTAGTTTGTGACTTTTGCTAAGCCACTTAACTAGTCTATGTCTCAAAACGCCTCAATAAAATGTGAGGGCTTGATCTCTACTAAGGTCCTTTCCAGCTCTAAAATTCTTTGGCTCTTGGGTTTAGTCTTTGAAAATATTAAGGTATGATCATATCTTTTATAGCAAAGGGGTAGTAGACTACACCAGGGCAGAATATTGTATACATTATCAGTTAAAGTCACTTGTATCTGGTGTTTTTGCTTGACTATTTTCCTTTTTTTACAAAGCAGGATTCAATTGTGGGACAGAGAAATGTAGTAGTTCCAGAAATGACTGTAATGAAAAAAGACATTAAAAATTTCATTTAAAAAAAAAGAGAATAAGGAATGAAAATCAGTGTTGTACAGAGCAACCAATTCTTTTTTTTCTTGGGCTTTTTGGAGGGCAATTGGGGTTAAGTGACTTGCCCAAAGTCACATGGCTAGTAAGCATGTCAAGTATCTGAGGCCAGATTTGAACTCAGGTCCGCCTGACTCTACAGCTGATGCTCTATTCGCTACACCACCTAGCCGCCCAGAACGACCAATTCTTATTAGATAATCATAACACTTAATAAGATTATTAGAAAATCTCTAATTGGAATTTTCCCTCTTTTAAAAATCAACTTGAGCATTTCTAGACCAGAAGTGCAAGATTCTTTGGAAATTTTTAGTAACTTCAATGAAAAAAGTAAAAACATCTTTTAGACTAGCTATTAAAACTCCTCATAAATAAATTAGAGGAGGAAATTTTAAAATGCATATGACAGACATATAAAATCATCAAAAGATATGAAATAAGAAACTTTTTAAAAGAGTTTTCTCATAACAGTATGAAACTAATATTTAAAGAATATGTATCCTGACCCAGCATATTCTCTTATAGAAGTGACTTTGTTGAAACCATTTAATTAAATAAATCACAGGTGGAAATTTCAGATTATTCAAACAAAAAAGATAAATATTTAGAGTCTATTGTATTCAGGGATATCACATCTTAGGTATATTACTCTCAGCCTCTTCACTTTTAATTTCCTTTTAGGAATTCTTCCTTAAGCTGCTGCCTCCTCTTTAATCCATCCCTCTTCTCTTGAACATACAGTCCAAATTTTCTTTGATTTTCTAAAGTTATCTGATGTTCCTCCTTCATCATTTGCAATGTTTGTGGATCATATATGAATAGTGGTCTAAAATATTCTCTTTCATGTCTAAAAAATTCATATCTCCTCAGGAGAGGATGGTGATAATGTCATTTTTGTATCGATAGAGAAAAGTGAAGGTGAAGTTCTCTCCACAATATGGACCAATTCATGTTCTTCTCTTTGCTCTAATGTCTTATTCTGTTGAGAATCTATGATTAGTGAGGGAGATGCTTTAATATTTTATTG
Organism: Pseudochirops cupreus; assembly: GCA_028627135.1. Classification (NCBI taxonomy): domain Eukaryota; kingdom Metazoa; phylum Chordata; class Mammalia; order Diprotodontia; family Pseudocheiridae; genus Pseudochirops; species Pseudochirops cupreus. Next base: position 358,458,043 of record CM053580.1, on the reverse strand, counting down.
GTCCAACTCCACTATAATAGCAACAGGATGGTGATCCAGTATCGCCTGTGGTAAACTGGTACCTGCATGTGTTTCCTTATCCATGTTTGCACTTTGTATATTGTTGTCTCTTCCTAGGCATACTTTGGAAATCTGAGGAATCATTCCCACAACTTTCTTGGTTGGCTTAGAAATACTGCTCCTATGATCTAAAAGAGTCTCCTTTTGTTGCAAGAAATCCTGTTTGGCATATTCTTTCAGCCTTTTATAGAGGTTACACAGGTCTTTTGCTCTATGAGGTGAGAGTTCTACTCCAATAGGATTATATTTATCTGCTATGATATCCCAACATTTGCTCTTTTCCTCTATTACCGAATGTTTATTAGTGTGCTCTTCCAGAATTTTAACATACAACTTCACCAAATAAAGCTTTTCAGATAATGTAAAATCAGAAGATCTAGCATTTCCAACCAATTGTTATTTCCAAATTAATTAGGCAGTTTCTGAAACTACCATACAGTCTCTGGTTCTGCTTAGCTCTCTTTCTATTATTTCCTTTTATTGCTACTTCTTTCACCTCCATTAATTCCACTGAAATTCTAGAACTTTATCCTTCCGAACTAATTTTGTTATTATTTTGTCTAGCTCCATAAAGTGCCCTTTTGGTAGTTTGATTCTTATAGTAATAAATCTATAAATTACTTCAGAAATTATTATTTTAGAAAAAATATATTGGCATGGCCTGACCTTGAATTTAACTCCAATTATTTGGGACATACCTGAGAATATAATTCTCAATAGTAACCAAAAATATAGGACTGCTAGACATTCCTGCAAATAGGATGGAATTAGATTACTTTTCTTTTCAAATGGACCTTCCTTATCACAAGAACAAGTAGGCTACCCAACTCCAAACCAGGCAGAGAGAGATGCATTGAAGGTAAAAAAAAAAAAAAGGTTAAAATCTGCTAGAAAATAAGAGAGGATGAGAGAAGCTCAAGGCTAAGTTTTCTTACAACCTTCTCTCAACTTCTGTATCGTCAGGTCAAATATAAATTTCCCATCTTTTTGGCCTGAATCTCTATAGCCTGCTCCTCAGTACTCTCTGAAGGCTGGAGGCAATACCACACCTTCCACATTTCCAGTTTTATGCCCACTCTGAGGAACAGTGGGGAGTGTTGCTTCATTATAAGGGACAAGTCAGTTTTGACTCAAGGAGATTTAATCTTGTTAATGACAGAAAGCCAGCTCCTTAAACTAGTCTCATGACTCATTATTGTCTCATTTTACAAGATATTGTTCTCACTGGATCTGAATGGGAGTGGAATAGGTTATTTCCCTTCTCATTCCAAATAGTTATAAGGTAAAGAAATCTCAGCCAATAATTAAATAGCTAAGTAGGAAGGCTTTCAGTAGCAACAGGGGAATAGGAGAGAAATGGATATAATGCTAGAATGGAGCTATAAGACCTAGATTTGAATCTTAGTTTTGGTTCTTTGAACCTGTGATACTGGGCAAGCCATTTGATATTCCTGGGCCTTAGTTTCTTCATCTGTAGAATCAGGAGGTTAGACTTGACACTCTCATTAGTCCTTACAACACCAAATCTATTTTCTTATGTTCCTGTCATTCTTCAAAAGAACATTGGACCTTTTGAAAATTTTTATTTTTATTTTCAGTTCCAAATTTTCTCCCTCCCTCAAGCCTGTATCGTTCACATTGAGGAGATGCGAAGAAATATGATACCCATCATACTTAAGAAGTCATGCAAAACATATTTCTTCATTAGTCATATTCCAAATAAAAAAGCAAGAAAAATAAAGGGACAAATGTTTCAATCTGCTTGCCATCTCCTTCTGTTCTCTCTCTGAAAGTGGTAGTGTTTTATATCTTGGGTTCTTTGGAGATGTGGTAGATCATTGTATTGATCATTTACTAAGTTTTTCACTGTCAATTATCTTTGCAATATTGCTGTTACTGGGTACACTGCTCTTCTGGTTCTTCTCACTTCACTTTGTCTCAGTTCAGATAGGTCTTGCCAGGTTTTTCTGAAACCACTCCCTTCATAATTTCTTACAGCACAATAGTATTCCATCACATTCATATTCCATAACTTGTTCAGCTATTCCCAAATTAATGAATGGTCAATGGATATGAATAGGCAGTTTTCAAAGGAAGAAATCAGATCTATCTACAGGCATATGAAAAAAAATTCTCCAAATCATCAATAATTAGAAAAAATTTGAACAATTCTGAGGTAGTATCTCTAACCCATCAAATTGGCTACTATGACAGAAAACTGATAAATACTAGAGGGGATTCTTTTTTGCCCATTAAAAAGTTTAATTCTTTGAATGTGTGAAAACAACAACGATTTAGGAATATTCTTAGAGGTCATCCCCATCATAGGCAATCCTTATTAATACCACTACCATTATGTCCCTCCCAATTGTAGTCATCTAAATCATAATCTTCCTCATCTTTGTGACCCAAATCACAGACCACTTCATTGACTGTGTTAATCATGACAGAAAGACCATAATTACTTAGAATTTACCTTCTTACAATCAGCATTTTTAACATCTCAAGATCACCATTCAGGTGTTTTATTTTCAGGAAAGAGAAAAGCCTTTCAGTACATAATATACATTTTGGATACAGAATGGCCTTGGGAGTCTCCTCAGTGGGGTCATTTTTGGGCACATAATATTCAGGGTTAACACATTCAAGCTCATCAAAATTATCACTGTCATTCTTCATCTTGAGGTTCTCTAGTAATTCTCTCTTTTTGAAGATTTGAGAAAAATTTTTTATTGGATATTGCCTTCTAAAGGTACTTATCTTACTTCAGGCTTGGATGAATCACTTTATCAGCTGTTGTGTAAGTACATTCTATGTTTTTTTTCCATTGTGTAGAGAATCATCAGGAAAATAGGAACACTATTTACAGGGAAAATCAGTTCACTAATGCACTGTTATTTCTATTATTTCCATTATTCTGAGGAAGAATTTGGAACTATGCCTAAAGGGCTATAAAACTGTGCACACCCTTCGACTGAGCAGTACCACTACAAGGTCTATACCCCAAGGAGATAATAGAAAAAGAAAAAGGAGACCTATATGTACAAAGACATTTATAGCAGCTCTTTTCATGGTGGCAAAGAATTGCCCATCAATTGGGGAATGACTGAACAAGGACACTGTAAGAATGGGAAGACTTGATGCTTCAGCTTATGAACTATATGACCCTATCTGAAATCACTTTGTTTCTCTGGGCCTTGGTTTCCCCCATATAAAATATAGCTAATAATATTTTTATTATTTAGTTCACAGGGTTGTTTTGAGGATTAAACGTAAAAATGTATGCCAGGACCTTTGTAAATCTTCAAATATTATATCGATATTAGCTATTTTAATTATTATTCATAGACAATCAAAAGACATCTTGGAAAATTTCCATAATTCACTGGCTTCTTGAATATGGGCTCTAATATTCCTCCCATCACTGGCTATAGTGGAACAAATATATGGGTCATCTGAGCACTCTTCTGAACATTTGAAAATATGGAATAAGCCCTGTAGTAGCATCCAGGTGACATTTTAAGCATGCACCATTAAAGTCAGTCTGCCTTCACTGTGTTTATTGCTCCAGCTGGAGGAGCCCCAATATGCTTAATAGGCTATAGTTGAGCTTCACTGGTTGAAGATTCCCTTGTGGAATGATCCTAATTGGGGACAGCTTAATTGAAGCTGGTTGGAACACTTCCCAAAGCAGTCTATTGTCAAAGTCCTGTAGAATCTAAGAGCTGGGAGGGATTTTAGAGGCCACCTATGCCTGACCAAGAAACCCTTATATAATATTGCCAACAAGTGGTCATTGAACCTTTGCTTGAAGAATTCTATGGTGGGGGGAGGGGCATAGAGGCTAGGCACTACTTTCCAAGGCAGCCCATTTTACTTTTGGAGAGGTTTAATTGTTACAATGAGCTAATGGCTAATAGATTATGCATAAATCTCACATGTAGATGTCATGAATACTTTTTTTTAAGAAAAAAGAAAACAATGCACAAGGCAGTGAAAAAACCAAATAATATTATACATACACACAATCCTTAAATTCATTTTATTTTAATGGTAGAAAATTACTCATTAAACAATGTTTCTAGTCAGACCAACTTTTTTTTTTTTACGAAGTCAGATCACCAATTTGGTAGACCAAAGATCAAAATGAATGGAAAATTAAAATAAGGAATATAAATGAGAAAAGGTTATGATATACAATTAAGACAATTCTAACTTGACTTTAAATACATTGTGGATATAAAATGAGAAATGGATAGAGGAAAGGATATTGATGTGTGTTATAATATTTTTAACTAATTAGATCAATTATCTCAAAGCAGAGACAAAAGACCCTAAAATCTATGCAGTTAACAAATACTTGGTCTATTGGAAGGGTGAATGATATATTGCCAAGGGTGACAATGCTTTAGAACAAGGACCCTCAACAATCAAAGGAATTTATATACACTTTTTGGAAGAAAAAATTATACATGGATTGAGAAGATGCCTGAAGAGCCTATCAGAAGGGAATAGCTAAGCATTTGGAAGCCATATTTCACAGAAGAAACATATTTACAATTGACTAAAAGGCATAGAGAATATGAGATCTTATTGTACTTATTGTCTGCCTACTAGGAAAAAAATTGATTCATTAGAGAAAAATCCTGCCTTTAAACATCTCCTTCAATAAGATCATATAATACATCAGGAAAGATGCAACAATATGGGTAACTTTAATGACCTTCTGTTAATATTAAATGATGTATAAAAGTGAGAAACATATCCACCAAAGGTGATTGTTATTGCCATTGAAGGTATCCAGCACAGAGTCCTTAATTGAAGAGAATTTTTCTATGGATAGTAAAATCCTTCAGATATTCCTTTTGGAGCATGAAGTTATATTGATTGTATCAAGTTCAGGAGCACTGAAGATGCTGTTATGTGGGATCAATAATTATTCAAAATAATTTGTTTTTTTTCCACATATAAGAAAGAACAAATGTAAGAAGACTGTTTATTGTCAAGGCTGTGGCAAGCAGAGAGATAGATAACTTTTAGAACTCATATAAGGGGCATAAATTTAAGACAGGTATTGCTCAAGAATAATAATTTGGGTATTGATTTGAATATGAATAGAAGAGCATGGCTTGTAATTGGGGGACAGCAGAGATACTTTAATGACTCTTGAATCAAGCTGCTTCCTGAAACAAAGATTCATCCTTTTAGTACTAGTACTAATCACTGCTACTATTACTTCTACTAGCTAGTATTTATAGAGCACTTTAAGGTTTACAAAATGCTTTACATATTTAACTCATTTGAACTTCAAAACCCCGTGAAGTAGATACAATTGTTCCCATTTCACAAATGAGGAAACAGAGGTAGACAGAGGATAAGTGACTTGCCCAGAGTCACAAGTTAGGTAATGTCTGAAGCAGGATTTGAATTCAAGTCTTCCTGACTTCAAGTCCTGTGCTCTATCCATAATGCCATCTAGCTGCTTAATATCAGTAATGTATTCTTCTGGAGATGATGAATAATCATGAGGCATAGAATACTAGGGACTCTAAAGAATTAAAGTTGAGGTACTAAAGTACCTCTGAGAGTCACTTTGTGTGTTTGTTCAGGCTTTAACATCATACATGAGAAAGTATGTTGAAGAATGCTATAAAGGAAAGGAAAGACAATATTTGTAACTCATGAGACTTTTCTCAGTATTCAGAGAGTTGAAGGGAATCACACACACATATACATACATACATCCACCTATAGATACCTATGTATGTATAGGTGGGTGTATGGTATATATGTGTGTGTATGTATGTGTGTGTGTGTGCGCGTATGTGTGTGTATATGTATACACAGAGGGCATAGGGTTAGTGTTATGGGAATCTGAAGATCTTCCCTGCCCCTAGGCCCTTTGCTAAAGTGGCTACGTGACTCTGAGGACCCTTGGATATTTGAAAGTATTCTCTGTTCCCTAATAGGCTGAATGTGGTCACGTGGAGCCTGTGGC
>CM053580.1:358434868-358451485 GCA_028627135.1 Pseudochirops cupreus | reverse complement strand
ATAGTATCTTGATTTCTCATAAAGTCATTTGCTTCCATTTGCTCCATTCTAATTCTGAAGGAATTATTCTCTTCAGAAAGCTTTTAAGATTCTTTTTCCTATCTGGCAAATTAGACTTTTTAAGGCATTCTTCTCCTCATTGGCTTTTTGGGCCTCTTTTGCCATTTGAGTTAATCTATTTTTTAAGGTGTTATTTTCTTCAGTCAAGTTGTTTACTCTCTTTCCATGATTTTCTTGCATTATTCTCATTTCTCTTCTCAATTTTTCCTCCACTTCTCTTATTTGGTTTTCAAAATTCTTCTTAAGGTGCTCTATGGCTTGTAATCAGTCTACATTTTTCTTGGAAGCTTTTGGTGCAAGAGTTCTGACTGTGTTGTCTTCCTCCCATTCCATGCTTTGATCCATTTTGTCCCCAAAAAAGGAATCTAAAGTTGCATTATTGGATTTGCTTTGCTTCCTTTGCTGTTCATGTTGCCAGTCAATTATTTGACTTTTAAGTTCAGTAGAACTCTGCTTTCAGAGGGGAGAGCTCTGTCCCAAATCACTGTGGTTTTCACAGCTTCTGGAGCTATTATGAGGCCACCGTTTCTGCAGCCCCCACTAACTTTGGCTCACTGAAAATGCACCTCAGGACCACCCCCCAAGACTGGGATCTGATCCAGGCAGCTCAAGGCAAGAGCACTTAGCCTCTGAATGATCACTTGGCCCCCCTGAAATCTGCAGGCAGGGAGCTTCTGAAGCAGCCACATGGGGGCAGCTGCAGGGCTGCCACTTCAGCCACTCCTAGCTCTCTGGCAGTTGGCCAGATCCTCGCCCCCAAATTTATCTGGGTTCTACTGACCTTTCACTTAGTCCTTGTTTTTTATGGGTTTGTAATTCTGGAAAACACCACAGCCAGTGGTGATTCACGCTCTAGCCACGCCTTGTTGTGGTGGCCTCAGGGCTCCAGCCACAGGTTCATGTGGTGCTGCTCTGGGCTCCCAGCCATTGTGATGAACCCCTTCCTGTCTGCCTGCCAGGCTGCTTTCAGCAGGAGCTTTGATACTCTATCATTTTGTTAGTTCTGGAGTTTTAAAATTTGTTTAGAGTCATATTTTATAGGTATTTGAAGTATTTAAAGGGAGAGCTGCAGAGTTTTGCTGCTTCTATGCTGCCATCTTGATTCTGCCCCTCATGATGAAACCTTTTTATAGAGAAAGGATGAACTTAAAACGAGAAAATGGCATACTGTTTTGGACATAGCCAATGTGGGAATTTGCTATGTTGGACTATAGAGTTACATATTGAAGCCTTTATTTTACTTATTGTTTTTGTAATTTGTTTGGTGGTGGGCAACTAGTGTATAGAACAGATTAATAAAACTTGAAAATTTTATGTCCTTGTAGTACAATTATGAATGATTTACATGAGGAAAAAAAGAGACAGTTAAAGGGATGTGGTGTAAGCTCTCTGAGGACCTTCAATTTTTTAAAAGTAGCATATAATGGAAGCAGAGACATAGCATGAAAGAAAACTTGTTAGAAAAAATTCAGGAAGGCAAGTTTGCAAATTAGCTGATGCTTATACAAAGCTTAAAGACAACAAAAGGAATTTTTGTATTTTTTTAAAGGGAATTGAAAAGTATGTTGTTTCCTGTTTGGAAACTCATATGACCATTGACAGTTGTATGGAAAGTAGTATGACCAATGGCAATGGTCAGTGGTGAAAAAACTAACCTACTTATTTTGCTTTCATTAAGCAAAATATTTAGGTTGTAAAGGGTAAAACAAAAATGGTTAAGATCCCCAAGATACATCATGAGATAGAAAGAGAGAACATGTAGATGTTGGTATTTCACCTCTCCTAACTAGGATATATACCTCAAGATATTTTAAGAGCATAAAGTTGCAATTGATTATCTGCTATTTGTGCTTTTTGAGAAATAGTGGAGAAAAAAAAAGAAGTGCTGTAAGAATGGAACTAGATAAATGTCATCCTCACATTGAAAAAGAGGGAAAAAAAAGATTCTTTAAACTCTATTCCACTGTAGTTGGTGCTAATCTCTGGAAAAATTCAGTAGCAGAGAGAGTCAGCTTAGCCTAGTGGATAGAGGCAAACCTTAGGATAGAGGAAACCTAAGGATTGAGTGTCATTTTTGTTGCACACCAGCTGCGTGACCCTGGACAAGTCACTTATCTTAGTGCTACAGATAATGTTCTAAGAATCTAAGATAGAGAGTTGCTCATTCTCATTGATGAAGGGAGTTTTACCCTGAAAGTCCTTTGTATTAATGAGATCATAGGTTTAGACACTTTAAAATCTGATAGAGAATATTAAATAAACAGTTTATAAAATAACTTTTGGATTTTAATAACTTTTGGATCATATACCAATTATTAAACAGTTATAAAGACCTAGAGCCAGCTTAAGTTAATTAAGAATGACTCTTTCTAGACTAACCTAATTTTCCTTTTTTGACAGAGTAAGATGATTGGTAGATATGGAGAATGTTATAGACATAGTATACTTGGATGTCCATAAGTCTTTCAGGATATCCTTGTGGGTGAGATGTAGAAATGTGGAATGTATAAAGTTAGGTGAATTTATAATTAATTGAATGATTACAAGTAAAAAGTATCGATTAATGCATCAATATCACTCTAGAGGTAAGTTTCTTGTGGAGTGCTGCAGTGTTCTGTTCTTGACCCTCTTCTAAGTCAACAATTTTCTAACCATTGGGATTGCTTGGTAATGGAATGAATTACTTCATAAGATAGTGAATTTCTTGTCACAGAACTATGGAAATACAGACTGGATAGGCAGTTTGTAGAGATATCATAAAGTGGATTCTTGGATCAGGTGAATGAGACAGGGCATTCAGAAAAGTCAGTTTTGTGGGAAATATTGTTTCAGTTTGGGGGATGTTGAATTTGAGTTATAGGAATCATGTGGTAGATATGAACTTTTGTCAACCAGTTGCTGAATAAGGAGGGCTCACAGCTAACTAGTCTCCATAGCAAACTGTCTCCTCTACATAAATTTACTTCTACTGTCACTATGTAGATATAAGTTAGGCTTCTCCCTAGCACTTTTCTCCCTGGCCTGTTTATATGCCCGAGCAGGGAATATTTGCCCAAATCTGAGCCACACCCAGCTCACAATAACTTTCCCATTTAGCTGACTTGCTGTTGCAAAATTAAAATTCCCTGTATATTGTTGGATGCCATTCTTCCCTTGCTGATTGATTTACATTGATATAGACTGATCAACCACTCAGGACCTTTAACCAAAACACAAATATCCCATTGTGCAGGTCTAGTCTGGGTTACCACTGGCATTCTTGACAATTGGGCCTGAGTTGGATCCAGGGGTCACATGCATTTTGTATTACTGAGTCGTGAATAATGAACCTTTGCTTCTAAACCTTTAGGTGTTTACTGTGTTTTTTCCAATCGAAACTCCTGTGGAAGAGCCAAAAGAGCTTTTGTTTAATCTTGCCTGGAACCAGGCTTCCATGACACTTTCCATTCATCTCTACCCTCTGTCACTTACCTCCCCTCTTCTCCACTACTCCCTCCTTTTCCAGTCTTCCTTTATGTGTTTAACCTTCACTAAAATGTACCATCCTTGAGGGCAAGGTTATTTTACTTGCTAGTATTTATAAATTTATAAAGACCTAGAGTCAGCTTAAGTTAATTAAGAATGACTCTTTCTAGACTAACCTAATTTTCCTTTTTTGACAGAGTAAGATGATTGGTAGATATGGAGAATGTTATAGACATAGTATACTTAGATGTCCATAAGTCTTTCAGGATATCCTTGTGGGTGAGATGTAGAAATATGGAATGTATAAAGTTAGGTGGCTGGCAGACAGTAAGGGTCCTCAGTTAGGGCACTGATGAACCCATGAATGCAGAAGGGTTTGTAGCTGCTATTTCTATTTTAACAGCAGTTACCTGTAGAAAATGTCTGAATCCACAACACTGATTCTACTGATAGGATTTTCAGATTGGAGGAGTCATGTGGGAGAAATTTTATTTTGGCAAGTGTGTTATTTCCAGGGCTCTTGAAAATTAGAGGCAGCTAGGCAGTACAGTAGCTAGAGCACTGGGCCTAGAGGAAGAAAGAATCAGCCTCAGACCCTTATTAACTATATGAGCCCATGTAAGTCTTAACCTCAATTTCCCTCTCATTCCTCAACTGTGAAAAGGGAATAGTAAGAGCAGAATAATAACAGCACTTACCTTACATGAGATATTTGTAAAACAGCACAGTGCTTGACATACACTAGGCACTAACTACACAAATGCTTATTCCCCTTATTTCCCCATTCCCCTCCAATCACATGTGGGTGGCTACCTATTCTACATATGTCTACAGTTGGTGCTGACCAAGAGTCAGGTCACATAATTCTTGGTGAGGTTTTAACCCTGTTCCATTTCTCTGATGAATGCTTCTAAGTGGCAGTCAGAGATCATTTAGTTAATACTCAGAACTTAGAGTAGTTAGCAGATTATGAGGCTAATGCATATCATAGCTCTTAAGTATTGTCTCATTAATCACCTATAGGGCTAAATACTTGTAATTACACTTGTTCATTATCTCAATGATCAGAAAGTTATTCTTGTTTGTTTGCTGAACAAATAGCTACTCATTTACTTAGGCTTTTCCTTAAATTGGCAATTAGAAGGTCTTCCTACTGGATAACTTTTGCCCTGTTAGCTTTTTCCTTCCAGCTCCTTTCAGCAACTCTTGCAAACTGATTTGGAATAAATTTAAATTAACTTAATTGAGTTAGTTTTTATTAAAGTTATAGAACTCTGGATAATTAAGTCATGAACAATAAACTGCATGAGATCCTAGCTTGGGAAAAATCAGTGCATGCAAAACTGATTGCTGTTTTTCATAGAGATGTTAAATTTGTAATCGAAGGGGAGGCAAGTTACAGATAGTAAATCTGAAGTTACCTCTTCAAAACTTTCTTCTAGGCTAAATCAGCCTAAGAGTGGGTCTGGGGAGGTGAGGAGGGATTACAACTGAAATAGAATGATATCTCTGGTGTGGACATTGGACTTGGAAGCAGAAATCTCAGATTTAAGTTCTTGGCAATTTCACTTTCTAACTATGTGTCCTTGGGTAAACTAAGACTCTTTGAGACTTATTGTCCATAATAATTAAATAGAGGGGATAATAACATCTGTACTATCTACTTCACAGAGTTGTTGGGAGGATTTAAAGGGATATTGTGTGTATTGAGCTAAATAACTATAGAATGCCAAACACACGGAAGCTAATACTACTATTTGTGTGACCTTGAGCAAGTAGCACTTTGTTCCTGAGTTTCATTATCTGTAAATTGAGGGCATAAGAGTAGAAGGATTCCTAGTTTCCTTTTTGTTCCAGCTCTATGGTCCTAGGATCCCACTACTACTCTCTGTTTTTGCGACTCCAGAGGGTCAGTGAACTTTTTCGGGTTTAAAAAGAGAGTTGGTGGTATTATATCTTCTTTTGCATCAAATTAACTTGAGATCTCTACAGCTGAATTAACAGCATAGCGTTTAGGTAAGTTGGCAAATTTTTCTTTATGGATACTAAATGGCCATTTCAGATTTGATCACTTGGCTCTGTACTTGCCTATATTTTATAAATGTGTAGCAGTGATTATCTTTGCTAGGCCTGGTGTGCTTTCCTTCTTAACTGAAAAGCACATCTTCCAACTGGTCCCAGGGATTTTCGTGAAATGGGTTCAAATGTGGAAGAGCCTGACCACTAAAAAGAGGAACCGGGCTTTTTGTCTCATCGTAATCTCACAGCCTTGGGGAAAAATAACTTAAAGCTTAGATTTGTGTTCATATCTAGGATTTCCCCAAGGGAGAAGGTACAGAAGTGTGATTAATGTACATTGTAGATTAGGTACAGAACATCTATTTATTATTTCCAAATAAAAGAAAAATAAAAGACAAGCATGCTTTGATGGAAAAAAATGAGGAAAACGTGATAACTACTCTCATACATTCCTGGGCAGTGGATTAAAAATCATCAGCACATGAAGCATTTTGCAGCTTTGCTAAATAGGCTTTTTATATTTGACCTCAGCTCTGAAGTGTTTAAATAATCTTTCTAGTCACCCAGGTATACAATCATGGTGCCATTTTCAGTGCCTCCTCCCTGCCACATTCCATTAGTTGCCAAGTTTTGTCATTTCTATTTTTGTAAAATCAACTTGCATAAGCCCCCTTGTTTCCATTCACATAAACATACTATCTCAGGCCCTCTTCACCTTTTTCCTTGACTATTGCAATGGCCTTCTAATAACTTATCTCATCTCAAAGGTCTTTCCATTCCAATCCATCCTTCACATTGCTGCCAAAAGGAATTTCCCTCCCAACAAATATATGTCTTATGTTACTCCCTACTCAATAAAGACTAGTGGCTTCCTTGCCTTGAGGATCAAATTTAGATGTCTTATTTTTGGGGCTTAAAGATCTTCTCAACCTGGCCCAATACTACCTTTCCAGACTTATTAGAAATTGCTATCCTTCATATGGTCTACAGGTCCAGTCATACTGACCTTCCTATTGTCTTTCATGAAGGACACCATCTGTTATCTCAATGACTTTGCATTGGCTACTCCTCATGTCTGCAATGCTATCTTTGTTCACCTCTATCTTTTAGAATCACTGGGTTCCTCCAAAATGCAGCTTAAACACCACCTTCTGCATACTCTGTCTCTATTTTGTGTTTATCTATATGTGTGCAGGTCAGCTGGGGTAAATAAAGGATTTGTTTTACTTTTGCTTTGGTATCCCAACCATCCAGAATAGTCCTTGGCATATAGTAAGCACTTAATGTGTCCTGACTTGGTTGGGGTACATGACAGATCTCTTTAAGTGTTTAAAGTCCTTTCACATGGGCAGGAGGCTAGACTTTATTTTGTCTTGTCCCAGAGTACAGGACTCGGGAGCAACCTATACTTGAAAAGAATCCCAGCTATAACATACCTCATGAGGGATAATCTGGCTTCTGCTTTATCACTCCTTCAGAATAATTGCTATCCAGAAGTACATCAAATGTACTCTCTTTTAAACCAGTTTTCACATCCTAAATTTGCCTTTCTATTCTAATTTTTTGCTTTCAATTTGGAGCTGTGTTTTTTTTTAAACCCACCTGAGTTCCTGGTATCTTCATTTTCTTTTCAAGATTCCCATAGCCTTTAGAGATGCTTTCTAGATTCTTTTTTTGGCAATATCTCTTCTGTTTATGTGTCATCAGAAATTAACTAGTTTGACAATTCTTGGAAGGTTTTCTGTCACATCTTGGAAAAAGAGCAGTACGCTTTATTGTCATCATGCTGACAAATGGTTGCCTTAGTACTCCTCAGCAGTGAGTTACCAACCCCTAGGATTAATTTCTTCTCTGACTTTTATTGGATATTCTCTTAATTGAGAGCACCTTTGAGTTCACACTATCATTCCTTAAAGGACAAGCAGCTATTTCTTCCTGAGAGAGTCTAGCTTGCTCCTCTTTGAGAAAAGATTCATATTTCTAAGTGTTTAGTGGTTTTTATTTCCTTTCTTCTTTGTGCTATATTTTTTTCTATTCTTTAAACTGCTGCCACAGGTCAGAATTTTCCTGTGCTTCTTCAGATACTTTTTGTTTTTGTTTCCACATTGAAATGCCTCACCTTCCTTTTGTCTCCTTTTCTTTTCTCTTATCTTTCCTTGCTCTCTGTCTCTCTCTCTGTCTCTGTCTCTCTCTCTCTCTCTCTCTGTCTCTGTCTCTCTCTCCACACACATACACACACACACACTCATATATACATATACATACACATATGTTTTCTTTCTGATAACTAGAAGTTGAAGAGGAGCATCCTGCAAGTCCTTTATTTTCTCTTCTGGAAAGGACACCAGCTTGCTCTCTGAGAACCTTATCAGTGGTAGAAACACAAGTATTGTGCAGTCTATGCTGCCTCATATATAGATATAAGGACTCAATCCAAATACCTTGGTGATAGCACTGCTTCCATCCCTGTGCCCTCAGCCCCTCTGCTAGGAAACACTCCTTACAAAAAGCACCACATAGTTTCACAAAGATAATTCAACCTATTTTCTTCCTCTTCCTCCTGTTCAGTTTTGGGCCTAGTTCAAGATACATTTATAATGTGTATCTAAGATATGTCATGACAGAACAGTTCTATGTATTTGTATATGGTACTGTCTTTCATAAAAGAATGAACTGTCCTTTTCTTGTCCAGGTATGGGTTCAAGTGAATTCTCCCTCAGGAAGAGGATATGAATCATCAATCTATAGATGGCCTTCAACCATTATGTCATGTTATACAGAACACAGTAAGTGTGGAGATGAATCCATTCCAGGTGTAGGTTGGATTAGATGACTTCTGGGAGAGGTTCCAAGGATTAGTGTATGATTATTTGAAGGAAATTGAATGTTTAAGGTCCCTTTATTTCAAATAGTCTGCAATTTTTTCCTGAAGATGTTTTTCTTGTTTAAATAGAACATACTCTGTGTGTTTGTATGTGTGTGTGTGTGTGTGTGTGTGTGTGTGCACATGCACGTGTGCTCTTTGCTAATACTGCTTGTGGTTGGGTTGTATTATTTTCACATGCTTTGTGCAGACTGATCCCAAACCTATTTTTAACGTTTGCCTTTTTCTCATACTTAGAACTGTGCCACTCCTTTGGCTCTTCATTTTTATTAATTTCTGAATCTAGGTCCCTTATTTACTACATTTCAATCGACTATTCCTTGTTCCTACAACTGCTTGGAGAAGTAAACAAGTAATAGCTGGTATCTAAAAATCCAATTAACATCAGCACATACACTCTTTGCCCTCCCTCACTCTTATTCTACCCATTGTCTCTCCTTGTTGGTTTTTAATAAGATCTCTTGCAATGGCTGTTGGTGCTGTGAATATTGCATTGGCGCTACAAACCTCTCTATCCATTGAAATCCTACCTATTTCCTACATAATACTGGTCTTGATATTTAAACTCTGGTTTCCCTTGCATAGACTTCCCCTGATTTTCATTTTAACCAGATTTTATCTTATAAAAATGTTAGTTAAGAAGAGAGGGTGATGAGACTTGGGCTCTGTAACCTACCAGGGATGGCATTCTCTGGAAATATCAATATTTTCTTTACCAATTCTAACTATTTGTCTGGTACATATACGCACACGCATATGTATCTCTGCATATGTATGTGTGTTTACACACATGTATATGCACACACATATGTGTATGCATGTATGTGTATATATATTTTATATATATATATATATATATGTATAAACACTTCAAAATTCACTTGTGCTGTGAATTTACTTTGCTGCGAGTTATTAAAGTAGAATTATAATCAGCCATATTTTGGTCAGCCTGCTTTATCTCTTAGGTATACACTCTATTGGATCCAGGATTATAATATACTGAATTGTGGCTTTCAGCTCAGGGTTTTCTTTGAGGATTGTGAGTAAATTGAATTATAAAAAAGGAACTGCTCTCATGTTTAAAATAAAAAAAAATTCTATACAACTCACCTTGAATTTTCTTTTTCTGTTCATATATTTTCTAGGATAAAAATCACAGTATCTAATGCCTCTATAAGACTTTTTGAGGTTAGAATTTGTATATATCAAGTCCTTCTTGAATGTTGTTATCTGTCATTCTAAATCCTCTTGAAGTGAGGTTTAAAGAATCTTGGTTATATATTTAGTCTGGAAATGGAAGATTTTTACTGGCTTTGGATTAGGAGATTTTCAGCTATCGGTCTATAAGCTTCAACTTTCCTTCAGTCTGTCTTGACAAGGCCAGAATAAAGTTCTAAGGGCTGTGACTGTGAGTCAGGTGGCTTTTCATTAGTTGAGGCAGAATGTCAATTAAAAGGGTATTGAGATAAAGAAATAGCAACTGGATTAAGTTTATATTTCTTCATAGGTGATAAGAAAATCCATTTGTGAATTCTATTTTATGAAGGATATTCCACCTGAAGTAAAGGGCTCATATATTACAACCTTAAGAGACTACCTTTGCTTTCTCAAATGATTTAGTAATACTCTCATCATGAATTTGAAAGAATTTGTAGGTAATATAAAATGTTCATTATTTAACTTAAAATGAATTTGCCACAGCCCAAAAGTCATAGTGACATTCTTAGGAGCAGTTTCATTACACTCATTCTTCAGTAAATTTCCTAACACTTAAACATTGATCAGTTGTAATCATTTAGTAAGTTTTTCATTATCTTTTGTGAACCTTAACAATCCATTTGATTTATATGCATGAATGAGACTCGCCAAAGTGAATTTTATGTTTGGAGTATGGCTCTACTTGGTTTTTAGATTGCATGTGTTGGGTAAGTACAAGGTAGAGGTTTTGTTAGAGCTTTGGAGTTAGAGAGCAGGTGCACTTGTGTAGAATGTTCACCACCACAATGTTGTAATGATAATGGTAATTTGAAGATCTTCCCTGCTTCCAAAATTTTCCTTACCCCTTAATAGGCATAATGTAATCACATGGAGCCTGTGATGGGAAGAATTTGATTAAGGGTTGAGTAGATCCCACAGGAAGCTGGAAGTCAGAGTAGTTAGAGACAGAGGGAAGAGAAGACACACTCAGGCAGACAGCTAGGCTTCTGAGTGTTTGTTTGTGGGAAGCTAAGGGATAGTGTGGCTCTCTGTGCCATTATGGTATATTAACTTCTTTGCTACTATGATGGATTTGGCTTTCTGGTTTTGGGACTCGGTTTTCTGATGTCTGAATAAATGTTTTGCTTCTGTATCCTATATGGAGAGTCTGTTATATTTTGTGATTGAGCACTATTCTGACATATTCACAGTTGCTATGGGCGCTGTGAATATATTGTGTTGGTACTACAAACCTCTACTCCTTGAAATCCTACCTATTTTCTAAAGCTCATAACCAATGCTAATTTATTCATTGAGTTTTTCTTTAATTTCCCTCATTCTTCTCCCTGTCAGTCAATAAAGAGCTTTCCTTCTTCACATCCAGGAAGATCTGGCTTTGATCCCTGCACATGATATTTACTAGGTAAGTGACTATAGCTCTTTGAACTTCACTTTTCTTGTCTATAACACAGATATAACACCTTTAGAACCCAAGTCACAGGAGTGCTGTGAGGCTCAAACGAGACAATGTATGGAGAGCTGTGCAAAATTTTAAACTAGCTTATCAATGTTAGCTATCATTTGCTATAATGTCATACCTAAAGAAAAGCACTGGGTCCAGAGTTTTGAGCAGGGCTGAATTAAATTGAACTGATCAGATGGTCTCAGGACAACACATATTCATAACATTTTCAAGCTGGCATGTCTTTCCTAATGTAGCAGAAGATCACATTACCATTTTTGATGCAATATTATACTCTTCATGTAAATTGAGCTAGCACTTAATTCACTAAAACCTTCACATTTGTTTTAAACAAACTTCTGTCTAACCATCTTACAATTGTAAAGTTTATTTATTAAACTCAAGTACAAGCTTTATATTTCACATTTGACCCCATTCAATCTAATCTTGTTAGATTTAGTTCAGTAATCTAGTTTAAGGTCTTTCTGCATTCAGATTCTGCCATCTGTTATGTTCATCATCTCTCCCAGGTTTGTGGACTCTGCAAATTTGGTAAGGATCTGTACTTTGGTCAAATCTGCACTTCATCTAAGTTGTTGCTTTAAAAAAAGCTAAGGAGCATGGGGCCACCAATAGATTTTCCTAGATACTCAACTGGAGAACATCTTCTAAGTTGACACAAACATTAACAACTCTCTGAATCTGCTCATTCAACCAATTCTGACTTCACCTGAATGTACTACCATCTGGGCTATGTCTCTTCATATTTTCCACAAAAATAGCATGGAAGACTTTAGTACTTTCCCAATATTTATGTCAAACTATACCTACAATATTTTCCTGCTGCTTTAAAATTAGTTGTGTAAATGCAGGTTTTTTTCGCATGATTTGCTCTTGATTAAACTATGATGTCTTTGTTGTCCTTTTCTCCTTTTTCTGATGCTCAATGACCATTTTTTTGACATTTGACAGTATTCTCTCTCTCACTAGGAATCAGAATCTACTTCCCTGACCTATAGCTAGCATTGCATTCCCTTTTCTTTTTTCTTAAAAACCCATCTTTTCCTCCCTTCCTCCCTCCCTTCCTTCCTCCCTCCCTCCCTTCCTTCTTCCCTTCCTTCCTTCCTCCCTCCCTTCCTTTCTTCCTTCCTTACTCCCTCCCTCCCTCCCTCCCTTCCTTCCTTCCTTTCTTCCTTCCTTCCTCCCTTCCTTCCTTTCTTCCTTCCTTCCTCCCTTCCTTCCTTCCTTCCTTCCTCTCTCTTCTTTTCTTCCTTCCTTTATCCCTGCCTCCCTTCCCTTTTCTTCTCCTTTCTTCTATTCTCTTCCCTCCCTTTCTTCCTTTTTTGTACTGCAGTACTTCTAGTTTTCATGATCTTTCAAATGTCACTGACAGTGGCTCGGCAACTTCATCTGCTTATTTATCTGGGTCAAGTGTTCTGTTCTTTTAAATCCAAAGGTCATTTCTCCTTGATAGAAAAAAAGAAAAAAACTAAGAACTGAGTGTTTCTTCCTTCTCTCTTATCCATCAGTATCATCCCATCTACTTCGAGAATCTGTCCTAGGTCTTCTGTGATAATCCTTATTTTTTCCAGTATAGCAAGAGGAGGAGAAAAGTCAGGGATCAATTGAATCAGATTAACCAAACACTTTACCCCACTAAAATAACTACATCAACCAAGTAAGATCTCTTTTGAATCAATCAGTCATCAAGAATATCAGTCTAGGTGTAAAAAGTCCTTGATCAGTTTGGAAGGAGTGAAAACTGTTAGATGAAGTAGAATGATGCTGACAAGAGGCACAGGCAGATTAGCTGAAGTGCATGGGTCTTACACAAAAGAGCAAACCAATTCTGAACCCCACAGTACAGTATTCATCTCCCATGATAGAATGTAAGCTCCTTATTGTCAGGGCCTGTTTAATTTTTGTCTTTCTATCCCTAGTCCTTAATAGGCACTTGATAAATATTTCTTCAATCAGCATTCACTTAAAAAAAGCACTAGAGATATGCCCAAAACTATGCTAGTCAGTGAGGAGCCAAAGACAAAAGTGAAACAGTCCCCATACTCAAAAAGATTAAACATGTACAAATAGAGGTATATTACAAAACCATATGAAGTAGAAACAAACTGGTAGGTAAGGGTGAGGTATTAGCACCTGGGCAGTGGGACCAGAAAAGGCCTCATGTAGATAGAATGTAGCATTTGAGTCAATTCTTGAGGGAAATCCGGGATTCCAGGAAGTGAGGAGCAAGAACACTCTAGGTATGGGGATTGGGAGACATCAATGAAAAGGCACAGAAATAGGAGGATCTTCTTCTCTCTCCCAGCTGTGATGCCTTCTCCTTCTTCTCCTTCATATACTCCATATATGTCTTATGTAGAATATAAAGCTCTTTGAGGGATGGCGGTGTTTCGATTGTGGTCTTTGAATTTCTGATGCTTAGTGCATAACAAGAACTCAATATATGATTACAGACTGATTGATTAATAGACCAAACCTGTAGATCTATTTTATTATTATCTAGAGGCTAAGCAGGTACTTTGCCCCAGAGAATGCAGAGACTTCCTCAGGAAGAGCCTCAAACAACTGAAGAGAACACGTCTCCATCCCCTGTTGATTTCACCTTTCTCTGAATTCTGTTAGCACATGTCACCTGTAGGACACAATTGAGAATTTGATTTTATAGTATTTTGCCTTGTATTATTCTCTAATTGTATCTTTTCTCCAAAACCTGATTGTAGGATTCTCTAGAGGAGGAATAAGTCTTACATTACTCTCATCCTTCCCCAAATGCCTAGTACTGTTTTGGGCACTCATATACTCAAGAAGTGCTCAATTGATTGATTAAATAGCCATTGTACTCTAAGTTTTTTGTGAGCTTATAGACTTTTAAGTGAAAATCTAAATCTGTTTTAACATTCTAAAACTATATGATTATGCATCAATTATATAAAATGCATGAGATGATATAATTGTCTTTTCACGGAGGCTTAATTCTGTCATTTGTCATTGATATAGACAGAATAAAATGCCAATTAAAATAGCAATTATACTGAGATCGTGGCATTTTTATGCAAGTATATAACTTATGCATATTGCAGAGGAGTTTGTAAGGGACTCCTAAGAATTTAAAGCTTTCAATGTCCCTGTTTCTGAGGGAAATAATTTAAAAACGAATCTTACTTGCTTCTCAAAGAAATTGCATAGCACAATGCTAAACATAGCCTTAGATGTGGTCCCAAAAATTCCTCCCAAAAAAGGAGGAAGAGAAGATGTTCTCCATGGCAACATTGGAAAGACTATAAAATGTACAAATGTCTAAATACTTCCTCAAGGCAGGACTGAGGATGCACATTTTATTTCTAACAATTATCCTAGGGCCAAAAACAAACTGCATGCCCTCATCAAAAATATAGTCAGAGATAGAATCTATACTGGGAATTGATAAATTGAAAAAATGTTTACTTGGGAGAGAGCAAAATTATTCAGGACTATAGGTGATACAGGTAACATTTCCCTCTTTGGCCCTGATATTCTATATTTCCTCAATTTCCTTTCTGAGTTGTATATAGCTGTATACAGTTGTATACAGCTTTGACAAACTTTCCTCTTCTTTCTCTTGACAATCCTTCATGCAGGAACAAGAGAGCAGTTGTGAGATGGTTCCCTAACATTTGATTTATGGCATATCTCTTGCCTCTAAACTATTGTGCCCTGTACCTGAATACAGTAGATTCTAACAATAATCTGGAAATAATGGCTCTAGAAAGATTTCATCCATTTCCTTATTTCTCACAAATTTTGTATATATGTTTTTTTTGATGTCCATATCCCAAGCTTATCTGTTGAGAGAACTGTGTGTGATTAGCCTGGAGAAGAGAAGACTTAGGAGGGGCATGATGGCTTTGTCAGGTATTTGAAGGCCTGTCACATGGAAGATTGACTAGATTTGTTTTATTTGGCTACTGAAGGCAAAACTAGAAGCCATGGGTAGATATTGCATAAAGGCCAATTTGAATTTAATAACAGGAAAAAAAACCTTATTAACATGCAAAATTGTCCAAAGTAGAATGGACATGTCATTTCCTTTCTATTATTCTGCAAAGTCTTTTGAGGCAGGAACTGGAGAGTTGTTCAACCTTGTAAACTAGTATACTAATGGGTTCTTCTTTCTTCGAGGTTTTCAGAGGTGGGTGGGTTAAATAATCATTTGTAAGATATAATAGAATGAAAATTACTTCTGAACCATATGAAGGCCACATGGCTACAGAGGTCCCTTCCAATCTTGAATTCTGTGATTATGTAACATTCTTATTGGAATAATTACTGACATATTGACCAATTAAGAAGAATTATCTATACATGGTTCTTGAGAGTCAAGATGGCAGCATAGAAGCAGTAGAACTCCATGAGCTCCCCAATAACCACCTAAAATACCTATAAAATATGACTCTAAACAATTTTTAGAGCTCCAGAACTCACAAAATGACAGAGAAACAAAGCTCCCACTGAAGGCAGTCTGGCAGGCAGACAGGAAGGGTTCATTGCAGTGTGGTGGGAGCCCAGAGCAGCACCGCATGAACCTGTGCCACCAGAACAAGTCATGGCTGGAGTGTGAATCAGCAGCAGCTGTGGTGTTTTCCAGAATTACAAACCCATAAGAAACAAGGATTAAGTGAAAGGTCAGTGGAACTCCACTAAATTCGGGGGAGAGGGTCCAAGCAAACTGCCCCCAGGGCAAGGAAGCAGCAGAAGTGGATCAGCCCCCTCCACATGGCTGCTTCAGAGCTCGTGGCCTGCAAATTGCAGGAGGACCAAGTGATCATTCAGGGGCTAAGTGCTCTTGCCTTAACTGGCCTGGATCAAGATCGTGGTCTTGGGTGGTGGTCCTTAGGTGTGTTTTCAAAGCTGGTGGGGGCTGCAGCAGCTTCCTAATAGCTCTGGCAGCTGCAAAAACCCCAGTTATTTGGGACAGAGCTTTCCCCTCTGGAAGCAGAGTTCCACAGAGCTAAAAAAGTGAAGTAATTGACTGGCAACATGAGCAGGCAAAGGAAGCAAGGTAAGAATAGCAATCCAACTTTAGATTCCTTTTTTGGGGACAAAAAGGATCAAAGCATGGAACAGGAGGAAGACAACATAGTCAGAACTGCTGCACTAAAAGAAAATGTAGACTGGTTACAAGCCATAGATAAGCTTAAGAAGGATTTTGAAAACCAAATAAGAAAAATGGAGGAAAAGTTGGGAAGAGAAATGAGAACTATGCAAGAAAATCATGATAAGAGAGTCAACAACCTGACTGAAGAAAATAAGACCTTAAAAGATAGATTAACTTAAATGGCAAAAAAGGCTCAAAAAGCCAATGAGGAGAAGAATGCCTTAAAAAGTCAAATTTGCCAGATGGAAAAAGAATCCCAAAAGCTTTCTGAAGAGAATAATTCCTTCAGAATTAGAGTGGAGCAAATGGAAGCAAATGACTTTATGAGAAATCAAGATACTATTAAACAGATCCAAACAAATGAAAAGAGAGAAG
>CM053580.1:358392823-358434368 GCA_028627135.1 Pseudochirops cupreus | reverse complement strand
TAATATTTGCATTATAATTTGCATATTCTCTTTCGAACTAGTATATGAGCCCCTTGACGGCAGGGACACCATTCCTTAGCAGAATGCCTGGGACATGGTAAGTGTTCTTTTTTAAAAATTGTATTTATTTCATTTTTAATTTATGAAATAAAACAAGTACTTCCATAATGTAGTAGAATAATAAAATTATAATTGCCCATGAAATTGTAAATCTATTGTATACAACTTGCTATTTCTTTTGCATACATAATAAATTTATCATGTAAACTTTTTTTTTGTTCTCTTCCCCCACCACCCTTGAGATGGCTACCATTAGACACAAATATGTATGTGTATATGTATATGTATATGTATATGTATATGTATATGTATATGTATATGTATATGTATGCATATGCATATGTGTATGTGTATGTGTATATGAATATCTATATCTATCTATCTATCTATATGCAAAATCATTCTATTCATACTTCTATTTAATCAATTATTTTGACTCTACTTTCAGGCTAGGTCAGTACTCAGGAACTGCTTCTAGCAACTGACCCCTTACCTGGTCCATCATGACTAAGTCCTCATTTCATAGCTCAGCTCCTCTCTTACCCTCCCACAGCCAAATTCCTGCTCTACTGTTCTGTTACTTATTGCAGTTATCCTTGGACATTTTGTTTGCATATAATTATGCACTCAATGCAGCCTCTGAGGCTGAGATGCAATGAAGTCTGCATTGATTCTCTGCTGCTTGTGTTAATTTTGGCCTAAAATTAGCACCAAGAAAACACAGGTTCTCTACCAGCCAGCGTCACACCATAGATATATAGAACAATTGATTACAACAAATGGAAAATTTTGACTACTGTGGACGAGTTCACTTGCCTTGGCAGTATATTGCCAGGGATGTATACAAAGAAGATAAGACTTTTCAGGAAATAGAGGCTCTAGAAGGAAATCACCAATGGCAGCAGGGGAAAAGGGCCTTGGGGAAGAATATCACAAGGATGAAGGGTATTTAGAATTCAGATTGGTCGAAAGAAAAAGGAAATGGGAGAGTGTAGACTAAAATACAAATGTAGGAAGGAGTACAATGTATTTCAGGTACGTGAAAAAGCTGACGATTTGCAGTTTACTGAGGGAGGAGTGGTACATAGATTGGAAAGGAAATAAAGAGAGATTAGGTAAGTTTTTGAATACCAACCTAAGAATTTGGACTTAATCTCATAAGGGAAACTTCTCTCAGAACTTTTGCCCAAATTCTACCAACAACGAGTGACCTTGTCTTACTTTGAATTTCTAAATTGCCATTTTATTACTGAGTTATAAATTTCCCTAGGCTGGTCTTTAAATATTCCATGTACACTTATCTGCTCCTGAATAAGTTTATAAGTTCCTTGTGACCAAGAATGGTATTTTATATTCTTTTTAAAAACCCTAAAACAAGAGTGTCAAACACACGGCTTACAGGCCATATGCAGCCCAGAATACTCCTGAGTGTGGCCTGAACCAAATGCAAATGAATTGGGAAATATTTAACAAAGTAAAGAAAAAGAAAGTAAAATACAGATAACATGAGAATGTGCCTTTTGAAGTCAACATGTTGTCTGAGGGGATCCTTATGTACTATTTAATGGCATCTGTTTCTGTTTGAATTTGACACCATTGTTCCAAAACAGTGTTGGGTTTGTAGTATGATTTCAATAAAGGTATTGAATTAGCCTAGAGTCATGGAAAGAACATTGGACCAGGAATAAGAAGACTTGGGTTCTTGTCCTAGCTTTGGCAATAGCCATCTGTGTGACCTTAGATAAGTCATTTTACCTGAATAGTTTTCCATTTCCCCATCTGTGGAATTAGGGAATTGAAGTAAATAATAGCAACAGATTTAATTTTAATTTTAACAGCATTCAGGCTTTAATAGCACTTTACAGTTTATAAACCGCTTTCCTCAAAACTTGATGATGATGGGCGGCTAGGTGGCACAGTAAATAGAGCACTGGCCCTGGAGTAAGGAGTGCCTCAGTTCAAATCTGGCCTCAGACACTTAACACAAAAAACTAGCCGTGTGACTGTGGGCAAGTCACTAAACCCCAATTGCCCTCCAAAAAAAAAAACTCGATGATGATGATGATGATGATGATGATGATGATGATGATGATGATGATTGTCCTTTTTGGAGAGGGGAAGGCAGGGCAGGTGTTCTATTCACTGCACCACCTAGTTGCTCCTAGAGGTACATTATTTTTAAGGAAGTAAGGAAACAAGCACTTGTTAAGCTTTTACTATGTGCCAGGGACTATGCTAAGCTCTTTATAAATGCTATCTCATTTGGTCATCACAACAACCTTGAAAAGTAGGTGCTTCCTTTAAAGCCCCTTTCATATCTATGACATCATTATTCTATGGGTAGATGATCATTTTGTGAAAATTCTTAGCCACGTTCAAGTTGCACTAATTGGTCTCTGATTTTCTTTTCAAGTTTTAGATACTAGGATCCAGTGAATTTGTTGATTTGAGTTGGTGGATGGAGAAAACAGCAAAGATAAGTTAATGAGAGCCCAGAGGACCATAAGCTCAAAATGGAAAGGCTCCTACAGGATATTTAATTGAACTCTTTAAATTATTTTATTTTCTATGTTTTACGAGAACACAGAAAGGGTAAGCGAGTTGTTCAATATCACACAGGAAGTAGGAGTCAGAGAAAAGATCTGAAATGCTGCCTTCTGAGTCCAGAATGAGCTCTCTTTATGCTGTTTCCACTGCCCCTGCTCCATTACCAACCTTCAATCTGGTCCTCTGGCTTCCAATCTTGGTGAAAATCCATAGTCTCTAGTCAGTTATAGACTTAACATTGCTGCCCATCTATTCTTGCTTTATCTTCTACCTTCTGCCTCTTATGAGGTCCTTTAGCTCCCATTCTAGGACCATGTTCTCCTGATTGCTGAAAGTTCACTATATCTAGCCAGCCCCAGATGACTCTACTGGCCTCTGACCATCATCCTGTCATGCTGATGGACAGGTAACCTTCTCTTCTTTTGTGAATACAGTAGTAATCAAATCAATTCTATCATTCCTGGAAGTGACACATTTACCATTTCTGTTATAACTCTGACCAAATGATGTCAACCCAGCCACCAACTCTCCTCAACAAATTTTTCCCTATTAAAATACAAGTCCTTGGGGTGAGGTACTCTCTTGTTTTTGGTGTGTATATAGGTATTCCTTAGCACACTATGTGGCACACACAGTATGTGGCACACACTGTTGTTCTTCAGTCATTTCAGTAATGTCTGAGTCTTCATGATCCCATTTAGGGTTTTCTTGGCCAAGATACTGGAGCAGTTTGCCATTTCCTTCTCCAGCTTACTTTACAGATGGGGATACCAAGGCAAATGTGATTAAGTGACTTGCCCAGGGTCACATAGCTAGTAAGTATCTGAGGACAGATTTGAACTGAGGTCTTCTTGACTCTAGGCCCAGCACTTCACTTTCTCTGTACTCTAACTAGGAAATCACTGGTCATCCAATAGGAAGGAAAGAAGGATCAGTGGTAGGAAGGAAACAAGTATTTATCAAGTGCTAGCTGTGTGCCAGGTAGTGTGTTAAGTACTAGCTGTCCTAGGTACATAGTAAACAATTAATGCTTTTTATTTATTCATTCATTCATATCATGATGATGAAATGCCATCACATTAGTAGGATTGATCCTATGAGGTAAAAAGGACTACTGCATTAGCAGATTCTTTCATTGACAAGTCATAAAGAATTAGGTTGATCAACATGATAGGAATAGGTTTTAGAAAATCTAGAGTTTGGATTTGATTTAATAAGACAAAGGGAGGCACTTTAAGTTTTTCATGAGGGGAAAGACTGATGATTGGGGCATTTTAGGAAGATTAATAAATGATTACATGTAGGGTAGATCAGAACAAAGCAATCCTGGAGTCAGGAAGGGTAGTTAGTACTTTAGATTAGGATATTGGCAATGGGAATGAAAAGGAGGAGACAGACAAGAAAGAAACAATACCAGGATTTGGTTCAGGTTGGATATGGATCACAAAAAAAGAGTGAAGAATGAAAAATGATTTGAAGGTTTAAAAACTGGCCAGAAAAATCGTGCTTTGGGCAGCAGTGGAGAAGAGGGGAAATACAATTTGTTAGTCAGGGAAGATAAAGATGATGTTCGGAGTTTGAGGTTGTGGCAATACAAATAAGTGGCTGTATCTTGTAGATGGCTAGAAATACAAATCTGAAAATTAAAATAAGAGGTAAATTTTCTGAAGTAGAATTGGGCAGTATAGGAAAAGAAGCAATGAGCATCTTGAAGGTGATGGGCACAACTAGAGATGGGTAAAGGGACATATTCAAAATTAAGGGGTTATTGTAGGTAAGTCAAATAAGTAAGATTTAACATTGGGGAAACTAAGGAAGGAGGGAAAGTCAAGAAAGAGGAGATAGGCAATAGGATCAAAGAGGGGATAATGTTGGCACTGAAATAAATCATCAAATATAGTTTAGAGGCCATCTCCCTCAATTTAGAGCAGTTTCAATGGACAGATAGGAATGGAAGACAGATTGGGAAGCATTAAAGGAGGGTGAGGATGGTGAGATAGTGAGGGAAGCCTTTGTAGGTCATTTATTTATGGAGTTTTCTTATCAAAGGAAATGGAAATTGGATAGAGGTAAAAGTAGTAACAAGGTCAAATTAAACTTTTGGAAAACAAGAATACAGTTATGTGTAATTGAAGGCAAAAGAGAAAGATTAAATGATTCTAGGTTGGAAAGAGAAAGCAAAATATTTAAAAAGTCTCTTTTCTATGCATTTGCTTTATTTCCTTATTGCTGTTTAACTAGCAAATATTCCTTTCTCCATCTTAAATTCTTTTGGAGGTTAAGCTAGCATCACTCCTGCCTATATTTAATATATGAATCACACAGGAAATGAGCTTAGAGGGATTTGTGGCAGCTTACCTTTTTCCTTGACCAATTGAATTCAATTCTGTTCAATATTTATTAAACACTTTCTATGTCTCAAGAGCTATGATAGATGCTGGGAAGGTAAAGACAATTTCTGCTCTCAGGGAGCTCATTCTTTTGCTGGGGATACACAACATGGGCACAGATGAGGAAATGTAATTACTCAACGAGTAATTTCAGGGGAGAGAGAGAACATTAACAACTAGAAGGATCAAAAAAAAGTATTGTACAAGAAGTGGCTGAATCTGGAAGGAAATGGCAGTTTTAGGAAGTAGAGCTGAGCAGAATGAATATTCTAGGCATGAGGAAGAACCTGAGCAAAAGCATGTATATAGGGAATGGTGTGTTGGATTCAGGGAACAGCCCTTAGGTGAGTTTGACTGGAACCTAGAATGTTTGGAGGCAGGGCAGCAAAAAGTAGTGGATGGAACATTGACTTTCTGAAGTAGAATTGGGCAATATAGGCAGGATGACTTGGGTTAACTTCTCACCTCAGACAATAACTGACTGTATAATGAGTAGAGACAGTACTGGATGTGGAGACAGGAAGACCTGGTTTGAAATCCCACTTCAGATATTTAACTACTTAGGTGACTTCTGGGCAGGTTGTACAGCCACTTTTTGCTCCAGTTTTCTTATCTGTTACATGGGGGGATTAGGCTTTGATGGCCTCTATTGTCCCTTTCAGATAGAAATCAATGATCCTATGAACCTATGAATAAAGGGGCATACTTTGAAATTAGTCTGTTGAAGTGGGTGGGAACCAGTTTGTGGAAGATTATAAATGCTTGGCTTGAAATATAACTTTTCCCCAGATCCCTTCCTCCCTCTACAACAAGGCAATTCTGCCCCCATTATCTATGCTTTGGTATCATACCTTCAATATGGAAAAAATGACTATGTTGGAGGAAATATCAGGAACAGTGAGAATTTTCCTTTCTCTGTACTCTAACTAGGATACCACTGGTCATCCAATAGGAAGGAAAGAAGGATCAGTGGTAGGAAGGAAACAAATATTTATCGAGTGCTAGCTTTGTGCCAGGTAGTGTGTTAAGTGCTGGGAATATAATTATAGGCAAAAAGAAAGATGATTCCTACTTTCAAAAAGCTTACGTTCTAATGGGGAAAGGTAACAAACAAGACAGAGGTGAAAAGGGTAAGTGTTGGGGAGGGAATGGGCTATGGCAAGGAAGGGGAACATCAGGCTTCAAGGCCACATGTGGCCCTCTAGGTCATCAAAGGTGGCCCTTTGACTATATCTAAACTTCACAGAACAAATCCACTTAATAAAAAGGCCATATGTGGCCTGGAGGTCACAGATTTCCCACCCTTGGGTTATGGTTTTTAAGTCTAGAAGCCAAGTATTGGCCTAGAGGAAAATGATGGTATAGAGCATCACATGACTTAAGATTTAGACCTCTAGTTCCATCAAAAGAAATTGCATTCACTATGGAAACCTTTGAATCAGATTTATAGTACTTCAGAGCAGTGCTATTGGCCACTAGGGAAGGCAGTGAAAATTGAGTCTGTCCACAATAATCTTCTATAATAATAGTATGTGGTACTCTCTTAGTCTGTTGATGGACCAAATTTGTACAGAGGACTAGAATGCAGTGCCCTAGATCTTCAAAAAGATGAGCACCTGCTTAAAACAATGAAGAACTTAATTCTTGGCTGTACTTAGGGGCTTTAGCAAAAATGCTAGTTCATATTGATGATGGACACTGTTTTCTGCTTCTGTGTTGGGAATGTAAATTGTCTCAAGTGGATTTTGTTTGTGGAATTTTCCTCTATAGAATCATTGACATCCTTTCTGAAGTGACAGAAAAGTATGAATCAGTCTTTAAATGCATGGTCGTTACTAGTTTGAACTGAAACCCTAGAAAGATGAAATTATATATACACCATACATAGCTGGGGTGACCTGAGCCAAGGAAATAATAGAAATTATATTTGGAAGAGGCACTTTTTTGGCTTCTCAAGTAGCCCACCCTCATCAAGGGAGTATTGTTCCCTATAGTATACAGGAGTTTAGTTTTTTTGCTTTTGTCCAGTAAAGATTTAACAGACAAAAACAATGGGCCTTTCCATATTTCCTTTGGGGTTCATTTCATATAGACTGAAGAGCTTAGTGGCCATTTTCTTATGATTCAACTTTTAGTTTCTAGAACTCAAAAGCTGGAACATATTTTCAAGGTCACAATTTACTTTTAACACATAGAAATGAACTCATCTTTTGAATTTAGAAAATTGGACAAAAATCTGGAAAAGCAAATTTAGAGAATTAAAGAATATTTTTTCACTGACTATATGACTTCTTCAAGTCTCTTGATTTCACTCTAAAGTGTATTTTCATTTTATTGTTTTTTTATTTTTAGCGTGGGTCTGTGATCTCACAGGTATAGGGACCTCCTGGTGTGGAGACCCACACTACTTTGGATTAGCATCCTGAGTGAAACTGAGTGATGAAGAGTTTCTTGGGCACTGAAATGTTACGTAACTTGTCTGTAGTCATACAGTTTTGTATGTCAAAGTTACAATTGGATCCCAGGTTTTCTTGATTCCAAGGGCTGATCTCTTTCTACTAGACCGCATTGCTTCTCATTTGATCTATCTTGTAAATGGAATTCATAACATCCATTAGAAAAAGCCATTTTTTTCTGCTAGTGTATGAAAATAGCAATAAAAATATTAGAAAGAAACCCTAGAAGCCAATTCAGGCTTGATGTCAGGAAAAACAAAGCCTAATATGGGAAATACTGAGTTCCCCCTGATTGGATATCTTCAAGTAGAGACAGGATGACTTTGTTTATGTTACAATGAAAATTCTTTTTCAGGTCAGTATTAGTTTGAACATATCAATGGACATCTGTCTACTTAAGTAATTTCAAAAACTCTAAAATTTTGAGATAACACCTTTCTAGCAGAAGAAGGAGATAGTACCAAACAGAGAACCCTTGAAACATGAAAAGGCTTGCTAGCCACTGAACCCTAGAAGCAAGAATTGAGGTAGAAAGAAGGCGTTCTGAAAATATAGGTATGGTTCAAAAGTTGGAAGAAACTAACAGTTTCAGAGACTGCAAATCTGGTGATAGCAGAGGGTACAATTTCATCAGGAGCAACAGAGTGTGGTGTTGTTTAGTCATTCAGTTGTGTCTGATTCTCTATGAACCCCTGGACCATAGCATTCGAGGCCCTTCTGTCATCCACTATTTCCTGAAGTCTGTTCAAGTTCATGTTTGTTGCTTCTCTGACACTATCTACCCATTTCATCCTTGGCCATCCCCTTCTTTTTTTGCCTTCAATCTTTCCCAACATCAGGGTCTTTTCCAATGAGTCCTGCCTTCTCATTATGTGGCCAAAGTATTTAAGCTTTAATATAATGGCTTTACCAGAAAATAGCACTAGTCCTGCAGTACCAGAGATAAGAATGAACTCGAGAGATATGCTCTGGCCAAACATGTTTCCCATTTGTATGTACCTCTGCACATATGCCCTTGAATATGTGTTCACTATAACTATAATCTCCCCCCCTAATATCTGGGCACAGGCCTCATGGGTTTCCCACGTGTGTCCCTAGTCATGTATTCCCTAGATGTAATAATTTTTCTCATTGGTGGTATATGTATTTTGGGAGACCATACACTTGGTTTATTTGGGAAGTGTTCTCTTTCTATTTGCTTACTATCATCTTTCTCAAAATATTGAAGAAGAGCAAAAACCAAAACATCTTTTTTTTGTCCTTTCTTCATCAAATAGCTCATTCTAAGCTTCAGCATACCTGACATATTCTTGCAGAACTGTTTCGTGTTTTCATATTTCTTTTTTGTTGTCTATTTTTTCTGCCATCTTCTGTACTCTTTAAAAATTGAAGTTGCTTTGTGAATTCTCTCAATTCATGTCGGTCACTTCAGAATCTATTTTTTTTCCTCCTCATTAGAATTGTTTCCCTTTGTATCTATAGAAGTTAATTCTCGAGAGTTTTCTGTTCCACTGTGGCTGACTTCTACAGAATTTTAGTCTACAGTCTCCTTCTATCCTTCCTGTGACCCTGTTTTTCCCAAATCCAGGTGCACTTCACACTATTCCTGGATCTCCTCTTTTTCCCTCTATCACTCTAGGAATTTGAAATCTCTTATAGTTCCCATCATTTTTGTCCAACCAACTCAAATTTAGAGAGAATTAGTTTCAGAATGGAATTTCCAACCTTTGGTTTCTCTGCCTTTGGAAAGATTAAATAATCATCAAGGA
Source organism: Pseudochirops cupreus (assembly GCA_028627135.1). Lineage (NCBI taxonomy): Eukaryota > Metazoa > Chordata > Mammalia > Diprotodontia > Pseudocheiridae > Pseudochirops > Pseudochirops cupreus. The sequence continues at coordinate 358,425,146 of CM053580.1, read as the reverse complement.
AAATTAAGATATTATTAAGTGCTATGGTTTTGACAGAGACAGAGAGAGAGAAAAAGATAGAGAGACAGAAGCAGACAGAGAGACAGAGACAGAGAGACAAAGACAGAGACAGAGACAGAGATAGAGAGAAAACTGCTAGAGATATCTGGATAATGGGTCCTTCATAATTACACTATTGTGAATCTATTCCAGACTTTTGATCTGTTTTCCACTGTCCTCTTCTATTTCCACTTTCTGTCTAGGAAGTCTGTATTATTCTTTGATGACAAAATTGCTTTTGTTTTTCCTTCTATGGATCTTCACTCAAATGCTTTCAGCTATTCTTTCTTTTTCTCTATCAGTAGTTGTCCCTTCTCTCTCATTTCTACTCCACTGGCCTATTCTTCCAGGTTAGAGAGAATTAGATCCAGAATAGAATTTTCCCTTGTTGCCATGCTTTGGTTTCTGAATTTCCTTATTTGAGTGTATCTTCTTAATGCACAATGTGTTTTTACTTATTTTTACCTATCCTGTTTCTTTTGAATAATGCATACCCATATTCCAGTTATAGATTTTATGCTATCAAAACTCAGGGACACTTTTGTTGTAGTGGTGGTTGTTTTTACTATACTGTGATTTCATTGATTATAGGGAAATTTAGGTGAGGAAACTACCTCTACCAACATAGATCTATAACTATTTCAACTTGTATTTGTAGAGAGTTGCCTGGGGCACTGAAAGATTATGTAACCTGATATCACACCATGTGTCAGAGATGAGACTAGAACTTACATCTTCTTGACTCTGAGGGTCCCTCTGTAGCCACTATATCCTGAGGCCTATGTAAAGTAAAATTGGTCTCCAGAACTAGGCCCCACTAGTTCACCTTGTTTATTGCTTGTACTTTATTCATCTGGATAAAGACATTTGAAGCTGAGTTTCTTTACTGGCTCCTTTCTTGGATTTATCTCCTGGGATGTTCTGAATATCTTACTAAAATTTTCCCCCCTTAACTGTAGTTTTTTCTTGTACGGTTTTTAGCTCAATGTGTATACACAAACAATTCTGTCCCTCCTTCACACCCTTTTTAGCTTAAGACTTTTTTGACTAGGTTAGCAAAACAGAAGACAAATCAATTCTTACCGGTCTTTGTAAGTTGAGCATTATCCTTGGCCAGGATACTGTTCTATATTTTAAGCAGTGGTCCAGAAATCCAAATTAAACTCTCAGAAACCATCCCTTAGTTTTTCTTCTTAGCTTGCAGCCACCTAATAAGTATATACTGATAGTTCTTCATATAAGATATGAATCACCACACTCAAAGACCCAAACCAGGTTAAGATTATTTGTGATTTTTCAATTCCTTATGTCTAGAGCTTGACTCTAGTCCTTTGTTCCAGGTTTTTGTTGCCATTTAGTCATTTTGGCTGTGTCCGACTCTTTGTGATCCCATTTGAGGTTTTCTTGACAAAAACACTGTAGCAGATTGCTATTTCCTTCTCCAGCTCATTTTTATAGATGAGTTAACTGAGGCAAACAGAATTAAGTATCTTCCCCAGGGTCACACAGTTAGCGTCTGAGGCACATTTGAACTCAGATCTTCCTGACTCTCAGACCCCTCCTCTCTCTACTGAGCTACCAAGCTGCCCTTGGTCCAGAGAGCTACCACATTTATGGCTAGAAAGGTCTCAAGATCCTTTGGTCTCTATATTAAAGAAAAGGAGGGAAGAAGGCAAAACTTAAATTCTCTTATATGAAGCCAAACCAAGACAGAATTCTACATTTCAATGTTTTGCTCCAAATTCCTGCCTTTATTATTTTTATGTGGCTAGGAAAAAGTTTCCAAGATTTGATCGGTCATACAAATAAATAGAATTTCAACTGTGTAAAGGCATAGACTATAATTTTTATCTTTGTCTTTATATTTCTAATGCTTTATATAGTGCCTTGTACAATGTAGAAACTTAATGAATGTTGTTATTGTTTATTGAGGTTCATTCCATTTGGAACTCTAGAGCCATAAATTGAATTGATTGACCTTGTGCTTTCAAGTTCCAAAACAATGCAGAACCTTCCAGAAAAAAATCTAGAACCACTCTAAAGAGGTTGACCTGACCATTCACTTAGGAAAAAAGCTAATGAGTAAAGATATCTATTGACTGATTACTGATTGAATTTTTGTAAGGAGATAAAGATGATAAATAGTCTCCAAAGTGAAGGAGAATGAAGGGAAGCATGCAACCTTGCCTTTTAGCAATTGCCAAGTCCTTTTCAATTGTAAATTTCCCATGGAAACTAAACCCACCTTTTAAAAACATCATTCCATTGGTGTTGCTATGTGACAGCAAGACTTGGAATACAATGATCTTAGAAAAATTAAAAATTAATTTCATATAAAAGAGCAGGGGAATGGTACAAGGTAGTTGCAAAAAAGTTGTAAAATATAATCAACAAGGAACATAAAAAATAATAGGAATAAAAGATGCCATGAAGAGATTATATGATAGGAAGAAAAGATGGGCTGTTCACATTCCAAGGGAGAAGGATCACAGATAGACTATCCAAAGCAAGCTAACAGTATCCTCTCAAAGTCTGGTGAAAGAGAGAAAGGCCTCTCTATTGTGAGGTATACTCTCTGTGGTGAACTTATGGGAGGAAATGACAAGAATCTTATAGGACTGGTGAGCAGGGTTGAAGAGAACTTTCAAATGAATAAGATTACAGATCCATTTGAATATTAAATTGAATTAATTAAAATTTTGGGAAACAAATGTTACTCTATCTCCTAGCACCTAACACAATGATCTACACATTCCAAGTACTTAAAACTTGTCTGATGAATGAAAAATTAATAAATGAATGAATTTAACCAATTTGCTCTACCCAATATGACTATTGAATTCTGTACCAGCTGTAGCCATTTCATAACTTTATATGTCAGTTGTTGCACTTACAATACCAGTAATAATAAAGACATAATACATAGATATAACTGGTTGCTGGAGCTTTATTTTAAGTCTGTTTTTATTTTCTCCTCATTAAAGGAGGCCTGCTATGTGCTAGGTACTATGTTGAGTGCTTGAGACAAAAAGAGGCAAAAGGATATCCCTACCATCAAAAGGTTTACAATACAAAAGGGGAGATTCCATACAAACAGATATATACAAAGCAAACAATATGCAGGATGCATGGGAAATAATTAACAGAGGGAAAGCACAAGAATTCAGAAGAGTTTGAGAAGGCTTCCAGTAAAAGACAGGACTTTAGTTGAGACTTAAAGGAATCAGGAAAGATCAGCAGGCAGAACAGAGGAGGGAGAGCATTCCAGGCTGGAGGACAGCCATTGAAAATGCCTGGAGCTCAGAGATCATGTCTTGTTCATGGAATGAAAGAAAACCAATGTCACTGGGATTGAAGAGTATGTGTTAGTAAGGTACAATAAGATTGAAAAAGTAGGAAGGGGCTAGGTTATGAAGGACTTTGTGTTACTATTTGCAGTATTATATATGTTATGTATGTGTATATATGTATGCATAGACATATACAGTGTTATATGTTTGTATATCTAGTATATGTGTTTGTATATCTATCTGTATAATAGAATGTAATCTTTACATAAAGCATATGTATGTATGAGCAGATATATACGTGCATACATACACATATATATACATATATACATATACATGTATATATATATGTACATGAAAACTTCAAAAATCTACATTTGGATTAATTTTTTAAATAATAGAGCTTGGGCTAGAAATCATGTTTCAGGACTCCTGGTCTAGTGAGAAAAAAAGAGGCCAAAACAAGCTATAAAGAATAATGAGAAATCAAATTCAACTATGTGTTTATTTTCCCTTAGGATTCAGAATAGTTGTTTTCTAACAAATTTCTGTGTAGCAAATCTCATTTTATACTGGCTTTTTTTTTTTTTACTATAAAATCACACACGGAGTTCAAATCACAGGACTTAGTATTGAAGGAACCATCCATTTAGTCTAGCTTCCTTATTTTACAGAGTGGTAGAATAAGACCCAGAAGGAATAAATGATTTGGATAAGGTCACAGAACAATTTAGTAGCAGGGCATGGATAAGAAACTAGGCCTTTTTGCTTTTTCTACTACATCAAGCTTCTTTTCCTTAAATATGTTTCTTCATATACTTTTGGCTTAAGCATTCCATGAACCTATAGTAAAATAATGCAATTTAAAATTATACACCTAAAAATAACATATGATACATAGTAACACTCAAAATTACAAGATACCAGTATTTAACCAGAGTTATTTTTACATTTGATATGAGTGTTTAAAAGATAGAAGGAAAAAGAATAAGGATTTTATATACCCAGAATGCAATAGATTCAAAATGTCGGTCAGGTCAGTTCCCAGGTAGAAATGGGTGGCAAATTTTAAGTGTGTGGCCAGGATGGGCAAAACTTTCCTTCAGGGTCTGGAGATTTAGGTAACAAAAAAGAATCAAAGTTATCCTGGTGTAATGATACTGGGATTTGAAGATCTTCCATGCCCCTTGAACTTGCTGATATAGAAGGAAGGGGTGGAGCAAGAAAATGTGGGAGCCAAGCTAGCATCTATGCCACGGTGACTGGAAGCAGTGGCAGCGGTGGTGGTTGAGGTACAAACTCCTTTTTCTTTGAGCCAGCCAGAATCTCTGCTAAGGACTCCTGCTGAGGACTGCCAGGGACAGGAACTGTGGGGGGCCAGAGCTGCTGGCAACAAGCTGCCTGGACACTGAGAGCCTGAGTGAGGACAGGAGGATCTTTTCTGGAGGTAGCCGGTCCTGTTTTGAAGGCTTGAGAATGTGGGTGTTTAGTACATTAACTACATGTGCCAACTTCATAACCACTGTGTTGGCTTTAACTTTCTGGTTTTGGGACTCAGTTTTCTGGTATTTGAATAAATGCTCGAGCTATATTTCCGATGTAGAGAGCCTGTTACATTTTGTGATTAATATCCATATCAGCATACTTATAGTTACTGTAGGCATAGTGAATACTGCATTTTGATACACCTGGGTCTCAGCAGCAGGTCACTAAGTCTGACAGAGGGTATGAACAGAAGGTGAGATCTAGACTAACTGTGGAGAAGAGAGAGGGAATGTTGGTGGAGGAGTGGGTACAGAATAAGAAAGTATTGTCCTTCATTAGGAAGCAGGTTCCTGATGTAAGGCAGGGGAATTTAGAAATCATGTCTCTGGGCTCCTGGTTTAGTGAGAAACAAGAGGCCAAAGTAAGCTATAAAGAGTAATGAGAAATCAAATTCGACTATGTTGTTATCTCTTAGGATTTAGAACAGATGTGTTCTAGCAAATTTCTGTGTAGCAGGAGGAATTTAAACTTGGGAGGAAGAGTAACAAACAGGGAAGGGATTCTATAACCAAAGTTCAGAGAAAACATTAAGTTCCCTGGTTGTTCTTTGTCTAATTCTAAGTCCTAAGTGAAAACTTGTGACTTTTGTAAATAAACAGATCGATTTCAATCAAAGTGAGTAGAAGAACAGGTGAAGACATAGATATGCAAACCATATAAGGGAATGAGAATTTAAGACAGTATGTAGTAAATCATCAATCAACTTAGATTAAAACAAAACTAAACAGTGAAAACCCAAACAAACCAAGTATGAAATGTGGAAGCAAAAGCATATAATAAGAAAGAATATGTGCATATATATGTACATACACACACACACACATATATATGTATATATATATACATATATATGTATATATATGTAGGGGTTCAGTCCTTTAAGAAGATTGCTAGGAATGCTACAGCTGAGAAAAAGCTGAGGCTGGTAATAGATGATAAACTCAACAAAAAGCAATTTTTAAAGCTGTAAATGAGACAGGTTAAAGAAGGGATAAGATGGCTGATTAGAGTAGATGGGAAAATGAATACAGATAGTGAAAAGTCTGAACCACTCAAATTATTTTTTGCTTCTATTTGTATGGAGAATTATCTTTGTACTGGACTGGACAAGCAACACTTATAATAAAGAGCTGAAAATCATAATAAATGAAAACACTGGGCTACTGCTCAATGAGTTCCAGTCACCTGGACTAGAAATTGTAACCCTAAGCAGTGAAAGAACAGTGGATGCTGCTGCTGAGCCACTCTCAGTTACCTTTGAAACATAATGAGGCATTGAAGAGAAGGTTAAATGGTTTCCTTTTTTTTTTTTTAAGAATTCTAAAACCTGTAGGTTAGGGAACTTTATTTCAATTCCAAGAACAATTCTAGAATGTCTTATTAAAGGGATAATTTTTGATAAAAGATATAAGAAAAAAAACCCCACATAATGTAGTCAAATAGCCACTGGACACTTCCTGGGCAGTGTCTCATGGTTAAATCCCACTGTCCTATTAGTTCAATTAAGATGCACAGTGGGTAGAGTATCAGGCCAACAGTTAGGAGGACCTGAGCTCATATCTGGCTTCAGATATTTACTAGCTGTGTGAGCCTGGGCAAGTCACTTAACTTTGCCTCATTTTCTTCGTCTATAAAATGAAGTGGAGAAGAAAGGTAACACACTGTAGTATCTTTGCCAAGAAAATCCCAAATGTGCTCACTAAGAGTCAGACACAACTGGAATGACTGAACACCAAAAGTAGATTACCTAGATGTTGATAAAGCACTTGATGAAGTTGCTTATGCTACTCTTCTAGAAAATGTGGAAATGTGGAGTGAGGTGATCATACAAATGAATACTGCAGTGTGAGTTTATGGAACTGAAAATATTTAACTCAAGGGGGAAGAAAGATGTGGGTCTCTGTTGACTTTGTTGAGTTCCTCAAGCAGCCTATGAGGGGGAAACTATTTATGCAATGTGGGCATATCCATTGGGACTTTGCTGATAAGACACAAATAATTCCTGTGATTGGGGATGCCTCCAATATGAGAGACTGAGGCTCAGGGGATGGGCGTATCATAGAAATCTTCATGGTCTATACAAGTTAGCTAACAGATGAGCTCTTTCTTTCTTTCTCAGACTTTTTCTCTGCTTCTCTGTCTCTGCCACTGCCTCTGCCTGTCTGCCTTTCACTTTCTCTTAGACTTTGAGAAGCCATACCACAGCATAGCAAACTTGACTTGCATTCTGGCGTAGGTGTAAAACCCTCTTCCCATGTGCTATCTGTTTGGAGCACTTGACAACTTGATTGAAGCAGAGAGCAGAGCTAGATAGGTGCTTATGTGTAGATAGACTGAGAGGAGAAATCCTGAGAGTATTCTAGCTCAAGATGGTAGCAAACTATGGCACTGACAGATTTTCTTCAGAGGTACACAGTAGTGAGTGCTCATTCAGACCAAAAGAGAAGTTTGTGGACAGTGCTTTTGAACCTTAGCTCCTGTGTAGAGAAGTGGGAATTTTTAAATTCTTAGGGTACGCAGCTCTAGAATCTAGGCCAGTGGTTCTCAACCTTCCTAATGCCACAACCCTTTAATACTCTTATATGGGCGTGGGCAGACCCGCCTGGAGACTGATAGGTGAGTGGTGTCTCGGTTCCTAAGATCATCGGAAATATGTGTTTCCAATGGTCTTAGGCGACCCCTGTGACCCCTGTGAAAGGATCATTCGACCCCCAAAGGGGTCACAACCCATAGGTTGAGAACTGCTGGTCTAGGCAATCTCATTGTTCAATATCTGAATGATTGAATTTGAAGCTGGGATTTAACCATGAGACGTTGCCCAGAAAATAACTAATGACTATTTGAGTACATTATGATTTTTTTTCTGTGTCTTTTTATGGGTACCTATGGCTTCTTGGTATATTTTGTAATTTTTACAGGGTGAAATAAAGGCTGTTCTGTACCCAATATACATTTGGAATATTGACTACTCATCTGGGAACTTGAGTCTAGACAAGAGCTATACCTTTAGTATATTAAGAGAATCTATTAGGAGAAATACTAGCTTGAGGCAATAAGTCAAATAGAGAAAATGGATTCATTCATTCTTGGGTTCAATCCCTGGGGTAAAACCTAGAATATTTAGCAGCCAGTGTAGACTGAGTTACAGGTTACAGGTACATTTATAGATTCCTAGGGTTTGGTGTTGGAAGAAAGATTAAAGATCACCCATCCCAATTTCCTTATTTTACAGAGAAAGAAGCTGAGTCCTAAAGAAGAGAAGTGACTTGGACAAGTCATGCTTGGAGGATTAATTGTAATTCCACCATTTTTCATGTGAAATAAAAGAAAATTATTTGTGAAGAAAAAAATCTAAAATAAAATGGAAGTACTCTTCCATTTCTAAAAATATAAGATATTAAAGTGATATGAGTTACTAGCAAGGTTCTGTGACCTCCAAAATGGATATACTTGAGAGAATAGGGGAAAGTTCAGGATATGTCAAGGCCACAGTTGTGAACCTAGGAACAAAATAAAAATCAGCACTATTGGTGTTTTCCCTGACTAAGATCTCAAGCATTTTTGACACATTAGACTTCCTCAGGGATACACATATATAATGCAGGGACATGTATGACACAGGGAAAACAGCCAGTCACAAACTGTTCCATGAAGAGGTTTCACCTGGATCACTATTTCTCACTCCTTTCAAAACGAAAATCTTCACAAAAGAAGTTGGATGGGCCAACCTAAAAAGTGCCAGCCTAGAAGTTTAACTTGTCCCTATTTCTGCTTCTTTCCATGGAGTGCAGGCTGTCTCTTTCAGAGGGGAGAGAGGATATTGCTCAAAGACACTACTTGTTGTAACCCATATCTCGGCTGGTGTGATTTCTTTCATGTGGTAGCAGTGTTAGAAGAAAGAGAAAGGAAAAATTCCTAGTAGTCTATCAATGATGTGGAAGACTACTGAAGGAAAAAATATTAATTTCATGGTCTCTCTTTTTCTCTTTGGTGGATCATTGCAGATTACTGTGCCTAAATGAAGGAATTGGGTTTGCATTTATTTATTAATTTTTCAAAGATAAGCATCGTGAGACAAATGAAGCATTGGAATCCCTGGTTGATGTTTGCAGTGATATCAGTTTTGTTACTGCTGATAGAAAATGCATGTGTATCTACATTCAATAGGTCAATATTGTTCATACCTGGCACTATGTGTCAAACAAAATGTATGGTATGTGTGAATTTTGTCACTGCTAAATCAAATGAGACAAATTGTGAAGTGCTTTAAACCTTGGAATATTATATAAATATCACCTATTTATTAAACTGGAAAACAAGGATTTTATTCATACTCATGGACAACAAGAGCTGGTGGATATTTATAGGACTCCATAATAATGTCCGTATTTCCTCCTTATTGCTGAATTACGTTCGTGCTCATTTAAACAAAACCGTCCAGCAAGTTGGAAAGCAATCTGACAATTAAAATGCGGAGAGATAATAGATCTTTGTGCTTCCTGTATGCTATATTGTTTAGCTTTCATAGTTTATTTTGTCCTTCCCGCAGTGTTATTAATCATGTTTTCTCATTTCTTTTCACTGCCGGGATTTGACAAGGATTTTCTTTCACCTTGAAAAACTGCACATACTGAAGAGTGGCTTTGCCATATTCCTGTGGATTAACACACCCTACTGAGTAGAGGCAAATTGTTTTCTGCTTAGTCCTTTTTTTTAAAGAATGGTTTTCAAATTACAGGTTTGATCTCTCTCTTGGTATTGAAAGATCATAAACAAATACGTTTTTCATGTTATTTTTCTTCAGAAAGCTTTTATGATTTTATTCGAGACACCTGGACTAATTCAATAAGCAATGGGCCATAAGGCAGTAAGCTGATACACTATTAATTTTTATTGCCAGAGTTTCTTCCTCTATACCATTCTAGCTAGAGATGTTATTCACATTTTTATGATTTTACTGGCAAACTTGATAAAAATCCAATCCATAACTCTTCTTGTGAACAACTAGATATCATAGATATTAAAGCAAAGGGAACAACTACAAAAAAAAATAAGCAGAAGGCCCAGTTCATTAAATGAAAAGTCTTTGTGGAAAAGTGAAAGCCATCTTGAGTAGAATACGGCTCAATAGACCAAGCAGCAGACTACTATTGGGGAGCTTTAACTATAATTCCATGTCTAATTTACTATAAGATCACGTAGGACATTCAGACTTTTTTTTTGCCTACCTGCAAAATAAAGATTCTAATTCTGAGTGACCTAAAGAATAGCTACTTAAAATGAATTTGATCTTGGGGTTGTTTATTTAGAGCAGAAACGCCTTGATCACAAAAATAGAATGGCCAGATTGCTTTTGAAATGTTAGTGGAGAACATTTGACATACCAAATAAGTCCAGCTCTCCAGAATATTATCGCCTATCTGGTTTTCTGCCTAGCTACCCTGCTAACTGTTGGTTATGGAGGAATCTCCAGTTTTGGTGTTTACATAGACCAATAATCAATGAAAAGATGAATGCCCCTTATTTCTATGATCCACATTTTGGATAAAAGAAGCATATTAATCTAAATGATTATTATTTTAACAGCTGGGAGGGTCCTTAGAAACCATCTGTTCCAAAGCCCTCTTTTACACATTTGGAAAGTATAGAGAAGTTAAATACGTGGAAAAACATGATAAGGCAGTTAGATGGTAGAGTATATAGAATGCCAGGCCTGGAGTTAGGAAGACTCATCTTCCTGAGTTCAAATCTGGGCTTAGACACTTACTAGCTATGTGAGTCTGGGCAAATCGTTTAACTCTGTCTACTATTTTTTTAATCTGTAAAATGATTTGGAGAAGGAAATGGCAAACCACTCCACCATCTTTGCCAAGAAATCCTCCAATGCGGTCACAAAGAGTCAGACACAGCTAAAATGACTGAACAACAACAACAACAACAAAGATAATACAGGGAATATATGTCAAAGGTGGGGTTTAGATTTAAGCTTTTTGAAGGGAATCGTCTAGTCACTTCAATTCAATATTTATCAACTTCCTATTATGTGTAAGGCATGCCATACTTATTCTATAAATATATTGACATATATTGATTACGGTTCTACTGAATACCAAGAACTGTACCTGGAACAATGAAGAAACAAAGATTACACACAAAGTATTGTATAATATGTGAATTTATTATACATAGTATATACTTGTAGGGGAGGCTGTCTTCCATATGTAGTATGTAGTGTTGCATATGGCTTGCAGGAAGGCAATGATAGATATCTTGAACCTTTTGTCTCACCACCTTTCTCCAAGGGAGATTTTAATTCCTGACAGGAGGGGAAGCAGAAGGTTGGGTGAAGAGGTTACCACTCTGATGTGCTCAAAGACGGGGATACCAGGCTAGAATTATGTTACTCTGCTCCTTTAAATATTATTAGTTTAGAGGACTTAGTTTTTGGGTTCGAGTTAAACTTCTGATCTCCATTTATTGCTGGGGCAAGGTGTTCCTCAAGCTATATATACAAGGCTTCATTTTCTTCCTGGAAAATACCAGCACTACCATGAACACAAATAGGAAATAGCAAAGAACTGCACTTATCTGAATCGTAGCTAAACAGAAAGCAGAAAAGACATAAATAAAAGATTGTATACCAGACAATACTGCATGAAGATGCTCTCACATTGGGAGCAAGGTAACTTAACTCAATCAAGAGAGTCCCAGATCTTGCCCAAGGGGAAATTCCTTGAAATCTCTATTCTAGCAAGCTTGGGGTAGGGATGATAGAGCTTGCCAAGTCCCCTCATATTTTTTCTTTTCTCACTTTAGCAATCTGAAGTGGGATGGCATTGTCCATTTTTTTTTCTTTTGGAGCTAGAAGCTGGAAGAACCCAAAGGGGCTGGAGAACCTGAAGGGACCAGATAGCTCTCCTCTACTGATCTCACCAATACCACACACCTCTTGAGACATGGGTCACTGATCTCCATTAATGCTGTGGGGCTTGGGTTACAAAACGTATATGAAAATCCATGTTCTTTGCCCTCAAAAAGCTGAAATTCTTGTTAGGGAGACAAGATCTATACACATAATCTGCCTCAGAGGACTGTAAGGGGAGATATGCAAAATGAAACAATGGACTATAAATGTGAACCATTATATGAGTGACAAATAATTAAAGATAGAAATTAAAGAGCTATCACAAATTATTATATGATTGCTTGAAAAATGAATGGTGGTGATTTTTGTTGCTGTCATAGTCAGTTGTCATAGTAAATAGAGCACCAGACATGGATTTAGGAAGATTTGAGTTCAAATCCAGTCTTAAACACTTACTATGTGACCCTGGGCAAATCACTTAACCTTGTTTGCCTCAGTTTCTTCATCTGTAAAATGACTATACAGGCAATAAATATAAAAATTAAGAGGAGGAAGAGAAGAGAGTCTGGTTGGTGCATTGGAAAAAGCACTAGATTGCAAGTCAGGAGGCACAGTTGTGCTACTAAGCAGATACATGACTTTGCATAAGCCACTTTAATTTCTAGGTCTCAGTTCTCTCAATTGTAAAATGAGTGGGTTATATTAGATGATTTATTAACTGCCTGGCAGTAAATTCTATGATTGTCCTGTAATTTTAGTTGGATCCTAAAAGATGCTTAGGTTTGAGAGGTTTGGAAAGCGAGGCATGGAGGATTGTAGGTAGTGGGAATTGTTCTAACGAAAGTGAAGAAGGGAATATGTACACACACATATAATATTCAAAAGATAGCAAGTTGACTAGCTTGGCTGTAGAATGGGGATATAGGAAAAGAACATCAGGTTGGGTAGGTTGGAACTGAGTTGTTGAAAATTTTGAATATCAGTCTAATTAATTCGTACTCTATTTGGTAGACAATGAGCATTCACTGAACATTTCGGAAGAGGTGAATGACATGATCAAAGGTTCATTTGGGGGGAATTGAAATACCCTGTGATGATATACAAGACCGAGGCAGGGAGATCAGTTTGCTGGCATGATGTGGTAAAGATCTAAATTAGCATGGTGGTTATGGGAATGCAAATAAAGGAACAGATGTGACAAACTTTGGAAGGATTCTCTAAAAGGAATTCCTGACTAATTGGATTTGGGGATCAAGAGGATTTAAAAATTACTCTGGGGTTTTGTGCTTGGTTCATTTGGAAGAATGGTAAGTCATTAGCAGAAAACAGGAAGTCAAGAGATAAAACTAGTTTTGGGTAAAAGTAAGTTTAGCTCTAGACTGAGATTTGAACGTAGGTCCTATCAAATTAGGTCTTTTTATCCCTGCCAATATGATGCCTCCCAATGAGCTGTCTAAAGAAACAGTGAGTTTCCCCTCACTGGAGATCTTCATGAAAAGACTAGAAGGATTTCTTAGGGATTAAGTAGAGGGGGCAATTCATCTTCATAGAGGATGAAGTTTAGACTTCTAAGACCCTCTTCCAGTTCCGAGATTTTATGAATTGAAGCATCTGTGAGAGGCAGAGGTAGGGTGGTGTTGTAGAAAGAGATTTGGCTGTGAAAATCGGGATTCTGGGTTCAGAAAATCTGGGTTCAAGATTTGCCTCTGACACTACCAGTATAATCCTGAGCGAATTGCTTAACCTCTCAGTGCCAAGGGACATTATACCAGACAGCTAAAATTATAAGAAGCAAAGACCATGCTGACCTGCATTGGTAGATGGAATTTCCTTATTCTGGAGTTCCTTTTATTATTCCAGTGAAATCACAAAATCTGGTCTATATTTGCCCATGCATTTGTGAAAGGCAGCATGACATAATGAATAGTGAGCCAGCTTTGGAGTTGGAAGGTTTTGGATTCAACTCCTTTCTCCAACATTTATGAGCTACGTGATGTGACACAAATTATTTAATATCTCACTATCCCAAGAAGTTCTCTGAGATTATAAATTACAGAAAAATTGCTGATCTGCATCAACAAAGGAATTTCCCACACTGGAAGTTCCCCATGTTAATGAAATCATGAGTCCAGACCAAAAAAAAGAAGAAGAATCTATGAAAAGAAGTTTTTAATTAATTGGAATTGATTTGGGCAATGACATTTTGGGTCTACCAGCTAAGTGATAGAGACCTCTACTTAAAGAAAAAAAAAAAGCATAAATTTATGTGAAAATAGGAAAAAGGAAGTACTTACCAAGGTAGTAATTCAGTAAACACTAAAAGAAAATGATTTTTCCTCCCAGAAGCACAATACATTTGACCAAATTTTATATTAGCTTAAATTACATAAGGAAAAAATAAGCAAAGTTCTCTATCCCTCACCAAAAAAACCCTCTCTTTAGGCTGCAGATCTCCTCCCATCTGGTCTCTTAGTTCTAGGTTCCTTCTCACTCATCAATGAAATGCCTAATTAATTTCCCCTGAGTTGTTCATTATATTACCTGAGGAGCAAAGCCTTCTGGAAAAGTGACTATGGAGAAAGAAATGCCTGCACTTTGTAGTCAGTCAAGCCTTCAAAAGTCCAAGTTAAACACTGTGATTACCGCAGAGAGCTTTTATAGTCATGGAATACATACAACACCTCTTGCTCTTACCTCTTGCTGTCACCTTGTGTCAGAGCCAATATAACTTTTACTTCCACAAAGCCTTCCACAATGACTCTTCTCTATAGTTCCTATGACCATTTATTATGGTCATATAGGTATAGTTTTGCTTCTTAGAATTTTGGAATGCACCAATTTGCATTAGTAGAGAGTGTCTTCATATGATCATCTCTTCTGCCAATTAAATCATGAGTTCAGTCTCGCCTGACTCTGAACATATATTCAACAAACATAAATATATTTTAACTATATTTACATATTGATGATAAATATCAATGCTATTAATATATTAAATAAATTAATATTAAACATATTTACATATAAATATAGTTGATAAGCATTTATGAAGTGCCTACTTTGTTCCAGGTACTGTGCTAAGCATACATTTGCACGTATGTGTATATTACACATATATGCACCATACATGTAAATATATGCATACCTGGAATGCAGACATTTATGTACATACACACATAATTTATATTAACTAAGACCTTTCTCCCTTATTAGGATTTCCATGTATGGTGAGTTCATTTCCCTTTCCCTTATTTAGTTTGAGGTGGCATTTCACACGTAGCATCTCAGAAGAAAAAATTTCTGTGACACCTTTGATTTCTTTCTTCAGAGAGCAACCCAAGGTCATTCTGCTGGCACTTGCCATATAATTGGCATGTATCCTGTCAGTATTAATTTGCCTTGCTTTCTGCTTTCATCCTAAAATCAGTCAAAAAGGTCTACTCTTTTTTTTTTGGAGGGGGGAAGGCAAGGCAATTGATGTTAAGTGACTTGCCCAAGGTCACACAGCTAGTAAGTGTATCAAGTGTCTGAGGTCAAATTTGAACTCAGGTCCTTCTGACTCCAGGGCCAGTGCTCTATTCACTGCACCACCTAGCTGCCCCTAGATCTATGCTCTTTGTCCAAAAATAATTTCATAGATACAAGACTATCTGGATCCAGATAGTCCCATAGCATCTGGTACCATAGATAAGACACTCTGTGTCCCCTTGTTACCAAACCTTGGGTAAATCAAGGAGCATTCCACTTTCATGTTCTTATGTTACTCAACTAGTTAATGTGCTTAAGAACCCCAAAGCACAGATCTGAAAGTAAAAGGAGCAGAAATTACCTTACTTTTCCATTCACCAGGATGGAACCCATGCGAATGAGGGAGCATATCTCACATGTGCCAGAGAAGGGACTTCTCTCATATAAAAGGAAAAGCTGGAAAGCCATTTGGAGGGTCTGCCATAGTAATGCCCCAATCTGGATGCAGATTTGGAGGCCTATAGCTTCTTCCTCCCATCTTCAGCAGACTATAAATAATTCTCTTTGACATATCTCCCTGGACATACTAATCTTATTCATGAGTTTCCCCTTCCCTTTTCTAGTGTGGACCTATGAATTAGTACATATTGCTGAAATGTTACCCTAGTTTATTTACTCTCCCCACCTTTTATTTTGGTGAAATCTTTGCTAAAAAACCAGTAAGTAGGATTTGAACTGAGACTTGGCTGACCCAGTTTCCTAGTGGGTCATCATTTATCTTCTACCCCAGCAGCATGGATTTAATCAACTGATACGCTTCTTTCTTTACATTCTCTACCTTAGTGATCCTTTTTTCCTTTGGGTTCAATGATCACCTCTATGCAAGATGCACCTGGGCAGCTAGGTGTCACAGTGGATAGATTGCTGAGCCTGGAGTTAGGAAGGCTCACCTTACTGAGTTTAAATCTGATCTCAGACACCTCCTAGCTGTGTGACCTTGGGTAAGTCACTTAAACCTGTTTGCCTCAGTTTCCTCATTTGTAAAATGAGCTGGAGAAGGAAACTGCAAACCATTCCAATGTCTTTGTCAAGGAAACCCCAAGTGGCATCAAAAAGAGTCAGATATGATCGAAATGACTTAAGAACAACAGTGAAGATGCTCCCCAAATTTACACATCCAGCTCTAATACTAAACTCTAGTCTTCTATCTCCAAATGCCTGATCTCTTCACCCAAATACCCAACCAGTCCCTTAAACTCTACATGTCCCACAATGAATGTACCATTTTCTCCCTAAACCTCTCCCTCCTTCAAATGTCCTTGTTTCTACAGAGGACCCCAATTGTTCCTGTTCACCTAGATTCACAAACTTGAAGTCTGAGCTTCATAGTTTCTTAGGATTTGTTTCTCAGAGTCCCAGTTTCCTTTATATATGGTTCTGTAAACTTGGAATAAACATCTGTAAAATGGGGATAAAAGTACTTCTATTAGCTAATTCATAGGCTTATTGTAAATGAAGAAATTTACAAATCTTAAAACTCTAAATAACTGAGTTATTATTATTACCTTATACATATTTATGCATAGGTTGTTAATACCTCACATCTCCTAGTAGAATGTAAAGTCCTTGAGGACAGGGGATGTTTTGCTTAATTCTATCACCTAACTCAAAAACACAGTGACTGATGTATAGTAGGTATTTTAAAATGCTTGCTAAATTGGTTTTAGAATAACAACTAGACATAATTAGACATAATGGAATGTCTACTAAAGCTAAACTTGCAGTTAATTCATGAGAAGACAAATTAATAGGTCTATGTTGTAATGAAATAAATTTTAAATTCTGCAAAATAGAAATTAAATCGAAAAATTGAAGAAATACTGTAAACTATTTTCTGGTTTACCTGATTAACCACGTTTGTTTGCAATTACTTCTCAGGATCTTACACTTAGCTTTAATTTTTTCAAGTGACTGAGAAGAGAAAGTACTCCTTTTACTTACAAATCACTTTTCACTTTATATTCCACTGTATTAAGGGTAAATAGAGACAGGATTAAATAGTGGATAGAGTGGCCTTGGAGTGAGGAAGAGCTGGGTTCTACCTGGGGTGGCACATACTGGTTTTATTAGCCTGGGCAAGTTACTTAACTGCTCTGTGTACTTGGGCACCTTTCTATCTAAAAAGATAGTAATTTCCTGATATGAGTTGATGGAGAAAGTTCCTCACTGAAAGTTTCCTACATCGATGAAATCACCGATTTTGTCAAATATAAATGTGTGCATGGGTGCCCCTGTGTGCACTTGGACATGCATATGTATGCATTTGTGTCTGTATGTCTGCATATATGCATATATGTGTACATGTGTGAGTATATGTACATGTGCATAAATTTATATGTGTATGGTAGCTTAGTCTTCATATATAACATTATGCATAGAATGCTAACTTTTTCAATTTCTTTGAAAGAGGAAATGATCTTAAATTTTTGCATAATAAACTAGTCTGCACCAACATCTTTATATGTCTAACTAAAGGCATAGGGGGTGACCCTAGGTACTTGGGAGGCAACTCCAGGGAATGCAAGTTCTTGAAGGTTCAACCTTGCTAGGAAGGCTTCAAGTTTTGCCCTGTAACAGGTTAAGTCTACTTTACTTTCCAAAAACGAAGTTAGCTAATGAGAAAGAAGCTCACTTATTATCAGTATGATAACCACTTGATACATTTTTTGGCTTTGGCACACACAAGACAAATTAAGAAGCAGAAGAATCCTCAGTCTTTTGTTATTTCTTTTGAATCCTGAAATTCTGAGATGAAAGGTAAGGGAACATACAGTGCTAAGAATCACATAGTTGTAGGACACCTAAGAACATCAACTTAAGCTTTGGCACTCTAAACGTGAGACTTGTCCAGTGACCAAGGAGTTGATGTACTGCTAGGGGAAGTAAACTATATTAATATTGAAATTCTTTGTATAAATTAAATCAGATGAATATGTTGCAATTAAGGGGTAGAATGTCTCCTTGGAGATAACAAAAATTGTGAGATTTTGCTTTATTGTGTGTCCTAATACAACAAGAATCATAATTTAATGGGCCCCATGGTCATCTTGTATGGCATTCTTCATTCTGAGCATAAGCAGAAGTTACCACAACTCATATGGCTACAGTTTTTGCAGAGGATGAGGAAGCACTGGAGTGCAATAGACAGAGCACTGGATTTGGATTCAGAGGAACTGGATTCAAATTTTGGCTCTACCACTTACTCTTATGATGATCTTATTTAAGTTCCTTAACCTCTTTGAGTATCAGTTTTATCACCTGTCACATGAGGGCTATGTGACCTCAAAGTTTTCTTCAATCTCTAAATTTATTGTTCTATATGATTGACTCAATGAAATTTACCAAATTAATTCACAGCATACTAGAATATTCAGAGACTTCAGTGCAAAAGTGGGCATAGGTAACATATCAAAGAGAATATCCTAAAGTTTGAGGGAAAAAAAATAACGCCCAAATCTTATGCCACACGGAAGCTTAATGCATTTTTGTACATATGTGTGTATATATAAATAAACACACATATAAAAACATACATATATACATAAATATATCATGTATGCTTTATTCAAGGAGGGGATCAAGAGATGTTTCACATGGTAAACCTAGAATATCATCTCTAAGAATGAAGTAAGATATATATAAACAGAAAGCAAATGGAGTCATTTCTGAATCAACTGTGTTGTGCGCAGCCAGATCATTGAATTTTTAGAGCAAAAATCAAAATCAAGAAATATCACATTAAAATTTGAGTTGGTGTGCAATTGTGACAGACGTCCAGATGTTTCTTAGGTCCATCTGAGTCTTCTGACTCCATTTGGGGTTTTCTTAGCAAAGATACTAGAGTACTTGCCATTTCCTTATAGCTCATTTGACAAATGAGGAAACTGAGGTAAACTGGGTTAAGTGACTTGCCCAGGTTCATACAGCTAGTAAGTATCTCATGCCAGATTCGAACTCAGGAAGAGAAGTCTTCCTGACTCCAGGCCCAGTGCTCCATATTCTATACCATCTAACTACCCCAGTTCAGATCAAAGCTATTTAATTGACAAAAAAATTGGAAGGGAACAAAGGAATAGGCATAAGTGTGAACTATCATTGAATCTTATGGAAGTTTAATCATTATAGAATAACTGCCACAAAGAACCTTGAAACAAATTCAGGCAGCAAACACTTGATCCTTTTGCTAAATGGCAAGATATGGCTGCCAAAGCAAAACCAATTTAAAATATATACTCATTTGCCAAGTCTTAAGAAGAAGATGTGTGATTATGAACAACGTCACCTAATCGTGAGACGCGGTAATGGAAAGAAACATAAGCTTGTAGAAAACCTGGTGCGGGCACTTACAGATGAAACCAAAAAGAAGACAACAAATGGACTAGAACTGTGAAAAAAAAATCCATCAACATTTTTACAACAATCTATTTTATCCTTCAGTGAAACATTTATATTTCAACATTATACTGCTTTATGTTCTGAAGGAAAAAAAAAAGTAGAAATCACAGTAAAGCAAATGTAGATGGGAAGAAAAGCTAGACTAGGCCAATGAAAAAGAGCTAAAAGTATAACTAACAATTGTGGCAAATAGGGTTAATACATCTTCATATCAAATTTTGAAGATAGTTAAACATAGAAGTTGATGTGGACAAGGGGAGGGGACCTATTATACCCGAGGTAGATCAATACAGGGAAGAAGGTTGGTGCTCACCTGGCAGGATACTTTGGTAGGGTTAAGTGTAACTTCCTGTTTAGAATAATAGATTTAGACCTAGAAGGGATGTTAAAGGT
This sequence comes from Pseudochirops cupreus, assembly GCA_028627135.1. Classification (NCBI taxonomy): domain Eukaryota; kingdom Metazoa; phylum Chordata; class Mammalia; order Diprotodontia; family Pseudocheiridae; genus Pseudochirops; species Pseudochirops cupreus. The sequence continues at coordinate 358,405,091 of CM053580.1, read as the reverse complement.
CGTTTACTTTCCCTGTGTTTTACAGACAGAAAACAAAACCAAAGCAAAAATTAACAAAGACCCAGAGAAGTTAAACAATTTTCCTCGCATCACATATAGACAATGGGAGAAAGCAGGATTTTAACCCAAGTTTTCTGACTCTAAATCCAGCACTATTTTCAGCATACTAAACCTAATCATTCTTGCTAACTAGGTATTGAACTGAGTTATTTCTGTGCTGAGGAATTGTAAAGCTGCTGACAATGCCTTCCAAACTTCTGTGCCCTGGGGCAAAGCCCTAGTCTTCCCCCTTCTAGTTCAGAGCTTTGCATAGCAGAAGCCACATTAAAGGTGAGATGATTTTGAAAACTTTGAGGAATTTATTCTTAGTACATTTGAAAGAGAAGATACTGAAAACTGGAAAAAGTCACAGGCTTTATTAATTAAAAAAAAGGTGATTGTGAAAATATCAATAGCTATTGACTCACATGCCTACTTTCTCATTTCTACAAAATCTATATGAGAATAATTTACACGCATACTGAGGGCATCTTTGTTGAATATATGGAAAGAGTGTAGACAGGCTTTTAGAAATGAGATATTCTAAACAAACCACATCTTTACAGTCATACAACTGACTGAGAGGCTTACGGAATATAAGATTACATGGTACTTATTAATTGTTGACTATAAAAAAGTATTTGATTTTTTTTAGATGGAAATTCTTAAAGTTTCTTTTCCAACAAGGACTGTGTCTTCTATGCACATATAAAGTTAATCAAAGATTCTTTGTTAGATGTAACAACACAGCTATCTTTGTTCAATGATTTATTGATCAAGTGGGGCAGAATACAGGAAGATGTATGTTCATCAAAGGTGTTTGCCACTGTCACAGAGGATGTCCATCACAGAGTCCAAGTATAAGAGTGATTTATTATAGATGATTAAGTCTTCCTGATTCTGCACTTACTTCCAGACGGTATTTTGCTGATTGCATCAAGACCTGAAAAACTTCAGAGCTTATTGTACGAAATTCACAATAACTTAGAATAATGTTGCCTCAGGAAAATCTATAGATGAAGAATTCATACTGTCTAGACAATGACATGTAGTTAGATGTACAGCCTGTAGAGTTAGACCACTGGTACATCTATTATAAAATTCTGCCGAAATTGAACAGGAGGAAGAGAGTGGGCTAGATAACATTCAAACAAGATCTCAGAGTTCTTTCAACAACATCGAATTCCTCTTTCTCAAACAAAACCCCTTGTTTGTAACATTAAGATTCTTTTAGCCATGGTTCTGGATGTGAATCATGTAATTATAGACTCTGAAGTTTTAAAGTTCTAATTAATCTGGAAGGTAACAGAGAAACATATGGTGGGAATAGATAACATCATTTAACTAATGATATAACTGTATACAAAAATCAGGCTAAATTGTTATTTTAAAAGATTTATAAATTGAAAGGGAGATGAGTCAGTCATGTAGTAAGAGCATAGGATAATAGTTCCGTAGGATAATAGGATAATGTCAGTATGGCATAGACCTGGAGGACTATCCCCAGAAGGTTGACTGAGTCTTCCATGGAAGATTCATAGGAGACCATGGAGAAGAATCACAAGGATAAGAAAGCAAAGAGGGCTAAACTTGACATTGTTGAATGGAACATTACAATTCTGAAATAAAGGTCCATTTAGACATTAAGGTATGAATTTTTTTTTGTGGTGCAAAATGAAAAATTTCCCAGTGATCAGTTATGAATCACAATGACAGATAATGGACCATATATTTTGAATCTTCAGGGAGTCTCTATAAACCACCCTAATTTGAGGTGCTTTAGCTTTGATATTGAGAGATGAGAGAGGGGATAGCTTAGATGGCCTCTTGGTGTTTGATCTAGTCTCATTGGACTTTCACTGACTTAACTAAATACTTCAAAAAGCAACCCAGCAATTTGAATTACTTTATACCTAGAAATAATGATAGAAATTTTAAAAGCAGATATGGTAGTTTAGGTGGCTCAGTGGACAGAGCACTGAATCTGGAATCAGGAAGACCTGTGTTCAAATCTGCCCTCAGGCACTCACTAGCCATATGATGCTGGGTAAAATCAATAACCTCCCTTTGCCTTAATCCACTGGAGAAGGAAATGACAAACTATTCCAGTGTCTTTGCCAAGAAAATCCCATACTGGGTCATGTAGAGTTGTACATGATTGAACTAGTGACTCATAACAACAAAACCAAACCCATCTTAGGTCATAGTCTATGATAGAGTTACATTTAACTGAATGCATGTGTATGGTGAACACAGCTATAGAAGAGTACTAGTGAATGCTGAATTTGGGCAAAGTTTACATTTTTATAGTGCTTTATCATCTACAAAGGACTTTTCATCCATTATTTCATTTATTCTCTGAACCAGCAGTTCTCAACCTGTGAGTTGCAGCCCCTTTGGGGGTCGAATGACCCTTTCACAGGGGTCACCTAAGACCATCAGAAAACACATATTTCAGATGGTATTAGAAACTGAGACACTGCTCCTCTATCCATCTCCAGGCAGGTCTGCCCACATGCAGATATGCCCACATATGAATATTAAAGGGTTGTGGCATTAGGAAAGTTGAGAACCACTGCTCTAAACACTAGAGGTAGCTAGATGATGTGGTGCAAAGAGTGCTGGGCCTGGAATGAGGAAGAACTGAATTCAAATACAACCTCAGCCACCTACTAGCTGTGAGTTCCTGAGCAAGTTCACTAACCACTGGTTTCCTCAGTTTCCTTATCTGTAAAATGGGATAAAAATAACACTTATCTACCAGGGTTGTTATGATGATCAAAGTAGGTAATATTTGTAAAGCACTTAACATAGTGATCGACATATATTAGGTGCTTAACAAATATTAATTGTTATTATTATTATTAGTCTTTTTTTTTGGAGAGGGGAAGGCAGGGCAATTTGTGGCTAAGTGACTTGCCCAAGGTCACACAGCTAGTAAGTGTTAAGTGTCTGAGGCTGGATTTTAACTCAGATCCTCCTGACTCCAGGGCAGGTGCTCTATTCACTGCGCCAGCTAGCTGCCCTGCTAGTTATTATTTTTAATAATTACTTGTAAGGCCGGAGAAACAGGTATTTTTATCTCCATTTTATAGATGAGGAATTTGAGACTCTGCAGGGCTGTGATCTACCTTTGATGAAGAGATCGAAGATGTCTGAGGCAGAATTCCAATTCATGTCCCTTGACTTCAAATCCAGGGCTCTCTCTGGCATACATTTCTGCCTCTCTGAAGTTGTATGTCAGTATTAACATTCTTCTGAGCTTCAGAGTTGTGTTAGTTTGACAAGGGATTGCTTAGGGTGCAATGCAATGTCTTCTTTCTTCTCCTTTCTTAGAAACCTTTTGCAATATTTATTTTTGTGGGGGATGCTACCTTTGACAATTCATCACTTTTAAGGTTATGCTATCCTGGGTGGCAAAATTGCAATTATTGCTACTAATTTTTTGAGACACCAGTTTGAATGACTAGTTTTTGTGAAAATGTTCATTCCAGCTCTGAACACGTAAATTGAATATAGCTTTAAGCCTTTTAGATGTTAAAATGAAGTTAAATATTAATAGTGGGAAGAATTGTTTAGATATAAAAATAAAAATGTTAATAATGAAATAACAGTATAATACAGATTTGTGAAATATGTTTCTGACTAGATATCTTAGTTGGTTATGAAGAGCTGCTAATATGGTTGATGTTATGAATTTAATCCTTGCTTCAGCTCAACTGCACAAACATTTCTTTTAAGTGACTGCTGCCTGTGCTGGGCACTGGAGAGACTCTTGAGAGAGTTTCCACTACACTGAGAATGGTAGATTCTACCTGAGACTCAAGTTTGAAACTTTGGAGTCCTCTTTGACTTTTTTCTAATCTTTGGCCACACCACAGGATAAAATACCAGACACTGAGGTCCTTTCTTGAATTAAACTCTCAAACATTCAAACTCTGCTTCAGAGAGTGCATTGGAGTTGTGCAATGTAAAATGTACACTTGCCAAAAAAACCTCTTTTATGGAGAACTCAGACAGGGTAAGTGCTCACATGGTGGTTAAAAGAAGTGATATAAGAACATTCTTAAGGCCTCTCTTAAGAACTTTGGAATTGATTGTATGACATGGGAGACACAGGACCGCCCAGCATGGTGTGCCCACATCAAAGAAGGGGCTGTACTCTATGAGCAAAGTAGAATTGAAATAACTCAGAAGAAGCACAAGATGTACAAATTTAGAGAATCCATTCCAAATGTTCACATGCAGTATCAGTGCCCAGCCCATGGTAGAGTATTCTGAGCTCATATTGGTCTGATCAGCCACAGCTGGATGTGCTGAAACTTGACTCTAGCATTGTGGTGTCATTTTGGTCCTCTTCAAGAACGAAGGATAACAACCAATCCTTCGCAATCACAAAATCAGGTGGAAAATCCCTTCTATCTTGCCACTACAATAGATCTTACAGCCATTTCTTTTACAGTATCACTGTGAGCACCTGGTTCAGGCTTTCATGTCCTCTAACCTTAATTATTGCAACAACATCCTAATTTCTCTTCATGATTCCATTGTCCCCTGGCTAATCTATTTTTCAGTGTGATCAAAATCATCTTCCTAATGTTCAGGTCTGATCACCCACTAAATTGCTCATTTACTTAATCAACAAACATGCATTTATTCAACATTTAATGAGAGAAAGAGAGAGAGAGACAGAGACAGACTGAGAGAGAGACAGAGAGAGAGTGTGAGAGAGAATAAGCACTTATTAAATATTTCTGTGTGGCAGACATTGTGTTAGGTACTTTACACATATTATTTTATTTGATTCCCATAATAACTCTGAGAGGTAGGTGGTACTGTTATACCCACTTTACATTTGGGGACACTGAGGCAAACAGAAGCTAAATGACTTACCCAGGCTCATACAGATAGTGCTTGAGGTAAGATTTGAAAGCAAGTCTTCCTAACTCCAAGTTCAGGGCAAAAATGAATTCATTCCTTCCCTCAAGGAGTATAAATTCTGTTGGATGATGGAGAAAATGTACACACACACACCCACACACCCACACACACCATATACAGTTGTGGACTTTTTTTTTTTGGTATGTGCACTATACTAAATAAATGTGTGCTGATCACACCAAATGCTCACATTTCAGTCTGCTATCTGACTCCTTGTATTATTAATTCTCACCCCAGGCTCTAAGGCCTGGATATATTTAGATATTTCTTTATAAATTAACAACATTCACATTTATTTCAATAATTAATCAATTAGCCCTGATCTCTCACCCCAATTTATTAAATCAACCAGAAAAAAAAACCTCCTTTCTCACAAATTTTATTCTTCACCCCAACTCCCAAATCTGTCAGTTTCATAGAGGTTTAAATAAACATCAGTGTTAATGGCTTTTCATTATATTATACTATTTAAATAAAAATATATTTAAAGGTCATATTAAAAAGACATCTCCATAATGTAACACAGTGAGAAAGTTCACAGCTACAGTCACTTCTAATTATCAACGATATATTTCTGACTTCTAAACTCTGGCAATACAGTGCCACTATGAACTTCTCAGGATGAAAGTCAACATCTCTCAAGAATTCCATTCAAGACATCTTCATATGATAAGAGTTTAATTCAATTTCCTAGGAAAGAAGTTCCTTTGGTCCCTTTTCTTTGTCCTTAAATAGTCTCTCTCCAGTCACAATTAAATTGGCCCCCTCTCTCTGAGATTCTGCTCCCTTTTAAAGGAATGATGATATTATCTATATTCTTTGTGGGAGAGGCTATTGAAAATGAGATTAAATTTTCAAAGTAAATACAGAGTAATTGCAAAGACCAGTTAGTTTGATCTGTTCCATGATTATAGACTGTATTCTTAATGTTGGCAGCAATTTAGAAAATGCTTCTTGTTCTTTACTAGGACAAAGTCACTTCCAGTATTGGGGGAAAACATTCCTTATCGTCGGGTAGGATATCAAGTAGTAGACGTTCTGGTCTGATCTCCTCTTTTCACACACAAGAAAATTGAAAATTAGGGAAGAACTTTCCTCAAGATAGCGAAGTTAGTCACCAAATTAATGCTAGAATTCTTCTTTTCTTTTTACCTCATTGTCTCTTTGATTAAATTTTTTTTAAAGGATTAACAGACATGACTTGAAAGGTCAAGCAATATTTATTCTCCCTCAGAGTTAGAAAAACAACAACAACTGTATTCTACTGACACCCCCAAGAAAGTTTTAAAAAATTGTTTTTGATCTATTCAAGTTTTTGTTCTATTCTATTCTATTCAAGTCAGGAGTGTAAGCTGGTTTTGTAGATTTCCACCCATAGATTGTAAAGTTATAGAAAAAGTAGATGTAATACAGAAGAATACAAAAAGCCTGGGGCCATTTGTGATAGAAGAAATGTGTCTTACACACCTCAATTGCTCCTGAAGGCATAACTGTATTACAGTATAGTTTATAATCCTGATTCTGTGTCATCAAGAAAAGTTTGAGAAGCCAAACTTATCAAATTGTAGGATGACATAAAACTAGGAGGAATAGCTAACACATTGGGTGATAATCTACATACAAAATCAGTTTAACAGGCTAGGAAATCTTGGGCTAAATCTGATAAGATGAAATTTATTAGGGATAAATGTAAAGTCTTAAAATTGACCTTTTCAAAAAAATCACTTTTTCAAGTGAGAGAAGTATGGCTAGACCTAGAACTCTTTGTTTAGAAATTATGTGGGGATTTTAAAGGACTTCAAGTCCCATATGTGGCAATGACGTGATACAGAAACCAATAAAACTAAATGAGTCTTAGATTGCACTGAATTAGAAATAATGCTAAGAATAGGGGATGTGATGGTCCTGTCATAGGAAGGCATTGTGGTGCAATGGAGAACCTGGTTTCAAATCCAACCTCTGCCACTTACTATTTTATCTCAAAAAAGTTGCGTCACCCCTCTGACCTCAGTTTCCTTACCTATAAAAATTAGAGTGTTGGACCATAGATCTCTGAGGTCTGTTCCAGATCTAAATCTATGCTTTATTATAAACTCCAACTCTTCTCTGATTAGACTATATCTAAAATCTGCTCATTTTTGGATGCCACATCTTAGGAAGGACATTGATAAACTGGAGAATATCTACAGTAAGGTCGAGGTAGTTTGATAGAGTGAAACATCTATTGGATCTGAACTGTAACTTCTCCTTTGATACCTGAATGACCTTGGATAAGTCATTTTTACTTTTCTGCACCTCATTGATATCATTTGAAAATAAGAGCACAGGCTGGGATGACCTGTAAGGTATGTTTCAGATCTAGATCTCTAAGCTAGGACATGACCTTATGAAAAGGATGGAGAAGGATCTTCAGATCATACTGTATGATTATCAGTTGAAACAGCTCAGGATATTTAGCCTGGAGAAGAGATGACTCTTTTTTTGGGGGCGGGACATGTTGCTTGTTTTTGAAAGCTTGAAGGCTTTTTCACATGGAAGAGGGAGTAGGTAGCTTGGGTTTGGTCTCATAGGACAAAACCAGAAGCTAGAAATTATGGAGATATAGATTTGGCTCAATGCAGGTAAAACTTTCCTAAGAAAAGTTTGCTAAGAAAATGCTGCCTTGCCTTGAGGCATAATGATTTTTTTTTTTTTTGGTCATTGGAAGTCTTCAAGGAAAGGCTGGAGAATGATTTGACACATTGGTTTTAGAAGAGATCCTTGTTCAAGGATGATTTGGAAGAGATGATTTGGGGAGGTACCTTTCAAATCTGAGACTCTTTGACTCTGTGAGATTATAGTTTTATAATCTATTACAAGAAGTTAAATAACATTTTTATCCATTTGGGAATATTTGCTATAAAATGAGTAGATTCAGTAGGATTTGTGTGTGTGTTTATGAAGTATTTATGTGCTATTTTGAAAGAAATATTCTCACGTGGATGTATGTTAGGTTATAGTAAAAATGGAATTATTTCAATGTGGCATGGTAGGTGGCATTTTGGAAACTCAGCTATAGGTTGAAGTAAGACCAATAGAATAATGATCATCACTTACCATTGTCATTTTTCCATCATCACATTTGTCCTGAGTTAGTTTTTAACAAATTAACATTGTCTGACTCTGATTACAGTTTTTGAAATCTTGGACCTAGGATTTATTTTCATAGCTGATTTATTATAGAGTAGAAATATGCATGCTTAGATTTATGTTAAATATTTACAGTGTATTTTTTTTACTCTTTTAAAAATCCTTATATGTAAATAACAAATTAAAGTCAGCAATTCTTAAAAACAAAGAAATTATGCTGGCAGGAATAAACACAGGTATTTGAAAACAATTAATTATCCCAAAATTTTTAGTTGTGGTCAGCAAGGAAGTATTTGAAAGTAAAATTTTTCAAACTCTGTAATATAATATATAAAATAATTATAATTCCATTTTTCAGATGAAGAATTTGAGATATAGAGAGTCAGTGTGACAAAGCAAGTCTATATTAGAGAATGGACCAGAACTCAAGTCTAGAACTCCAAATACTCTCTTTCTACTACATGTGGAGCCAATCAGTATGAATGACAGGACACAAAGTGGGCTAGGGAGGGGTGATGAAATGTATGAAAACATTTCATGCTTCTGACAACACCAACTCTAGAAAGAATAACTGGGAATTAAGAAGAAAGTTGAGCTTTTAGAGATGAGGCAGATACAAAGTTAATATTGGCAAAAGTTGGTAAACCATGAGAATGCAAGTTCCTTGAGGGCAAGGTTCATCTTGCTGTTAAATCTGTATCTTCAGTACTTTGTACAGTTGTTGTGCATAGGTAGTATTTCATAAATGTTTTATATTCATTCCTTCATTCATTCATTCATCTAAGACAGTGCTTCTCAATCTTCCTAATGCTGCGACCCTTTAATACTCATATGTAGGCGTGTATCTGCATGTGGGCAGACCCACCTGGAGACAGATAGAGGAGCTGTGTCTTGGTTCCTAAGGCCATCAGAAATATGTGTTTTTCAATGGTCTTAGGCGACCCCTGGGACTCCTGTGAAAGGGTCATTTGACCCCCAAAGGGGTCTCGACCCACAGGTTGAGAACCACTGATTTAAGATAATAGAGAAGGAAATTCTGCTTTGGGAAGCAAATGGAATTAGTTGGATCCTAAAAGTCTCTTCTGATACAGTTTCTATAATTCTGCATTTGGAGGTAGAATTAGAATTTTAAAATATTGTAATAGAAAATAAAAAGACTGCTTTGTGGTGCTTTTTTCTATTTGGCAGAAGTAACTGCATTAATTTTCATTGATTGCCTAAACCATAAAGAAAGTAGTGAGGGCTTGATTTCATTAAACTTAGAGACAATGGGCTAGAAAACAAAATCCACCATAAGGCACAGTTTTCTCAGATTAAGAAGGAATCAAAATGATTTTTAAAAAAAGATCTAAAAGGGAAATGTTGAGATCACATTAGAAGTAAAGAAAACAAAGTAAGAGAGTAAAATCAATCCTATAGAATGGCTAAAATTGTATTTCCCTCAGGTCCAAGTCCTGATAAGAATACTACTGATTAGAGTCAACTTTATGTGCCTGTATCATACTTACATGATAGTAGTTAAATGTTAAATAGTTGACAATGGAAGTAGCCTATTATGATGTGACCAGGAATACCAGGACAATGTCTCACATGTAACATGATTAAGACTTTAAACAGAGAAGCTAGTGTGTTTCTCCTTAATACTAAAATTGGACCAGGCTGCCACAGAGTCATAATACCAGACTAATGCCCAATTATTTATGTTTTTTGAGTGATTGTTACTTTTCTGATGAGGTCAGGCCGTTTATTCTCCCCACTCCATTTGAACACTGAAAGATAGATCACAAAAGTACACCTTCTTTTGTCTGTGTCTGAAGCTTTGAATTAGAGAAAGACACACAAGATTCCCATGATGGGTCAGCAAAGGAAAGAATTTTCTGCTGCACTGTGAAAGACTTTCTGCTACACTATGGTAGCAGATGCCCTTTGTGTCTGAGGTTCTATATAAGTTTTTGCTACAGAATCAATCACATAGAGTTACTACTTATGTAAGAATTTTTCCAGAAGTTAGAAAAGGGCAAATAATTCAGTTTATCAGTATCAGACCCCTTCCTGACACATTGAAATAGGTTTAGCCTAACTATTTCTAGGCAGTGGTGATAGCTAGTAGGCACCATAAGTCTTACTGTTACCTGAAAAACTGCTTCTGATATTTCTCCTATGCACAAGGTGTTCGAATAGGTTGTCTCTATAGGAGATAACCAATGACTATAATTCCTGGGAGTGTCATTACTTGAATGCTAATAGGGTTATTTATAATTTGCTTTGCCTCTCCTTTGTGTATCTCCTTTGTGAAATTATGTTCTTTGAAAACCTCAAAACATTATCATTTCTTAGGTTTGTTGGTTATAGAATTGGAAAGTACAAGATGAATGTTTTGTAGGAAGAATTTAAAGGACCTGACTATTGATTAAGAAACAACCATGAGGGATCACAAACACTGGGTATTTAGGGTCAGAGTAGAGAGGGCAGAATACCATAGAAAGAGAAAAGGATAGAAAAAGGTGGAAGCTTATTATGCTTATGCCAGACTAAGTCATATATGAAAAGTTAGGTTGAAAAATACAAGAAAGCATGAGAGTGCTTGTTATTTTTATTTAAAATAAAACTCATTGCAATGTATTGTATTCAATCTTTATTTATAAATATAATTAACTTACTCTCCATCAAGTCCCCTGCCTGTTACATTAGGTCCCTTGTTTCTTGTAAGCAATTTATACTCTTTCCCTGCTGTCTTTCTTTCTCTCTTAACAACTTTCAGCCCATTATGCATTGTAGTGCCGCAGAAATTGAATACTTCTAAGTGTAAATGTTTGCATGAGTCAGCATAGCTGGGACAAAGTTGATGCCCAAGGGAGCTGCCTTTCACAGCTTAATACATTCTCCTGCCCCCATCTTCTAGAACATCATAGCATTATAGACAAATAGGCCAATGAGTATGTCGAAAACATCAACCTGTGCTGACATTGCAATTTGTGAATCCTGGATCACAGAAAAGCAAACTTTAATAAAAGTTATGAAAGATACAACCTAGGAAAAATCTTTAATTAATTTAGAATACAGGAAGTTTAATTCATCACAGATAAACCCATTTTAATTTTTCCCTGATTTCTTAGTGATAAATCCTTTTGTGTGAATCAAGTCTGGTCATAAACAATTTTCAATCAAGTCACATATAGAAACTTACTCTATTACTTAGCAGTATATTTATATTTTGCCCAGTATTTAATATTTATCAGATTTTTTCACCAAGAAAAAAAAAACAACAAGATGTCCCTTATTCTCAGTACATTCCAACAGGAATAGTAACAAACACCTGGGAACCACAGATGTAAATGGATAAAATTAAACATTTCTTTTCTTATTTACTCCACTCCCAAATGCCATATTCTTATACCAGTTATTTCACTCATCCCAAATGTAGTTGAGGCAAATATTGGAAATTCATCGGGAGTCAGTCTCTCAAGCAATCAGGATTTCTCCAAAATTCATTAATCAAACAAATTCCTGAAGAAAGCTCATAAGATTAACTCTAAACATAGAATTTAATACACCAAAGTATCAATCAATACACTTACTGAATGTCTACCACATGGAAGATATGAACTGACTCCTTTTAACAAGACTGAAGCAAAGATATAGTGAAGTCACACAATTTTTACCACTTAAAGGAAATTATAAATTATCAATTTGGAATTTTACTTTCATTAAACTTAGAATTTATATAGTGCTTTAAGGTTTCCAAAATATTTTACAAATATCTCATTTATTATCACAAAAGCCCTGTGAGGCAGACGCAATTATTATTATCACTGTTTTATAGATAAGGAAGCTGAGGCAAATAGTTAAATGATGTGTCCAAATTCACACAGCTAGTCAGTCTCAAGTAGAATTTAAACTTAATTATTTTTTATTCCAAGTCCAGCAGTCTCTATACTGCTCAATTTTGCTTTCACAATTGAACTTTTCCTACCCCCTTCTAAATAACTCCTTCTCCATATCTTATGGAGATCTCCCTTTCCCCACAATTATCCAACCAACACTCATTTTTTGCTCTTCTGGCTTGAAATTGCTGTCCTGCCATCATCCCAATTCTTGCAGGTCCAACCCTGATACACATGCTCCTGAATCTTGGGTCTACTCCATTATATATATATAT
>CM053580.1:358366910-358392323 GCA_028627135.1 Pseudochirops cupreus | reverse complement strand
GTATGGTGTCAATTATACATGTGAAATCATGCAAAACATATTTCTACATTAGTCATATCACTGAAAAAGTAAAAAAAAAAAAGGTGAGAAAATTATGTTTCAATTTACACTCAAAGTTCACCAGGTCTCTGTCTTGAGGTGGATAGTAGTTTTCATTGTGAGTTCTTTAGAATTGTCTTGGATCATTTTATTGATCAGAGTAGGCAAGTCTTTCATAGTCGATCGTCATTACATTACTCTTACAGTGTAGAATCATCTCCCTGTTCTTCTCACTTCACTTTGCATCAGTTCATATATGTCTTGACATGATGTTTTTCTTCTGAAACCACCCCACTATTGCCATTTTTATAGCATCATAGCATTCCATCACAATTGTATTATTGTTTAGTTGTTTCAGCTGTGTCCAACTCTTCATGATTCCATTTGAGGTTTTCTTTTTGAGGATTTAGGAATGGTTTAACTCTTCCTTCTCCAGCGCATTTTTACTGATGAGAAAACTGAGGCAAACAGGGTAAAGTGACTTACTCAGAGTCACATAACTAGTGTCTGAGGTCAGATTTGAAAAAAAAAGGTCTTCCTGACTCCAGGCCCAAAGCTCTAACCATTATGCCACCTAGCTGCCATTACTTGTTCAGTCATTCCCCAATTGATGAAAATTCCTTCAGTTTTCAGTTCTTTGTCACCACAGAAGAGCTACTCTAAACATTTTTATACCTATAGGTCATTTTCTTTTCCCTTTGATCTCTTTGGGGTTTGCACCTAGAAGTGGTATGGCTGGGTCAAAGGAAAGGCACAGTTTCATAGCTCTTTGGGATTACAGATTGTTGTCCAGAATATTTGGCCCAGTTCATTACTCCACCAACAGTTCATTAATGTACCTATTTTCCCTCATCCTTTGTAACTTTTGTCTTTTCTGATACATGTGAGGATACCTTAGAGTTGTTTTAGTTTGCCTTTTTAAAATCAAAGTATTTATAGCATTTGTATATGAGTATAGATAGCTTTGATTACTTCTGAAAAGTACCTGGTCCCATCTGAATGGCTCATACTTTTATAAATTTGACTCAGTTCTCTATAAATTTGGGAAATTAGGCTATTATCAGAGGAATGTGTTGTAAAAATTTTCTGATATTACTTCATTGTCTATATTACCTTTTAGCAAAATGTAGTTTCCCTCATTATCCCTTTTAATTTAGTCTATTTTTGCTGTTTCTTTTTCTGAGATCATGATTGCAGCCCATCTCTCTTTATTTCAGCTAAAGCATCATAGACTCTGCTGTAGCTCTTCATTTCAACTCTGTGTGTGTCTTTCTGTCCCAAGTGTGTCTCTTGTACACAACATATTGTTGGATCCTAATTTCCAATTCATTCTGGTATCTGCGTATGTTCTATGGGTCAGCACATATCATTCATATTTATAGTTATGATCACCACCTGGACATTTCTGTCCAACCTATTTTTCTTGGTTTACCCTTCTCTCTCTTTTCATCCAGTCCTTCCTCAAAAGTCTGTTCTGCTTCCAACCATTACTTTGCACCCCCCATATGCCCTCCTCTTTATAATCTCTCCACATCTCTTATCTCCTTCCCCTCTGATCTAATATTGGGTGAGATAGATTTCTATACCCAACTGAATATATATGTATACACATACGTAAGTATGTGTGTGTGTGTGTGTGCGCATGTGCGTGCATGTGTGTATTCTTCCCTCTTTGAACCAATTCAGATGAGAGAGGTTCAAGCATTACCCACCCTCATTTTCTCCTTTATTATAAAAACTTTCCCTTGTGCACTTTTTTAGGTAAGAAAATTTACCTCATTCTATTTCTCCCTTCCTCCTCTTCTATTGTGTTCCTCTTTCTCATCCCTACATTCTATTTTTTTGGAGATGACCCCAACATAATCAGCTCACATCAATGTCCCCTGTCTGTGAAGACTCCTTCTACTAAAAGAATTATAAACTTAGGTGTTATATCTATCATTTTCCCATAGAGGAATGTAAATAGTTCAACTTCATTGAGTGCCTTATGATTAACCTGTCATGTTTACCTTTTTATGCTTCTCTTGTGTCTTCTGTTTGAATATCAAATTTCCATTCAGCTCTGGTCTTTTTATCAGAAATACCTGGAAATCCTCTATTTCATTAAGTATCTATTTCCTGCCCTAAAGGATTATACTTAGTTTTTATTATACATCAGTTTTGATGAGTTGGTTATTCTTAGTTCTATCCCTAGGTCCTTTGACCTTCAGAATATTAAATTTGAAGTCCTCCACTCCTTTAATGTGGCAACTGCTAAATTGGAGTGATATTTACTTTGGTTACATGATATTAGAGTTATTTCTTTCTGGCTGCCTGCAATATTTTCTTGTTGATCTAGGAGATATGGAATTTGGTTATAATATTCCTAGTAGTTTTCATTTTGGGATCTCTTTCAGGAGGTGATTAGTGGATTTTTTTCAATACCTATTTTGCTCTCTGGATTTAAGATATCAGGGCATTTTCCCTTGACAATTTCTTGAAATATAATGTCTAAGCTCTTTTCTTGATCATAGATCCAATAATTCTTAAGTTATCTCTCCTGGATCTAATTTCCAGGTCAGTTGTTTTTCCAATGAGATATTTTACATTTTATTATTTTTTTTCTGTTGACTTTGATTGTTTCTTGATTAGTTTACATTTGACAAATTATAATTTTTAAGGAATTTTTTTTGCAGGGGGGAAAGTAGGGCAATTGGGGTTAAGTGACTTGCCCAAGGTCACATGGCTAGTAAGTGTTAAGTGTCTGAGGATGGATTTGAACTCAGGTTCTCCTGACTCCAGGGCCAGTGCTCTATTCAGTGTACCACCCAGCTGCTCCAGAATTATTTTCTTGAGTGAAATTGTGTGCTTCTTTTTCCATTAGGCCAAATCTGGTTTTTAAGGAGTTATTTTTTAATGAATTTTTGTGTTTCTTTTATTATTAGGGCAATTTTGTTGTTTTTTAATTTTTTTTAGGTATTATTTTTCAGTACTTTTTTTGGTCTTTTACTAAACAATTAATTTTTTTCATAATATTCTTGCATCACTTTGATTTATTTTCCCATTTTTTCCTCTTCCACTCTTACCTAGTTAAGTTTTCCAGGAATTCTTGGTGGCCTCGGGTAAAATTAACATTTTTCTTTGAGGCTTTGCTTGTAGCTGTTTTTACATTATCAGCTTCTGCTATGCTTGTCTTGGTTTTCCATGCCTCTATAGTAGCTTTTCATGGTCAAGTTTTTTTTTTGTTTTGTTTTTATTTATTCATTTTCCCAACCCATTTATTCGCTTTAAACTTAAAGTTAAAATTAGCCTCTGCTCTCCTGGGGTTAGGGAGGTACTGTGCCAAGCTTCAGACTTTTTTTATGCTATTTTTTTCAGAGCTAGTTCTGGGGGTCTTCAAGTTTTCAATGCTTCCAAGGTGGCGTAATTCATTCAATGTAGGTGTAGTCACTGCTCTCTTGGTCTGTTCTCTAGTATTTGCCCTGGTATTTCTGTTCTTCTGTAGTCACAAGTGCTGGTGTTCCTATTGGTGCTGGAAATATGACCAGGGTCTCTGCTTCTTTGTGACTAATAACAAATGCTCCTCTTCTTCCTAGAACAGTAGCACAGATCTCCTTATGGGCAAGAGAGTTGCCAGTCAGTGCCACCTATACCCAGTGCCAGCAAAGGGCCCCTTGTAATATCTTTCTGACCTGCTGTCTCGCCCTCTGACTTTTTCTGGGGTGAGTGCTCCCAAAGTTGCTGCTGTTGTCATGGCTATCTCGAAGGCTCATCACTGGTAATCCTGCTGTATTCTTGGCCTACTCCCACCCTGTCATTGTAGACCTTTCCTGTGGACCTCCTAAATTGTTGCAGACTGGAAAAATGTATTTCTCTGACCTTTGCTAGTTCTGATACTCCAAAATTTGATTTGAGGCATTATTTTAGAATTGTTGGAGAATGTTGGGAGAATTCAGCTTGGTACTATCCTCAATTCATATATTGCTAGAAGAACTGCTCATATAGTGCTGGAAGAAAGTTTAGTACACTTGATAGTAGTGGTGGTTGTGGTGGTGACATTAATGGTGGCAGTGATAATAATGATAGTAGTAGCATTTAGTACAACTCCTAGGGAAACTGAGTTTTCAAAAAATAAAGTGAATTAAAAAGGATATTTTTACTGTCATGAGGAACTTTTAATTATGATAGCAAAAAAAATTCTCCAGTTGGTAAACATTTTTAAAAAAATCCTCTCTCACATACTACACATTGTGCTAAGTGCTGGAGATATAAAGAATGACAAATGGCAATCTCTGTTCCCAAGCAGCTCACAGTCTAATAGGGGAGACAAAATTCAAATTATGTATAAGCTAGATATATATAGCGTAAGTTGGAGATAATAGGGAAAGTGCTAGCATTAACAGAGAATAGGAAAGTCTTCTGGTACAAGGTGGAATTTTATTTGGGACTTGAAGGAAGGAAGGGAAGCCAGGAGCAAAAGATAATAAGGTAGAGAATTCCAGGCATGGGGGATTGCCAGGGAAAATTCACAGCCTGGGGAGTTGGAAAATCTTTTGAGAATGATACAAAAGACAGTATCACTGTGTTAGAGTGTGGGGTTAAGGCAAATTAAAAATGGAAATATAGGAAGGGCTAGATTTGCAAAGCTTAAAACAGGATTTTATACTTGATCCTGGATTTAATCAGAGCTACTGGAGTTCATAGAATGGGGTGTGTGTGTGTGTGTGTGTGTGTGTGTGTGTGTGTGTGTGTGTGTGTGTGTGTGTGTGAGAGAGAGAGAGAGAGAGAGAGAGAGAGAGAGAGAGAGAGAGAGAGAGAGAGAGAGAGAGAGAGAGAGAGAGAGAAGCAGATTTGCACTTAGAAAGATGAATTTAACAGCTATATGGATGATGGAATGGAGAGAGGAGAAAATCAAGGCAGGGAGATCAGCCATCAGGTTATTATAATATTCTAGGCATAGAGCGATAAGGGCCTGGAGTAGAGTTGTAGCAATGTCAGAGGAGATAAGGGGAGCATATATGAGAGATATCAAGAAAGTGGAAATTTTAGGATCTAACCACTGATTATAAATGGAGGATGAGAGACAGAGTGAGGAGTTGAGGATAGTTAGCACTTCGGATGTAAGCCTGAGTGATTGGGAGGATGGTAGTACATTAGGTAATAAGAGGGAAGTTAAGAAGAGAGAAGAGTTCAGAGAAAAGATAACGAATTCAGTTTTGGTCATGTTGGATTGAAAACATCTGTTAGACATCCAGTTTAAGATGTCTAATAGGCAATTTGTGATGCTAGACTGGAGGAGACCAGAGAGGTTATATTTTGATAAGTGGATTTGAGAATCATCAGCATGGAGATGATAATTGAATCCATAAGCCTTCAGGACATCACCAAGTAAATTAGGATAGACAGAGAAGGGAAGAGGATCCAGATTAGTGTTCTGAGGATAGCTATTGTTAGCATAAATGACCTGAATGAATATTGAGTGAAAGTGACTGAGGCATAGTTATATAGATACAAGGAGAACCAGAATAGAGCAAAATCATGAAAACCTAGATAGAAGACAGTAAGAAAAGGTGATTGATAGCATCAAAGGTTGCAGAAGAATTAAGAATAAAGAACATTGAGAAAAGGCTATTAGATTTGATGATTAAGAAAGCATCAGTAAGTTTGGAAAGAGCAGTTTCAGTGGAATGATGAAGTTGGAAGCCAGACTTTATAAAGTTAAAAAGAGTAAGAAGAAAAGAGATGGAGATCTTTTGTAGATGACCTTCTCAAGGAGTTTAGCCAAAAAAGGCAGGAGAACTATTGGTTGATAGCTAGTGGTGATGGATAAAATGAGATCTTTTTAAGGATGGGGGAGAGATGGAAGTGTTTGTAGGAAACAGGGAAGCAGCAAGAAGATGGTGGGAGATTAAAGATAAGCGAGAGTGTGAATGATTTCCCATTCAATCACATATTCTTCAAGTTGCTAGAGAAGAGAGGGTGAAATGGAATGACTTGTGCATCTAGAGGAACTAAGCAAAAAGAAGGGCTGCCTCTTCACAGGAAGCGGGGATGAAGGAGTAGTTAATACCAGAAGACATCTGAGTGATGTGAAATGTGGAGGAAGGGGAAAGAGAGATCTCTTGGTGAATGGGCTCCTGATTCCCATTGTTATTCTCGTGCAGGGGTTCTTAATCTTTTTTGTTTTGTTAGACCCTTTTGACACTCCGGGAAAGCCCTATGTATCCCCTTCTCAGAATGGTGTTTTTAAATACATAAAACATTTAGGATTACAAAGAAAACCAAAGATCAGTAAAAATGAAGATATATTTTTCCCATTCAGGTTCATGGAACCTTGAAATCTATCTACAGATCCCCTTAGACTGAGAGGGAAGGTCCATAGACTTCAGGTTAAGAAGTTAAAAAGCTTCCTGCAAAATAATAAATTGGCAAAAATTTCAAGATTTCATGGCAAAGATATTTTTCCAGAGTTGAATTAAAGTCTTAGTATCTAAAGGAAATTTTTTGCCAAATAGCCAGACTGTGATGGCTGAGCACATTTTTTTCTGAATTGGTATAGAGTCTTCTTGGCATTAGCAATGAGGTTGTCCATCTATACGGTAATATCACCTATTCATGGCAGTTTACCATATCTCGTGTGTCAGTTTGCGCCATTAATAATAATTAACATTTACATAGTATTTGACAATTTTCTAGGTGCTTTATATAACTTATTTGAGTTCAGCATCAACTCTGGGAAATAGCAGATACCATTGCCCTCTTTTCACACATGAAGATCCTGAGAGACAGAAATGTTAAAGGTTAAGAAGATTATGGAAACTTGTTGATGGTTGCATAGCTAAGCAACATTGCTGACAGAATTTAAGCTCTGCATTAAGTGGTGCAGTGGATAGAGTGCTGGGCCTGGAGTCAGGAAGATTCATATTCCTGAGTTTAAATCCAACCTCAGACATTTTCTACTTGAGTGATCCTGGGCAAGTCACTTAACACTGTTTGCCTAATTTTCCTCATCTGTGAAATGAGCTGGGGAATGAAATGACAGACAAATCTAGTATCTTTACTAAGAAAACTCCAAATGTGGTCACAAAGAGCCAAACATGACTGAAAAATGATAGAACAACAACCACAAATGAGTAAGGAAAAGACTGACCCAACTGTCATCCCACAGGATATAACAGGCTCACAAAAAAAATGAAAGAAGAAAAAGAAGGGATTTCAGATAGATACAGGATCTATAGATAGATTTCAAGGTTCGATGAACCTGAATAGGAAAAAAATATATCTTTATTTTTACTGATCTTTGGTTTTCTTTGTAATCCTAAATGTTTTATGTATTTAAAAACACCATTCTGAGAAGGGGGTACATAGGCTTTCCCAGAGTGTCAAAGGGGTCTAACAAAACAAAAAAGATTAAGAACCCCTGCATGAGAATAACAATGGGAATCAGAAGCCCATTCACCAAGAATATTTTGCTATGAAGTTTTCTTATACATGTCATTTGAAAGTATTTTCCTTAGAATATTGTGTTAATTAGGAAAGTCTTTGGCAGGAAAAATGACTAATTTCCAAAAAGAACAAGGGGGTAGATTTGCTGGCTCCCACAGGTGTACACTATTTAGACCTCCTTGAGGAGTAAAAACATTAATACTGGATGGTATAAAAATTACTTGTCTTAAAACTATTAAAAGTAGCAGGAACAAGGAAAGCAAACTCTCAGTCACTGGTCTGGCACAGGTGATGAACAGACAGGAGGTCACAGATGATTCTGGCCCACAGAATACAATATTGGTGCAAATACACCTAAACCCAGTAGATAGTCCTCCTCCTCTCCCTTTTTCTATTAAGCCAACAGATGAATCCCCACTACATAAGGGTATACGAACTAGAAGAGATCAATATAAATATTAAATATAGCAGTCTTTAAATTCAGACACCAATGGACCTGGATAGCTTATCCTCTGACATTTTTTTGCAGGAGATAGAAAGACTAGTAAAGGAAAAGATTTAAGATGAAAACAAATTGGTTTACCCATGTTGACCTTTTGAAACCTTCCCTCCATTTTAATCTCTTTCACTCTTTTCTAGACAGCTTCAGCTTCTGGATACTCTCCTCTTCTTTGGATCTTTCATGGTTCTCCTTTTTCTTCTTCTCTAGTGCCTCTTTGTCCTCTCGTCCCCAAGTGAATGTTATTCCAAAGGTTCTGTGTTTTTTCTTCTTGTCTTTCCTCTCAACACTCTTTCCCTTGGTGACTCCATCTACTCTCTTGGCTTCAATTCAGGAGCCTCCAGGCAGATTATTTCATGATATCTGAAAGCAAGGCAAACCATTCAATGTCAGAGTAAGGCAAATCTATGTCACAAACACTGATGCTGAAGAGGTCAAAGTTGCTCAATTGTATGAAAATCTATGTCTTCTGAAAATAACATCCAAAAATATGGCACATTCATAATAGGGGGTTGGAATACTAAAGTAGGAAATCAAATGGTAATTGGAATAACAGACAAGTTTGACCTTGGAGTAAGCAGGGCAGAGACTAATGGAGTTTTGTCAAGGTAACTAACTGGTCATAACAGACACTGTTTCAACAACTGAAAAGGTGACTACATATGGACATCACCAGATAGTCAATCTAGAAATCAGATTGATTATATGCTTTGCAGCCACATGTGGAGAAGCTCTATACACTCAGTTAAAACAAGATCTGGAACTGACTGTGGCTCAGGTCATGAGTTTCTTGTTGTAGAAGTCAGACTTAAATTGAAGAAAGTAAGGAAAACCATCAGACCATATAGACATGACCTAAATAGCATTCCTTAGAAATATGAAGTGAAGGTGATAAATAGATTTAAGGGATTAGATAGAAGTACAATGGACAGATGTTCACATTATTATACAGGAGGCAGAAACAAAAAAACTTTCCAAAGAAAAAGAAAAGCAAGAAAGCAAAATGTCTGATATGACTTGGCAAATAGCTGAGGGAAGAAAGAAAATGAAAGGTAAAGAAGAAAGGGAAAAATATACTGAACTGAATGCAGAATTCCAGAGAACTGCAAGGAGAGGTTTTTTTAAAATGAGCAATGCAAAGAAATTGAAGAAAACAACAGAATGAGAACTCTTCAAAAAAAATTAGAGATATCAAAAGAAAGCTTCACGCAAAAATGAGAATGACAAAAGACAAAAAGAAATTAAGAAGTGGCCAGAACATAAAATAATTATATAAGAAATATCTCAACATCATGCACAACTACAATGATGTGGTTACTAATCAAGAACCAGATATCCTAGATAATGAAGTCAAGTGACTCAGGAAGCATTGTTAACATTAAGGCTCGTGGGAGTGATATAATTCTAATTAGGTCATTCCAAATTCTAAAAGATGATGCTTTTAAGTCCCCATATTTATGTTAATGTTATGTTTAACATTATGTTAAACATACCAACGAATTTAGAATATACAACAGTGGCCACTGGATTAGAAAAAATCGGTTTGTTTCAGTCCTAAAGAAGGGCAATGCCGAGCAATGTCCCAATTACTGAATAATTGTGCTCTTTTTACATGCCAGCAAGGTTGTACTTAAGGTTCTGTAAGGATTTCAGCCATACATGAACCTGGAATTACCAGAAGAGCAGGCTGGTTTTTGAAGAGGCAGAAGAAGGCCAAAGAAGACCAAATTGCCAACATTTGCTGGATGAAAGCAAGGGCATTCCAGGAAAACCTCTGCTTCTGCTTCATTGACCACACTAAAGTCTTTATGTGAATCGAAACAAAATGTGACAAGTCTTCAAAAAGATGGGTGTACCAGATCACCTTACTTGTCTCCTGAGGAACCTGTATGTGGCCAACAAGCAACAATTAGAACTGATAATGGAACAACTGATTAGTTTAAGATGGGAAAAGGAGTATGACAAGGCTGTATAGTGTCACCTTTTTCATTTAACTTATATGCAGAGTACATCATACAAAATGCCAGCCTAGATGAATAAAAAGCTGGAATTAAGGTTGCTGGGAGAAATATAAAAATTCTCAGATATGCAGATGATACCACTCTGATGGGATAAAGTGAAGAGAAATTATGAAGCCTCTTGATGAGGGTGAAAAAAGAGTGTAAAAGCTGGTTTGAAGCTCGACATTAAACAACAATAACAACAACAACAAACCTAAGATCTTGGCAACCAGTCCCTTCACTTCCTGGAAAATAGAGGAGAAAAAATGGGAGCAGTATCAGATTTTATATTATTGACCTCGAAGATGACTGCAGATGATGGCTGCAGCTATGAAATTAAAAGACGCCTGCTTCTTAGAAGGAAAGCTATAGCAAATCTGGATAGCATACTAAAAAGCAGAGACATCACCTTGATGACAATAATCCATATAGCAAAAGCTGTAGTTTTTCTAGAAAAATGTATGTCTGTGAGAGTTGGACTATGAGAAAAGCTGAGCATCACAGAACTGACACTTTCAAATTGTGGTACTGGAGAAGACTTCTGAGTCCCTTGGACAGAAAGGAGGTCAAATCAGTCAGTACTTAAAAAAATAATTTAGGCTATTCACTAGAAGGTTGAATACAGAAGATGAAGCTTAAATGCTTTGGCCGCATAATGAGAAGATGGGACTTATTAAAAAAGACCCTGATCTTGGGAAATATTGAAGGCAAAAGGAAAAGTGGATGACAGAGGATGAGAAGAATAGATAGTGTCATGGAAACAATGGACATGAGTTTGGACAGACTGTGAGAGAAAGTAGAGGATAAGAGGGCCTGGTGTGCTATGGTTTGTGGGGTCATGAAGCGTTGGACATACCAAAAAACAAGTGCAGATTACTCCTAAATGTCTATTTCCAGTCTAAATCTCCTCTGAGGCCCAGTCTCAAATTTGTAATGATGTATTTGACTTCTCCTTATGACCTAAGAAAGCCCCCAAATGAACATGTTTCAAGCTGAGTTTTTTATTTTTACTTCTTAAGGTGCTGCCCCCACAACTATTTCTTTTACATGTTCTGTATCTTTTTCACAGAGCTCCTATTTCCCCATACATCCAGGCCCAAGATTTTGTAGTCATTTTTTATTTATCTCTTTCTCTTGCCCCTCAAATCTAATAACTTTCTAAGAACTCCTTTTTTTCCGCTTCTACAAAATCTCTCTTATCTTTCCTCGCTGCCTCCACCCTAATTTGAACTTTTATTATTGTCACTAGCATCCTAAATAGTATTCCTGCCTCTAGACTCTCTCCTCTTCACCATGTCCTTTAAAAATGGCCAATTACTTTTCTTAAAGACAAGTACGAACATGGCACTCTGTTCAAAACCTCTCTGGGGCTCCCTAGCATATTGGAGAAGAATTTCTTGTGAAGTCCCAACTTCCCATTAATAATCCCTTACTGCTTCCCTGTTCACAGTTAGGAAGCTTAAGCCTCAAAGCCTGGAGTCCCCGATTCATTAGTGAGCAAGCCCAAGCACATCTACACAGGGAAGCACAGAGTAAGTAATAGCATCTCAAAGTTTTAGTCAGATTTTCTCTGCATACCTTCTGTCAGGCAAAGTCTGTAGATGAAGAATGCTACATTAACTAGTCTCCCATTGTGTGGTCCCCAGTCCTATTTATCCCATCTTGTGACTCTAGGTACAATCAGTTTGATCATGTAAGATCCTTTTGAACCTTTGCCTCTATTCTAATCACCCTCAATTTTTTTCTAGCTGTACTCAACCTCTACTTTTGTCTAGCTCATTCCTTAGTATCCTTTGAGATTTTTATTCTATTTTGAACAATGTCCCAGATATCCTCCAACTTTTCAGCCAACATTCCCTTTATCTCCTCCCATTCATGGAAACATGACTCCTTCTTAAGTGTATCTCATGGCTTCCATCCTTTCTCCTGTCTTATCTGTTGTTTGTCCTTTGATTTGAACAGAACCAATGGCATCATGGAGTGATATCTTGGCTCATGCATGAATTGAATTTAAGTGAGGCAGAATTATACAAAGTTGTCAGCCTTACTCTCTCTTCCAGAGTCATCGAAGTCCAGTGGCAAGACAAAAGTCAAAACAAGGGTGCAGTGGATGACCTTGGTGTCTTTGATGTCTCACCAAGCTTTATACTATCTACAAGGCCTGCTACAGCTGCCTTCATGTCCGTTGGAATGAATGTTTCTATCTGAACACTCTACCAGGGGAAGTCTTTTTACATGTTTGGCATAGACACCACCCACTTGCATCCCATAATGACCTTTCCATTACCTAATTTTTTTTCAAAGACGGTAGAACTAGCATATTATTTCTCTCTATCCCATTCCTTGCCATAATCATTAGGGACATCAATATTCATGTTGATAGCCCTTGTCATGATCTTTCTAAATACTTTCCAAACTTGCTTAACTCCAATGTCGTCCTTCTTCACACTTCTCTTTTCATTACGTTTGAACCACCTAAAAGCCCCGCCCCGACTAGAACTTTGAAACTGTATAATCTATTATGTCATATCCTTCTAGAAAGAAGCAGTATAGTTTGCTGGATAGAGTATCAGACTTGGAATTAGAAAGACCTAGGTTCAAACCCTCCCTTAAATGTTTGCTATCCATGTGAATCTGGAACTTTCATTTCTTTGAGCCTCAGTTATCTCCTCTCTAAAATAGGGCAAAACCTACCTTCTATAATTGTTGTGAGAATCATACAAGATAATTTATGTAAAGTTCTTTGTAAACTCTAAAACTATATTACTGTGAGCTTTTATCATTTTACTTTTCCTATTCTTTCCCCTTAACGTAACCATTAATCCTTTTAGCCTCTTCTGTTCCCCCAGTCCATTTTCTTCATTTTGGTTAAACATGCCACCATACCAAGCACTTAACTGATGGTTTGACACTTTAACCTTTCAGTGGCTACCTCCCTAGAAATGTTTACCTGTTTGGCTTTTTGACATTGTCCACTTTTGAATCCTCAATCATCTCTGAACCCCAAACCACCTTGGAATATGAAGAGTTCAAAGACTTTATTTACAGATAGATTTTTTTTTCCTGACACAAAAGAAGTCAAGTGAAACTGAGTCTGCGAATACAATCTTTTTTAAAAAGTAAGTGACAATTTAAGTTAAATTCCACATTCTGAGCAGCATTTGTATGTGTTTCTGTGTCTGTGTTTGTATGTGTGTGAACCAGAGCATTCTGATAAATTCAGAGAATTATCATGTGATCTCTTTATTTACAAGCCTTAGGATTTATGGTGTTCTCAGAAATTATATCTTATTACATGGCTTATTTTTCTTTAATACTAAAGGTGTTCCCTAATTATGCTCTAATTAAATATGATTCATCAAATAGAAATAAAGACAAAACTAGTAATCAGAACCTCTTTTTCCATTCATGGAAATTTAGTGGAGGTGTATCTTGTAATTAGTTTACCAATGTTTACACTAGAACAAGTAGAATAAAATTGTAATCATTTTTCTTCTCATCAGCTGACAGCCAGTTAGGAATTCATTTACATGGTATTACAATGGTACTTATTACTCTGATCACAGACCTGCTATTGTATAACTATCAGTGAAACTGTGAATTCATTGAATAGCTCAGAAGTAAAGAGAAGGGTGTAGAATGAATCCAAATTTGATGATCCACCACTTTTATGTTGAGTATATAGAGATCAGAGCCTTTTCTGTCCAGAATCTCTATGCCAAGGCCAGAAATGGCAGAAAAGCTTCTCTGTCTTTCCAAATGTCCCCCCCATCCCTTTGATTTCTAGAATTCCTCTAATGGGAATAACCTTTTATCCCACAATCACAGATATTGTTTAAAATGCAGATAGTCCTCAAAGATATTCTTACTCACATAATGTTTGAAACTTAAAGGAATGGAGCAGGTGGCCCAGTGAATAGAGCACTGGCCGTGGAGTCAGGAGGACCTGAGTTCAAATTTGGTCTCAGACACTTAACATTTACTAGCTGTGTGACCTTGGGCAAGTCACTTAACCCAAATTCCCCTGTCTTCCCTCCTCCAAAAAGCAAAACCAAAACAAAACAAAAACTTAAAGGAAGGTCTTCAGTATATTGGATAGTTCCTCTATGGGGGCTTTATAACAGGGCATTGGTAAAAGTCCATGTGCATGTCATTTGGATGGAAAACTTTCCATGTAATCCCAGGACATGCTGCTGCAGTCTCAGGATAGAGTGTTTTCTTACTTCACACCCATCCTGCTGCACACTATAGAGGTACTTATATCTTTTCTTCCTTTAGAAGAAAATTATTACTAGAAGGCAAAACCACTTGTTACTACATGGAATCTTTAGGTGATAAATTTCAGTAATAGATACAAACATTGAAGCATCGTGGAAAATAACTAGTAAGGGTGACATATGACTTCAAATTACATTAAGTTCTTATTAACTGATACATGAATATTATTCTGATATGCTTTTCTAGGGGAAAATATGGTGGGGACATAAGAACACTGGACATTTTACAGTTGATAGGAAGGAGAAGGTTCCATAATATATAGAAAGAGACTTAGAAAGATGAGACTTTAGTATTTTGCAGTATTACTTACGATTCCCACTGGTATCCTTAAACAGATGAAATATTTAAAAATATGGACTTATTACATGTAGAAACTGGCCTCTTCCCAATTAGAAAGGGGAATTAAAATGATTATTTAAAATACTTTATTGAATGTGTAAAGTTCATTCCAGCTAATATTATATATACTTCGAAAGACATTTTCAATTTTTCATTTAATAATAGGTCTTTGCCATTCATACCCTATTTTAATATATCCCTTAATAAAGATTATTAATAAAATCATAGTAGCTATCATTTATAAGGCACTTCAAAATTTGCAAATTATTTTATGGAGTATGTATCAATCTCAGTATCAATATCACAAGCCAAAAAGATTTAACTGAAATATAAAACTGTGTTTTTGCAGAGTAAGAGAGAGTTTGTGTACTTCTCACCCCCATCCCTCCATCCCCAACAAGGATGGTGCAGAGTCAAAATTCTCACAAACTATACCTCATGGATTGACTCCACATGAGACTTTCTCTTCTATTCTGCTTCCCTCCTTCTCCTTTCTCCTCCCTGACCTTCTCTAGTATTAGGGTGCATTCTCTAAATTTGCACATCTCATATTTCTTTTGAGCTACTGCAATTCTGTTTTGCTTGTAGAGTCATCACAGCACCTCTCTCTGTCCAGTTTCTCTGATGCATGTATGTGAAGATATTAACTTAGTGAATAGCTATGCCTAGAGTATAGGGTATGGATAATGGTTCTATTAAAGGAGAATAAGAAAGAGTTGATCAGCTAAGTAGGATTGAAGAAAAGAATTTGAAGAACAAATCTGAAAAATAACTATTTCCCTTACTGGCTGAACTCTTGTCTTTTATTACACAATCATTTTTCTCTTTAAATATGAGATTTAAAAATGTTTACTTTAGTTAATTGTGATTTTTTTTCATTTAGCTTAAAACTAAAACATTTTTTCCTGTGGGAAAACTTCCAAATTTATAATATAAATCAATGGCAAAATATATGTGATTAATAGAATTTAACTTTACACTCAATTAAGGTTCAGAGGCACATGGGATTTAAATCTTAGAAATTATCTAGACCAATCTCTTCATTTTTTAGAAGAAGAAACTGAGGCTTAGAGAACCTAAATTATTTATCCAAGGTCAAACAAGTAGTAAGAGACAGATCATTTTTAGGGAGTGTATCTTTTCTAAGTAGTGCATCTATCTAAGCAAAGCACTTCTGCATTAATATAATAAATGGTTTTAATAAATACTGTGACCTGATTTTCTTAAATAGCTTTTAGCTCATGTAATTATCTTTAAAGGAATGTGCATTGCAAGACCAGAAGGCTTCTTTATTCAAGATATCTCTGCTTCCCTTTATCAGCTCGAAATCATTTCCTTTTTAGCTAATGGGTTATTATCTACAGTATGTTTGAAAGTAGTGTAAAGCTTTGAAGTCCGAAGGTCATCCATTGCTGCATGTTTGGGGACAGTTCTCAGACTTCACACATTTTTAAAAGCTGGAATTGAAGGAATGGCCTGGGAAAAGAAGGAAGAGTAGCTCTATCAAATATCTTCAGTCTATCCTATGATTTTAATTTTCTCTAGTTAATGGTGGAAGGTTTAAATGGTCACTTATAGAATTCTGATTTTCTTCTTTAAAAGCAAATCTAATTCCCCCTCTCCTCCTCTCCCCTCTCCCTTCTCCTCTCCTTTCCTATTTTCTTTTTTCTTTCTCTCCTTCCTCCCTTTTCCTCCTTGCCTATCCTCTCTCCTCTCTTTGCTTTTCTGTCTCCCTCCCTCCCTCTTTCTCTCTCTCTCTCTCTCTTAGTCACAGGCTTTGGACCTGGGATATTGGAACCTAAAAAATGTGTGACGGGAGACAAGGTATTAACATTAAGTGCTAAAATAAGCCCTAATGGTAAGAGCTAATCAAATCCCAGACTGTACAGAAACCCTTGCTATGTTGTGTGTGTGTGTAAAACAGTTGGTGCATCATATGCTTGTTGGCGATGGCAGAAGATCCAGATAAATGCCAGAGAAATGATCCCTATGCAGCATAAAAATGTTGAGCATGGAAAAGGGTCATAATGGAAAAAAATATTTTGAAGGCATGGCATGGACAAATTTTGCTTCTTTCACAATTTTCCATGTGATTGGTCTTGATAACAACTAAAAGCAATATAATTGTTTACTCAGTTGTGCAAAGTGTTAAACATTTCTGTTATATAAAATTTAACATTTAGTCTTTTATCTGTCCCACCTGAGAAGGAAAGAACAAACCAAAAATCTAAATAAGGAATTCTCTTTAATGCCCTTGGGCCTTGACATTTTCACTTTGTAAGATATTCGATGTAGAGCTTATCAGAAGGGAGCTTAGTGGTCATCTAACTTAATGTCTTCATTTTACAGAGGAGGAAACCATTTTAATTCAATTAATGTCAAAATAGAAAGTTAGTTTGAGACTTGGATTTGAAATTAGAGGAACTGGGTTCAACTGCTGACTTAACTACTTACTACCAGTGTAACATTAGATAACAAAACTTCATTTAGTGAGTGACTCCTATGGTGTTTGGGTTCTGGCCCCTGATCCCTGGTATAATTTCATGTGGTCTCTTACAAAGTCTGTCTCGAGTCCATTCTCAATGAAATACTCACAATGTTGGTATCTGAGTCATTTTCTTCTTCAAAAAATGGCCCTCAGGGTCTTTCCCAAGGATTCAGATGAACAATATATCAAACATAGGACTGGTTTTATTTAACTTGAAAAGAACGCAAGAAAGGCTCCTACTGAAGATGCTTGACTGTAAGCAAAAGTCTCCTTCCCTTTCTAGAAGATGCCAAACAACCTTTTTCTCCAATGGACTATATCTTCTTGAATATATACAGTCCCCCACAAACCACAGTGCCAGCTAGGGGATGGGCCTTAGCTGCTCCTTGATGATGATGGTTCCCTGTTGTGCTGACTTTTCTAGTACAGAAAGGCCTGCAGATTTTCTGCACTCCATAGTGACTTTTTTTCCTTCACTCTTTCAGCTTACTAGTCTGGTTGCTGCTTTTCTTTGCATATGGTTACCCTTAGGGGATGAATCAATAATAGACCTCATCTCCATGTCTCTGATATCTCTGACTCTTCTCTTTGATGTCTGTGTGTCCCTGATTATAATGAGAAGCAGATAATTTTTCATCATTGTACCCTGGATATCTCCCCTTAAGGAGGGGAAAGTGCCTTACCTGAATCTCTGCTAGATGTGCCTACTTGGTGTGAGGCACTATGCTGAGTGCTAGGGGAAATAAAAAAATGCAACTGTCCTTGAAATGAATGATCTTACATACTTTAGGGGGATACAGTTTACACATGAGTAAGAGAATAAAAGGCAGATTGAGTGTAGATAGAGCACAAATAATAGGAGACATTAGGAAAGGCTTCAGGGATGAGGGCATATTTAAAACTTGTAATTATAGGAAGATAAGATTTCTGAGACACAGGAAGAAGGAGGACTTTGTTCGCATAGGAGACACCATACATGAATACATGGAAGCAGGAAATGGAGTCCTAAGGTCAGAGAATAGGCAGTAGCCCAGTTTACCTGGAAAGGAGAGTGAATGAAGGGGCTTCAGGTAACCTCTCTGAACCTTAACTTCCTCATCTGTAAAATGAAAGAGCTGACCTGGAAGCATTTATTAAAAACTTACTATGTACAAGACTTTGAACTAAGGAAAGACCTTATTAAACATTATCTATTTAAGTAAAAATAATAGAATAAAATTGTTCTTATTCATTACTACTTATTGGATTTAAATTTTCACATGCATATGCTAATGTTCTAAAACTTGTTCCATTTTAGCCACTATAGAAAAAAAGCATTCAACATTATAAAAGAGGTATAAAGATGTTCCTCTCTTTCTGTCTCTCTCCTCTCCTCCTTTATCCCTCCTTTCTTCTTCCCTTCTCCTTTCTTCCCTTTCTCCTTCTTCCTTTCTCCCTTTCCTCCTTTCCCAACTTCTCTGCCTTCCTCTCTCTCTCCCTCTCTCTCTCTCTCCCCCTCTCCCTCTCTCTTTCTCCCTTTCTTTCTTGCTCTTTCCCTATTTCTTCCTCCTTTCCTCTCTGTTGCCCTCCCTCTCTCTCCCTTCTTATTTAATATTCCATTAATTTCTGTTATTACATCTCCATAGAGACAACATTTTATACTACTTTATATAGTACGTGAAAATATAAGATGAGTTAAATATTCCCAGTATCCAACTACCCCTGATGAGAAGCCTAGACAACTTTGGGAACATCACTAATCTCTGTAGATTCCAACAGAATTTCAAAGCATGTGAAGCATCAGCCACTTTCTATCTTAAATATAATTTTTGTGATTCTAATAGATTCACAACTTTCAAAAAAGTTGTGCTTACTCTTGGAGAATAACTTGTGTGAGGATTTGGTGTCACATTGTTAAAAAAAAAGAGGTGCTTTAACTTCCTTGGAATCAATGAATGAGCATTTATGACTTGCCTACTACGTACTATATGAGGGGCTGGTGATACAAAGATAAAAGTGGGAAAAAGCTCAAAAGCAAAAATATAAGTGTGAACATATAAGTAATTAATGTAATATGATACCACAGGTTTACAGACCTAAATCTGGAAAGTACATTAGAAGCTATCTAGAACCCCTCATTTTAAAGATGAGAAAACTGATACTCAGAAAGCTTAAACAAATTACCCAAAGATGCACAGAGACTAACCAAAAATGGAACAATTTGAATGCAGATCTTCTGACTCCAATCACAGTGTTCTTTCTGCTATACTACATGACTTCCTATTTGTAATGCAAGATACTACACTATGCCATGTTAAACATAGTATGAACACACACACACACACACACACACACACACACACTACAATATGCAGTACAAAGCATGTAATAAAAATTGGAATTTTGTTGGGTCCTAAATTCTTCCCTTATTTTATTTATATTTGGTTGGTTTTATTCATTGGGATATTACGCGGCATTTTAATATCCAGACAAATTGACCATCTATGGGGGAAGGTTAGAGCAAATTGTAAATTCACTTATGGTGAAATGTGTCTGCAAGTTCAGACCTTTCAGTTTATAATCCAAATTCCAGGTGGTATATACCATTTACTACAACGAATGAATGAATTAAAACAATCATTATTACCTGTTGTACACCAGTTGTTGTGATAAATATTATAGATACAATACAAAAAGAAAGACAATCTCTGATTTCCAGCTGCTTTTATTCTAATACATGAAGACAACAGAACATGAGACAAGGGACAATGCCCAGGGATGGGTGTTTTGGTTTGGGTCTGGGAAATAAAAGGATGAGTGGATCCACAGGGCAATTGGTTTAACCTGTCCTTTCCAGGAACGGTAATACTAATTTGTTACTATTTCCAGATCTAGAGGTGGAAAGTAACTGGGAGAAAGGGCCTGCTGAGGAAGAGTAAAATAGGGTAGAATAGGATGAATGAAGATGGTGGCAGATCATGATAAGTCTGGATCTGGGCTAGATGTGGAGAATGCTTTACCAATCAGGAACCCAGGGCTAATGATGGAGGGCAAGGTCAGAGGGATTCATTTCCCTTTTATACCTGTCATTGGTCTAGGTGTTGAGCATTCTTGCAAGTCAGAAAAATAACAGCAACTGTGTTTTTATTAATGCAGATTCACAACAAAGCAAAAGAGAGGAGAATTCTACTCATTTGTGTTTGTGTATGTGTGTTTTCATGAAAGGGAGATACATACAGGGAGAGACAGAGGCAGGGAGAAGGTAAAAGGAAAGGGCGAAGAGAGAGGGAGAGGGAGAAGGAGAGAGAGAGAGAGAGACAGAGACAGAGAGAGAGAGAGAGACAGAGACAGAGAGAGAGAGAGAGAGACAGAGAGAGACAGAGAGAGACAGAGAGACAGACTAAGGTGGTAGTAATAAGAGAAAGAGTCAGAGATAGAGGCAAAGACAGAGAGTGTTGTGCATAATTCTGTCTTGCCTGATTTTTATAGTCAACTTTTTAAATAGATTATGATGATTTGAGTTTTTCTGACTCCCAAGGCAAGTTCTTGTCATTTGTAACTTAAATGCAGAGCCTGGAAATTTTCAAGCTAAACACTACATTTCTAAGAATCTCTAAGGTGGTGGTGGTAGTAATAAGGAGCATTTGATGATAAATTCGATATGGATTTGAGAACCAATAGTGTATAAGTAAGTAACCTTGTCTGTCTTCTTCCAGTTCAGTAAGCAAATGTCCCCCAAAGCCCCCAAATAAAAAAAAATGCTAAAAAGCAAAGCAAAACAAAACAAAAAACACACATAAGGCACACTCTACCAAAACATAAAAAAAAAAAAACCAAAAAACCCCCCCTCCATACACAATCCCAAGCACTGGGGAAAAATAGATTCTGCATTTTAAGTCATAACAAACAAAACTAATAAACTGTAAACCACAGGGACCTGTCAGCTGAATAGAAGATACAGCATCCGTTGCATAAACAATTCACCAACATGTCAACAGTTACTCTGACATGGGAAGAAAATGAAGAGTATTTTTCAAGAAAAATCTATTTAGTTCAATGAAGCCTCTGGCAGAATTTTGTGTGCATTGTATTGATAGGAAAGAATGGCTATCCAAATGTGAGCCAGTCATACGTTAAACAGCACAGAAATGATCTATTATACAAGAACATTTCTTTTGAAATCTGAGAGGCACATCCATTATCATCACAACTGACATGTTCTCTACAATGACAGGGCATGTTAGTGGATATCACCAAATTTCCCCCTTTTTGATGATGAAATGAATAGAGTATTCTTGTCAGGTATGGTAGATAGAAATAGCAAAATTCATGCAATTTTCTTTATATTGCCACAACAATCCTGGCCTTATATGACAAAAAAGTCATGAAACAGAAAACAGATATGTTGCTCTTAATGGCTACAAATGGGCATGTGGAGGTCAGTTGCTATCATTTAGTCACTGCATTTATTATAATACTTTTTGACTTTCATTGCAAAATAGTTTAAAGGTCCTATATCTATCTTTGATGGGGTTGTTATAGAGAAATATAATCAATGTTTTCATTTTGGAAGGTGCATTAGAAGTCATTTTATCCAATCCTATTAATTTTACAGAACGGGAAACATATGTACAGTGAGATACATATGATTTACACAGGGACACATAAGTAGAAGTAGAAGAATTTTTGCTCTGTCCTTGGTTATCTAATTTCAAATCCCATATTCTTTCCATGACATCATGACAATTCTTTTTACATCAACCTTTGGGATAAATATTTTAAAGATGTGGCTGTATGTGTCAGTAGAATGTTAATTGCCTCAAATAAAGAATTGGTTCATGGCCCCAAAAAGTGCAATTTGTTGTCCAGAATTTGTGGAACTATATAAGAATTCATTTTATATAAAAATGAGGATGAAAGAATGAATGAAAAGACATTTATGAAGCACTTATTATATATCAAGCAATGTACTGAATAATGGAGATATCAATATATGAATGAGACAGTCCTTGCTTAAAACTGGAGGAGACAACAATAATTAGAGGCATCAGCTGCTGAACTGATGGGAAGGTCTGGTGGTAGGGCAGACAAAAATATGCTGCAAATCTGGAAGAACAGTATGAGGTCAGTGGGAAGGCCTGGTGCATTTGAAAGGGTGACATCAGTGAAGATGGTAAGGCAGAAGGAAAGGTTCCCTGTGGTTTGTTCCACTGACATAAATGAAAATTTACCTTTTTGGAAACTTCTGTCCATTGTTTACAAGTCTTCCTTCTGAAGCAAAGCAAGGCAAATCCAGTCCCTCTTCCATGTTATAGCCCTTCAGATACTTAAAGACAACTATTATGTCTGCCCCATAGTCTTTTCCTTTACCAATTAAGCATACCTCGTTCCTTAAATTCAATCCTTATGTGATAGGAGCTCAAAGGCCCCTCATTGTCCCAGTTGTCTTCGTCTTGATGCACTCGAGTTAGCAGCATCCTTCATAAACTATGGTGCCCAGAAGTGGACAAAATACTTCTGATGTGCTCTGACCAAGGTGGAGTACAGTATGACTATTATCTATTTATTCTTGGAGGCTATGCTTTAATTAAAATAGCCCAAGATCAGATTACTTTTTTTTAATTATCTTCTCACACTATTATTACTTATTGAATTTGGACACCTAAATCTTTCTTCAGAAAAACTGTGCCTCTCCCACCTTGTCCTTGTGTCCGAATCTGACTTTTCACTCATCCCTATTAAATTACATCATATTTGATTCAACTTGGTGTCATGGTCTTTTCAGATCTTGGCTCTATTATCCAGCATGTTATCTGTCTCTGTTTTGTGTTATCTACAAATTTGGTAAAGCAACATTGTCAATATTGTCTTTATTGAAATAAAAATAAACAAAACTACAAAATGAAGCTAAATCTCTAAAACCCACTTAGAAATACCTACAATCAAACCTTATATCCTGATGCAATGAGGAGTCAAATTTAAAGAAACACAACTGCTGCAGACCAAGTGAAATATCCTTTCTCCATGGACCAGCTATTATTCATCTCTTCTTAACTCTACTTTTCCTTTTTGCTTTCAGGAAAGCCTTTATCTTAGGTAGGAGGTGGTGCATTTCCACAGCTTCTAGGTACATATGGTAGATGCTTAATAAATGTTTGTCAAATGGAATTAAATTCCTGGTGGCTCACTGGCCTGTTTCTGCCTGCTACAAACCAAAGGGTCAAAGCCCTTAAGAATCTATTTATAGTTTCCAAGAGATAAGACATTAATTCACCTCTTGCTGCTAGTTCTAATTACCTGTCCTTGCAAGGGGAGCTTGACCTCCCATTGCAAAGCTCCTTTGCTATATATGGCTCAGCTCCAAGACTTGGACTGAGCCTTTCCAGCTTTTTCTTGGACTTACTTATAGAAAAAGGAGGAGAAAATTAACTTTCAGTTTGCCTCCTATAGTCTGCATCAAAACCTCTGATATTCTCTTTCCAATCAGGAAATATTTTACAGACATCAATGCCTTTAGTTATTCATTCCCTCTCTGTACATGCTCCTTATTTATTTACAGGTCATTCTGGGTGATAAGCTATTTCTCAATTAATGCCCTATTCTATTGCTTATTTGTGGCATAAAGTTTCCTGGAGCTTCCTCTGCAAAGTGAAAGCTTTGGTTTCTTCTATCAAGTTGGAAGAGGAATATTGAGTCTGGTATGGACTGTATATATATTGTTAAAGGAATGACCATGTTACATTTGAAAAGACTCATCACCTTATAGCAGCAGAGTAATATATTTTTCAAGTCAAGTTGTCAATTCAAGCACTTACTTTGTGCCTGGCACAAAGTGCTGGAAATACAAATAGAAGAAGAAAAAAAACAACCCTTACCCTCAAGGAACTTGCGTTCTAGTTGGGGAAGACAACACATAAGAGAAACCTGGAAAAGGGGATGGAGGAGAGAAATGAAGGTACCCGGTGTCAGGGCATTGTAGAGAAACCTGAAAATTTATACATAAAGCCTGGAGAGGAATGATGACATGACTGTCCTGCCCTTCCTTCTTAAAATGGGAGCTTTCAGGTATAATAATATTTGTATAATAATATGATAATTGTAAATACCAGCTCCAAATTATGAGGGGTTGATATCTGTATTGGTGCCATGTGCACATATGTGGGAAAAATTACATATCCTTAAAGTAATAAAGTATATAAAAATTGCTCTTTAACTAAACACTTCAATTTGGGGGGTTTATCCTGCTAAGAACATTTTGAATATAGTTGAAAATCAAATAAAAGGCTGTCATGTTTTGCTGCTTGAAAAGTTATATAGAAGTTTATTCCAGCAGTTCATTAATACACCCTTCAAACTGTACCATCAACCATACCACTATATCTATCCTTAAGACCAACTCTAAGCAAGAGAAATTATTCTTCATTACCCTTCCCATTTTCAAATATTACTTTGTAAATCAGCATTAAGTTTCTCAAGGCTACTTCCTTGTTTCCATGTGATAAGAAAAGATTTGAATGTATTTAGAAGTATTAAATTTGTATTTGAAGTAATTTTAATATATATAAAGAATTGGAGGGATATATTTTTTATGATTTTTTACTATTGAACATATTAGGCAGAATTCCATGAATTTTAATTTTTTCTGCTATACTTAGTGATTTGAACGGTGAAGAATATGTCAGATCTTTTAGTATATTTTCTCTTTTAGTGTATTGGGATTATCATATACATAATTAATGATAATTAAGCTAAATATATAAACAAAATATATCTAAACAAGGCCACTTGTGAGGAAGACCTGAAAATCTGTGGCCATATCATTAATAAAAGGACAGATTTACTTGGAAAAATAAATTTCCTTTGAAAGTATTATATAAGAATGTTCCATATCTCAAGCATGATTTATGAGTTTTTGTTTTACTTGGGATTCATTATCTGAAAAAGACCCATAACAAAAGAAATGCATAATACAAATCCTGTCCATACATAATTATGCATCTTCTATTACTGCTTTGTTGAAATGTACATAGAATAATTAATCACTAAGTAAATATTGAATGCCAGTTATGCTCAAGGGCAGATTAGGACTCAGGACACCTGGATTCTTGTCTAAGGACAGGCAAGCTGTTTTGACTTCAGTTAAGTCATTTTTTCTCTCTCACAATATGCCCACTGTGGAGAGGTTCTGCGTAATTATACATGTACAGCCTGTATTTGATTGCTTGTCCTTCCAGTGGGGGTGGGTGACGAGGGAGGATGAGAAAGAATCTAGAACTTAAAGCTCTATAATCAAATGTTAAATATATATCTATATCTATCTATCTATCTATCTATCTATCTATCTATCTATCTATCTATCTATCTAT
>CM053580.1:358350250-358366410 GCA_028627135.1 Pseudochirops cupreus | reverse complement strand
CAATTATTATTATTATTATTGACTACATCCAACTGGAACTTGAGATACACAGGCACTGCAGTTGGGAGATCCATCCTGCCCTACCAAAAAGTGACATAGGAGAGAATAGACTGGGGGAGGGGGGAAACACTGGGATGGCTCTTTTGGGGTGGTGGGTGGTGGAAAGACAGGGAGAAAATATGTAACTCAAAAAAAATTTAATAAAATAAATTTAAAAAAAAATAAAAGTCAGTAGAAGACCAAAAAAAAAAAAAGAAATTTATGACCATAAAATATAGTTTAATCATTTATCACTTATTTATATCAGCGGTTCTCAACCTTCCTAATGTCATGACCCTTTAATACAGTTCCTCATGTGGTGACCCCCAATCATAAAATTATTTTTGTTGCCACTTCATAACTGTAATTTTGCTTCTGTTATGAATCATAATGTAAATATCTGATATGCAGAATATATTTTCATTGTTACAAATTAAACATAACCCACAGGTTGAGAACCACTGATTTATATTCTTATAAACTTTTTTCTTCACGGTTTTAATTTCTAATTCTTTTTCTAACACTCTCGTTTCATTTATAAAATCATTTTAACTTAAAAACAAATTCCTGCTTCATCTCTTCCAGGAATTCTAGTGGAACTTGAATTGAAGCTGTGTTTTCCTTTGAGGCTTTATTTGTAGATATTTTGGTGTCCTCTTCTTTGCTGTTTGTGTCTCAGGAGTCCCTGTCATTATAATAATTGCTCATAGTGAGATATTTTTTTCTGTTTGTCTATTTGTTTACCTAGAGGTGGGGGTGGGAATCTGTAGGCTTTCAATCAGTGATCTCAAAGCAGTCTCATACATGGCAAAATCTAATCTCTGTCCTTCCGTTCTAAGCTGTGTAAGCTCCTGACCTGAATTTACACCTAGGCAACACAATTGTAAGCTCCCCACATGATTTGATTGTCTAGTAGATCACTGCTGACTTTAGCTATTCAGCTACCTAGGATACTCTGTAGGTTCAGAACAATAGAAGTACAGTCATTCCTTTGGTCTGAGCTCCCTGCCCTGGTTATTAAGCTGCAGGTTGAAGATCAAGCTGGAGGATATATCTGAGAACCCAATCCAGTGTCAAAGGCACATATCTGCTGCCTGATTCTATTACCACTTGCTGCCTAGAACACAACTCCAGTCCATAACTCCTTGCCATCACCTGCCACTCCTAAGTACAGGTTCCTTCCTCAGCCCCCACTGGATTTGTGTCCCATCTCCTAGGTACAAGCACCAGAGTTACAGGTGGTATAAGCTAGTGCTCCTTGAATAATATCAGTTTCCTTTTGCTGGACTGAGGTCCATTTCTTGCCCTAGTTCACAAGGCTCCAATTTAGTCTCCATTCTGGAAAGCTTCATGTGGTGATCTCTTGATTAGATCATGTCTTCGATTTCTATAAATATCTTTCTGTTTCATAATGCTTATGTAGATTTGGGCAAAAAAGATTCACCATCATTTTTTTCCCTTGATCTTTCTCATCAGAACTTATTTTGGAGCTTTTTCAAGGTCTTCGGGGTAGTTCTATGAAGTTGAGTGTGGGTTTGGTTATACTGGTTCTTCCATCTCTGCCATACATACTCTGTCATCATAGCTAATCTGTCTCAGTCTTGTGATTTTGTAATAATGAAGGAAAGAATGACAAATGCATGGTCTCCATGCTCCATTGGCATCCATGCAATGTCAATATAAGGAATAGTCCCAAAATACTTGTTGAAACCCTTTGCTAATCCTATGGGGAGAAATGGACAAGAATTGCACGCGATGAACTGTAACAGATTTATCAATCTGGTTGTATTCAGGAAATACCTACCTTGTTGAGCTCATAGATCCAATAGAGTATTCCATAGTTCTCCAAAAATCACTATCTTCCCTGCCTTAGATTAGAGTTAGAGTTAGAGATTGGAAATGAATTGCAATAGAGACTCATTAAACATAAATCTGGTAAACTGATAACTAGAAGTCATCACTATATTAATCATAGACACATATCAGCCTAGAGGTTCATTCAACAGATTTCATTTTTAAATTAGGCATGTCATTGTGATTGGACTTATGTATTATAATGCTTTGCCTGATTTTTTGGTAAGGGAGGAGAAAAAGAAAAAGTATCAATCACAGTAGTAAATTTTGTGTCTTTGTGTGTGTGTGTGTGTGTGAGTGAGAGAGAGAGAGAGAGAGAGAGAAAGAGAAAGAAAGAGAGAGAGAGAGAGAGAGAGAGAGAGAGAGAGAGAGAGAGAGAGGGAAGATGGTGGTGTGAAGTAGAATGAAACCACACCTACTTATCAGATGGATTGGACTAAGGCTGTGAAATATATGACAAGTTGATAAGATGAAATATTTGAACTGGATGTTAAGTACAATTTCCTGACTAAAAATATTGTATGAAATCTGCTTTGCCACTTCATCTTGATGACCATGCAAAACTTTCCATTTGACTTGATTCTGAAATATTTCATATGTTTTGTCTCCCTCATTAGAATATGAGTTCCTTAACAGCAAGGAGGTCTTGCTTTTCTATTTGCATCCCCAGGACTTAGCACACTGCTTTGCATTTACTAAGTAAGTAAAGAAGTATTGGGATGGGCAAGACATATCCTGAGAAAGGAACCATAGGATGTAGATGAAACAGTAATAAGAGAAGAACTTTCATCAATATTGCAATGCATGAGTGGGAAACAATGAAGAACTATTAATGAAAGAAGAATAAGGCAGGCACAAGGCACTAAAACCATGTTCAAGATGTTAGAAGAGATTAAAGCAAAATATATTCATACATTTCTTTACATCGGTACCTGCATCTATGTCTACACCTATGTCTATAATTATCCATACTTATTTATCTATATCTTCTTCACTGCAGTTTTACTCCAGCATCTCATTGGAGATTACCATATAAATAGGTCATAGGTTCCAATAAACTATCATAATGTTGGCTTTAGGGTGATAGATTTTTTTGAACCATAGACACTTTCCTCTACTAAAGAAAGCAAGAGATATGTCTTGTTGGAGGAATACCAAAAGCAACAGAGTAAGAGAAGCTTGATTTCTTGAAGTACATCTCTATGTTGTAGATGTCAAAATTAAAGAATTATAGGATATCAGAGGTGGAAAGGATCTCAGAGATCATTTTGTCTAATGCTTATCTGAGTTTATTCTGATGTCTCACTGTAGCATGAAGCTGCATCTGAGTTTTGAGAGTATATACATAAATTGAAAGCTATGGCAGTCCTTGATGAGTAGGGAGATTTTAAAGTGTGACCTCTACATCTGTTTTTGGAAGACTCACCTAGCTAATTCTGAACACTCAGTGGTGCATTTTTGGCCACATCAGTTTTCAAAGACCATCTAATAAGGCACACAGAAGACTGTTATTATTATTGATAGTAGAAGTATCCTCACAAACAAAATGGCAGATCCCTTAAAGTGCAGATACCAAAATAGTATTGTTTGAATATAAATAAATAATAGAATTTAGAGTCCTATTGGTATGGTGATTCTCATGACTGGCAGATGTTAGAATTTGTCAACCTATATTAGTTATATCATTATCATCATCAATCATTAAATTAATAACTGAGTTTGGTATTTAAGAAAAGTAGTTGAGAAGAAGGAAGTAAGAAGATACAGCTTATATAGAACCTGTTTTGTGCCAGGTATTGTGCTAAGCACATTGCAAATATTAATTCCTTTGATCCTCATAATGACACTATGGGGTAGGTGCTATTATAATCCCTATTTAGCCAGTGAGGAAACAGAAGCAAAAAGACATTAAGTGACTTG
Organism: Pseudochirops cupreus; assembly: GCA_028627135.1. Lineage (NCBI taxonomy): Eukaryota > Metazoa > Chordata > Mammalia > Diprotodontia > Pseudocheiridae > Pseudochirops > Pseudochirops cupreus. The sequence goes on along the minus strand of CM053580.1, from coordinate 358,362,597 downwards.
CTCAATGTCACATACAACTAACTCAATGTCACACACAGTAAGTCTCTGAGGTCAGATTTGAAATTAGATCTTCCTGACTCTTAGCCTAGGGCTCTATTCATTGTACCACTTAGTTGCCTATAAGAGAGATGTATGCACTCATTTTAAGGTGCTCCAATCTTTTCTTGAAGACTTTCAGATATAGATAATTCACTTGTTGTTCAGTCTCAAGGAATCTGATTCTGCTTTAGGATAACTCTAATTTTGGGGAAGTTTTATTTTTTTCATATACCAAATGAAAATTTCCTTCTCTGAAGCTAAGAGCTTTTTGACCTAGTTTTGTCCTCTATAGATGAGCAGAAAAAAACTCTTTATCAGTATGAAAATACTTCAAGTACTTGACAATGACTATCATATCTCTGCCAACTCTTATCTTTTTTTTTTGAGGTTAAAGATCTGTAACATCTTCAGCCAATTCACATATGACATAGTTTGTGATTTATAGATCCCTGACCATTCTGGTCAATTTCCTCTGTATACATTCTAGATTGTTGTTGTTGTTGTTGTTTAGTCATTTCAGTAGTCTGACTCACCTTCTAGATAGTGAAGGCCATTTCTGAAATGTGGCACTTATTATTGAGCTTTGCTTTTTTTTTCTTTTTTGTATAATCTGGCTCTGCCATCCACAACATTAACTATTTTCTTATGTTTCCTAAATATGTAATAAATGTTATCATTCACAACATCAATAAGATGGTTGACAAGTTAAAGGCTAAGAACATAGTGTCCCCTAGTGAATCCTGTAGTCATTTTCTCCTGCCAATTTGATATTACTGACTATTCCTTGGGTTCAGTCACCTAATCAAATCCAAATTCATCTCACTGTACTATAATAAACCCTGGAGCTATCCATCTTACCCACAAGGAAAATGAGAGGTTTCATAGAATAATTTGCTGAAATTGATCTGTATTACATTTATTGATTTTCCTTGATCTACAAGTCTACGTAAATTTTTAAAGCTTAAATTTGCATTAATATAGTTTATTTTATATGACCTCTATCCCCCAAAGTTCAAATGGAAAATTAGCATATCAACCACTTCCAATATTGTATTTAATGTTCCATAGTCACAGTATACAGCTACAAAGAAAAGAAGAAGGTTAAATCTCATATCTACCCTTGAGGCCAAATCTGGCTATTATAATTTTTATATCACACAATTTTGATTTTTAATGTTTTTATTCTTACTAATTAAATTATGTATCTAGTTTGCCTGTTTTGTTTGATACTGCATCAGTTCATCTAAACCTTTTTTCTTCATTTTCTCCATTCATGTTTTTCTTAATTCTTCCAAATTCATCAGTTCTTAAAGCAAAGTAATAATTACATCATATTCGTGTGCAACATTTATTTTATAATATTGATGAATATCTTGTTCAGGTTTTTATTTGTACTAAAAGCACTGTTATAAATATTTTATTGTGTACGTAAAATGATATTTAAATAGTTAAGCTAACTTGCAACCATTTCTTCCCTTTCTAAGTCTTTACAAACTCCATTTAATTAATATGTGCCAACATTTGTCAATTATCAAAGTGTGAGCACCATTTTGCTTCAGTTCTTATATTCTGCTTACTCCTTCTGAAAATAAGATGAGGTCTGTCTGTCTCTTAGCAATCATTGCCTTCTTTAGACTGCTCAAAAATTGTACCTACTTAACAATCTAGTTGCAAAGATAATAAAATTATCTATATGGAAGCATTTCATAAACTGTACAGTGCTTTATGAATATATGAGATAATCATACTGAAAAAAGACTAATCAAACAATGGAAGGATTTAATGAGTTAAACATTCTAAGGCAAGAATTCCCTTTTTAGGGACATTGTAGAATTCTTCTCTTTACATTATGTTGATTTAGCTTGGCAGCATATACATATTATTCCTAATATTCTGTTCATTGGGATGTTTTTTTTTTCTCTCTGAATGATTCCATTTTGCATTTATTGTGTGCAAGACAAAATAAAATAGATTCCAGCTACAATCCAGTGCTGGTAATGGCAATCTTCTTTTCTGATGTCCTTTCATTATTAAAGAAGGAACAAAATCCAAAGCATACTGTTTGCAATTTAGAGTTGCTTCTGAAACTCTGCCTCCCTGATTGAAATATACTCAGCTTATCTTTGTGTTAGACTGAATCTGCCCTGTGTTCTCTTTGTGCCATGCTGTTTGTACATTAGCTCTAATGGCAGTAAATGATCCCTTTGTCGATCTAGTCCCCTCCAAGCCTTTTCTTGTTACAGACTATTTGCTGCATTTGTGGCAGGTCCCTTGTAGCAACATAAAAGATGTCGGCCCTTGTAATGTTAACATTTCTCTACATAGTGCTATTCTATACAGACTTAATGTTAAGCTTTCATTCCCAACTTTGAAAAAATATTCTCCATCTGTAGTGATAAGCAGCAGCTGTATTTCTACAGAATCTATCTACTTAAGACAATTATCGTGTTTCATTACTTATAAATTTCTACTATTTTTCATATTTGGTTTCTTTTTTTGTGCTTTTTTTTTTTTTTGAGAGGGGAGGACAGGGCAATTGGGGTTAAGTGACTTGCCCAAGGTCACACAGCTAGTAAGCGTTAAGTGTCTGAGGTCAGATTTGAACTCAGATCCTCCTGACTCCAGGGCTGAGGCTTTATTCACTGTGCCACCTAGCCGCCCCTCATATTTAGTTTCTTATAGTATTTGGTTCATTTAATGGTTTTCCTCCAAATAGCACAAACAGTCTAGGACCTGACTTTTTAAAATGAAATTCGTTGACCGTATCAAATAGTTTAACATCAGAAACTGACATGATTTGTCACTGGAAATTACATTCAAGAAGAGGCATTAATGTCTGTTTGCCATTGTGTCCTAAGTACCATGAGGCTTTTCCTTCAGTTTTTAAGTTGATCCTTTCCATATATGTGGTCTCCTCCATTAACTTGTGAGCTCCTTGAAAGCAAGGCCTGTATTATTTCTCTATTTGTATCCTCAGAAGTTATTGCAGTGCTTTCCTTACAGTAAGTGCTTAATAAATACTTTCATTCACTCATTTATTCATTCATTCAGAGAAATAGGGAGTTATAAAGTGATTGGGAGATTGTCTAGTCGAAATTCTATCTGAAACAGAAATCTCTTTTTCCAATTTATCTGCAAAGTGCTTGTATATCTCCAGAAAAGCAAAATTTACTCTTTCTTGAAGTACCCCATTGTACTTTTGAGTAACTCTCACAATCTCCCATATCCTGCCATATTTCTTTCTTTATTGAATTAGAGAATTAAACTCAAATATATGAAGTATGTCATTTTTGTCATTTTTTAAAAACATTCTATTCTTCATTCATGTTGTTAAATTCTAGACACACTGGATTTCTAACCTCAGGGGTATGGCCTAAATTTATTGTCATTTGCACACCTTTGCACTATTCCAAAAGTTTGGAATGCAGGCATTGCATTTAATGAGCTAAACGTTCTTCCTTTCACTTCTTCTCTATTCTCTAGATATTGAAGTCAGCCTTCGTGGGACAGTTCTCATGCCACCTCCATTATGGGACTTCCTCTGATCTACCATCTAGAATTGTTTTTTCATTCATGTTATTAATAGTACTTCATAGTCTGTAATCATTCATCACATTCTACATAGTATTCTGTTTATTTGTATATATACTTTCTTCTTCCTCTCCAGATTGTAAAAATATTTTTTAAAATTTCATCTTATTTAGCTCTTTCCATTCTTTCATTGTCTAACCCTATTAATTACACATAGAAAGTTCTTAAATAAATACTTACTAAAGGCTGAATGATTCTTCATAAGACATAGTCTTTAACTGTCTCTCTTCTTATCCTTTTGGACCAGATCAGTAAAGGTAGGTTAGCACAGATAGGTTCACAGATAATTAAGTTGAGTTTCAGGACCAAGAGTAGACATCAACAAATCAATAACTATTTCCCAAGTGCATACTATGAGCCAAGCAGCATGCTAAGCTTGGGTTTAATGGACTTATATTAGTGTAAAAGAAGGTCTCAGGTAGAGTACCTCAAGGACCTGTGCTTAGTGATGTGTTATTCAATATTTTTATCAATGACTTGAATAAAGGCATAGATCCCCTCCTCCCCCCACTTTTTTTAAGCAAACTTACAGCTAGTACAAAGACATAAGGAATGTTAATAATGGATGATGGGGAAACACAATAAATAGTGGAGAAAAGATACAATCAAATTTCAATCAATTATACTGTAAAATAGAACAGGTCTAATACATTGTAATTTAATAAGAATAAATGCAAAGTAAAACACTTGGATAAAAAAAAATAAATTAACTGTATATAAACAGAACATGAGACATTTTGACCAGGTAAAGTTTGTGAGGGGGGAAAAAGCTGTTTTTTGGTTTTTTTTTTTTAATGGAATGAAAGCTTAACAGGAACCATTGATATAATAAAGAATCAAAACTGTTCATTTAACCTCAGGCTATATTAAGAAAGTCAGTGATTCAGGGGAGTATTAGTTCTAGTAGTCTAGATTCCATATTTACCTAAAGCCATCAATAAACTACAGTAATTCTAGGGAAGTGATGCCATATTAGTTAAGGACCTTGACTTCATGCCAGATTTCAAGGGAAAGATAGCAATCAATTTCATTTTTGGACATGTCAAAATTAAGGTGCTAGTGGGATATAAAGGTAGAAATGACCAGAAAGTAGGAAGATAAGTCTACAAAATCAAATCAGGGGAGAGATTGGTGTTAGAAATGTAGATTTAAGATTCATCTTGCTGGAAGAAATAATTTAATTCATTGGAGCAGATGAAATCATTAAGAGTACCTGCAGACAGAAAAGAGTAGAAACTCAAGGACAGGCCTTTGGCAATAGCAACAAGATGATGAAGAATGCAAAAAAAATCAGAAAATTAGCAATCAAAAATGAATGGAAAGAAACAGAAATGGGCAATGTCACTGAGACAAAGGGAATAGAGAATATTCAGGATGAGAAAGTAAACACTAATGTCAAATGCTTGAGAAAAGACATGATGACTGAAAGGAATGAATGGGCAAAAAAAAGACTGGGAAGAGAGGAGAGACAGGAAGAGAAAGGCAGGGAGAGACAGAGAGAGAACAAGACAGGGTGAGAGAGAATCAAAAAAGAAGAAAGAGAGAGGGAAGAAGTGAGAGACAGAGAGGCAGACAGAGCCAAACAGAGAGAAGAGAAAATTGAATACACTGAGTAGTTAGGATTTGTTTGGGCTACATACAAGTCTCCTAGAGGTGCAAGAGAAAATGGGATCAGAAAGTATGAGATAATAGCTGGCATTTATCTAGTTAATTAAGGTATGCAAAGAATATCTTGCTATTTATTCATTTAATATTCACTATATTTTATGAAGTAAGTTATTATTATTCCTATTTTACAGATGAAAAACTTGAGATTCAACAAAGGTAAGTGACTTGCCCATGGCCCAACAGATAACAACTGCCTGAGGCAGAATTTGAATATAGATATTCCTGAATCCAAGTCCATCATTCTATCCACTATTTTACTGTAGATTTAGGGGAAGGAATTCCACGATATAATTTAGTAAATTAAGTGCCCACTATGTGCAAAATACTGTTATGTCCTAGGGATATAAACAAAGACAAATAGTGCTACCCTCAAGGCATGTATAATCTTATAAGGGCTATTATTTAAATGAATAAATATAATACAAAATAGAACTGATTAAGAAAAATCTCTTAAAAAGTGCTGCAAGACATTTGAGGGGGAAGTGATTACTTTGCTCTAGAAGGAGAGGCTTATTGGAGGAGGTAAGCACTCTGGTGAGTCTTGAAGGAAAACAGGATTTTGACAAGCTCATGTGTGCAAATGACACATTTCAAGCATACAGCACAAGCTGCAAGATTGTATGGAATCAGACAGAAGAAGACAGTATGAAGTTCATGAAATGCAGGGTCAGCCTAATAGTCAAGGTGTGTGAAGGTGAATAGAGGGAAATTAGACTAAAGAGACCTTTGCCTAAATTCCACCATTACTGATAGGCTGGATGTCCCAGAACACAAATGCTACTTTCCCTCCTCATGGCTCTAGGGTCAACAAAAAGGCACTTGTTGATGTCTTCTTTATAATGCTATAGGCCAACAGCCTTCACCGATGTGCTTCTCTTGTTACTTACTGGTTGATGCCAATTGATGATCTAAACTCTTATATTTATTACACATTTTTAGAAATGGTAATTTACTACTGGGTATAACACAAGCCCATAAAATGGGATCATACTCCCCAAAATACATAGAGTCCAAGGGAAATTGGACTCATTTTAGGGCATATGGTATGGTAAAGGTTAATAGAAGTCCTTTTTTCCCTCTTTGTTGGGTACTTATGAAGTTGCCCTAAACATATTATAGCTTTTTTGCTAGTGTCCTTGTAAAGCTTTGTATCTGTCTTTCTTCATTACAATCTATTCTTGGCTCATTAGACACTGCTACCAGTCACTGCTATCTTAGGAATGATGCAAAGGTACTGATGACTAGATGGCCATTCCAAAATCCTTTGGAATCTTCAAAGCTTTCAAGGTTCTCCTCCAAGCAAGGTGGGGGGAGGAGGCCAAGGCCAAAGCTGGAGTAGTCCCCTCAATCCTAGGCAAGTAATTCCTCCCCAGGGACTCAACTGGACCGCCTCTCTCCTAAACTTGTAGACACTTGAGTCTTTGGATGTCAGACTGGTTAACTATTTGATAGAAGACCTAAAGTGTAAGGGTCACAAATAAGTGCCAGATTGCAAATGGTAATGTTGAGGCACAGGGATGTGTTTGAGGCCTGGGAATGAGTTGGGTCACGTGGAGGTCAGAGCATATTGCACCGTCCCTGGCCAGGGGATGTTGCATTGCTCAGAACTTTCTTGGGTGGGATGCCTGAGGTTCCCGATTGATGTCTCCACACCCTGGGGTCTGCATGCCATTGTAATTATAATTTACCTCCCCTCTCTTAATCCCGTTCAGCTGGGCTGTGTCACGTGTGGGGTGTGGATCTGGGGTAGATAAAAGGATCCGAGCCTTGGAGGGGTGGGAGCCTTGGAGTCCTGCGATAAGGCTTCCCCGGTGTAACTTTAATAAACCCTCTTAAAAACATCTATCCTCTGGCATTACTTTCATTAAGGAGAAAACAACAGCCTTGTCTCCATTGAAAAGTACCTTCTGGCCCTTAGGGCAGGGCTGCCGAACCCTGACACAAAAAGATGTGATCTTGCTTATTAAAGGAACTGGAAAAGACTGTCTGTAGTACCTAGTTGAAATGTCTGATTGGTTTGATTCAATTGAGGAATATTCTCAGCTGATTATGGAATTGGGGTGTAGCATCTTATCATTTCTTTAAAGTGAGGTGTAGTAAATTAATCAAGCTGATGCAATGATCCCACACACAAACCCTTATAACAGGAAGTCAGTGTTGGTAGGACATCAAGGACATTTACTCCAACCCATACCTGAAAGAAGTTTTTTCTTGGAAAACCTTTTAAAAATCACTTCATTTTATCATAACCCAATTTGAGCCTCCAATGCATCATATGTAGTTTAAAATACATGTATAGACAACTAGGTGGCATAGCAGCTAGAGTTCTGGGTATCAAGTCAGAAAGAGCTGAGTTCACATCCTGCCTCAGACATTTGCTAACTTTCTGGCTTTGGGTAAATAATTTAGTCTCCATATCAGTAATGGGGATAATAATGGCACCTAATAATAGTTATTGTGAGGATAAAATAAAATATTTGTAATATTCTTATCAAACCACAAAGTTATTATAAATTATTGTTACTAAAAAATTTACCTAAATATGATCTGCTTCAACAGAAGTATCAATACTGTTAAGACCTAGAAAGATCAGAGCTGTGCTTTATTTCATATTGATTAGAACACATATTTACATAATTTGGGATGGCACATTTCAAGGGCAATATTACAATATGGATCACATATTGAATTTATTATGTTCGTTTATGAAAAAGCAAGTGATATATAATAGCAATTCACAGTTTCAGATATATTTTTCTTTCTCCTGTTCTATTATGTATGTATATAAAGATATAGGACAATATTCCTTTTGGATTTTCCTAACCAGTTCATGAGGAAAAATCCTGAAAAATACAAAATAATGCACAGTTGTGATGTGTTGCTATTATGATTAATAATAGTTAACCTGAGTATGGGCACAGTGCTAGCCCTGAAGTCATGAAAACCTGAGTTCTAATCTAGCCTTAGACACTTACTAACTGTATGACCCTGGGCAAGTCACTCAATTGCCTCATCTGGAGAAAGAAATGGCAAACCACCATACTATATTTGCCAAGAAAACTCAACATGGGGTTACAAAGAGTAAGACACAACTGAAAACAACTGAACAGCAAGCAACAAAACTTGAGTAGGCAGTACTATAGCATAATTCTTTGCAATTGTGAATAAAAAGCTGAGGGAAAAGATATTTTTCATGGTCAGCACAGGTCACTTATACCACTAAGCTTTTTAGTCCCCAAAATGAGGATGACATAGACACACACACATTCATTGGCAGCAGATGTGGGAAATCATTCACTCACCTACATGCTCATATCCAAGGAGAATGATTTCTACATCTGACTTCAATGCTGTGTTTAGTAAGCTAGAACTAGAGGGGAAATATGCTTAGGCTTAAAGAGAATTTACAAAAAAAAATTAAAAAACTTCAAAGGGAGAAAGTAGTCATCTGAAAAAGTGTGATAACGTGTGTTCATTGGAATTGAAATGGTCCTTGGTTTAAAAACTTTAGAAAGTAAATTAAAATGCCAAGCACGACAGATAACTTTAGCACTACAGAATGTCTCACTCTCCCTCATACTGCAAAGGGAAAAGAATCCATCACAATTAAATATTCATGAAGCGAAAGATCAAGGCTTCAAGTCTTAGATCAAGTTCAAGACCAGTCATGAACTAATGATCTGGTCCATGATTTGTCTCAATGTTAAATGTTCAGGAAAAGAAAAAGTCCAATTCTACCTTGTGAGATAAATTTAATCAAAATCTGATTCAATAAAAATGAAATTTCGGAAATCTTTTATAGAAACAAATTGCCACTAACATATGCCTCCACCCAAGACCATACAATGTCAAGTGGAACCCTTTCCTCCAGCTCATGGATGGCCTCATATATACTCTAATTAAGAAATAAGTATACCATCCATCCATTTTTTCCCTTGTAGTCCTATATGATACTGACCTAAGTGAACCCCGTTCCTGCCTTCTTTTACCCTCTCCCAAACCATGCAACCAGTACAATAAAAAAACTCCACTAATTGTAAAGGCATCTTCTCAATACAAGCTCCATCTCCTTTCATTGTACTACAACTCCCTGAAAACAGTGTCTTTTCTGTTTGTGTTTTTTTTAGCCTTCAGTGTCAGTTAGGAAGGCACTGCTTATATTAATCATTTGAAATGAAAATCCCTCCTGAAGCCTCCTTGGAAACAGGTGGAAGCAATTTCATTTCAAAAGGCTGATGGAATAGAAATGCACCCAAGGAAGCCTTGACCAATTTGACATCCTCTTTTTAAAGATCTAGCAAAATGTAAGGTAAATCCAGCAATGGGCAGAATGCCTCTTCTGAGTGAATACAAACCAATGAATAGAGCAGGAGGCATGTGTGTATGGAGTGGGAGGGGGAATGGTGTGCAGAGAAAATAAGCATTGACTTCTCATACTGAGAAGACACAAGAAACATGAGATGAAGGGCAGGACTTCTAAAACCTGTCCACAGTGCAGCAGACCCACACTCATGCCTCCCATATGAAAGTGTCTTTTCTATTTTTCAGTTTCAGTGAAAATTTTTCATTGATTTATTTCTCAAGTTGTCAACACTATTACAGGAAACAACAACAAAGACTTGACCATATTACTTTAGCCTCCTTGATCTGCAGAATTTTTGCCAAGTCAATCATCAAATAATATCAGGTATTTTCTATTAGTTACCTTTCAATAAGGCTCCCCAAGCATTTATATTATAATTTACCATCTGACAACACAGTGCAATGGGCAGAGCACAGAACTAGGAATCAGGGAAATGTGTTCACATTCTACTGCTAACACATATTAGCTATATGATCATGGGATATTCATGTTACCTGTCTGGGCCTCAATTTTCTCATCTGTAAAAGGAGAAGGTTGGACAGTATATACTTGAATGTATCTTAAGTTCTAAATCTATGATCCTACTATATGAAATATGGAAATTCTCATTTCAAAAAATGTATAACCAGAAATCAGAAAAAGAAGAATGCAACAAATTTTCATTACACCAAGCACCTCATTCTAATTTGATAAATGCTGATCTCTATTAGGATCTGAGTACATATCTAAATGCTTATATTTAGAATTGTTGGACTTTAAGGGAATGACAACTCAAGTAAGAGAAAGTTTTAATGATAGGTAAGGTGGGTTGGAAATGTTTTTGGGACTCAAATCCTCTTATAATAAATATCAAAATTTAGAGCTGTAGGCAACATTTGTTATAAGCACTTTTTTTTCGTATTTTTGGCGGGGGGGGGAGGCAGGGCATTTGGGGTTGACTTATCCAAGGTCACACAGCTAGTAAATGTTAAGTATCTGAGGCCACATTTGAACTCAGGTCCTCCTGATTGCAGGGCCAGTGCTCTATTCACTGAGCCACCTACCTGCCTCTATAACTACATTTTTTTTTAAATTTGTAAAGGTTTGAGTTTTTAATTCTATCCTTCCCTCCCTCCTCTGATTCCTCCCTGAGAGAGTATGCAATCAGATACATATGCAATTCTGTAAAACATTTCCATATTAGTCATTTTGTACAAGATTTGAATTAAAAAAATGAAAGAAAGTAAGAAATAGCATGGTCTATGTTCAATAAATTTTACTTCTTTCTCTGGAGTCAGTGTGCTTTCTCATTAGTTCTTTGGGATTGTCTTGAATCATTGTACTGCTGAGAATGGTTGTCATTCACAGTTCTTCATCAAACAATATTGCTATTACTGTGTACAATGTTCTACTGGTTCTGTTTACTTCACTATACATCAGTTGATGTAAGTCTTTCCAGGTTTTTCTGATGCATGTCATTGCTTATAGGATGATAATACTCTATTTTACAATCATATATCACAGTTTGCTTAACTATTCCCCAATTGATGGGCATCCCTTTGATTTCCATTTGTTTCTTGACCACCACAAAAAGAGCTGCTATAAATATTTTTGTACAAGTATGTCTTTTTCCATTTTTTTGATTGTCTTTATGATATAGACCTAGCAGTGGTGTTGCTGAACCAAAGGGTATGCATAGTTTTTATAGCCTTTTGGGCATACCTCCAAATTGCTCTTGAAATTAGTTGAATCAATTTACAATTCCACCAATAATGCATTAGTGTTCCTATTTTCCTACATCTTCTCCAGCTTTTATCATTTTCCTGATTTGTCATGTTAGTCAATCTGATAGGTGTGATGTGTTACCTCAGAGTTGTTTTAATTTGCATTTCCCTAATCAATAGTGATTTAACACATTCATATGCCTAGAGATAGCTTTGATTTCTTTATCTGAAAACTGCCTGTTCATATCTTTTGTTCATTTACCAATTAGTCAATGGCTTGTATTCTTATAAATTTGACTAAGTTCTCTATATATTTGAGAAATGAGGCCTTTATCAGAGATACTTGTTGCAAATTTCCCCCCAGTTTTCTGTTTTCATTATGATTTTGACTGCATTGGTTTTATTTGTGCAAGAACTTATTAATTTTATATAATCAAAATTATTTATTTTAGATTTTGTTATGCTCTCTATATCTTCTTTGGTTCTAAATTCTTCCCTTATCCAGAAATCTAACAGATAAACTCTTCTATACTCTCTTAATTTGCTTATGGTATTGCCCGTTATGTGTAAATCGTGTACCCATTTTGAACTTATCTTGGCACATGGTGTGAGATGTTGCTCTATACCTAGCTTCTGCCATACTGTTTTCTAGATTTCCCAGGAGTTTTTGTCAAATAATGAGTTTTGTTCCAAAAGCTTGGATCTTTGGGTTTATCACATACTAGATTACTATGGTCATTTACTATAATATAATTTGTCCTGAATCTATTCCACTGATCCACCACTCTTTTCCTTGTCTAGTACCAGATTGTTTTGATAATTATTGATTTATAATACAGTTTGAGATATAATATGGCTAGGTCACCTTCTTTTGTATTTTTTCAAAGATTCTCTTGAACTTTTATTCTTCCAGATGAATTTCATTATTATTTTTCCTAGCTTTACAAAATAATTTTAGATAGTTTGACAGTTTTGATAGCCAT
>CM053580.1:358319697-358349750 GCA_028627135.1 Pseudochirops cupreus | reverse complement strand
CTCTCCTGGATCTATTTTCCAGGTCAGTGGTTTTTTCATGGAGATATTTCACATTGCCTCTATTTTTTTCATTTGTTTGTATCTGTTTAATAATATCTTGATTTCTCATAAAGTCATTTGCTTCCATTTGCTCCACTCTAATTCTGAAGGAATTATTCTCTTCAGTGAGTTTTTGAGATTCTTTTTCCAGCTGGCAAATTCAACTTTTTAAGGCATTCTTCTCCTCTTTGGTTTTTTGGGCCTCTTTTGCCATTTGAGTTAATCTATTTTTTAAGGTGTTAATTTCTTCAGTCATGTTGTTGACTCTCTTTTCATGATTTTCTTTCATCATTCTCATTTCTCTTCCCAATTTTTCCTCCACTTTTCTTATTTGGTTTTCAAAATCCTTCTTAAGCTGCTCTATGGCTGGTAGGAAGTCTTCATGTTTCTTGGAAGCTTTTGGTGCAAGAGTTCTGACTGTGTTGTCTTCCTCCCATTCCATGCTTTCATCCTTTTTGACCCCAAAGCAAGAATCTCGAGTTCAGTTGCTGTTCTTACTTTGCTTCCTTTACCTGCTTGTGGTGGCCAGTCAATTACTTGATTTTTTTAGCTCTGTGGAACTCTGCTTCCAAAGGGAAAAGCTCTGTCCCAAATTGCTGGGGTTTTCACAGCTGCCAGAGCTATTGGGAGGCTGCCATTTTTTTGCAGTCCCCACCAGCTTTGGCTCACTGAAAATGCACCCCAGGACCACCACCCAAGACCACAATCCAGTTCCAGGCCGCTCAACGCAAGGGCACTTAGCCTCTGAATGATTGCTTGGCCCCCCTACAGTCTCCAGGCCAGGAGCTCTGAAGTAGCCATGTGGAGGCAGCTGCACAGCCACTCCTTCTGCCGTTTCCTTGCCCTGGGGGCAGTTTGGCCAGACTGCTTTTCTCCCCCAAATTTAGCTGGGTTCCACTGACCTTTTGCTTAGTCCTTCTTTCTTATGGCTTGATAATTGTGGAAACTGCCACAGCTGCTGCTGATCCCCTCTCCCAAAGGCTCCAGCTGCAGCTTATCCTGGCTGCCCCAGGGCCAAACCATGGTTTCAGGCTGGGCTGGTTTTGGCTCCCAGCATGCTGTGATGAGCCCTTCCTGCTTAGCTGCCTTCAGTGGGAGATGTGTTTTGTGAGTTTGGGAGCCCTAAATTTGTTTAGAGTCATATTTCATGGGTATTTGAGATGGCTATGTGGGAGCTGCATAACCTTGTTGCTTCTACACCATCATCTTGGCTCCACCCTCACCACCACCCCCCATCAACCCCATCAAGCTTTCTTGAATGCCATATCACAGTACTTACTGATATTATACCAAAACCCTAAGATTTTTTTTCCCAAAAAGCTATTGTTTGGCAACAATTAACCTACCTGCTGCTTATGAAGTTATTTTTTCAAACTCAAATACAATTTGTTCCTTTTGAAAATTCATCTAAATACAGTCTAGCATTCAAGTCTTTTGCCAAGATCTTTTTGAATCCTGGCTGTGCCATTCAATGTTATTTATCCCTTCCTATAACTTTGTACCATCTGCCCATTGATTATCTCATCATTGCTGCTTTTGTCCAAGTCATTGATAAAAATTTTGAAGAAATCCAAGCCCAAACACCTGTGACATTCCACCAGAGACATCCTTCCAAGTCAACATCAAATTATTAATGACGACTCTTGGTATCTAACTGTTTAGTTCCATATCTGCAAAACTGTACTACTTTCTAACCCATGTTTTTCCTTTTTTCCATAAGAATAATATAAAAAACTTTTCAAATGCTTTCCTAGAATCTGGATGAACAATACTTGCAGAATTTTCTGATGTACCAATTCAGTAAACTTGCCCCCAAAATGAACTAAGACGATCTAAACCAATTTTGATGAAACCCTACAATATTGCAAAGACATTGTAGGCAAGAAAGAATATGTCCAAAGCAAACCAACCCCATTATGCTGCAGAAATACAGGTATTCTCTCATGATATCATTATATTTCCCTCTCTTGGTCATATTCATCGAACTCCCCTCACCCCCTTACTGCTAGTGACTAGGAATGTCTGGGTTTTGCTGTGATTCTCTATTGAACCGCTATTGTTTTCAAGCAAAAGTGCTTCTTCATGGAGCTGGTACTGTTCTTTGCTGCTACTACCTTTTCTTCAACTATGGTGTTCTCTCTTCCTCATATGGTAACAGATAGCTTGTAGTTAGCCAACATAATAGTTTTAGGAGTTATCTTTAGCTCTCTTGTAATGGAAACATAGCCAATTAGTTAAGGGTTGTTGTGATTGTTCAGTCATTATTCAGTTTTATCTGACTCTTAAAGACCCCATTTCAGGGTTTCTTGACAAAGATATTGAAGTGTTTTGCCATTTCTCCAGCTCATTTTACAGATAAGAAACTGAGCCAAAGAGGGTTAAGTGACTTGCCCAGTGTCACATGGTTAATAAGTGTCTGAGACCAGATTCAAACTCACAGAGATGAGTCTTCCTGATTCCAAGCCTGGTGCTCTATCCATTGGACCACCTAGCTGCCCAGCTAGAAGTGCTTTTAAGCATTTTTAAATTTTTTTATTTGCACCCTTTCTCTTTCTACTATTCTGAAAATGCTCAAAGTAAACTCTTATTAAATATCATATCCAGAAAATGCCTTTTAATTCCTATCACACAGTATAGTTGGAAACCTGATTCCCTTCCAATCGTCCTTTGACCTATGTCACCTAAACTACAAAGTCCTAGATATATTTATGATAAAAGAATTTTTGACCTTCATAATTCCCCTGGTTATCATGAAAATAAACTCAGGAATTAAACTAAAAAAGACTTGGGGGGGGGAACAGGTTTCCTGTTTTCTACTACACATCAGTAAACAAAATCAGTCTAGTCCCTATAAAGTATATAGTTAATAAACTATCTCCTGAATTTTATTACTACAGTGAACCAATTTGTTGATTAAAACAACCTCAGATAATCACTGAATATCAAATGTTATAATGCAATACTTTGGAGCATCAGATCCATCAATGCTTTCAAATAAATTATATCCTAACGGGGTAAAGGATGAGTATCTATGTAAAAATTTATAAGGGTATGTATAAAAATACATTAACAAGTAACAGCTATAGAGAATTCTAGAGCTATGTAAGTAAGGGAAAAGTGTTTATGATAGCATAAAGCAACCAAAGACTAGTGAGTTTTATCTAATAGCCTTGCAAAGAAATGCAGAAAGCATCGAGTGGATAAAGAATTTTGACTTAACCTACTCCACAAGGTGTTCTATTCCTTGCCGAAGTCTTATTTTTAATTACGTTTACAGGGAAAGAATAAGGTTAGTGTACTGATTGAATGGATTAAAAAAAATAGCTTATGCATTAAAATGTAAGGTGAAATAATAATCACAGACCAAGTACAAATTCTATCTCTACTCTCTGAGGGAAAATTTAAATGTCACCGAGTCTGAAAAATGCTTTATTCTTCACATACTCTCTGAACGCCAAGAGCTTTTTTGTCCTGGAGCCAGGCCTCATTCTTTAGTTCTTTGATCAATTCAACAATCTTCTCAAGGTTAGACTGAAGCTATGAATATCCTCATATTACAAAAGCAGGAAATATCTTTCCAAGGTGTTTATACAGGAGAAAATAGTAAAGTTACTATAACTAATGATACACGTTGTACTTATTGGCATCATCCAAGATACTGAAACATTATTTTTTTTAAGAAAGATGTACTCCTTATTCTGACAAAACCTCCGTGATATATGTGTTTTGACACAAACTTCTGTGTTTCCCTGAGTGAAATAGGCTTCATTGCTTCCTCAAAATTCAATCTGTCTATGTGTACTACTTTCACATGTTTACTCTTGACTGAGTGGTGACCTGGGTGATAGATGTGCCACAGTCAAATTCTCAAAAATCATTGAAATTCATTATACTTGAGGAAAATGTCTTCCACTAAACTTGGAGGAAAATGCCCAATCTCTTGCTGTGAGGTCGAAGTGGCAAGTTATGAATCACAACAAGAACTTTCCAGTTAGTATGCATGATTCTACAATTCTCCAGGCTGTGCTAACTAGTTTCTCTATGAAGGGTAGAATCAAGTGAGAACAGTTCAGTATGATTAGTCTTCTCCACTTATTGCCAAGGCAACTGGAGGAAACAGTCTTCTTGTTTGGTGTCACATGGGATAGAAACTACTATTATCTGAAATAATTTTTCACATTTCAACCTGGTGTTTATAGAAATGGAGTCCATTTGGGTCCATCTTCTTTCTGTCAGATAACTGATAGATGAATATGAGAATCAGGGACATGTGTTTCAAACCTGGACCTGTCTTTCATTCATTACTTTTCTGACCTTGACCAAGTGGTAATTCAAAATGTTTGTTTCCTCATCTATAAAAGAAAGGGATCAACCTGAATAAATTGTAAGGTACCTTCTTGTTCTAAATCACATAATCCCCATAATATCCGAGTATAAGTGGAACCCATGGAGTCATTTCCTCATTCTTCTGCCAGAAGAGTGCTACATTCCTAGTATCTCCACAAATATGATGGGCAGAAGAGGATCTTTATGGAGGCAGAACTCAGGTTTGAACCTTGGAAACCTTACCAAAGTCATATCGTTAATTTCTCTGTGCAACTGGAAATGATAACAAAAGACTAAAATAGTTAATGTTGGATGGGGTTGTGAAAAGAGAGGCTTGCTAATGCATGGTCTGTAGAGTTGCAAATTGGAACAATCCTTCTGTAACAACTTGGAATTCTGTAAATAAAGTAAATAAAATGTCCATACCTTTGACCTAGAGAGTGCACTATACGAAATACAGCCCAAGGAAATCACTAACAGAAAGAAAAGCTCCATCTGAGCCAAAATATTTATAGAAGAACTTTTGTTGTGTTAAGGAAGACCTAGAAACAAAACAGATAACCATCAATTGAAAAACATAAATTGCTTTGCAAATGTAATGGAATATCACTATGCCCTAAGGAACAATGAACATGATGAATACAGAGAAGCATGTAAAGACAGATGTGAACTAAAACAAGGTGAAGTAAACAAAGGATGTAAATATGTGTGTGTGTGTATTGTCTTCACTTGTACATAATTGTTTTTCTTTTTCCTTTCAAAAGATGTGTATGGGGGCAGAGTCTAGATGGCAGAATAAAATAGGGACTTCTTGAGTTCAACCCCAAACCTCTCCAAATACTGGTAAAAATGACTCTAAACAAGTTCTAGAGCTGTAGAACCCACAAAATGACAGAGTGAAACAAATCTTCAGCCCAAAATAGCCTAGAAGGGTGACAGGAAGGGTAAATTGGCTGGAAGAGGAGCACAGCTACACCAGGAGCAAACTGGGGCCAGAGCAGGCCACAGGGGACTGAATCACTGGCAGGTGTGGTAATTTCTAAAAAATTCTCAACCCACAATTGCCAAGAACTGTGTGGAAGATCAGTGGGGGAACTCTGCAGGACCTGGGTGAAAGAGAAGCACATGATCCAGCCCCAACCCTGGGGTGGCAGAGTTGGTACAGTGGCAGCAATAGCAGCAACAGCAGTGGCTGCTTCCAGATCTCTGGGCCTACAGGCAATGGGGGATCCAGTGACTGATAGAAAACCCCATAAGCCTGGGACAGTTACAACCACACCCACCCCACACCCACTGGAAACAAGTCTCCCTGTCCTGACAGGGAGTTAGAAAGTCAAGTATTTGGCTGGTAAGATGAAGGAACAGCATGCAAAGAGTCAGACCATAGAATCTTACTTGGGTGACAAAGAAAATCAAAACATACAACCAGAAGACAACAAAGTCAAAGCTCCTACATTCAAAGTCTTCAAAAAAATTATTAATTGGTCTCAGGCCATTGAAGAGCTCAAAAAGAATTTTGATAATCAAGTAAGAGAAGAAGAGGAAAAAATAGAAAGAGAAATGAGAGTAATACGAGAAAATCATGAAAAAAAGAGTCAGCAGCTTGCTAAAGGAAGCCCAAAAAAATACTGAAGAAAACAACACTTAAAAAATAGAGTAACTCAAATGGTAAAAAAGGTTCAAAAGAAGAATGCCTTAAAAATCAGTACTGGCCAAATGGAAAAAGAGGTCCAAAAGCTCACAGAACAAAATAATTCCTTAAAAATTAGAATGGAGCAAATAGAAGCTAATAACTTCATGAGAAATCAAGAAATTATAAAACAGAAGCAAAAGAATGAAAAAATAGAAGACAATGTGAAATATCTCTTTGGAAAGATCACTGACCTGGAAAATATATCCAGGAGAAATAGTTTAAAAATTATTGGACTACCTCAAACCCATGATCACAAAAAGAGCCTAGACATCATCTTTCAAGAAATTCTCAAGGAAAATTGTCCTGATATTCTGGAATCAGAAGGTAAAATGGAAATTATAAGAGTCCACTAATCACCTCTTAAAAGATATCCCAAAAGGAAAACTCCTAGGAATATTGTAGCCAAATTCTAGAGTTTCCAGGTCAAGGAGAAAATATTGCAAGCAGTCAAAAAGAAAAAAAAATTCAAATATTATGGAAATACAATCAGGATAACACAAGACCTAGCAATTTCTACACTAATGGATCAAAGGCTTTTGAATATGATATTCTGGAGGTCAAAGGAGCAAGGATTAAAACCAAGAGTCACCTACCCAGCAAAATTGAGTATAATACTTCAGGCGGAAAAATGAACATTCAAAGAAATAGAGGACTTTCAAGAATTCTTGATGAAAAGACCAGATCTGAATAGAAAATCTGACTTTCCAATTCAAGAATCAATAGAAGCATGAAAAGTTAAACAGGAATGAGAAATCATAAGGAACTTATGAAAGTTGAACTGTTTACATTCCTACATGGAAAGATATTTGTAACTCATGAGACCTTTCTCATTATTAGGGTAGCAGGATGAAACAGATAGGGAGGGAGGAAGGGAGGATGGGAGGGAGGAAGAGAGAGAGAGATGACACAGGGTGAGTTGAATATGAAGGGATGATACCTAATAAGTAAAATTAAGGAGTAAGGGAGATATACATCGGGAAAAGGAGAAGGGGAGAGATAGAATGGGGTAAATTATTTTACATAAAAGAGGCAAGAAAAAGGTTTCACCATGGAGAGGAATGGGGGGGAGGTGAGAGGGAACAAGTGAACCTTACTCTCATCGGATTTGACTTAAGGAGGGAATAATTTACACACTCAATAGGGTATCTTACCCTATAGGAAAGTAAGGGAGGAAAGAGATGAGGGGGGAGGTGAGAGAAGGGAGGGCAGATTGGGGGAGGGGATAGTCAGAAACAAACATTTTTGAAAGGGATAGAGTCCCAGTTGATAAATGTTCAAAGGATATGGACAGACAGTTTTCAGAGGAATAATTTAAAGATATCTATAAGCATATTAAAAAATACTCCAAATCACTATTGATTAGAAAAAGGCAAATGAAACAACTCTGAAGTAGCACATCTCACCTGTCAGATTGGCTAAGATGACAAAATAGGAAAATGATAAATGCTGCAGAGGATGTGGAAAAAATTGAAAAATTAATGCATTGTTGGTAGAATTGTGAACTGATCCAACCATTCTGGAGAGCAATCTAGAAATATGCCCAAAGGGCTATAAAAAAGTGCATACCTGGGAGTCAAGATGGTGGCATAGAAACAGGAGAACTCCGTGAGCTCCTCCCATAACCACCTCAAATACCCATAAAATATGACTCTAAACAAAATTTAGAGCTCCAGCACTCATGAAATGACAGAGAAACAAAGCTCCCACTGAAGGCAGCCTGGCAGGCAGATGGGAAGAGTTCATCGCAGCATGCTGGTAGCCAAAATCAGCCTGGCCTGAAACCAAGGTGTTAGCCCTAGGGTGGCTAGGACAAGCCATGGCTGGAACACTAGGGAGAGTGGATCACCAGCAGTTGTGGCAGTATCCAGAATTATCAACACATAAGAGCCAAGGACATAGTAAAAGGTCAGTGGAACTCAGCTAAATTTGGAGGAAAGGAGTAGGTCCAGCCATCGACCCCCAGGGCAAGAAAGCAGTGGAAGTGGTGACCCTGAAGCCACCTCCATATGACTGCTTCAGAACTCCCAGCCTGCAGATTGCAGGGGGACCAAGCAACCACTCAGAGTCTAAGCACTCTTGCCTTGTGCTGTCTGGATTGAGATTGTGGTCTTGGGTGGTGATTCTGAGGTGAGTTTTCAGTAAGCCAAAGCTGGTGGGGGCTGCAGAAATGGTGGCTTCCTAATAGCTCCAGTAGCTGTGAAAACCCCACCAATTTGGGGCAGAGCTCTCCCCTCTGAAAGCAGAGTTCTACTGAACCTAAGAGTCAAGTAATTGACTGGCAACATGAGTAGACAAAGGAAGTGAAACAAACCCAGCAATGCAACTTTAGATTCCTTTTTTGGGGACAAAAAAGATCAAAGCAT
This sequence comes from Pseudochirops cupreus, assembly GCA_028627135.1. NCBI lineage: Eukaryota > Metazoa > Chordata > Mammalia > Diprotodontia > Pseudocheiridae > Pseudochirops > Pseudochirops cupreus. The sequence continues at coordinate 358,341,329 of CM053580.1, read as the reverse complement.
GGAATGGGAGGAAGACAACAAAGTCAGAACTCTTGCACCAAAAGCTTCCAAGAAACATGAAGACTTCCTATCAGCCATAGAGCAGCTTAAGAAGGATTTTGAAAACCAAATGAGAGAAGTGGCGGAAAAATTGGGAAAAGAAATGAGAATGATGCAAGAAAATCATGAAAAGAGAGTCAACAACATGACAGAAGAAAATAACACCTTAAAAAATAAATTAACTCAAATGGCAAAAGAAGCCCAAAAAGCCAATGAGGAGAAGAATGCTTTGAAAAGTTGAATTTGCCAGCTGGAAAAAGAATCTCAAAAGCTCACTGAAGAGAATAATCCCTTCAGAATTAGAGTGGGGCAAATGGAAACAAATGACTTTATGAGAAATCAAGATACTATTAAATAGATCCAAACAAATGAAAAAAAATAGAAGGCAATGTGAAATATCCCCTTTAAAAAACCACTGACCTGGAAAATAGATCCAGGAGAGACAATTTAAAAATTATTGGACTACCTGAAAGCCATGATCAGAAAAAGAATCTAGAAAGCATCCTTCAAGAAATTCTCAAGGAAAATTGCCCTGATATTTTAGTACCAGAGGGCAAAATAGAACTTGAAAGAATTCACCAATCACCTCTTGAAAAAGATCCCAAAAAGAAAACTCCTAGGAATGTTATAGCCTGGTTCCTGAGCTCCCAGACCAAGGAGAAACTATTTCAGGCTGCCAAGAAGAAACAATTAGAATACTGTGGAAGCACAATCAGGATAATCCAGGACCTAGCTGCTTCTACATTAAGGGATCGAAGGGCCTGGAATATGATATTCCAGAGATTAAGGGAACTAGGATTAAAACCAAGAATTACCTACCCCGCAAAATTGAGTATAGTGTTCCAGGGGAAAATATGGTCATTCAATGAGGTGGAGGAGCTTCAAGCATTCTTGCTGAAAAAACCAGAACTGAATAGAAAATTTGACATTCAAACACAAGAAGCATGAGAAAGTAAACATGGAAAAGAAATCATAAGGAACTTATCAAAGTTGAACTATTTACACGCCAACATGAAACGATAATAATTGTAACTTATGAAACTATTCTCAGTATGAGGATAGATAGGTGAAGGGAATATAAAAGTATATATAGACTGGGCTCCTCTCATGAATACAGGGTTAGAAGACGACGACAAAAGACTCATGACGGAAAGGATGTCCACATCCAGAGAAAGAACTACAGAGTCTGCAGATTGAAGCAAAGTATTTGCTCTCTCTCAGTTGTGTTTTGTTTTGTTTTGACCCTTCTTTCTCATTGTTCACCCCATTGGTTATAATTCTTCTTTACAACATGACTAATGTTCAACATGAAGGTATTTGTAGAACCAATATTTGATTAGGAGAGGGAGAGGGAAAAAATTTGAAACTCAAGTAATTGTAGAACTGAATGTTGTAAATTAAAAGTAAAGAAATAAATTTAATAAAATAAACTGTAGAAGGAAGAAAAAAAGAAAAGGGATAGGTCAAAGGAGAAAATAGAATAAGTGGAGGGCAGAATTTGTTGAAGGGAAATATAGTTAGTCTTTGACAACATGACTGTTATGGAAGGGTTTTGCATCACTACACATGTATAACCTATGTAGATTTGCTTGCCTTCTCATTGAGGTTTAGTGGGGAGGGAAGAAGGGAATGAATTTGTAACTCAAAGTTTTAAAAACAAATGTTAAAAAATTGGTTTTACATGTAACTGGGAAATAAGATATACAAGCAATGGAGTATATAAATCTATTGTGCCCTACAAGAAAATAAGGGAGGGGGGAAAGGCTATGATAGAAGGTATGGCAGATTGGGGAAAGGGGTAATCAGAATGCATGCCATCTTGGGGTGAGGAGGAAGGGAAAGATGGGGAGAAAAATTGCAACTCAAAATCTTGTGGAAATGAATGTTGAAAACTAAAAATAATGTAATTTTTAAAATAAAGAATAAAAAGACACATATCTGTTGTAAATCACAGATCTCTGGGAGGGGGAGGAAAGATACGGGGCAAAATCTAGACAGAGTAAAAATAAAATGTAGCAATAATATGTGTATTTGTATAAAAATTTCTGTGCACCCTTTTAAAAGAAATTGTTGCCAAAAGCATGAAGAAAAATGGAATTTCCACAACTATAATTAATATAAATAATCCAATTAGAGATAATGTAAGAATAAACTATTAGGATTAATGATTTTCCAGATGACTGGCCACTTGGGGAAACATTCAAATGTAGAAACTTTTAGGAAAGACAAAAATGATTGAGTCTATGCTTCTTCCCCAAAAATACAAATATAAAAAAGCAACATTACACATAAGAAGGTAAGAGACTTTTTTTTTTTAAGCATGAGTTTCAGGAATAAGGAACATTGTTCAGAATATGAAATGCTTCATAAACAAAATAAAAATAATCAACCTGTTGGAATTGTATCCAAGTATGAAATTCCATGTAACTATAAAAGTTAAATGAATAATTTTACATTACTGACTAGGTATATGAAATGAATATAGATATACTGATAAAGACAGATATAGATATATTTCCTTCCAATATTTCTTATTGCTCCAAGTAGCAATCCTTTTCATTATAACAATCCTTAGCAATTACTGAAAATAAACTCTCATATTTTAATTCAAAGGAAATAGTCTCCAACCAAACAAAGAATAGTTTGACAACTGGTATATGAGCAAGAAAAAGCATAAAACGAGAAATTAAATAGCAAAATTGATTACCAACAAAACGTGGTCAAAACTCAGCAGGTAGATCTCAGCACATCTAGAAATAAAACGGATTTTAAACATATTAACACAATATTATTTTCTAACTTTCCTCAAATAATAAAAATTAGTGTTAAGAACAGCAAACACAGCTTGACAATATAAATATAAGTAATATCCATAGTATATATAAAAGGTAAAGGACCTTCAAATTCCCTAGTGAATTAATTTTAACATTAAAAATCAACTTCCCGTTAAGCCAGGACTCTGAATGGCTATAAGGCTTAATGGTTTGGGGGCTGTTTCTCAAAGAAAACTTGATAATTTAAATCCACTAGCCTTTGGAAAATGAAATCAATTATCTCAGTAGGTGTCTGGCAAGTTAGGTTTGCCTGTTTTGTTATTCTGAAAATGAACTGAATATTAAATCCAAATTATTGTGAAATATTCCTTAAAAATAAATTGAGTATGAATTCCCTATTGGAATCCTTGCCTCCCTTAAAGTTTCAACTCGTGTCAATCAGTTCATACTTGTGACCTCTCCTGCCTCCCCTAGCCGAGCTGTTGGTGTCCTCCCACCCTGAAATGTTCTATTTACCTTGTATTTATCTGTATTTACTCCCCTATATACCTGTTACTTCCTCTGAGAAGAATAGAATCTCCATGTGGGTAGGGTCTATTCCATTTTTATTTGTATCACAGGTGCCTAGCATAGAGCAGATGCTTAAGCATTGGTTGTGTCATGGAATGAGGTTTTCCTATGTTAGATCTTCCCTGATGACCCAAGTTGTTAGAGCTCTCTCCACCCAACATTATTCTGCATATACTTTATGTTTTATTCTCCCAATAGAATGGAAACTTCTTGAAAAGAAGGGACCATTTGTCATTAGCTTTTATTTAAATTCCAAGTGCCTTGAATTGTGCCTTGTACACAGTATTTGCAAGTATTAATAAATTTGGTTGTCGAATTGAATTGAATTCAGACTATATGAAACTCACTAAAAATAAAGTTTGGGCTAGGAACAAGAGCATCAGGAGAGCATCCTAGCTATCTTCTTTTGTTGATTGGCTACACTATGTGTGCTCATTATAGATTGTAATCTGAAACAATGCAGCATAGGCATGACAGCTGTGCAATGACAAATGAATTATGACAGGCAGCCACCTATGCAACAACATGGCAGACATTGAACAGTGAGAAATTAAGATGAAAATTGAGCACAGTGACTGACCTTATTAAAAATAGTCATATATATTAACTAGAAAAGAAATCACATTAGTATCCATTGTCAAAAAGCTAACAGGTGACATAGCAAGCTTGACATTTATATAGAGAGCTAGAAACACTAACAATGACATATATAAAGTAGGCCTATAATAACTTAGGGGAAATATCCCAGCTGACCTACAATATAATGAATTGAATTCTAGGCCCTACACAGAAAGACTCCAATGACACAGAAATGCAGAGAATGAAGAACCAGTAACGGAGGAGGTAGGATTAGTTTATGGAGGGCTACCCAACCTGAGTTCTCCCAGTTTCACAGGATTCATCAAGTCTTTGGTATACACCAATTTTCTTTACAATTACTAAAAGATCAAAGATTATGAATTAGATATAAGGAAGCATTACATTGTTAAGTAGTTAGAGGGGAGAATTTTGAGGATGGAAAGTGAAGTTTAGGAACAAAAATGTAGAAATGTTGGCCATCATATTCAATTAAAAGTTAAAGGGCTTTCAAAGTAAATTCTAACATCAAAATTCTTTGTGTTTCAATTGAGATGGAAGCTGTGGTCACTAAACAAGCTGTAAGGATTTAGGATAATAGGTAATTAAATATTGGACAGATTGTTTTAAAGAAAAATATGATATTTAACACAAAAGCAAAATGGATTAAACTTAAAATAAAAACTAATTTAAAATGACAAGAACAAAGTTAATAAACATAGAAAGAAAAATATGATAATATTAGGTTGATGAAAATTGTGATGAAGGACATTATTAAACAATAAAACATGACAGGGCTTGAATTATGTTATATTTACTCTCACCATTTGTACAGTGATGGCATCAATGCAAAGTGTTAATTACTTTAATTAATTACTACAACACAAACCTTGCTGTGGGACACTTTTCTAAATACATATTTTCAACCAAAAAAATGTATAAAAAGAATCACAATTTCTTGGAATAGGAAAGTCTAACTGACATCCTTTTTTTCTATGTTCATAAAATTTTGTATCCTTAAACATATAAAGAAGTGCTTGAAAAGGTACAATAGTTCCCCACATGCGCACAACCCACTTCCCCCAAGGAAAAGTAGGTTTTTCACTGAAGGCTCTTCTAGAAATATGTCCCAAACTCACCATCATCTATTATGATCCACATTCCAGGAAACCGTTTCAGAGCTCTATTGACTAGCCTTCCCAGGTAGAATCTCTGGACTTTTAAATAAGTGGATAATAAAACATTTTAGTCACCTGAATTTTACTCAACGAAAACAAACACATTTTTCTTTGAAAGTAGCAATGAAATATAATGAGGAATTGCATTTTTACAGAAATTACTAGATTAATACAAAGACAGAAAAACTGCCATTTTGATAGACTGAGAATTTTAAAATGCCAATATAATGCTTCACAAGAACATTAAAGATACAGACACAAGTATCTTTATAGAAATGCAGAGAATATGAGAGAGAGAAAGGGGAGGAGGAAAAGGAGGAAGATGAGGAAGAAGAGAAGGATGAAAAGGAGGACGAGGAGAAGAAGAAGAAGAAGAGGAGGAGGAGGATGAAAGGAAGGAAGGAAGGGAAAGAAGGAATGAAGGAAGAAAAGAAGGAAGAAAGGAAGGAAGGAAGGGATGGAGGGAGGATGGAGAAAAGAAGGAACTTTGCTACCTTATTTTTCAAAAAGAGAAAGTCATAAAGCCTCTAACAGAGCATCATAAAGAAAGGGCCTATTGTAACCGATACTCAAGGAAAAAAAGGCAAAAGACCTTTATGTGTTTTTCTTATATATTCTCCCCCTACTTTTAGGCTGCAATTGCCATTCCTTTTGCTGGAGCCCATATAGCTTACTCCTCATCTCTCCCTGAAGATTAGAGGAAAACACGTCACATCTTCTATATTTCAAACCCAATGTAAGAATCAAGGGTCACTAGGGATGTACTATACCACTTTTTAAGGAATAGATAAGTTTACAAAAGGAAGATGTTTCTTCAATCTAGGCAAATATCCCATGAAAACCCTGTTTTCCATAACTAATTGTTCTGACTGATACTGAAGAGGATGGAGGCTTTCTAATACATTCACATTCCAAGTACCTAGAAAGTAGCATCACGTCAGTTGACATTACTGTTAAGACTAGTTTGGCATGCAGGTTTTTATCCTCTCACCACCTACCCCTTGGTGAACTGCCAATACTTAGTCATCATATGTTCAGCCAAATGTCTTTTTAGTCCCCATTCAGTTTTACAAAATTGTTCAAAGAAATAATTCCCTGATGTTGAAAAGGACATGATCAATAAATGAGGTGGCTGTATTATGGATAATTTCAAGGGTTGGTGCTAGCTCTCTGACTCTATTATCCTAGAACAAGAGAATGAGAGATAGTAACTTTCTTATCACAATGATAAAGTAAGGAAATGTTTATCATTCATGATTATTCACTCAAATCTTGATTTATACTCACAATCTCAGGACAAGACTAACACCTAAGAGATATTCTATCCTTGAAATCTTTAGGAAATATAGTTCCTAATTTCTCTAATTCAGTCATTATGATCATTCTCCAAGTTGGTGAGCATATCAAATCTTTCTGTGTTAACTGTTTTCTCAGTGTGATGATCCAAATGACACATTTATAGCCATCCCTACTAGAAAGAGTCTTCTAGACATAGAATCAGATTCTTGGAAGTGTTCTCTTGGAACTATTACAATCTAGATTCAGTCACCATATCCATGTGCATCTTCCTTCTACCCAGGAATTCTTCTGAGTTTTTGAACCCATGATGGTAAGACATTCCATAGGTTAAACAACAGGGAGGCTGAGCTGATTGCTAAATCCCTTTCACATGCTATCTCTCGCCTAAAACAGGGGATTATGGACATTACAGAGAATATGAAGTTGATCAATCCATAAGTTATCCTCGACTGCTCCCTATGTCTCACCCCCCCCCGCCCATATCCAATCTTTTGCCATAGCCTATCAATTTCACCTCTGCAACATCTCTCATCTATGCCCTCCTTCTCTCCACTGACACTGTCTCAACTCTGTTGCAGCCTCTCAACACTTCCCACCTGGATTATTACAATGGCCTGCTGATGGGTCTGCCTGTTTCAAGTCTCTGCCCACTCCAATCCATCTTCCATCATGTCGCCCATAACTCAATAGATTCCAGGGACTCCCCATTGCCTCTAGGTTCAAATGCAAAATACTTTGGCATTCAATGTCCTTCACAAACTAGTCCCCTCAGAGTTTTCCAGTCCTCCTAAACCTCTCTGACTCTCTTTGATACAGTGATACTGGCATCCTGACTATTCCATAAACAAGACACTCCATCTCTCAGGTCTAGGTATTGTCTATGGCTACCTTCCAATCTTGGAAAATTCTGTCTTCTCCACTCTACATACTGACATCCCTGGCTTACTTTAAATCTCAACTAAAGTTCCATCTTACAGAAACCTTTCCCAACCTCTCTTTGTTCTGGGGCCTTCCCTCTGTTAATTATTTCCTATTTATATTATATATACCTTGCTTTGTATATATTTGCTTGCACTTTGTCTCTCCCTTCAGATCGTAAACTCCTTGAGGGCAGGGACTATATTTTGCCTTTTTCTATCCTCAGCATTTAGCACAGTGTCTGGCACATAGTAGGTGTTAATAAATGTTTATTGATAGTGTTTGACAATGAATAAACTAAAATGCATAATATCACTAAGGAAATGAATTATATCGAGAAATAAAAAGGCCATTTCTCAGACCCCACATTAAGAACTACTCTATTCCCTGACACAGGGCTCCTATTTCTTCCATACAAGTAAGGACGTGTATGAGTCCAAGAACTGCTGGACACTCCATAGTTGTGTTTTTGTTAATTGTCGGAATATCAGAAAATGGGCTCCTGGGATCTAGTCTAGGTCAGAGAAATCTTCTATAGTGAAAGCAGTGACATTATTTATAGATCATTTGCTGACAGTTAAGAGAAGTTAAGATTTCTCCTTTTGCTTTCCATTTCCTGTGGTTCTCTTCTAGGGCTCAGAATTTAGCCCCTACCATCTTTAATGGGATTTGATTGATCCAAGAACCTGGATTGTTATGCTTCAAAAAAAAAAGTAATGTAACCCTCTCTCACTTCATTTTTGGTTGCATCTTTAATTCTCCCAGTGTTTCTTCAGTCTCTGTTTGCCTCTGTTTTATAATCTAGATTTCGTATAACACAAAATAATGTATTTCTTTATTGATTTAACAACATACTTTACTACAGATCCTTTTGGAATGTTTTGTTTTAATTTTTTTTTACTTCAAATTTTATATAACATTAATATTTTTTTTTCTGGATCTGGCCTATCCATTCCATAAAGATAAATTTCTAAAATGAGAATTTTCTATGCTATTGTATTTCCTTCTTTTCTTTTTAACCACTAGGGGGAAAATACACACACATTTACATATCCACATTGATGTGTTCACATGTATGTATGTATGTATGTATGTATGTGTATGTAAATATATATATATATATATATATAAATATATACAGTACCTGTGCATATATGTGTGTGTGTGTGTGTGTGTGTGTGTGTGTGTGTATATTTCAGTCTTAAATTTCAATTTTTATTCCATGTTGTTTTTACATTATAAATATTTACGGATTATTCCTACTTAATGAGACATTTCATAACAAAGTAAAACAAGTAAAATGAATAATGTAGTAACCTACTCTAAAACTATATGCAGCAGGAAGGCTAAGTGGCGCAGTGAATACAGCACTTGCACTGGAGTCAGGAGGACCTGAGTTTAAATTTGGCCTCAGATACTTAACACTTATTAGCTGTGTGATCTTGGGCAAGTCATTTAACCCCAATTGCCCTGCCCTCCCCCCTCCAAAAAGCAAAAAAGAGAAGTATATGCAATATTTAAAATCTGTAGTAGCCTTTTCCCACCTTTCAGCTTCAAGTTAACAGAAATCTGGCAGTTGGCAGTCCGTGGCTCGGTCGGTCTCGTCGCCTTCGCCTGCTGTCACTACGCTAGCCTCCGCTCTCCACCGCCGCTCCGCCTCGGTGCGGGTCCTGCTGCCTAAGCCGAGGGCTGCAGTCTCTTCCTCCTGGTCGTCCTCCTTTCCCTTCGCCGCCGCTGTCCAATCGGCTCCCTGCTATTCCCATAGGTCCCCATGAGACAGATGAAGAATTTGATGCTCGCTGGAGGACATACTTCAGCAAACCAGTTCTTGATGCCTGGGAATTAGGAAAAGGAATGAATACATTGGTTATGACCTTGTTCCAGAACCCAAAATCATTGATGCTGCTTTGAGGGCATGCAGACGGTTAGATGATTTTGCAGTTTGCATTCTAGAGGTTGTAAAGGACAAAGCAGGACCTCATAAGGAAATCTACCCATATATAATCCAGGAACTTAGACCAACTTTAGATGAATTGGGAATGTCTACTCCACAGGAATTGGGCCTGGACAAAGCATAAACTCTTGTGGATGGGCTTCCTAAGGATTTATTGGTAGCGCTACTTGATTATACACATTTGCCTGGAGATGCTGATGATAAAATATTCTTTGAACATGTTTTTATTTATTGAGTCCTAGTCTATATAATATTTACTTGGACCTTAATAAAAGGGAAACCGTTTGAACTTAATTGAAGCAATTGTTACCTGTGTTGACATTAAAAATTTTGTCCTTGTTCAAAAAAAAAATTAACATAAATCTATGCTTTCTTTCTTATCTCCTACCACAAATGGGTGGAAATCCTTATAATAAATATGAATAGTAAAACAAAACAAATTACTGTAATGACTCTGTATAAATATGTGTGTGTGTGTATTTCATTTGGTGAAGTAGAGTATTGGGCCTGGAGCCAGGAAGACTTGAGCTCCAGGCTTCAGACAAGCTCTCTGAATCTGGGCAAGTCACTTAATCTCTCTATCTGCCCCAGTTTCCTTAAGTACAAATATCAGATAATAATATCACCTACCTTGGAGAGTTTTATGAAGACCAAACAAGATAATGTTTGTAAAATGCTTAGCATAGTTCCCAGCACATAGTAACTCCTGCTTAATAAAACCTTGATCCCTTTCCCAGCCCAAATCTGTTACCTCTCTACAATAGATAGATACATTTCAACATCAGTCCTCAGGAATTATGAGTGATCATTCATCATGGTTCTTACAAGGACCATGAAAGAGAACAAGGTCTTTTATGTACAACTCTTTTATAACAGCTCTTTCTGTGGTGGGAGAAAATATCCTAGAAATTAAGGGAGTGCCCATTCATTGAGGAATGGATGAGAATAGATGATTAAGCTATGTTAAAGGAATGTGATAGAATTCTACCAAGCTGTAAGAAATGAGGAAATAGATTATTTCAAAAAGCCAAACAATATTCAGATGAATTAATGCAGAGTGAAATAAAGAAAACAAGTACAATTTATAACATCAATATTATAAAAATGAAAAAAATTAGGGAACTTTTATAAACTGAAGAAGAATGAAATTAGGAGAACCAGAAGAACAATTTACATGATAAAAATAATATATGGATATCCATATATTATTATATTATGCATTATATTATATATTATATTATACATTCTATTATTTATACATTCTATCTGTAATACTTCATATTATAGATTTAATATATGATATGATAAAAATATGATAATATGTAATATGAAAATAATATGGATAACTCTTCCATTGTACTTTACCTTTGTTGTTACAATTCATTCACCTTCTGATGTAAGTGCATTTTACCTAGCGTTAGGCAATTAGCTCTTAAGTATCAAAACATACTACCCAAAAGACCAAGCCACAAACTAGCACAGGTAATAGCAAGAGACTTCCCCAATAAGTCTTCCCCAAGTCATGTAGTTAGTAAGTGTCTGAGGCTGGATTGGAACTGAGGTATTTTTGACTCTTAGCCAAATACTTTATCCACTGCACCTTCTAGTTGCCATATAAGCTATATCAAATTGTTTACCTTCTCATTCAGGGAAGAGATGAGAGGGGAGAGAAATTGGAAATCATAATTTTTAGTTAATATTAAAAATTCTTTTTAGACATAATTAGAGAAAAATTAAATAAATATTTTTAAAAAGAAAAAAAAAAGGAAATGGGAAATCTGCCTGTGCTTACCTGACCTTGAGGTTTAATAAAATTATGAAACAACAAAACAAATCCAACCTCGTCCTAGTATATGGGCTTTGTGATATATTGCTATAATCTCCTTATGAGTATTTTATTTAAAATTTTAACATCAATTTTCACTAACAAAATTGGTGTATCATTCTTTTTCTATTTTTACTGTCAATAGCATAGGTAACATCATCATATTTGTATCTTAGAAGGAAATTGATAAAACTCCTTTGCCTATTTCTCTAAATAATTTATATAGTATTTGAATTCATTATTCTTTAAATGTTTGGTAGAATTCACTTATAAATTCATCAGGTCTTGGGTATTTTTTTTCCTTAGGAAGCTGTTATGGTTTGTTCAATTTCCTTTCTAAGACAGGGTTATTTAAGTATTCCATTTCCTCTTCTGTTTATCTGGGCAATTTATGCTTTTGGGCATATTCATCCATTTCACTTAAGTTATTGTAAGGGTAATTAATTTAGCAGGTACTTAGCCCTTAGTAACTAACATAACTGACATAACAGGAAGGGGTTGTCTGAGACAGGAAGCCGATGTGTGTGTGTGTGTGTGTGTGTGTGTGTGTATTTAAGAAGAGCTCCAGAGGATAGACAGACAAAATCAAGAATTTTTAGTCCTGGTGGGGGAAGCAGAATTGTTCCAGCATCTGGGAGCTGGGCTGCTACTGGACTGAGAACTGAGTTGGAGTTTTCTATGAGACCAGAATCTGGTGAAGGCTGAAGTGGCTGTTGCCTCCTGGAAGTCTGAGATTTCTTCTGGGTCCTAGGGCCAGCTGAACTGCTGGAGGACTGAAGAAGCATGACCGAGATAAGGCTTTGTTTGTTTGTGGCTTGGTTGATCCTTGAGTTCCTGGCAACAGAAGTGGTGAAGGTTTTGAGATGTGCTAGACCCTGTGAACTTCAGTGTGTAACAAGAATGGCCCAGAGGACTGGACAAGAACCTGGGAGCTGTCTGCCTCTGAATGCAGGTGACTGTTTGGTGGATTCAGGTAGGAGCTGGGATTGTGGAAGGGGATCCAGGGAATCTGAGAGACTGCCCCGAGTCAAGATGAAGAAAAGGCCTCTCATTGGATATTGAACCATGTGATGAAACTGAAGTTTACTAGATAGTGAGGGGTGGAGGGTTTGTGTAATTTTCTAATGATTGTATTTAGTGATTAATGATACTTAGTAATTGTGAATCTGGATAAGTGACTGATTAAGTTAACTTATGATTGCCCCATGAGTGGAAGATTGATTATTGTATTGTGAGATGATTGAATGATTAAGTAAGTAGTTTTCCCCCTTATGGAAACCAGATGATTATTCTTTTGTTCTTTGTTCTCTATACTACGGCCACTTTGGTGAAAACTATGTGGCCATTCTAATGTTAAGCTGTTGTGAACACAATATTGTGATTTTCTGTGATAGGATGTAATGTTGTGAATATTATATTGTGATTGGTTGTGAATGTTTGCCTTGATTTGTTATGGAATAAATGGAGTGTTCACTATACTGTGTAATCAGAACATTAAAAGCTGTTCACAGTAGCATTCTTTTGGGAAGCTGCTCATGCATGGGGTTATAGTTATTAGATTTTTTGGCAAATAATTGAGCAAAATACCTCCTAATAGTTCTTTTAGTTTTATTTTTGCTAGTGCTGAATTACCTTCATTTTAGTAATCTTCTTTTTAAAAGTCAAATTAATCAATAATTGTTTATTTCACTAGTTTTTTTTTGTAAAACTAATTTCTAGTTTCTTTGATTAGTTTAATAGTTTTCTTACTTTCAATTTCATTAATTTCTCCTTTGATTTTAAGGATTTCCAATTTGATGTTTAATTGAGGATTCTTTTTTTATTTTTCTAATAGTTTTAGTGGCATGCCAATTTATTGTTTTCCTCTTTCTCTATTTTATTGATGTAAGCATTTAAAGATATAAACTTTTCCCTCTATTGCTTTCATTGAATCCAATAAATTTTGGTATGCTGTCTCATTGTTGTCAATCATTTTTTATGGAATTATTGATTTTTTTCTATGATTTGTTTTTTAACCCATTCATTCTTTAGGATTAGATTGTCTAGTTTCCAATTAATTTTTTAATCTATTATCATCCCCCACTCCATTCTCTTATCCCTTTCCCTTCTATTTTCCCATAGGGCAAAATAAATTTCTATATCCCATTGTCTTCATATCTTATTTCCCATTGGATGTAAAAACAAATTTTAACATTTTTTTAAACTTCAAGTTCCATATTATCTCCCTTCCTCCCTCCCCACCTACCCTCATTGAGAAGGTGGGCAATTTGATATAGGTTATACATGTGTAGTCATGTACAACATTTCCATAATAGTCATGTTGTGTTCAGCTTATTTCTTGACTTTAACTTTATGTTAAAGTTTGGGTATGCTGGGGGAGGGAGGCAGTGATACTGTCCCAATCTTCAGGCCTTTTTGTTCGGTTGTTTTCAGAGCTAGTTATGGGAGGTCTGGAAGTCTTTACTTCTTGCAAGGTAATATGACCTAAGAAGAGGTGTGGTCATTGTTCTGGTCTTTGCTCTGACTGATAAACTTCCACAAGCACTGTTCTACATTGTGAAACCATGATCAGAACTCCTACTCCTCTGTGGCCCCAACTATTCTCATTTCTTCTGGTCTTGTGAATGCAGCTCACTCAATCAGTAGTGATCATCTATGCTCTGGACCTGAAACAAGAGACCTCTTTCGCTAGTGACAACAAACACTTGTCTCCACCCTGGAACCATGACCAGGGCTCTTGCTCCCCCAGGGTTACAAGTGCCAGTATACTAGAGTTCCTTTTAAGTCTGGGACTGGGAGGGACCAGAAACTATGTATGGGCAATGCAACAGTGTTTTGCATCCATTGATAGGAAAGGGTCATTTGTAATCTCCTTACTAGCACTTGTTTAAAATCCCCCCTACCCAGTCTGTTTGCTGAAAGCTCCCAAAGCTGTTGCCCTTCTGATGCATTCCTAAGGTCTTGCCTGCACTGTCTATGCTGGGCTCCAGGGCCCACCACTACCCAGCTGAGATAAACATTTCCTGATAATTCCTAAGTTGTCTTATGCTGTAAAATGTTTTCACCCTGAACCTTTGTTGCTTCTGCTGTTCCAGAATTTAATTTGAGACATTATTTTAATGTCAGGGGGAGAATTTGTGAAAATTCAAATGAGTTCCAGCTAGTCTTCTGTTTTGGCCCCACCCTCTCTACTTCATCTTTGAAATGATGGCAGTGGATCTCCAAAGACCATTTCAACTCAGTCAGGACTGGTACTTTTATAATTTAGCTTTCAATGTTTGAGCATCATCTTCTTATTACAATAACTTTATAGAGAACAATTTCTGTAGAAGTTTACAAAATTTTCAATACAGACCTTCTTTCAATGGGATAAACAGTTCCATTGAGCCAAATCATCCATGTAAACTTTAACCTGTGGTCTGGTATTTTAGACTTTTCTCTCACTAAAGCAAAATTGATGTCAATTCTAAATGTGCAGATAATGGTAAGCAGCTTCAGTAGTTTTCTTGATTTTCCTCTATAAAATGTAAAGCTACATTTCTGAAGACAGAAAATATGTGGAGAAAAACTGCTCTTGGTTCAGAGCATGCCCCCAGGGACAGATCTGAAGTTGTTGGAGATTGCTGCTTATTTGGGATTTTTTTTTTGCATGGGGGGCGGGGGGCGGTGTTATTGGTTTGTACCTCTCTCCCTAGGTTTAGAAGATGAAAAAGATAAAACAAATGGGAGTTGTGTCATGAGATTCTGGAATAAAAGAAGAGAGAAAGCAACTGGATATTTTCCTTTCATCTATAGTTATGTCATTCAAAGAAAAAAGCAGCGGGGGAATCTGGATTGTGTAGTCTAATTTTAATAAATGAATAAGTTCTTCATCTCTTAAAAACTCAATAAAAATCCAACTGCCTGTTCTAACTCTTATTTCTTTCATTCAGTTGAAAGAACTTTGTTTGAAATTAGGGAATTTAGGCTCAAAGCCTGGCTCTGCCATTTACTATCTATCAAGTAGATAGTCAATGCTTAAAGGGGCTTTCAGCTCACCCTTATATCTCTTTTACCTTGGGCAGTCACATTTTCTCTGAATAGCAGATTCTTCATCTTTAAAATGTACATTCCTGCTCCAAATCTAAAATATTATAGTCAGTTTCCCAATATACCCTAGCCTTTCCCTACCAAATTGCAATCTTTTGCTTTCCTTATTTAACCTACTCTTTAAATTTATTTTCTAAAGGATTTCTTGAAGAGAGACAAAATAAGCAAAAGGAAATTTAGCTCCCTCACTAGAAATTTAAATTAATATGTCCATATAAGGTGTCTCTAATACATTTCTATCACCAATAATAGAATTGGCATGATTTTCCTTAAGAGAGTAGACATATTTGTGGAGGAGGCAGCATCAAGGGAAAGCCTGCCCAGGAGGAATGGCAGATGTTCAGCAACTAGATTCTGAAGATACATAGAATAACAATTTCAGTGAGTAGGAGAAAATGAAATTTGTCTAAAAAGATGTATGCACCAACAAACTTAGATTTTAAAATAAGTTTATATTTAATGGATTCTTATACCATAAGAAATTATTTTCAGAAGAAATTGGGGAGATTTCTATGAACTGATGCAGAACAAAGTAAGCAGAAACAGAACAATTTATACAATAACATTTTAGATAAAAGCATTTTTGAAATAATTTAGAGCTCTAACCAATACAGTGATCAATCATGAGTTCAGAAAACTGAAGATGAAGCATATCACTCACTTTCTGCCAAAGAGGTGATATACTTGAAAGGAGACATACACTTTTTTGGCATAGCTATTTGGGGTATTTGTTTCTGTGTATTATTCATGTTCCTGATAAAGATATTTTGTTTCTTTATTTCTGTGGTTAGTGTCCAAAGGGAAGGGCAATGGGAAGGACAAATTATAAATGCATGAAAAGATAAATAAATGTTTTAAAATAAATGTACAGAAGTTGAAAGCAGGGTCAAGCAGAAGAAAAGTCTATAAGAGCAAGGAACTGACCTGTGAGAAAGGGTGTCAGGAGCAAGGCTGAGAATAAAGTGAGGCTGACAAAGGAAAGAAAGGACTACATAAAGGGTTATTGTTTTCAGCCACATTTGATAAGATAATAGGAAAATCAAAGAAAAGCTTGGTTTGAGAGGTAGGGGTGGTATGGGAAATTATGAGACCTAATGACAAAGAGAGGATATGGGTAATCATTTCTCATTTAGTTTCTTTTTTTAAAAAAAAATTTCTTTGCCTTAAAAAATGTATTTTACATTGGAAATGCCAGAATTCAAATATCTGATACCCAAGATAAGTAAGTAGAACTATTATTTGCCCTTGATAAATTCACATGACCAAAATAAACTATATGTTAAGATACTGAAAGAAGTTTTTGCCTCACTAGCAACAGAGTATTTTACCCTCCTTGACTGAAGATGTGGAAGAAATAAGACTTATCATATATCAGATTGTATGAGGCCAAAATTCTAAAAGTGCAGTGTACCTGAAGTTCCTTTTAGAAAAAAATAAAATTCTGTTGTTCCCAGGAGAAATTCTGGGGGTGGAGAAGGCCTTATGCCTTATGCCTCATGCCTTACATATAATTATTAATAAATGTCCAAGAATGAACCTATTCCCAGGGAGACCAGAGATGCTTTTCTATTATGATATAAGCTATGACATATATACATACTTTTAAGCTCATGGACTTTCAAGAAAGTTTTTATCATCAATGTATATCAATCAAAAACATTAGCATAAATAGAGTAAATAATTCTTAACAATAACCTTAAATATGCACATACAAGCATTCCTACCTGAAGAAATTCCTATTATTGAAGATAAATAAGCAAGCAACCTCCTGTTGTGTTTGTTCTTGTTGAAGTATGTTAGCCTTCTTTCTGGATAGAATATCTGTGCCATGAATACTTCTTATTTGACGTCATTCCCAAAATAGAAAATCCCAGGAATATTATCACCAAATTCAGGAGCTCCCAGCTAAAAGAAAAAAATACCTTATGCAAGCAAGAGAAAAAAAGCATTCAAATATTGGGTAGTCACAATAAGGAAGTTCACATGATTCAGCAGCTACCACATAAAAGGAGTAGAGGATTTGGGATATGATATTCAGGAAGGCAAAAGAACTGGAATTACAATTAAGAATAACCTATCCAGCAAAACTGAGTGTAATGCTTGAAGGGAAAAAAAAACTGGTATTTATTGAAATGGAGGACTTTGATGCACTCCTGATGAAAAGAACAGAGCTGAATGGAGAATTTTACTTTAAAATATAGACTCAAAAGAAGAACAAAAAAAGATAAACAGAAAAGAAAAATCTTAAGGAACTAAATAAGGTTAAATTGTTCACTTTTCTATATAGAAAGATAAGCCATATTTTCTAAGGACTTCACCATTGTTATGGCAGCTAAAAGAATTCTATATAGAAAAGGCATGTAAACAAATTAATTACATTGGGATGATATTAAAACAAAGGATAGATGAGAAATAGAGACTCCCTGGGAAAAGGGATGGAGAGGAAGAATGAGATAAATTACCTCACATGAAAAACCCTACAAGGAAAAGTTTTACAGTGGAGTGGGAAATGGTGGGCAAGAATGGCAGGCAAAGCTTGAACCCCACTTTTTGGTTCAAAAAAAGTAATAAAAAATATCTATACACACAATCAATTAATAATAGAAATCTATCTTACCAAGAGAGAAGTAAGAGGGGAAGGGGACAAGAGAACAGAAGTAAAAGTGATGAAAAAAAAAAGATGGTGATTAAAAAGAGATTTAAAAGGCACTGATCCAAAGCAAAAGAGTCTTAAGAGGAGGGACAGGATAAAAAGAGAGGGAATGATAAACAGAAAAAAAAAGCCAGCTGGAGGGAAATGCAGTTATTAATCATAACTATGAATGTGCATGGGAAGACCTCACCCATAAAATGGAAGCAAGTTGTAGACTGGATTATGAAACAGTATCCAACAATATGTTGTTTATAACAAATACACTTAAAACAGAGAGACAAGCACAGAGTAAAAATAATGGGCTAGAGTACAAACTTATACATGAGCTGAATTAAAAATGGAACTGGTAACAACCATTATCTCAGACAAAGCAAAAGCAAAAATAGACATGATTACAAAGGATAAGCAGGAAAACTATATCTAGCTAAAAGGAATCATTGACAATGAAGTAATATTAATACTAAATATATATGTATCAAATGTCATGACATCCAAATTCCTAAAAGAAAAGTTAAATTAATTACAGGAGGAAATAAAAAGTAAAACTATACCAGTGGGATACCTTAATCTTTCCATTCAAAACAAGACAAATCTAACAAAAAAAAAAAAAAGAAGTCAAGGAGATGAATAAAATCTCAGAAAAGTTTAATATGATAGACTTTTGGAGAAAAGTGAATGGGAATAGAAAGAAATATGCTTTTTTCTCAGCTGTACATGGCACATTTACCAAAAAAAAAATGACCATGAATTAGGTCACTTCATGAGCAAATGTAGAAAAGGAGAAATATTAAGTGCATCCTTTTCAGTCCACAAAGCAATAAAAAAATACATTTAACAAAGAACCATGGAAGCATAGATTAAAAGTTGGAAACCAAATCTAATGATAGCATGAATAAATCAAAGGACAAATCATAGAAATAATCAAAATTTTTATTAAAAAGAAAGAAAATAAATACAAAAATATATTTAGAGCAAAATTTTTATGGTGGTAAAGAATTGGAAATTAGGTACTGACTGATCAAGTTTTGGTATATGATAGTGATGGAATACAACTGTACTATAAGAAATGATGAACAGGATAGTTTCAGAAAAACCTGGAAGGAGCCAAGATGGTGGAGTAAAGGCAGGGACTCATCTGAGATCTCCTCCAAGCTCTTCCGAATACCTTTGAAAAATAACTCTAAATAAATTCTAGAGCAGCAGAATCCAGAAAAAAACAATGTGAACCAAATGTCCAACCTAAAACAGACTGGAAGGTTGGCATGAAAGGTATATTGCACCAGGGATAGAAAGGCATGCACTCCAGCACAGGCCAGGTCAGGGTAGACAGGGCCCCAGAAAACTTGAAGCAGACCTTGAAGTGACTAAATAAATTACTGGCAGCAGTGGCTTTTTAGACTTTTCAGCTCACAGATGACAAAGAAAACTTAGAAAGGCAACAGAAAAGGTCTTTGGGAACTGGGTGAGAATGAAGTACAGGGTTCCAGCCCAGTTCTGTCCCCAACAAACCAGAAGCAGACCACGGGAGCGACTGAATCAATACTGGTAGTAATTGCTTCCAGAGCTCTCGCCCCACAGATGGTAAGGAAGTCAAATAACTGGTCAGAAGTAGATTACAAGGACTTCTTTGCACTGAGGCAGAACTCTGTTGCTTTGCCCATACCTGGATCTGGATTGCAGTCCTAGGTGGCAGTTCCAGGGCAAGGAGCACTAGCAAAGCAGAGCTTGCAGCAGCAGTGGAAAGGGGACCCTCCTCAGAGTTCCAGGGCAGAAAAGAGTGCTTGTAGATCCTCACTGACCAGAACACAAGCCAGAAGACCTCTCCTTAGACCATACCACCTTGGAAGAACTTAAAACTTTTAAGTCCTTAGAAGTATCTCTGAAAACAGCTATGCAAAACCCCTAATGCATGAGACAATTTGCCCTTCACCCTGGAAGCAGAGCCTTACTTTAACAAAGAGTTAAAAAGTCAAGTAATAGGCTGAGAAAATGAACAAACAAGAGAAAAAACTTTAACTATAGAAACTTATTTTGGTGACGTGGAAGATCCAAATACACACTCAAAAGAAGAACACAAAGTTAAACTTCCTACATTCAAAACCTCTCAAAAAAATGTGAATTGGTCTCAAGCCATGGAAGAGCTCAGAAAGGATTTTGAAAATCAAGTAAGAGAAGTAGAGTAAAAATTGGGAAAAGAAATGAGACTGATGCAGGATAATCATGAAAATTGAGTTAACAGCTTGGTAAAGGAAAGAAAAAAAAAGTACTGAAGAAAATAACAACTTGAAAAAGAGACCAAACGGTAAAAGAGGTCCAAAAAGCCAATGAGGAGAAGAATACCTTAAAAAGCAGAATTGTTCAAATGGAAAAGGAGGGCCAAAAGCTCACTAAAGAAAATAATTACTTGAAAATGAAAATGGAGCAAATGGAGTCTAATGATTTTATGAGAAATCAAGAAGCAATAAAATAAAGCCAAAGGAATGAAAAAAATGGAAGACAATGTGATCCAGGAGGGATAATTTAAAAATTCCTGGACTGCCTAAAAGCCATGATCAAAAAAATAAAATGACACTAGATATCATTTTTCAAGAAATTATCAAGGAAAACTGACCAGATATTTGTAATGACAAGCAAAGTAGTACTTTACTGCTTGTTTCAGATATTCAATTGTCTTTGAGTCTCACCTTTGATTGTATCAAGTCTTTGTTGAAAACAGTATACAATGTGTTATCTTCAATAGGTGTAAGGGAGTTTGAAGACCTTCCATGCCCTTAATAGGCCCAACCTAATGACAAGGAGCTCATGGTGGGAGGAGCTTGCTGAAAGAGCAAAACAGGAAGGGTGGAACAGGAAGGAGAAGAGCAGAGAAAAGCTCTGGGAGCTGGGAGCAGGCAGAATTGAGAGAAAATGCTTGGGATTTTGGTGCTCTGTTCATCTCTGTTACTTTCTGAGAGAAAGAATGTTTGTGATCTTGGCACTCTGTGGCACTCTGTTGTTCTAACAGACAAAAGCCTTGCTTGCCGTTCTGTCAGACAGAAGCACCCTGTCTATTATTAGACAGAAATCCTCAAAGAAGACTTTACTGTTGGTACAGAAATCATGAAAGATGACTTTACTGTTGTTACAGAAGTCCTGAAAGAGGGCTTTATTGTTGCTACAGAAATCCTAAAAAAGGACTTTACTATTGATTTGTGTTTCATTTCACAGACAGAAGCCTCGTCTGTTGATTTGTGTTACTTTGTCAGACAGAAAATAAATTCAGATGATAGTGCTGGTAATGTGTGCAAATATTGTTGTAGCTCTATTAAGCTTAAAGTGTGTAAATATTGTTGTAGGCCTATTAAGCTTTATTTTCTTAGAAACAAAGAGCTTGGAGTAGAGCAGTCCCCATGAGCTAAGATATGGAACAAGAGTAGAGAGCTGCCTATGTGTGAATCCAGGAAAGAGCTGGGGTACCTGCCTATACACAAATCCAGGCAAGAATGGGGTGAATCCAGGCAAGAGCTGGGAGCAGTCAGCCCATGGAAGAGGAGCCATGGGATTTGGAAGTCAGTTTTGAGTTAAGATGAAAGAGGACTTTATTTGGACACTCTGTATTGACTGCTAAGATTGTGACTTACTGTGACCTAGGGGATGATGTTTAAGACTATGTGGCCACCTTAGTAATAAATTGTTATGTTATATTATTGTGAATGTTGTGCTTTAGTTGATCAAATGTTATGCTTTCATTTATTGCTGAATAGAGAGTTCACTATAC
>CM053580.1:358298117-358319197 GCA_028627135.1 Pseudochirops cupreus | reverse complement strand
TGAACAAATAACTATAGGCAATGTTTGGGGAGATGGGGTTGAGGTAGAAAGCAAGATATTAAATGAACATCATAATAAAAAAGCTGCATTAATTAATTAATCAACAAGTATTTATTTGATTTCTATGTAAAAGACATGATGCTAGACCACACATTGACCACTGCAAATACCAGGAATATTCTGAGATAAATTAGTACTGTTTTTAAAGATAGTTTTCCTATTTGCAGAGAAGGATAGAGGAAACTTTAACATAGAATCAACAATTTAGAGCTAAGAGAAACATGAGAGGTCATCTAATGAACTTCCTTATTTGATAAATGAGCAAAATAAGGCCTGGAGAAATCAAGTGACTTGCTCAAGTCTCAGAGATGGGGTCCGAACCTAGGAAGTCCTGTAATTCTTAATCTGGCCCTCTTTCCATTATACCTTAATTGAAAAAAAAAATTTTTTTTTTAAATACCATCTCACTTAAGGTAAACTCAAATCTCATTTAGGGCTCTGTTACCAGGGATACTAAGATGAAATATGAATTCATCTTGGCCCTCAAGAAGCTTATGTCAAACAGGGAGAAGACACAAACATACAAACATGATAGAAACTAGAAGATGCTAAGGGAAAGTTATACAGAAAAGGCTTCTGAAAAGTAACTTTTCTCTCATCTCCACATACTGATAGTCAAAGTTTTATAATATTAACTTCAAGGTGATGTTGGATGACAACAGAAGAGCCTGGGAGTGGAGAAAAGGAACAACCTCCATGTGAAAATGACAAGAAGAATGGATTTTTGTATTCTCTCTGCAACTTGGGGAATATTTTTCTTCCAAGCAGCAGTCAATGTTTGTCCATCCGCCCTTCCATCTCCAGGTGAATTCAGATGGATTCCTACAAATGAAGTTTGGCAATCCACAGTGTCTACACTTTCCACAAATGCCAACCTTGTCAGGGAGATAACGAAGTACAGCTGGTAGAAGAGGTTGCAGCAGAAGCCATAATTCCAAGGGAGCAAACCTTCTGCAGGCTTCATTTGCAGGAGGCAGTTAGAAAAGAAACTCTGCTCGTATTAAATAACACTCTATTTTTGTATAAGATAAATGATTATAATGGGAGATAACATTTTTTTAAAGGAAAATGTTGCTGGAAAAATTCCAAAGCACTGTTTTCCTATAAGGCTACATCTGTTTGCCTCTATCTGTGCAGCTGAAAAAACCTGCAGTAAATGACAAGTAATTCTTTTCACTCATTCTTCCATCACTTTCAAATCTCTGGACTCATATGTCATACTTCAAAAGTGTGTTTCTTCTTATTAGACTGCCAGAAACAAAAGCTATATTCTACTTCCACTATAAAATAAGAGAGCAGAATGTGTGTAGTACAGGTATAAATATGGATTGAGAGTTCCGTATTCATTCATTAATAAGGGCTGGTGATTCTGGACATGTAGAAAATTTGGGGGAGTTTATAGGATCAAAAATTTCAAGCTAGAAGAGCCCTTAGAAGTCATCTAATGCAACCTCTACATGAGAAAACTGAGATCCAAGAAGGATGAATTGACTTACCCAGAATTAAAAGTTGTCTAGTAGCACAGATGAGGTTGGAACCCAGGACCTCTGACCTCAAATTCAGCACAATTTCTGTTTATAATTATTTTAATCAAGGTCTTTGCTAATCAGTTTAGGATTAAGCCTCCTGGATGGATGGCTAAAATACTGAAATTTTGCCCCCCAAAAATTTGGTTAAGACTTCACTTAGAAGAGTTTGCTCAAATGAACAAGATTGTGCTAACAGTTTTCACTTCTTTCTGATGTACCTTTGGTTTCTATTTCTCTCTTTACTAGCTCCTTTTTACTCTAAATGTAATCAGATGTACAAATACTTCACTTCATCCCCAAACTGCCCCCTAAAGCCTTATAGTGATCATTTTAGCCCATCTAGCTGCCATTTCAGCTCTTTCTTTTCCTGCTCTTCACTGATAATTTCTGAAACAAATTTGTTTACTCTATTTTTTTAACTTAAACTTTTGTTTATTTTTAGTTTACATCATTCATTTCCATGAGATTTTGATTTACAAATTTTCTCTCTGTCTTTCCCCTACCCATCACCCCAAAACAGCGATCCCACTGTATACCCCCTTTCCCAATCAGTTCTCTCCTATATCCTATATATATAAAGCTTCATAATCTTTTTGAGCTGTTAAACTACATATTTCCTAAGATTCTGTCAGTGGTCCTCATCTCAGAGCCATTACCCAGTTGATAAGTGGTCAAAACATGTGAACAGACAGTTTTCAGAAGAAAAAAATCAAAGTTATTGATAGTTATGGGAAAAAATATTCAAATCATTACTAATTAAAGAAAGGAACATTAAAACAACTCTGAGGTACCAACTTACACCAATCAGATTGGCTAATATGACATAAAAGGAAAAGGACAAATTCTATAGAGGATATGACAAATTAGGTATACTGATCAACCATTCTGGAGAACAGTTTGGAACTATGCCCAAAGAGCTATAAAATTATGAATATCCTTTGACACAATAATCCTGCTACTAGGTCTGTACTCCCAAAGAGATCAATGAAAAGGGAAAAGGACACACATGGACAAAATTATTGATAGCAGCTCTTTTATGATAGCCAAGAACTGGAAACTGATGGGGATGCCCATCAACTGGGAAATGGCTGAACGAGTTTTGATATGTGCATGCAATGGAATACTGTTATAGTATAAGAAATGATGAAAGGGATGGCTTCAGTCAAACCTGGGAAGATGTATAGAACTGATACAAAGTGAACAAAACCAATGGAGCAATATATACAGTAACAACAATAGCGTAAGGAAAATCACCTATGAAAGACTAAGTAACTGATCAATACAATGATCCATCACAGCTCTAAAGGACTCATATTATAAAATAATATATACTGATAAAGTCAAAATTTAGAGTGAAGTATAATTTTTTTCTTCCTTTATTCATCTTGCTTTTGGGGGCAGGGGGCTGGCTAAGGTGAAAATATAGCAGGGATATGTGTGTGTGTGTGTGTGTGTGTGGTTAATATGTGTTCCTTCTTGAAGAGGACCATGACTTCAGGGTGGTGATACCATGACATGCAAGTGAATCAGTTTTAAGTGAGGGAAGGCTGTGCAAAATCACCATTTTCACTTTCTTCCCTGGAGACATCTGGGTCTAATAGCAAGCTATAGATCAAGACCACCACGATGGAGTGGGAGACCTTGGCTTTTTCAAGCTAAGGTTTTTCTGAGTTCTCATTTTTACTGGTGTGTGTGTGTGTGTGTATGTGTGTGCCTGCGTGTATGAAATAGATATTGTATTTGCTTTCTCAGTGAGTGAAATAGAGGGTGGAGGGAGAGAGAGAATGTGGAACTGAAAATAAAAATTAAAAATAACAATTCAGAAAACCTAATTGCCCTATGAGTATAATGAACAATCTCTTCCTAAATTATTGGACCAAAAATGTAAGAACATCTCCATATCTGCATATGGCAACTTATTCAGCTGCTGTTGTCACAGCAAGGATTATAGGAAACCAAGGTGGTTTACTTTTGAATACCTCTAAAAGTCAGGCAAGAAACAACACTATTGCAGAAGTGACTTGAAAGAACCACTGAAGATATTTGGAAAAGTACTAGAAGTCTGCATCACTAGTCAGTACAGGAGTTGTTAACCTGGTTTCAGTGAGATTTTTTTTTTAAATATAATCATTATATTTCAATAGAGACTAAAACATGCCACCAACAGTTTGATATTGATACAAATTAATATAAAAAGTCACATTTGTCAGAGATACAGTTTAAGTCCATTACAGATCTTTCTAGACTTCCTATTTCTAGAGTCTCCCTATTTCTCCTGAATAAAACTAAATATGGCTTCCAAATTAATGAAAATCATACTAAAACAACTTATTAATACTTGATGTACTTGGATGACACCAAGCGACAGGAATCCACCAAACACAAAATAAACAACTACTACATCTTCTGAAATCTTTATCTAATGACATTTAAAAAAAATTGTACTCAGTAAATATAAAACCCTTAATGCATACTGAAGAAAACTAGAGATTAAAGGCTTTGACCTTGAATTCAGGAATTGAAACTGAACTAATGACTAAAGGCAAAACTAACATACCTTAGTTCCCTCTAAGCAAGTCATATAAAGCATAAGTATATCAAAGAGAAAATAGTGACTATATATGATATGTGACTTATGGGCACCTTGATATCAAGGTTGAATGGTAAGAACACATATGAAGTAGTCACATCTTAATGTACATCTCCAGAGCTATAACTAAACCATAGGAGATTTGGAAAGTATTTTCAAAAAATCTGAACTATTTAATGGAACAAAAACCCATCACCCTAGGTCAGCTGTAGAAAATTAATACTTCCTCACCAAAAAGAAAGATGAAGATTGATGGACATATTTTGAGAACAAGACTTATTTATCAAAAATCTATTGACATTTGTGGAATAAGCAGACATCATTTCACTGAGTAACACTAAAGACTGATATCAGGTACATGTCATTGGATTTATCTAATGTAATTTTTAAAAATGTCCCTGTAGGTAGATCCAATGAAATAACTGACTCAGAAAACAGAAACAAAAGCCCTTTACTTCTCCACTTCTACTCCCCAACACATACACACACACACACACACACACACACACACACACACACACATATACAGACACACATGAAAATAACATATACAAAAACCAGTTCTTTGTAATTTAATTGCTTAATGGCCATGTTTGCTCAAATGTAAGATTGATCCATAAAAACTAAAAAACCAATAAATAAAAACACTCCCACCATGATAGCCTTCTCCCCAAGGCAAGGGGGCCCCAGAGTACTGCCCAGAGGCAGTGAGTTCAGCTGGCTCATCAAGACCTGATTACCACCATTGTGATTGGCTTTGACATCCACCCTGCAGTGTCATTTTCATTGATAAAAGATGTCTTCTGTTTCTGGTGAGGAACCACTTGACAACATGAAGAATTTTGATGCCATCAATTTTCTCTTCTGAATCTTGAAAAGCTGTGGCTGTAGCACTTTTAGAAATAGTTGCCAGTCTGCATCTCCACAATGGTTGCTTCCCAGCACAAAGGCTATAGAAGCTGAGCTGAAAACATTGCTATTCCCAAGGTTCTTGGAATCCCATGGTCCTAGGCTGTTGCCATGGATGCATGAGGTGTGGTGGTGATTTGGCCTGCCTAGCACATGAGGCCTTCTGTATCTCCCTCAAGGTGCCTTGATGTAACAGCTGAGCTGACTTGCCTCCTCTGTGGGTGACAGTGGGTAGAGATGGGTGACTCCTTCTCCACAGGAGTTGCTTACCTGGATGATGACCATGAGGACTGGGATGGAATAGTAATAAGACAGAGACTTATCACAGCAGTATTTCTTTCTAAAACCCATTGAAAAAAAAGTGATAACAATGAGCTTATGGGAGTTAATATCATAGCATATTTAATATTTCCCAACACTCTTTACTCCCAGCAACCACGTGAAATAAGTAGCTTGGGTAATGTTATCCTCAATTTACAGATGAAGAAACTGAAGCTCAAAATGATTGAATAAATTCATAGATAGTAGAGCCTGGAAGACATATTGTCCCCAAATACAGAGCTTTTTGCAAATAATATATTCCCTCCTACATATATATTTGCAAATAATATATTCCCTCTGGAAAACCTCTCTGAGTCCCGGACTCCCAGTTTCTTCATCACCCAAGAGAGGATGTTGGGCTCAATGACCTCTAAGATCTTATTCTTCTATGATTTAATGATGTGTCCTTTTTTTTTTCTCAAGAAAGAGAGATAAAAAACTTCTAATAGATCAAATGTAAAAGATACAAATTTTCAGTATAGGAACTAGTTATCTGAGGGATGAAGAAAATATTAAGTCTGCATCTTATTTAATAAAATTCTGATTGAAAGACATAACTCAGGGCATGCAATGTTCAGCAACAAATCCTAAGGCTAACATTAGGAGGATCTTCATTTTAAATGTCAATTGAGCAAGATAAATTGTATAGAATAATATATGTAAGGAGGAGGCATTGGAATTCAACTCTAACTACCCTAATTTGCAGATCAGGAAGCCAAGTTCCTGAGAGCCTAAACAGAATTAAGCTAGGTTTTTACATATGTTAATCATGAAATACTTAATTGGCTTTAAGAATGCATTCATTTATGGGAATATTTCATTGCACATTCACAGTAGACATCGAGAAATTGACATTTGCTAATAACTTAAATTGCTTTGAGATATAGTTAGACAAATAACAGGATCAAGAAGAATCAATCCTGGAGGATATATGAAAAAATCACATGGGGTGGAATGTGCTGAGAGAAATGAGACCATGTACTTTATGAGTTGCAGAAAGGAGTACTGCACTCTGGAAGCTTGTGTCCCAATTAAGTGAGTTCCACTTAGTCATTACCCTGTTAAATAGCATGCCTGCTTAATTGGGGTGATCAGCAAGGAAGAGATTTAGTTCAGTGCATTTCAATGACTCCTAATAACAGTTAACTGGCATGCCTTACTCATTTAAATAGAACACCTGGTGTTATCTCTTAGCCTTATTCACAATCTTGGATGTATGATATTTACTCAGATCATTGCCCCCGTGGTGAGACTTTTGTTCTTGCTTCAATAACATATGATGGCTGTTTCCTAAGCCAATTGTACGACAAGGTCAACCTCTTCCATGGCCCAGTTATTACATGTTACTGCACACTTGACACATAAAATCCAGAGTACTTGGCTCAAGTTAATTATCCACTTAGAGCTCTATTGAAGCACACATTACTAAAGATAGCCTTCATGTTCAGGAGTCACCTAGCAACTTTATGCTTTCAGGCTGGATGTTCCTGTGGACATTTAAGCAACATAGAGGAATTTTATTAATGAAAAATCCAGAAAAGAAGAAGAATAATAAAGAGCCAACATTAACTAATTTCATTCAAATTACCCAATTGTTTATTTTAATTGTAAGAGAAATACATCATATACCACACCTGATTTTTCAAACTAATAACTTATAAAACAAATCCAAATCAATCATCAGGGTTGGAGATGCACAAATGTTTAATGTATTTCAAAGCATACAATAGATTTTTAAGCAAAATATCTGACTCCAAAATTTTGAAATAAAATATAATTGTTATTTTAAAAAATCCAATCTACAAATCCTATCTTCATATAATGAATATTTCAAGGGTAGGGCTTTGATACTTCTGGTATTTTTTTAAAACACTGAACAACGTTATCATTCTTTGTCCTTCTTTCTCACAGTAGACCAATGACATTAGGAAGGTGATATCTTGCAAGTGAATTAGATTTAAACGAAGTAGGGCTGTGCAAAGTCATCAATCCATTATCTCTTCCAGAGTCAGTGGAGTCCAGTGGAAAGTTATAGGTCAGAACAACTGGCAATGACTCAGCAAACAATGTTATGTCATTATGGATAAATTAGATGGCTGAGGTGTGAATTTTGCACAGGTAAACACCTCTTTCATCAGGTCACTCCCCTTTTTAAGGACTCTACAATGGCTCCAAATTACCCATCAGAAAAAATGAAAAATTTTCTAGGAAATCAAAGATTTCCACTAGCTGGATCTACTCTAATATTCTAACCTTACCTCTAATCAGTGACCAATGTACTCCTTCTTCTCCTGCCACTTTAATTGTGAACAATTTTTCTGTTCCACCTCAACTTTTGCTCTTGGTTCAAACTTTCTCATGCCTTTCTTTCAGCCTGAAATGCTTACCTCCCTCTGATACCCTGCCAAGTGTCTTCCTTCTCCCTACTGATCCAAATCTTTCCTGTTCTCTATATTCCTTTTACTATAAAACTTCTTGAACAAATACCTTCCTGACTGCTTTCTAGTTCTAGACATTTTACCTTTGTTTATGCCATACACTGAGAACTGAATTGTATTTAATCCCATATTACTTTATAATGGTATCAAGTATGTGAGTTTCATTTCCTTGGTTAGATATAAGTTCCTCGGAGGCAGAGGAAGAACTAATATTACTCAATATAATACTCAAAATAGGTTAGGAGGCAGTAAGAGAGCACCTTGCTGCCTTTAATGCTATTTTCTATACACAACATTCCATGTTGTATAACTTCGTAGAATCTGCCCCAGTGCCTGGACTGATCCCCCTTATTATTTATGCCTGCAAAAAGTCATAGAGCCTACAACATCACAGTTCAAATGCTACCTTCTTTGCAGGACCTTTACTCACCCGCTACTCGGTTATTAGTGTTCCCCACTCCCCCACCCCAATGAATTATTTTGTGTTTACTTGGAGCGTATTTTGTATTTGCCTGTGTGTATGTTTCATCTAAGATCAATGTAAGCTCCTTGGGGGCAGGTATTGTTTTTGTCTTTACATGCCTAGCACCTAGCAACTAGGAGAGCTTCTGCCAAATAAGTTGTTAAAAATCCTTCTTGTTAGCTTTGTTTTTCTTTTTAAGTCAGCAGGCCTTGATTAACTACCTCATTGAGTATTGAAAGAACTGCAAAATTGCTAAACCACTGTTAGTATCCTTTGAAATATCTTGAAGATAGAAGCAGTATCAGGGTTGTTGAAGGCCAACTGTTCTGATTTTCAAAAAAGGGAAGCAAATGAAGCCTGAAAATTATAGGCCAGAGATTGGATTCATTTCCTGGCCAGATTCTAAGTACATACTATTAAAGACATACATTGTAAATATTTAAAAGGAAAGGAATAAGCATTTATTAAACACCTACTACATAGCAGGTACTGTGCTAATTCCTTCATTAATATTATTTTTTTTAATCTTCTATTATTATTCCCATTGAGGAAAATGGAGGTTAAATGACTATCCTATGGTTACACAACTACTAACTGTCTGAGGCAACATTTGAACTTGGGTCTTTCTAACTCCAGGCTCAGTATTCTATCCACTATACCATCTGGCTTCCTCTGTCTAGAGAACCAAAAGGTGATAACTTCATCATGGCAGAGCTACTTTTTATTCTATTTTGACAGGTTACAAAACTGGGAAATTTTACCTAGGTTTTAATAAAACATTTCAAAAAGTTGCTCATACCTTTCTTGTGGAAAAGATGAAGAAATTTGAGCTATGTGAAAATATATTTAGTTTTTTTGTAAATTCAATGTCTGCACCACCCCCCCACCAAACAAAAAAAAATATTTGTGAATGTTATGATATCAACATGGAAGGAGGACAATGGAGAAGTCACAGTCTCTATCCCCCAGGTATGTTTGGACTTCTGGGGCCTAAGGTTTCATGGCATGCTTGAGAAATTTGAGAGAGAGATAGCCCACCACTGGGTGACACAGGAAAGATATCAAAAGACTTGGACATTCTAGAACTTTGGATCAAATTGAAACGATGAATTTCAAGAGATAAATGTAATGTTTTCCATGAGGTATTTTTTTAAGTCAAATATGCAAGTATAAGACAAAGAAGGCTTGACTAGATAGCAATTTATTTGTTAGAGATCAGAAAGCTTAAATGGATTTCATGCTCAATATGAATCAACAGTATGATACAGTAACCAAAGTTACTAATTCGATCTTAGGCTGCATTAACACAGCCTCATTGTCCAATACTATATAGATTTCTCTATACTCTGCCCTGGTAAAATCCCATTTGAACTCCTGCGTTCATTTCTAAATGTTTTAACCATTTAACCTGGGAATTTTCTATACCAGTGAAATCATATGTCTTATCTCTATTGATAAACTGGAGAATATCTAGGGGGGCAAAAAAAAACCCCTTAAGCTCACATTTCATGAGGTGATATTAAGAAATTAGGAATATCTGATAGGAGAATGTCACATGTTTCAGGGATACAAAAATTATTTGCATTTATCCAAAGGGTTGTCATGTGGAACAGGGATTAGACTTTTTTTCTGTTTGACCTCCAAGGAAAGAACTAGAAACAAAGAACAGAAGTTACAAAGACAGAAATTTCATCTTAAATATAAGAATAATTTCCTAATTTAATTCAACAAGTATATTTTGAGCACTTATACTATAAAAGGCAAAGTACTAGGAATACGAAGAAAATTTTTTTAAAATTCCTACCCAAAGAAGCCTTCATTCTATTCAATGTTATGTTTTAGCAAAAGTAGTATAGGGTTGCTTCAGAAACTGAGTTCCCCTTCATTTGAGAATTTCAAAGCTAAATATTACAGAAGAGATTCTCGTCCAAGTAAGAGTTCCCCTTCAAAAGGAAAACAGCTCAGCCTTCATGGAAAAAGGAATTTCTACTATAAGACACTTTGGTGTCAAGGTACTAAAACTTTTCTAGAATTTCTGTCACTTAGATGACCTTAAAATAATCATAGTATAAGCAGCACTGGAGGAGAAGATTAATACAACGATCATAAATAGAAAATGCACTGTTTTTAAAAGTACAGTTCATTTATTGTCACAGGAAATTCAAGTATGTCTCCTTAGGTAAACAACCTATGGATAGAAACAGCACTAGGAATATCAGATCTGTGGCACATATGATAACACTTCCAAAATGATCGCCTGACCCCATAGGTCATCTTTTTTGGAGATCATAGGCCTTTTGCATATAATCTGTCCTGAGGTATGAGTTGATACTGGGATTTGTATTGACTTGTCACCCATTGAATGTTTCCTACCACCAACCAAACTCCCCCCCTCCCCAGGAACCATATCAGGTAGTTGAATGAAAACCATTCCCACTATCTCCCCTTCATCCAGGACTCAAGGTTACTAACAAGTCTTTTTTTTTTTCGTCCAGGTAAATTCCCATAAATTGTTGCTATACAAGGACAATTTTACCTCCTTCATAGCATTAAAAAGCAAAATACTTTCCAATAATTAAATGCCTTGATCCCTTGATCCTTCAGGACTCTTCTAGGAAGTTATCCTAACAATCACAGAGGGAAAGGAAATCTGCCAATTAAAAGAAACTTCAATTGCTTCCCTGAATACTATAGAAGCTTCTCAAGAAGCAAAATTTTCAAGACCAAAGGACAGTGCATAAAGGATTGAATAATAAAGAGCAAGAGTTAGCTGACATTATGTCTAAAAGATATCCAGCTGTATCAGGTGAGTTTTGCTGAAGGTGAAATCAAAGAATTGACCAGACCAGAGAATCTCCCCCCTTTCTTGGGAGCATTACTGATTTATCAAAGACATCCTTTGAAAGGTAGAACACCCAACTTCAATCAATTATCAGGGAAGTCATAATAAAGCTACTGTTCTTAAGTCCATCCCAGAATTCAATAATACCAGATAACTACCTAAATATGGGAAAACCAAGGAACGTGTAGGCTGTGGGCCCAGTCTCAGACATCCTTCACATAAAATTGTTGGCTGAAACAGAGGCAATGGGACAGCTGACTCCCACAAGGAAGACAGTTGATGATGAATGCCATAGTTGTGGATTAGCAATGCAATACCATGTCCAACTATGATGAAGACAAACCTCTTGCCCTGGGAGGGGGGGAAAAGCCAATATAATAAATTGCTAATCAATGGCAGGTCAAGAACCACGTAGGATCATATCATACTGATCTTTCAAAGGCAGATTTTCTTATTGACATAAAGGGCATCATTGAAGAGAAGTAGCTACATTGTATATAGTTAAGGAGATCATATGGTCCTGTGCCCACCTTGGCATACCATCATACCCCCAGTCCCAAATTTATGATGTGCCCAGACCCTAATCTCTGTTGGTATCATGAAAAAATCAGCCTGATCATTCAATTCGGCAGAGGTATGCGATGTTCCCGTGGGTATAACCATGCTATACAAGTAATTGTCTACATAAGGAGGCATCAGCAAAATTCTCCATTTGTCCTAACCCTACAGTGTCAAGCTTTGAATTGCCTAACTCTATTTTCCACAAACCCCAGACCAATGGTAACCCCTGAGAAACAGTGATAGTAAAAATAAAATCTTTACTGCTCTATTTTTCAAGTTTCTATCATATGCCAGACATATATCTGATAACTTTGACAAGTAGGAGGATTTACCAAAAACTCCCATTCCCTAGGGTGCCACCCTTTACTGAATTAATGGTGGTTGAAGTTCAGGTGCACAAAAACCTCTCCTAATGAGCAGAGCAATCAGTTAACTAGGCAAAATAACATTCTTCAAGAGCTACCTCCTTATAATTGGGGTCCCACTGGTCTAGTGAAAGAATCAAAGCATTAGATCTGAGCTAGATTTCCCAGACTATTACCAAGTCACAACCTGTTCATGAAGAGAATTAACACCTGAGGGGCTCACTCAGTCTTGAATAAACCATTTCCATTTAACAATGGAAGCCCCCTGAGCCCTATCTATGTTTTTCAAATGACTACTTTGTCTTATTCACCAACTCTGGACAAAGAGTAATTATGAGACCCTGTGTCATCCATTCTAAAGACCAAGAATAGGCAAATAGGTATTTTCAAGGGTTGTATAATGACTGACTGTTTTGGGGAAATTGCAACTTCAGAAACGTAATTGTTCCTTATTCTGGGCAACCTTGGTGCCTACTAAAGAATTCACTTAGCCTGGACATCATGGACAAAGGGCTTCAAGAATTTAGGACCCATAGAATCATAAAGACCCAAGGGAAGAGACAGTAAAAAGGCCTTACCATCTTCTAAGGTTATTACCTCTTCCTGGTCCAACTTGAACAAGGCAGACTTTTGAGTAACATGGTAAATAGGGGTAACTAAAATACCTAGTTGGAGAATATTAATTCTCCAAACTCAGAATCCAGTAAGATTCTGAGCTTCCTTTTAAGACTATAAGAGAATATCAATAGTTTATTATGGACTACATCAGGAATGGACTGGATTGCAAATTTTATTATGGTGAATCTCCCACTCTTGTCACTCAAATAATCTAACATGTATTCTAAGGCCTCTGCCACTGTTACTTCATCTATTTCCAACAATATTACATGGTCAAAAGAGTGGGAGATATAAATGTCTTCGGGAAATGGAGTCTCTTTTAACTCTCTGCCTTTTAAATTGTGGCAATAGAAAGGTGAAATTAAAAAGCCCTGAGGAAAGATGGAGATAATTTAATGGATCCCTTTCTCCATGAAATCAAACTGCTTCTAAATAGTCTTAACCATGGCAGTAAAAAAAATAGTATGAGTAATATCAGTAATCCTATACATTCCATGCAACATGGCCTAGCCTCTCTGGTCCACCATTTTGACAAGGTCACAAATGGGCACAGGAACAGGCATTATCCTCTATTTCAGTTCCTAATCATTTATTGTGTGTCATCAGATATCATGTCTTCATCATCTCCCCAGTATTGTTATACAGGGAATTTGTGGCAACAAGCCCTCTCACCCCTTTCATTTAAATAATGTCATGTTACTTTGCTGAGATCTAAAAAAAAAGAATTTTTTTTTTTTAAAGATCTCAATAAGCTAGACCCATGAACTGGATAGTAGTTCATCTAATTATGTGAAATTTAATAATGACAAATGGTATAGATTGAAAAATTCACTGCACAAATATGAAATGGAGGAGGCATTCCTAGAGGGTATTATGAAAAAGATATAGGTGCTTACTGGCCTACAATCTCAATATGACTCAACAGTGGGATATTCACTCATTCATTTAGAAAGGATTCATTAAACACCATGTCAAATGCGCAGCATTTTACAGATGCCAAAAACCTTAGCTCACATTTAGCCTGGATTAATGGGGCAGAGTAGCCACAATAAGGGAGGATTTGGAGAGGGAAATCACTTTAGAAATCATCTAATCTAACTCCATCATTTTACAAGGACGCTATAGGGAATGTTTTTATTCATATATGGATTTTACTGTAGTAAAAGTGGCCTTTGAGGTCTTTTGCGTCTGTGGTTCTTTGATTCTATTAGCAACTCTGTATACAGTAAATTGGGATGTAGTATTTAAGGTGTTCCACAAACCTGAAATATTCGACCCTTGAATCAAAAACAACTATTCCTTGACCTGCTGATTTCCCCTCAGTCTCCTATAGTTAAGTTTTCTTCCCACTCTATCCTATTTTATTGACTACACCACTTATAGAGAGAAAAAATTGCAAAGACTAACCTTCCGAAGTGCTATTTCAAAGGTAATGTGGTTATTTTGGGCAGCTATAAAGTATTAATTCTGTTCCTTTACCTCTGCATGGTATATGTCTAATGAGGAAGACTCTCCCAGTACATACATACTTCTTGTTTGGATTAAACCAAATACTTCTGAACTACTTTCAGTCTTTTGATATATGACCTAATGGGGAAATGAAAGCTTAATTATAGGAATCACATATAGATTAAGGTGACTTGAGTTCCCAAATACCAAGGCTTTGGGGTTCATTTCTTACAGTTTGATTTTTTTTTTAAAAAGGCAAAAATATTTCACAGAAGTATGCATACAGACACACACATAAAAAAAACTACAATATATTGAAATGGAAGGGGGAATGTATTATTTTATTTATGCCTTGTTTCTAACTTTTTAGCATAAATTAAAGTGTTGAAATATATTTCAATATTGAAATATAAACATAAGCTGTTTACATAGTTCTGTTTTGGAATATAATGATAACTTTAAAGTGTTGAAGTTAAAATAGATTTATAAAATATAAAATTATATTGATAAAAAATTGAATGAACTTATAAAATATAAAGAATCAAAGAAAAAGTCATTTATTTTTAAAAACTGGCAATCTTTAAGGGAAATTAACATTTTTGAGAAAACAACATCATTCTCAATCACATGAACAAAAGTCTTAACTATACAACACTGGATATTCCAATGGAGGGCACAGATTGTGGGAGAATGGAAGCAAACAGACAATAGTCCATGTTAATCCTAAACTTTAGGACTCATAGAAATAACCAAGATTTAGACTTGATTGTGGCCAGTAAGACTATAGGATCTCTAGTAGTCATGAGTACTTACTGCATGGAGACCATTATTAATTAGCTCTAAGAATGAAAGAAAACAAATCAGTGAATGCTGATGGGGGAGAAGGTATTCTTCATAAAAATGAATTAATAACTCTCAGCAGAGTTTTCATAAGAAGAAACAATTTGGGTTCCACTTGAAAACTGTTTACGTTCTGCTAACTTTAGGGGTTTCTAGGCACCTGGTATGTATTTTGTAATCTGGTAGTTTTAGGAAATATAAATAATGAGATCCATAAAGATCTAAAATGGGGTTCTCAACTCCACAGATGTTGAAAACCCACAGTAGCCATTAGTCTCCATCTTACTTTGCAAATTTCATATGTGTGTATGTACATATGTGTGTATGTATATGTATGTATGCATGTATGTGTATATATATATGTATATATATATATATATATGTATATGTAATGAAAAGAAAGGCTATTGCCAGTACTGCATGATAAAATTACAAGTTAATATGCATTTATGTTTCTGAAAATTCTAAGAAGTTATATTGAATGTGCAAAATATGTTAAGGTTATAATTCAGTCCAACTAATGAAGTATTATATATTTAGAATTTACTTTGTATATGGTACTCTATGAGAAACCTCCAAGCCTTATTGGTGCTTGCCAGGAGGAGACCTTCAAGTCACAACACTTGTCCCCTGCATGGGAAGCACCAAGACAAACATTCCACAGCCTTGCCCATGCTTTTCTCTAAGAGAGCAATGGAGCATACCATCCACTATCTGCTCTTAAACTATCCAGATACTTCTACAATCATTACTCTCACTACATCTTATTTGTACACACTTATTTGAATCCTGTTGTCCCCATCAGACTGGGAGCTCCCATAGAATAGAAGTTGATCTTTGCCTTTCTTTGTTTCCCCACTGGTTAGCACAGTGCTTGGCACATAGTAGGAGTCAGAATATCCCTTGCTTCCCGTTGCAACTTACCAACTCCACGCCTACCAACTACACCTAGTAGCCTTACCTCATCTGAAATTCACTTTAAAGATCAACATTTATCATTGAGTCCAGAATTTGATGGACATTGTCTATTGACCCCAGGATATTCTTTATTTTTTCTCAACAAGTTCAGTGCCTCGTTCACAGCCTTTCTCTCCACCCCAGCCCATATTAGGGGGCTTCATCATCAATTTAAGTTCTCTCAAATACTTTGACTTCCTATTTCCCCAATGTCCTCAAGTTCTATGACTTATATATATATATATATATATATATATATATATATATATATATATATGCTTCACCTAAGTTGCACTCAGAGCTTGACTATCTTTCCATCACCCATAAGACCTCCACTTCCATATTCAAGAACTCCAAAATCCAGTTGCTTAATAAAAACTTTCTCAGGGCATCAACTGGAGCAAGCAGGAGGCAGAATCTATTAAATGCTGGCATTATGCTAGACACTGGGATAAAGAGACAAAAAAATCTCTGCTTTCATGGAGCTTACATTCAACTTTATCTTTATAAAACAGATAGAAGACGTATTTGCCTAGACAATAAAGCATGTAAGAGGTCACTTTTAACCAGTCTAGAAAAATTGATAAAAGTAAAATTGTGAAGAGCTTTGAAAGACAAAAAATGGATGTGGAAAGGGATACAATCAGATCTACATTACTTTGGCAGTAGCATGGAGTAGGGGAGATAGTTGAAGTAGAGGGAGACTAATTGGGAAGTGATCGTAGTAATCTATGTAAAATGTAAGGAGGACCTGAACTAAACTGGTGGCTAGGTAAGTAGACAGAGGGGATCAAATTCAAGAGATAACACAGAGGTAGAAACAGCAAGATTTGGGACCTGAAAGGCTGTTGAAAAAAGGAGAGAAAAGAGTTGAGGGTAATATGAAGTGACAAATCTGGAAGACTAGAAGAATGCTGGTGCCTTTGACAAAAATAGGGAGGTGTGATCATTTGACAGAAAAGGAAAATCATAAATGTTGGGGGTGGGGCATGTGGAAAAGTTAGGACAC
The DNA here is from genome assembly GCA_028627135.1 of Pseudochirops cupreus. Lineage (NCBI taxonomy): Eukaryota > Metazoa > Chordata > Mammalia > Diprotodontia > Pseudocheiridae > Pseudochirops > Pseudochirops cupreus. The sequence goes on along the minus strand of CM053580.1, from coordinate 358,302,246 downwards.
TAATGTACTATTGGTGGAATTGTGAACTGGTTCAGCTTTTCTGGAGAGCAGTTTGAAACTGTGGCCAAAGGGCTATAAAACTGTGCATACTCTGATCCACCAATCCTACTTCTAGGTCATTATGAGAGAGAGAGAGAGAGAGAGAGAGAGAGAGAGAGAGAGAGAGAGAGAGAGAGAGTTCCGGGATATTTATAACAGCTCCTTTTGTAGTGGCTAAAAATTGGAAATTGAGGGGATACCATCAGTTAGGGAATTGCTGAGTAAGTTGTAGTATATAATTGTAATGAAATATTACTGTGTTATAAGAAATGACAAGCAGGATGATTTTGGAAAGACCTGGAAAGATTTACATGAACCAATTCAGAGTGAAGTGAGCAGAACCAGGAGATCATTGTGCACAGTAACAGGAATATTGTATGATGATTGACAGGGAATGACTTAGATAGTCTCATGAGTACAACAATCCACAACAATCCCAAAGGACTAATGATGAGAAATGCTATCCACTTCCAGAGACAGAACTGATAGGGTCTGAATATAGATGGAAGCATGCTATTTTTCTTTCTTCCTTTCTTTTTCTTTCTTTCCTTCTTTCCTTTTTTCTTTTCTTTCTTTCTCTCTTTCTTTCTCCCTTCCTTTCTTTCTTTCTTTCTTTCTTTCTTTCTTTCTTTCTTCTCATTGGAGTTTTTTTTCACAAAATGACTAATATAGAAATATCTTTTACATGATTGTATGTGTATAACTTATCAGATTGCTTACCACCTTAGGAAGAGAGGAGATAAGAGAGGGAGAGAGAGAATTTGGAACTCAATTTTTTAAATGTTTAAAATTGGTTTTAAATGTAATTGGAAAAAAGTAAAATATTAAAAATAGTGAGACATGGAAGGTGATAGGTTTTGAGGAAAAGATAATAAAGTCTGTTTTAAACATGATATGTTGGAGATGTCTCTGGAGCAACTAGTTTTAAATGTCCAATAAGCAATTAGAGATGTGGGACTGAACCTCAAGGGGAAAATTGGGCTGATACATAGATCTCTGGATTAACTGCACTGATGTGAAAATTAAACCCAACTATAAGTCAAAATCAGTTTAAAAATAAACTGCAGAAGACACTTAAAATTAATTTATTTTGCTAGAATCCTATTGTAGTGAATATGGGGTTAAATAGGTAGAGGATCATCTAGTTGTGAATAGAAAATGTTTTTTGAGTGAGACTATTGATATGTTCGTTATGATGGCATCTATCTGCATCTGTTGAGGCAGAATCCTGGAGTCACAGGGATATGTGGAACTTCAGAAGTCATCGAAACTTTGCTTGCATTTTGTATCAATTACAAGGTCACTTTCCCCCTCACTATTCTTCCATTCTCCTCATACAGCCTTATATGAATTTTGCCTGAGATGTGCCTCTGGCTCAAAACCTTACCACTGAGTACTGATGACTGCTAGCTGACTCTGCTAATGAAAAACTCCATAAAATTATCTAAGTGATGTAGGGGATAGAGTGCTGGACCTAGAGTCAGAAAGATTCAGAAATTTATTAGCTGTGTAACCCTGAGTGAGTCATTTAAGCCACTAGTTGCTTCAGTTTCCTCACCTGTAAAATGGGGATAATAATAGTACCTACCTTCAGTAGTTGTTCTGAGGATCAAATGAGAAAATATTTGTATAATATTTTGCAAATTTTAAAGCTCTATAAAAATATTATTTTTGTTGTTATTGTTATTATTTCCATTCTCACATCAGTAATATTCCACAAGTAATGTTCATTCCCTTTCAGAATAGAGCTGAGATAGCCCTCTTCTTGATCCAAAAGGCTTGGTTCAGCTGGTGTGGCCTCACTAGTAGGTTATTTCAATATGTCATAGAATTAGAGAACCTGCAAGTTAAAAGGAACCACACAAATCATCTAGATTCTAATCTATAGGTAAAATATTCATTCATTCAGCATATTTTATGATTAGGCACTCTATGACACATTGAGGACGCTGAAACAAAAAATGAAAGAATCTTTGACCTCATGGGACTTCTTTTCTTACCAAGGGGATGCAGGGGAACATGCACAGAAAAGTAACAGAAAAGATATTCAGATATTTCTCGGGTCAGGGGTGGCAAACCTAAGGGAATCAAGATCAACTTCCTGGAAGAAGTGCCACTTGAGCTGAACTTAAGATTTGAAGGAAGGTAATGATTCTAAGAAGTAGACATTAGGATGAAGGGCATTTTAGGCATGAGGAACATTTGGTGCAAACAGAATCAAGGTATGCACCACTGGATGTAGAAGAAAGGAAATAAGCCAGTTTGATTGTAATATAAAAAGGATAGAAGAAAGTAATAAATAATAAAACTGGAAATTTGGACTAGATCTGATTAAGAAGGGCTTTGAAAAGTCAAGCAGAGGTGTAATGTTAATGGAATCTGAAGATCTTCCATGCCCCTTTGTATTGCAAGCAAGCAGGTACTTAGCACTTTGTTTCAAGTTAACACCTTATTTAAGCTATTTAATTAACACAGAAGTAGTTAATACCTAGGGAGGAAGTTGCTGATGTAACAGGAAGGGGCAGAACGGGGAGGAGCAATACTGTATATAAGGAAGAGAACCAGCAGGACATTCAGACTTTCTCTCAGTGAGCACCTGGAGGCTGCAACTTTTGCCAAGATCCTCCTTCTGGGAACTTTTGCCAAGACCCTGCTTCTGGGAACTTTTGCCAAGAACCAGGCTAAGGAGCTACTTTGAGTGAGACAGAAGTATCCCTGCTTGAGGGACCCTGCTCTGTTGTAAAGGCTTAGGAATGTGGGTATTCATTGCATTAACCATGAGTATCAACTTTGTGACTACTGTAATGACTTTGGCTTTCTGGTTCTGGGACTTGTCTTTCTGGTTCTGGGACTCAGTTTTCTGGTATTTGAATAAAGGCTTTGGTTCTACCCTCCATGTGGAGAGTTTGCTACATTTTGTAATTCACAACTATACCAGCATATTCATAACCACCATGGGTGTTGTAAATATTGCATTATTGTTACAAGAGGAGGGAAGAGAGAGTCACTCTGGAGCTTCTTGAGCAGAGGAGTAGCATGGTCAGACCTGTGCTTTAGGAACATCAAATTTGCAGGTGTGTTGGAAGATGAACTGGGAGAAATGGCATGAAAGGAGACTAACCAGGAGTCTATTGCAAAAGAATAGGAGAGAGGAGATGAGAATGTCAGCTAGGGTGGTATGTGTTTAAATATAAAGAAATGAATAGGTACAAGATATACTATGGAGGTGGAATGAACAAACCTTGGCAACTGATTGAATATGATAGATGAGAGAAAGAAAAGAATTAAGGGTGATGCCAAGGTTGTGAACCTCAGTGACTCAAAACTTGATAGTTCTCCTCAAGACCCCTGACAAGTTATAATCAAGGATCCTTTTGAAGCACTCTACTAACAGGAAGTCCACTACCTTTTCAGTCAACCCTTACCACTCTGAGACAGTTTTGATTGTAAGGATTAATTTTTCTGTATATTGAATGAAAATCTACATTTATAGATAATAAGTGCATCTACTTTTTACCTCTGAGGACAAGCTAATAAACAAGTTTAAGACCTCTTCCACAGAACAATTCAGGAAATGTTTGAAATATATCCTCTTCTACAAGGTAAATCCTCCTTCTTCCTTTGATCAGTTCTTGCATGGCAAAATTCCAAGTCCTCTTACCTTTTAAGTATTACTCTTCCTTACTCTCACTGAATTTGCCTTAGGGAAGGAATGACATACTCTCTAAACTGGGTATCTTGGCCTACAGGAGAGAAGGGGGGAAGAGTATTAGAAGGGGGAGATGATGGAAGGGAGGGTAGGTTGGGGAGAGGGTTGTTAGAAGCACACACTTCTGTAAAGGGACAGGGACAAAGAAGAGAATAGAACAAGTGGCGGGGCAGGATAGGAAGGAGGGAAATATAGTCAGTCTTTCACAATATGTCCATTGTGGAGATGTTCTGGATAGCTATACATGTATGGCCTGTATTGAATTGTTTGTCTTTCCAGTGGGGGTGGGTGACAAGGGAGGAAGAGAAAGAATCTAGAATTTAAAGTTCTAAAATCAAATGTTAAAAATATATATATATATGTGTGTGTGTGTGTGTGTGT
>CM053580.1:358276733-358297617 GCA_028627135.1 Pseudochirops cupreus | reverse complement strand
AAAAAAAAAACAAAAATAAACAAAAACAAATTCAACATTAAATCATCTTTCTTCTTCTCTAGATATTTTGCCTAAGCTGTCCCTGAAATTATATCCAAGTAATGGAAAATGGATACTGAACATTAAAATAATGAGAAAACAATCCAGTTTCCCAGGCAAATACAGACTGGCATTTTTCAATAAGAGAAGAGAGGTAAAGAACTACAGAATTGGATTTCTCAAGCAGTGTATTCCACTCAAATGTATTATTTATTTTGAAGTTAACCCGTCTCATAGGGGTGTTATTGAGATTAGTGTCCATTGGATAATTTGAAATTCATAAAGTTTCCTGAACCCCTTAGAGGAAGGGTACTACATAAATCTTAAATCACAATAATAGCGATAATGATGAAATTATTATTCTAATCTTCATCTTGCACATGGAGTAAGTAATTCTGAGCCACTTTATCATTTCACTATATGCATATACACATAGCTATGGAGATGTTTGAGGTAAGAATTCCCTTTGAAATTAATGGGAGCTCTGCAATCAATTCAGCTCAGCAGGGGAATAGGAGGATAGGAAAGGCGGAATTGCATCATGAACAGTGAATAGAATCAAAGCAAATTGGAAAAGAAACCAGTTCAATATTCTCACAGTGAAGAAAAATCAGGTAGGGCTATATTTTTATGAAGGAAAATTAAACTACAAATGTTGTTTTATGAAAAGAAGTTTCCAAGAAAGGATAATTCAGGCAGGTTTGGGGTTTTCTTCCCTCAAAAAATGCCTTTCTTTCTCTCTCTTTTTTTCATTGATAGAGAAAAAGTCCTTCATTTCTGATTCATCATCTCTTTCGAAACCTTATTTTGGATTCAAGAACACCTCTTGTGTATCACAATTTTTAAAAACCTCATTGTGTGTGCTAAAATTAGTTGAGGCTAGGAGGCTGACAAAGTAATATTTTTATGCTAAAAAGACAGCTGTATTCATTTCTGAGACTTACAGAAGCACCTGTGGCCATCATGGAAATGATCCCTAATAAATGGGAAGAAAATAAAATAAATGAAATAAAGAATAATTAAAGTCTGCACTTTGTAATTAGAATATTGAGTTACAGCACTGATATTTTTCAAAATAAAATGTAATGAATGATAAAAAGAATGTTTTGAAATACTTTATATAGCATAAAATACCTCTCACACGTCCATTTATCATCAAACAGACCCTGTAGTTAGCTAAGTGAGGAAGACCATATTTATAGAACTAATTTTCTCCAGATATTTTAAGATAAGAGGGCACAAACCAAGACTTACAAATTTATAGTTTACTCTTCCATTCTGTAGCTATGGAAACAGATTGACCACTTACTCAAAGCTAACCTTTGCATTTTTAACCTTGCTTCCCTGGCTTGAAAACTCCTAACAATATAATCTGATTACTTTGTCTAAGATTGTATTATCATTCAAACAACCAACAGGAGAAGTACATTAGAATGATCAGGACACATCATCACACAAAGAGGCTTAAAACATCCTGACACTTACAGAAGTTTAACAAAATTCTTCCCATATAATCTCTTTTTATTGGAGAAGAAGAAAGAGGAAAGATGCTACATCAATAAGGCTTTTGATTATGTGCCATCTGCCTATATTGTTTCCCACTCATCTTGTTCTGTGCTGTACTGTACTCTTACACATGCACAGACTACCAAAGCTGGGGCATGAATCACATCCTTGGTGATATGAACTTCACTGTCAGTTTTCCACATATGTTTGTGGCAGATACAAATATATGTGTTAGCATATGATTCTAATTAAATTTTATCACCAATTCCATTTTATTACAGATTTCCAGGGTCTGTTTAGCATGTTACAAAGCATAGGCCTTTAAGAGCTAGGACTGCACTAGGTCACCTGGTCCAACCTCCTGATTTTCAAGATGAGGAAGGGCCAGAAAATTGACCAGCCCAAGTTTACCCTGGTAGTGTGTCAGTACTGCAATTAAAACCTTTACCCTATCCAGCAGTTCTTAACCTGTGGGTCGCAACCCCTTTGGGGGTTGAACAAGGTTGCCTAAGACCATCAGAAAACACATATTTCCAATAGTCTTAGGAACCGAGAAACCACTCCTCTATCCATCTCCAGGCGGGTCTGCTCAAAGCAGATAGGCCCACATATGAGTATTAAAGGGTCGAGGCATTAGGAAGGTTGAGAACCACTACCTTATACCTTGTTTAAATTATAACAGCTTCTCAGCTTTTCATTTTCTCCTTGTTGCTTTCTCTGTCATTCTCCCATGTAGTTCCCTTTCTCACAACTTCAAAAAATAATCTCTTTCTCAGGATCATCCTTAAGATCCCACACAAACTTATCATAACCTTCTGACACTATAGATGTTTGTGTATCTCACCCATTGGACTGTGAGGTCCTCAAAGGCTTTTGCCTTTCTCTGCATTCCCATTGCTTAGCAAAATGCCTGGTACGTGGTGGTGGTTGTTGTGGTTCAGTCATTTCAGCTGTATCTGACTCTTCATGATCCTATTTGGGATTTTCTTGGCAGAGATACTAATTTGTCATTTCTTTCTCTGGCTCATTTTGCAAAAGAGAAACTGAGGCAAATGAGGTTAAGTGACTTTGCCCAGTGTCACATACCTAGTAAGTGTCTGAGGATGGATTTGAACTCACTTAATAAATGCTTATTGAATGACTGATCTCAATGGTGTTTTAGAATTGGGGCAAAGCCTTGTATGCAATCAAAATAGATTTCAATTTCATAATGACAACAACTAAATTCTAATAATGATAATCAAGTAGCCAATAACCATTCTGGGCTTTAAAAAATTACCCAAACCTATGATTTCATTTGTGTATGAAATTCAGATCTGTAAATTCAGATTTACAATCTATAAATTGTAGCCTTAGAGAGTTACAAGAGAACACCAAAAGGTTAAGAAGTTAAAGGACTTGCCCGGGGACTCAAAGTCTATATATGCCAAAGGCCACACTTGAACCCAAGCCTTTCTGACACTGAAGTCAGCTTTCTAACTACTATAAAACACTGTCTCTATAAGGAATATTAATTTGTAAACATCTGCTACATTATATTAAATTGAGATAAAAGAAAGTAAAAAAGAAATGTCCTCAGGGAGCACTTTTCCTAGAAGCTGTGCATGAAGAAAGGGTTTATATTTGGCATTTTGAAAGCAGCAGCTACTAAATCCACCTACATCCTCCCTGAAATAAGTATGATTATCACTCTTATTTTACAAGTGAAGAAACTGTGACACAAAGTAAAATTGGAAATATGTCTAATTTCTTATATGGGTATTCCAAAAGTCTTGGTACAGTTTTAAGCTTCAATAACATTTTAAAAAGCAAGGGGGGAAAAAGGTAGACTTTTCTTTAATTTCTTTTCATAGTATGTATAATGATTATGGAATTTAAGCGCAACTTACCCATACTATGTATTAACATATTTAAACTCCTTTTGTTACATGGATTTAGACAACTACTAATCAGATCAGATTAGATTTTTAAAATATATCAAAACTTACTATGTGCTAGGCACTGTAATAAGCATGGGAACGCAAATATAAACAAAAAGAAAGGCTTATATTATATTATATTATATTATATAGAGGAGCCTATATTCTTTTGAGCAACAAGACATAAAGGAAGCCAAAAGAGTACAGCAAGTAGGGTAGGGAGGAGTGTCTGGGAAAGAAAGTAGCTGAGCTAAGAGACTCAGTTTTGCACAGAAGAAGCAGCCCAGTGTCAGGAGATGAGCAAATTTAGAGGTGAGCATGATTGATATGGGTTCTTGCTCAAACAGATTAGAAAGAACAACCCCGCAATTCAGAGAAAGAGATAAAAGGAATGAGAGTCTTTCCAGTGGAGGTAGTAAAGTGATTTGAAGAGCCAGGAGCTAAGCTAAGCAGGATTAAATATAGATTTTATAAACCTCTATCTCTATATCTATGCACACAAAATGTATGTATGTATGTATGTGTTTGTATATGTGTTTAATGTATGCAAATAATGTAAATACAAAGTTTTATATGTAGCAAAGTTATACATAGTGTGTATGTGTGTGTGTGTGTGTGTGTGTGTGTGTGTGTGTACAGCAAAAGTCCTTCCCAGAATACTTACCACATGACAATGTTTGATAGCCCTGGGATAGGCTGGATGCCTGGTATATGTATATGCATGTGTATGTACACATATGCGTATGTACATGTATACACACATATGTACATATGTGTACATGCATTTACATATTTGTGTTTACTGTAAATTAAACAGAAGCAGAAATAGAATACATAGTAAAGGAGAACATTTTGTTAATAAAACAATAACTTCGATACCAACTGCTCCAAACTGACATTTTGTCAGAGAATTTTGCAGAAGTGATACAGGGTTGAGAAGATTTTTAAGAAATGAAGGGAGCTAAAAAATGTAGCATTTTAGTGCACTAGAGGGAGAGCAGTGTGAGTTGCCTATATTAAGCTTGATTTATGGTAAGCCAATGATGAGATGATCCCACATATAAAATGAGTCAAATATTTCTTTATACTAGAGCTACATTTTGAATCCATTTTCTAAGTAGTTCTAAAGAGTTTATTCTCCACATATAGGTAACTGATTTTCTCCTAGAGAGTAATTTATTCTACCTGGTTTACTATAAAATCACATATATTGGCTTTCACCTTATTCCCAGGAATAAGGTTTGAGATTTCTAGGTCAAATTGAAAAATCTAAATTTGATTTTTCTATATAGATCATTTTCACCCAATTGTCCATAAATGGAATGGATATTTTTTTCTTGAATTCATTTTATCCCTACAGAACCATGAATACAGTAGGCACTCAAAAAAGGTTACTGTTAATAATGACGATGTGAAACCACAAGGCATCTGAAATATGTGCTCAGATTTTAAATGTGTATCTTCAATAGAATTTTTTAAACTTATATATCTATTAAGTGTGGGCATATCCTTCAGTTCTTTTAGATTTCATTGAATACATGAAAACATGGATATGAGCTCTCTAGCCAACAGTAAAGATTGCCTTTGTATCCTGTATGATTCTCTTCCATGTTCTCTCTCAGAAATCCTCAGCAAGTGATGTACTCTATGTGCTAGAAGCCTTTTTTCATGATCTCTGTCCTTGGTACATGACTAGTCCACATCCTTTTCTGCTCATATATATCTTAGAGAGGCAAAGAGGTGTAGCGAATAAAGTGTTGGACTTGAACTCAGGACCACTTGGACTTGAATTTACCTTCAGACACTTTCTAGGTGTGTGTCTCTTGGTAAGTTATTTAACTTTTTGAACCTCAGTTTTTCATATGTAAATAAGAGGATTGAACTTAATGGGCTTTAACTTTTTTTATCTTGAATGTTGGCTTTATGCTACATTATGAATGTATTTCATAATCATCTTACTATGGTGAATTTATTTCCAAGCATCTCTCTAGTACATTTTGAAAAATACAAAATTTTAATTCCTTAATTAAAAGAACTGAAATTACTCTATTACCCTTATTCAATTGTTAGCCCACTTTATATGTAGTGTCTAGGCTTATGAACTGTGTATCGAATTATCATAGTGTGAACAGTAGACATTTTTCATTCACTTAACATTTCCTCTGTGGATGGTTACGCCACTATCTACTATGCCACTAACTACTTTTGGGGTGTGTGTGTGTGTGTGTGTGTGTGTGTGTGCGTGCGCGTGTGAGCATGTGTGCACACACAGTGTTCTACAGCTTAATATAGTCAATACATTGCTTTTTCATAACAGGGGTATCTGGAGGACCTCATTATCTCTAGGTATTTCCATTGTCATGCTGTCAAAGGTAGCAACAACCTCTCTCTACTTTATGCCTAATTTGAAATCAATGATAACAGCTTTGTCGGCAAGTCAGGAATAGGAGTAGGATGTGCCACCTGACATTTTGATAGACAGCATGAAATAATGAATATAGAAGTAAATTCAAAGCCAAGACAGCATGAGTTCAAGTTCTCCATACTAGCTGAGTGACCCTGGATAAATCAAATAATCTTCCAATGCCCTAAGCAACTCTCCAAGACTATGAATTACAGAAAAAATTATGATCTACACTGGCAAGTGGGAGTTTCTTTACTTAGAAGTTCCTTTTTCCAATGAAATAAGTCCAGGGCCAATCATCAATAACAGTATAATTGAGAAAAGTTACATCTATTTTTGTATATACAAAGGACTCTGGTATGATCTTATATACACAAGGGAAACATTGAGAAATTTGAAGGTTACATTTTACTATATCAAACCAAATATTTTTTTGGTTGTGGATTTTTTTTCTGAGTTAATGGTAATAAACACTGTGGAAATCATATTCTCTGTACCTTTCAGTTAAGCACGTAGATGGGGTATGCTGAAAAAAATATTACTTGCTAGCCCCTGCTTGTTCTCTTCTCACATTTTTCATTTCAGAATTTCATTTGTAAATTGCTGTCATGAAGACTGTGTGGAAATAAGAGAGCCAACATACAGTACATAGTTATTTATAGACTCCTGGATGTCTTTTTTTGGGATCAATAACATCTTTGGGTTGGTTTGTATTTTGTTTGTTTGTTTGCTGTGGCTGTTGTTGTTATTAACAACTCTCTTCCATATATCTTCACAGCCAATAGCCCAATTTTCTCATTGTTAGGTAACAGAAAGCACAGGGTTTTTGTTTTTTTTTCTGTGTATACTTGATCTGGGCCAGCTGCTCTCTTTATCTTTTTGGGTTTTAGTGCCATTTCTTCTTTCCTTTAAAACACATCAAGGGCTAGGGGGAGCTAATATGGTGGGGAAAAGGTGGAAACTCACCTGAGCTCTCTAAAATTTCTCTCCAAACACTTATAAATAACTCCTCAAAATGAAGTTTGGAGCAACAGAAGCCACAAAATGATGGGGTGAAACAATTTTCCAGCCCGAGACAGTTTAGAAGGTTATAAGGAAAGATCTGTTACACTGGGCTAAGAGTGGAGCATAGTTCAGAAATGACAATGCCTGGGAAAGCCAGCAGCAGGCCTTGAATGTAACTGAAGAGACAGAAGATTTCTGGAGGTCTCAGTCCAGAGACAGTAAGGTCCAACGTCACTGATCAGAAGGAGATTGCAAGGCTCCCTTTGCTGGCACTGGATACAGGACTCTGTTTCATTGCTGATACGTGAATTCAGGTGCAGTCATGGGGTTACAGTCCCAGGGCGAGAAGAAACACTAGCACACCAAAGCTTGGAGCTACAGGAGAGTAGGAACCTTGGTTATACTTCCAGAGCAGAAAATAGTGCTTGTGATCACTCACAGACCAAACCCCAGGCAAGAAAAATAGGAAACATGCCTCTCCTTAGATGACCTTGGAAGAACTGAAAACTTACAGATGGAAAGTTATTGTGGTGACAAGGAAGATTCAAAACACAAACTCAGAAGAAGACAACAAAGTAAAAACGGCTATATTCAGAGTATCAAAGGAAAATGTGAAATGGTGTCAAGCCTCAAAAGAATTTCTAGAAGAGTTCAAAAAGGATTTTGAAATCAAAAAAAAGAAGTAGAGGGAAAATAAGGAAAAGAAATGAGAGCAATACAAGAAAATCATGGAGGGAAAGAGTCAACATCTTGGTAAAGGAGAAGCAAGAAAAATATGGAAGAAAATAACACTTTAAAAACAGAATAGAGCAAATGGAAAAAGATATGCAAAAATTCACTGAAGAGAATTCCTTGTGAAAGAGAATTAGTCAGATAGAAGGAAAAAATGTACAAAAATACACTTAAGAATTTTTTTTTGCTTTTTGGAGGGTGGAAGGTAGGGCAATTGGGGTTAAGTGACTTGCCCAAGGTCACATGGTCAGTAAGTGTTATGTGCCTCAGGCCAGATTTGAACTCAGGTCCTCCTGACTCCAGGGATGGTGCTCTATTCACTGCACCACCTAGCCACCCCTAAAAATAATTTCTTAAAGAGAAAAATTGACCTCATGGAAAATGAGGTACAAAAACTCACTGAAGAAAGTAGTTCCTTAAAAATTAGAATTGGTCAAGTGTAAACTAAAGACTCCATGAGACAAACAAAATAAAAAGAATGAAAAAAAGTAGGAAAAATGTGAAATATCTCACTGGAAAAACAACTGACCTGGAAAATAGATCAAAAGAGATAATTTAAGAACATTGGACTACCTAAAAACCTTGATCAAAGAAAGAGCATAGATATCATCCTTCAAGAAATTATGGAGGCACCATCTCTCATACCGCAGAACTAGAGGTGGTTACAAGTTGCTATAAAATAATAAGCAGACCAAAGTCAAAGAAACCAACAATAGAAAGTCAGTATGAGAGTAGAGAAGACTGGGGTTCATCTTCAGGAGTGGGAAACTGAAGTACAAAAATACCTCTCCTACCCCAGAGTAATGTCAAATGGTCACTTGCCCAAAAATAATTCATAGAAGAATGTTTAAAACACTTTAAAAATCAAATGAGAGAGATTGAGGGGAAAAATTTAAAAATAAGAATAATCCAAGAAAAACAAGAACGTTATGAAAAGAAAGTCAACCAACTACAAAAGGAGATCCAGAATCTAAGGAAGAAAATGACTTCTTGAAAATTAGAATTGGGCAAGCAGAAACCAGAAAAGTTATAAAAGATAGAGAAATAACAAAACAAAATATGAAGAATGAAAGCATAGAAGAGAAAGTGAAACATCTCATAAGGAAAACCAGTGGATCTAGAGAACAGATCAAGAAGAGAAAACATAAGAATAATCAGACTACCTGGAAGCAACAATCAGAAAAAAAAGAATCTTGATACAATAATAAAAGAAATAACTAAAGAAAATTTTCCTGAAGTGTTAGCACAAGAGGGGAAAGTTAGAAATAGAAAAAATACACCAATCACCACCTGAAAGCAGTCCTATAAGGAAAACAAACAGGAATATCATAGCTAAATTATGAAACTCCTAACTCAAGGAGAAAATATTATTTCTTGGAACACTACGTATCAAAGAGCAAAAACAACTGGGGTTGCAGTCAAAAATATCATATTCAGCAAAGGTAAGCATATTTCTGAATGGAAAAAAAAAAGGATGTTCAATGAATTGCCAGACTTTCAGAATTTTATTGCAAAAAGACCTGAATTTTACATGCAATATCCAAAAGAAATATGAGATAAACATCAAAGACAAATTACAAGGGACTCAGCAAGGAAAGAGTATTCACTTTTTATACGAGGAAATATAAATTGTATGTCTAAGATTGTAATTAGTTATTGGGTAGTTGATAAGAAAGATTTGGGTGAAATTGACTCCGATGTGATTCTAAAAGGTAATACCATATAGGAAAAGGTAAAAATAGTGTAAGAGGAAGTGAAACAAAATAATTAAATGGGGGAGGAGGGCTGATAATTCTGGAAATGTACTCTCATCGAGAGTGGGTTAAAGAGGGAACAATAAATATATATCTATAACAGTATAAAACTTCAGAAAGAAACAAAGGGCTAAGGGGACAGGGAGAAGGAGGCATTTTTAGAGGGAATCCTATTCACAACAGAGCTGGGTTAAAGAGAGAACAATATATATGTTTAGAAGGGACTAAAAGTCTTTTAAATAAAGAGGGTAAGGCAGTAGCATGAGTGAGGGGGATAGAATGATGTCTAGATTAATGGGAATGGGACAAAGAGGGAACAACATATATTTCTGGAAGGCTGTAAAAGTCTTCTAAATTCAGATAGAAACAAGAGGGCAAGGAGAAAGGATGTGGGGGGAAGAGGATAAGGTAGAGATCCATTGCAGAGGGGAGGGAGGGAGGTTAACTGATAGGAGGATAAGGTAGCAAGCTGAAGTAAAGTAGAGAAGTCAGGAATGATAGGAAATAAGAAATACAAATATAAAATAAAGATCAGGAATAGAATTTATTAGGGAAAAAAGCAGGGTTAGTAATCATACTCTCAGACAAAGTTAAAGCTAAAATGGAATTAAAGAGAAATCATACTATATGTTGGCCATATCAATCAATATTATTTTAGACTAGTTAAAATAACTAAACAGTATAAGGTTGGAATACTGCTGTGGAGTAGGCAATGATGAGTTAGTGGATTTAGAAAAATATCGAAAGACTCAGATGTATTAAAGGGAGATGTTTTCCACCTACAGAGAAATAGCACAAACCAGTATGGTATGGCCTTATATAGATGTATATGTGTATATGTGATTATAGAAGTGTATATGAATGTGTATATGAGTGTATGCATGTCTGTGTGCATGTGCAGGTGTGCACACGTGTATGTGTGTATGTATGTGTGTGTACTTAATTGTAGCCTTCTTGGGGGAAAAGAACAAAGTAAAGGGCACAGTAGAGCACAAAATAAAAGCTATGAGGAAGTAAAGAAAAGATGGGCAGCTCTGAACATAATGTGTAGTATTTATTATATTGGATTTCTTGAAATGGAAATGTATTGCTTTATATTTTGAAACCTCTCTTATGTTCTGCTGTGTACATAGCAATGTTTTTTTTTCCTTCTTTATTTTTCATTTAAGTTTAATTTGAAAAAGAGTTACGAATATAAAAAAACAAGGGGGGAAAAAGAAAAGAAATTATGAAGCAACACTGCCCAGATATCTGGCAGAAAGGAGGATAGACTGGGGGAGGTGGTAGTCAGAAACAAAACACCATTGAAGAGGGATAGGGTGAAAGGAGAGAGAAAATAAAATAAACTGGGGGAAACAGGGTAGAGGGAAATGCAATTAATGAGCATAACTGTGAAAAAAAATATAGCAAGTTTCTCTGACAAATGACGCATTACTTTATTTTTCTTAGGTGCATGCACGTGTGTATGTGTGTGTGTGCTGCCATATGACTAATATGTATATATGTTTTGCATAATTTTCCATTTATAATCTATATCATATTGCTTGCCTTTTCTAGTAGCTGGGGAGGGCCAGGAGGGAAGGAGAGAGAGTAGATTTTAATTTTTAAATGAATATTAAAAATGCTTATATGTAATTGGAAAAATTTATATTTTAAAAAATAAAACACATCAGCACTATGATGTTAGATTTTAAATTTGATAATTTTGCTCTAATTGATGGAAAAATATAGTTATAGAAAATAGTAACTGATATTTTCCACTTTACTCTATTTTGTCCTTATTATTTCACCTTTACAACTATATACTGGGAATGCTTTCTTCAAGATTATCAAAGGCTCCTAAACATGGCAAGCATGAAATAGCATTAAATAAAATGAAACTGATTATATGTTCCTGTATATATGTAGCATATATGTTATGCAGTTCCTGTATATATATCAATATATATATATGTATATATATATACATATATATATATATATACATATATATGCATACAGTATATATGTTATGTTCCTGTTATATGTTTCCTTACCAATAGGGGAGTCATTTCTCAATCCGCATAGTCAGGTCAACGACTTTCTAGACCAAAGCTCAAAATCAGTATTAACATAAGAAAGATCATCAGAAGATATGATATGTAATCAATATAGATCTAATTTAATATTAGAACAACCAATGTAGAAAATGAGAAATGAATAAAAACTGACATTGATATGGACTATTACCAACTATCTTCATTACATGCAGAAGTGAATGATTTACAGCAATTGCCAAAATAAAGATGTCGTTAGTACCTCGAAATCACTTCAGTCAGAAAACCCTGGATCTCCTTGCCCAGGGGAGAAATACGAAAGCCAAAGTCAGTATCAGTTTTCAACTTGTCTAAAAGAGGGAAGATATTGAACAATTTTTAAAAACCAGGATCACATGCCTTATAACCTCCTCCCCAAAAAGTAAAAATAAACAACTACAGATGCATACTTCATCAGCTTCATAAAATCTAGTAATCAATAAATGCACCAAAGGCATTTTTGATGAAGGTATAAGAAGATGATATGCTTGTACAGACATGCTTTGGGTATACTTATGTGACAACATGTTATAATGAATTTCCCAAGAGAAATGATATAAAATATCATCTAGGAGATATCATATGGAAATAAAACATATTGCATCCTTTATAATTGCATATTGAAAGATTTAAAAAAACCAGATTCTACCGTGTGTGTGTGTGTGTGTGTTAAATTTGTGTACTATAATCAAGGTATTTGAATGTGTAGAGAAATGTGTGTCCTTAAAAACTGTCCTCCAACAAACTCTCTCCAATTCATGTTACAGTCACACAGAGATCCTTGAAAGGTTGAATAGAAATAATTTTATGAGCCCTCTGATTAATATCATGGAGGCTATAAATCAGGGAGATGTTTGAACACCAAAAGTGTTTGTCATATTAATATAAGATGTCTAATGTAGAATCTAAATGAAAGGATTCCCTATCCAGTCCAATTTAATCCAACAATAATTTATTAAGTACCTTATATGTACAAGACATTTTGCTAAGCTGTAAGGATACAAAGCAAGAAGAAGAGTCTTTGCCCTCAAAATATCTTATTTATTGGGGGGAAGATAAAACATGGGAGCAGGGCAGAGAATAAACATTTATATTGCATCAACTAAGCACCAGGAACTGTGTTAAGTGGCTTTTATTTTGAGATGGAAAAAACTAAAGAAATGTCATTTTGAGGAGGAAGTAATTATTAATAACTGGGTATACCATCAAAGACCTTCTACAGGAGTACTTCTACTTGACAGTAAATTCCTGTTCAGAAGAATATACTGTGCTGATTATTTCAGGTCTACAAATATTTCAGTCTCTTTGAACAATGAAAGAATGAGTAAATTAAAAAAAATCAGTTATTGAATACTTACTATTTGCCAAGCATTGCACAATGTGCTGAAGCTACAAATACAAAATCACAGACAGTCCCAGGATTCTCTGGATTTACAATCTCATGCAGGACTAACACACATTGAAGCCATGACTGTGGAAGCTTACTTTGGGCCAGAAAATGACAGGGATAGTGAGTAGGGAGCATGAGGGAGTAGATTGATATGCCTCTTCTGGAACCAATGGCAGAACTTATTTGATCCTGGTTTTAGAAGTGAAAAGATAGAGAGCAGAAGGGTTATTTGTACAACATGTGATGAGTCTGTCAAGAAATGACTGGGGAGTAAGGAGTTAAATGAAGCATTACTGGAGCCTTCATGAAAGGAATAGTGAGACAGGAGACATAGATACAAAAGTCAGCCCAAAATATTTGGCCTAACTCTCCACTCAGGAGCACAGCATGTGATAGATGTGTGTGTGTGTATGTGTGTGTAAGCATGTGAACACTCACAGTTCAATAGAAATGAGCAGTACTTGAACAAATAGCATCACTAGGACATTTTTTTTCTTGCTAATTGCAAAGGAGAATTCAACTTCTCTTTCTTTCATCATAGAAATGAGAAAAAGAATGAGTGGAACATTTAATGGAAATTGATTCTGTCCCTGCTCCTTGTTGTTGTTTTTTAGTCATTTAAATTGTGTCCAACTCTTCATGAACCCACTGGGGGTTTTCTCGGCGAAGATACTGGAGTCTTTTGTCATTTCCTTCTCCAGTTTGTTTTAGAGATGAGGAAACAAAAGCAAACACCATTAAGTGACTTGCTCAGGATCACATGGCTAAGTAAGCATCTGGGGCAGGATTTGAACTCCAGTCTTCCTGGATCTAGGCCCAGCACTCCATCCACTGAGCCATCCAGCTGCCCTAGCACAACAGAAGAAAAGAGAAAGTTGTTTCATAAGTAAGCTCACTAATCATTGCTCTCACGCATGACAATCTTTTCAGTCTAGCTTCTATATGTCTAGAACAGCAACAATAATACCAGGAGCTGCAACTTGTCAAGATCTCACAAAGAAAGAAGAGAGAAACTGATAGATAATGAATTCATGTACTCTTTAAAATTTTATTTTTAATTCATGGGATGAAACAAGCATTTTTATAACCCAGTACAATAAAAAATGTTATTGTACATTAAAATGCAAATCTACTATGTACAACTTGTTATCCCTTTCAAATATACAACAAAATTATCAAGTAAATTTCTTTTTTTTCTTCCCTCCCCCATCCACCCTAAAGATGACTACCATTAGACACAAATAGGCATGTGTATATGTATGTAGGTAGGTAAAATGTAGGTAAAATTATTCTATACATACTTCTATTCCTCGGTTCTTTCTCTGGATATAGACAGTGTCTTTCTTCAAATGTCCTTTATACTTAACTTGGGTATTTGTAATATGCAAAATAACATATTTGCTCAGTCATTCTTAAAACAATATCACTGCTACTGTATATAATGTCCACTTGGCTCATTCACTGTTCATTATTTCAAGCAAGTCTTTCCATGCATTTCTAAAATTTTTAAAATCATTGAGCTCATCATTTCTTATAGCATTGCATTCTATCACAATCATATACAATAACTCGTTCAACAATCCCCAATTCATTTCCCATTTGCATTCAAAGTAATAATCACTATTTGTGATTTTCCCTCCATCTTATTTTCACTATTTTCCTTGTCAGTCTCTCTTTTTGCCATATCCCTGTTATCTTATTTTCTCCCCTTACCATTTTATTCTTTACTTTTCCCTACCCTCGAAAAGTCACTCCTTTATCTATTTACCATATTCTCCTCATTTTAATCAACATACCCTTCTAAAAGTCTTACCCTCACTCTATCTTTCAGTTTTAGCACCTCTCTGGAAGTTTTGGAACTCCAGCTGTCCACTCTCAAACTGATTTTCCTGTTCCCCTCTTGCAGAAATTATCACATCCTGCCTGTCTCCAATCTCAAAAACTCCCAGAAATCCAAGTTCAAAAAAATCATCAGCTGGCAGACTCTAAATCAGGTCCCCTTGAGCAATTCTCATTTCCCAAGTAAGACAGGTACTACAATATCATGAAAATTTCTTAGAAAACATATAAGAGAAAAAAGAACACTGGTAACAATATGAGTTACTTCTAGTTCACATATTATATGTAGTCAGATCACAAACATATTAGGGCAAAGATAAAAATCAAAATGAAATTAAAAGAAAGTCTCAAGATGAAAAAAGAAATGTATGAGATTGCCATAGTTCCAGCGCAGCTTATTTAAATGAGATATTGATAATGAAAACTAGATAAAGAAAAGGCATAGACAGAGACCATCATAACTTTCTGCAGAAGGATATATAAAAACATGAACATTTTTTGCTGCTCTCTCATTACAATTGTGTCTAACTCTTTGTTATCCCATTTGGGGTTTTCTTGGCAAAGACACTGGAGTGGTGAGGGGCAGAGCCAAGATGGGGAATTAAAAGCAGGAATCTACTTGAGCTCCTGCACCAACCACCTCCAATACCTATAAAATATGACTCTAAACAATTTTTAGAGCTACAGAACCCACAAAGTGACAGAGAAAAACAAATCTCCTGCTGAAGACAGCCTGGCAGGGCAACAGGAAGGGTCTATCATACCAGGCTAGTACCCAAGCACAGTTCTGTGGCCCAGACCAGCTGGAGTAGTCTTCAGCAGAGTGAATAACTGGCAGCTGTGGAGGTTTCCAGACTTCTCAATCTATAAATACCAATGAGAAAGTAAAAGGTCAGTAAGGAACCCTGTTGATCCAGGTTGAGAGAAGAGCTCAATCCAGCCCCTGCCCCTGGGGAGAGAAGTGGCCAGCAGCTCAGTGGCTGCAGATGCTGCCATGAGGCTGCCTCTGAAGCTCCTGGTCTGCAGATCACAGGGGGACAAAGTGACCGTTCACAGGGTAATCGCTCTTGCTTTGACCAGTTTGGATCAGGGTCACAGTGTTGAGTGATGGTCCGGAGGTGAGGAAGGCAGTGTGCCAGAACTTGTGGTGATTGTAAAGAGGGTACTCTCCTCATAGCTCTGACAACAGCTCTGACAACTGCAAAAACCTCAGCAATTTGAGACATAGTTATCTCCACTCTGGAAGCAGAGTTAAACCATGGCAAAGAGCTCAAAAGTCAAGTAAATGGATGGCAAGGTGAGTGAATAGAGGAAGAGCAATCAGACTATAGAATCTTTTTGGGGGGGATAAAAAGGAGCAAAACATGGAACCAGAAGAAGACAACAAAGTTAAAACTCCCACATCAAAAGTTTTCAAGAAAAATATGAACTGGTTGCACACCATGGAGGAATTCAAGAAGGATTTTGAAACTCAAGTAAGAGAAGTGAAGGGAAAACTGGGAAGAGAAATGAGAGCAAGAAAATCATGAAAAGTGAGTCAACAGTCTGACTGAAGAAAAAAACACCTTAAATAATAGACTAACTTAAATGGCAAAAGAGGTCCAAAAAACCAATGAGGAGAAGAATGCCTTAAAAAGTCAAATTGCCCAGATGGAAAAGGAATTTCAAAACCTCACTGAAGGGAATAATTCCTTCAAAATTAGATTAGAGCAAATGGAAGCTAATGACTTTATGAGAAAGCAAGATACTATGAAACAGATCCAAACAAATGAAAAAATTGAAAGCAATGTGAAATATCTCACTGGAAAAACCACTGGCCTGGGAATAGATCCAGGAGAAATAATTTTAAAATTATTGGACTACCTGAAAGCCATATCAAAAAAAAGAGCCTACAGATCATATTCTTCAAGAAATTCTCAAGGAAAACTGCCCTGATATTCTAGAACCAGAGGACAAAATAGAAATTGAAAGAATTCACCAATCACCTCTTGAAAAACAACCTTCTGCCCCCTCAAAAAAAAAAACTCCATGGAATATTATAACCAAATTCCAGAGTTCCCAAGTCCAGGAGAAAATATTACAAGCAGTCAGGAAGAAACAATTTGAGTATTGTGGAAACACAATCAGGATAATGCAAGATCTAGCAGCTTCTACATTAAGGGACTAAAGGGCTTGGAATATGATATTCTGGAGGGCAAAGGAGCTAGAATTAAAACCAAGAATCACCTACCCAGCAAAAGTGATTATGGTGCTTCAGGGGAAAATACGGTCATTCAATGTAATAGAGGACTTTCAAGCATTCTTGAAGAAAAAAATCAGAGCTGAATGAGAAACTTGACTTTAAAATACAAGAAGCAAGAGAAGCATGAGAAGGTAAACAGGAAAAAGAAATCATGAGGAACTTATTAAAGTTGAACTATTAATATTCCTACATGGAAAAATGATCATGGTAACTCATGAGACTTTTCTCAGTATGAGGATAGTTGAAGGGAATATATGTATATATGTGTATACATACATATATATGTACATATAAGAGGGTATAAGTTTGTGTAATGACAAGCAAAGAAGTAGTCAGCACCTTATTTCAACTAATTATTTAGCACCTTGTTTCAGTTCAAGTTTCTTTTGAGGCTTGCTAATGATTATATCAAGTCTTTGTTAAGAAACAGAACTTGTGAACCCCACAGTGGGAGGAAAATCCTGATGCAACAGGAAGGTGCAGAACAGATAGGAGCTAATGACCACATATAAGCAGAAGCCTAAGCTGAAAAACAATAGAATTGAGAAGGGGAACTTTGTGGTGGCCAGGCACTCTGCTGATCTGTTTGTGTTGAATTTTTGTACAGAAGCCTTATACAGAAAACCTTACTGGAAGCCCTGAAAGAGGATCTTTTTGTTGTCTATTTATAGAAGTCCTGGAGAAGGGTTTCAGAGGTCCTGGGACTATACTGACAATTGTATGTGGGTCTGTGTTGATTTCACAGGCAGATAGTGAATTGGTGATGGTTCTGGCAATGTAAATGAATGTTATTTTGGCTCTGTTAAGCTTTGTCTTCCCAGGAACAGGAACTGTGAAGGACTTGAGGTGGACTGGACACTCTAAGCTTCAATATAGAAAGGGACCTGGATGAGGAACTGAATGAGAAGCTGGATAAGGAGACGAGAGCTGCCTACCTTTGAATCCAGCTGACAGTTGAGTAATTTCAGGCTAAAGCTAGACCATGGAAGAGGAACCATGGATTCTGAGAGCCAGCCTTGAGTCAAGATGAAAAGATCTCTCCTTGGGTACTTAATGTCGACTGAGAAGATCATGATCTACTATGACCTAGGGGTGGAGAACTTTGACCTTTGTACTTTGTGTTCCTTAAGGAGGCTTTCTCCTTAAGGATTATTGAGTTAAGGACTTACTAAATGATATCTTTTGCTTAAAACTATATGACCACTTTGGTGAAAACTATGTGATCATTTCAGTGATAAGTTGTTATGTTATAACATAGTGAATTCTGTACTTTGGTTTCTATGACTGTTTTGCTTTTTAGTTTACTGCTGAGTAAATAGAGAGTTCACTATACTATGTGATCAGAACCTTAAAGCTGTTCACAGCAGCAGTCCTCTGGAAAGCTGCTCAATCTTGACTTTACAGTGTATGTGTATGTGTGTGTGTGTGTGTATATATGTATATATGTATATATGTATATATATGTGTGTGTGTGTGTGTGTGTGTGTGTGTAGTGTGTGTGTGTGCATATATACATAGGCAGAGGGCACAGGATAAGTTCAATATGAAGGGATGATATCTAAAAAAATAAAACTAAGAGGTGAGAGAGGAATATATATTGGGAGAAAGAGAAAGGGAGAGATAGAATAGGGTAAATTATCTCATATAAAAGAGGCAAGAGAAAACTGTTACAATGGAGAGGAAGAGCAGAAAAGATGAAAGGGAATGAGTCAATCTTACTCTCATTGGATTTGGCTCAAGGAGTGATTAACATACACACTCAATTGGGTATTTTACCCTACAGGAAAGTATGGGGGAAGGGAATAAGAGGGTGGATGATAGAAGGGAAGGCAGATTGTGGGACAGGGTAGTTAGACACAAACACTTTTGAAAGGGACAAGGTCAAAGAAGAAAATATAATAAGTGGGGGGACAGAATAGGATGGAGGGAAATATAGTTAGTCTTTTACAATATAACTACTATGGAACATTTTGTGTAACTACACATGTACAACCTATATTGAATTGCTTATCTTCACAGTAGAGATGGGTGAGTGTAATGGTAATTAATTTAAATTTGAATACCCTTTTTTGTTCTGGGAAGTAAGCAGGTACTTAGCCTTTAGTAACTAATCAAACCACTGTGAAAGAAACAGAAGGCATGAACTCCTCTCTCCTGTTGTTGACATAACAGGAAGGGGTTGGCTGAAACAGGACACCGATGCTGTATGTGTATAAGAAAAGCCCCAGAGAGGCACAGTCAGAATTACTTGAGACCAGAATCTGGTGAAGGTTGAAGTTGCTGCTGCTGGGATGGCCAAAGAGGAAAGCCTCACCTTTACTGGAAAAAATTATTTTGATTTTGAAAACCCGAGAGGAGTGATTTTTTATTCTGGGAGCCAGCTGAGACTTCCTCTGGGTCCTAGGGTGAACTGAACTGCCAGAGGACTAAGGAGGCATGGCTGTGTTGCCTGCATTCTGTCTGTCTGTTTTGATGTTGTTTAGCCAGATGCGTCTACTGATGAAGGACAGTGTTGTTGTTGCAGAGGCCCTGGAACCTTGCTGTTGGCTCAGAAGCTCTGAAGAAGGATTTTCTTGTACGTTTACAGAAATCCTGGAAGAGAGTATTGCTGATGTTTTCAGGGGCCCTGAGACTGTTCTGCAGGCAGAGTGTGAATTGATGAGGACACTGGCAATGTATGTTGTGGCTTTGTTGAGCTTTGTCTCCCCAGGAACAGAGATTGCTGATAACTTGCCTCTGGTCAAGATGAAGAAAAGACCTCTTCTTGGGTATTGAATGCTGTGACAATAACATGGTTTACTAGTGACCTAGGGGTGGGGGGGGGGGTGTATTTTCTAATGATTGTATTTAGTGATTAATGATACTTAGTAAGTGATTGCTAAATAAGTGACTGATTGAGTTAACCTAGTTGCCATGTGAGTGGAAGACTGAATATTGTGTGTACTCTGAGATGACTGAATGACTGAGTAAGGAGGCAAACCTCCTTAGGGATACCAGATGATTATTCTCTGTTCTGAATATTGTGACCACTTTGGTGAAAACTGGGTGGCCATTTTAATGATAAGATGTTGTGAACACTATTTTGTGATTTTCTGTGCTAAGCTGTAATATTGTGAATACTGTACCTTGATTTTCAGAGAATGTTTTGCTTTGATTTGTTATGAAATAGAGTGTTCACTATACTGTGTAATCAGAACCTTAAAAGCTGTTCAAAGCAGCCATTTTTCTGGAAAGCTGCTCGTGCATGGCATTACAGGGAGGAGAGAAGAATGGAAAGGATTTGGAAATCAGAGTTTTAAAAACAAATGTTTAAAAAATGTTTTTTACATGAAACAGGAAAATAAGATACATGGGCACTGGGGTATAGAAATCCATCTTGCCCTACTAGAAAGTTGGGGGTGGGATGTGAGAAGATATAAGAGAGAACAGATTGGGGGAAGGGATATTAAACAGGCTTGATATCTTGGGGTGGGGCTAGGGGAAAGATGGGGAGAAAATTTGTTACTCAAAATCTTGTGGAAATGAATTTTGAAAACTAAAAATAAATAAATTGGGGAAAAAAATCTATGAGGTGCAAAAAAAAAAAAAGACACTGGTGTGGTTTGCCATTTCCTTCTCCAGGATGAGGATAACTGAGGCAAACAGGGTTAAGTGACATGACCAGGACCATACAGCTAATAAGTATCTGAGGCCAGATATAGATAGGTGATAGATCGATCAATCGATCAAAATATAGATAGATAGATAGATAGATAGATAGATAGATGGATAGATAGAAACATAGATAGATAGATAGATAGATAGATAGATAGATAGATAGATAGACAGATAGATAGATAGAAAGATAGATAGATGATAAGCAATATAGGGGCATAAGGTCTTTCTAAAGGCTTAGAGAAAATAGCACTGGGGTTGCATAACCCAAAGGAGGGAGAGGGCTAAAGGGACTTTAGCTGCCACACATCTAAGATTATAAATC
>CM053580.1:358246598-358276233 GCA_028627135.1 Pseudochirops cupreus | reverse complement strand
TCATCCAGAAATCAACAACTATGGGAAATGTCTTTCTCTCAAAGATTTATCCAGACCAAGATCTAATCAGAGAGTAAAAGAAACACTAAGTTTAGGCTAATGGGCACATTGCTGCTCACTGTGTTTTCTCAGACAGGTCTGGAAAAGCATTGATTCTCCCTTTTGTCAGACAGATGATATGAAAATTGATAAGTCTTTTTGACCAAGATTTGGGTGATCCAAGTCATGTACTCTAAGAACTTCACTCTAATGAAGCCCAGCATCTCATTGCATTATTCATCCTCTCATTAATCATTAACCAGTGAAAGTTGATTGTCACACTTAGGAAAAATCTACTCTTTTAAGAGCATATTAAACTACGAGCCCACTACCATGAAAAGTCTTTGGTCTAAGAGAGAGATGGTCAAATGTCCATTCTCTTATTAAAATGCTGGCATTATTAATGAAATGATTAAATTACTCAGAAATTACATCTCTCAGAATTTTTTAAGTGCCATCACTTTTACCTTATCTTACTTGTAGTCAACCTTCCATGTCACTTCTTGGTCATTTTCAAATCATATCATGCATCATATATCCTTCTCATCTTCACCTCATCCCTGATTTCTATCTTTTTTTTATGTGCTTTCAGCTCTTTGGGGGCAAGGACAATATATTTGTCTTTCTTTGTATCACCAGACCTTAACGCAGTGCCTGGCACAGAGTAGGCACATAATAAATGTTTTACTTTAATTCACAGAAATGGAAAAGAGTAATCATATAGATGAATCGTTACTGATATATCTATTGTCACTTGATTTTGTAGTAATTCCATATTTTTTCCAATTGTTCTATAAGATGTATTGTTCTTTAAGAGGTGTTGAGAATAAATCTTTCAGAGCCCTCACTATGGCATCATCTCAGTATGGATCTCTTTCATGTATCCCTTGTTTCTTTCAGTTCCTTTTCTGTTTCTTTCTTTAGTGCTATTTCACTTTCCTTTGACCTCATATGAAGGCATTAGAATATTAGAGAGATATTAGAATCAAACATAGATTCACTATTAGCAATGAAAAAAATATTTTGCTATTTAGAAAGTTTGATACATCTTACCCATCTTCTTTCCATTTGGTTTTCTCCTTTCAACTTTAATGCCTTAATGCATTGGAATGAACTGGCTTAACAGTTTTTTTTTTAAATAAAAGATTGTTTTAAATAAACTAACAAATACATAAATAAATAAATAAAAATAAATGAATCTTTATTGATCTCCTTTTTTAAAAAAAAATCACAGTCCCTTCAGAATATACTGTCTTTTTCACCCACCAAAGACCTCCATACCTATTAACATTGTGACATATTGGTTTATATACAAATATCCATATCTGTGGTCTCCCCTCCATCTCTGAAAAGAAGATGTTGTATGTTATTACCTCTTTTCCTAAGCCAAAATTAGTCATTGCAATTAATTAGCACTCAGAAAGCATATCATCCACTGTATCCTTTTCTGTTTAGCCATTACCCAAATGAAAATTAGTTTGTTTATGCTTTGTTTTTGTTTTTACTAATTTAAATAATGATGCTATAAAAATTCTATTGTACTCAGGTTTTTTTCAGTCTTTAGTTGACATGGAATATAAAATCAGTACTGTGGTCTCTAGATGCAAGAGTACATATTATTGAGTGACATCTCAGGTTAATTCTAACTGGTTGTAGTCAACATGGTTTGACAGGTTCGCAGTATCACCAACAATGTATTGGTGTGCCCACCCTTCATGCAGTCATTCCAATATTTACTTTCTTCCATATTTGTCATTTTTGTCAATTTTCTCATTGTATATTTTCTTCAGAATTGCTTTACTTTGCATTTCTCCTATTATTAGTGATTTTAAGCAATCTATTGTCTGATTATTAATCATTTAAAAGTTTTATGTTGAAAAATATTTACTCATACATTTTGACAACTTATCCATTTGAGACTAGCCTTTGGTCTTATATGTTTGCATTAATATCTCATGTAGCATGCATATTTGATTCAAGGAGGTTTTCCAAACTGATAACATAATGCACATATATTTTAAACAGTATAAAAGTCTTCTAAATTCAGAAGAAATAAAATGGTAGTGGCATAGGGAGAGGGGAGAGGAAAAGGGAGGGATTTTTAGAGGGGAGGGTGAGGAAATATGTAAAATAAGGGTATAGAAGGGTGTTTAGATTTATCCTAATGAGAGGGGATGGGAGGGATGCTTGGAAGGGAGTAGGCAAGTAACAGGAGGGCAAGGTAGTGGGTAGAAGTAACGTAGATGATGAAGGAGGGATAGAAAACAAGAGAAATAATCACACATAAAAGAAAAAGATCAGGCGTAGAATAGATTTGGGAAAGTATAAGTGTGTGTGTGTGTGTGTGTGTGTGTGTGTGTGTGTGTATCTATAGCTACAGAGAAACATATCTAAACTTTATTGTAGCCTTCTGGAGGGAGCTTGGGGGGAAGGGAAAAAAAGATGATGCAGGAGGGATAGAAAACAAGAGAAATAATCATACATAAAAGAACAAAGTAAAAAAGTGCACAGCAGAGAACAAAAGAAAACTCACAAGAAAAAAAAAAGATGGACAATTTTCAATGTGAGTACCATTTATCATATGGACTTTCTTGAAATGAAAATCTATTGTTACATATTTTGAATCCTCTCCTATGTTCTGTAATTGCACATGACATGCTTTTTTTCTTTCTAACTTTGTATTTAAGTTCCAATATTTAAGTTTATGATATGTTTTTTGTTTCTTTTCTCTATTCTCTGTTTGTGTTCTGGCATTTGAGTCTAAAATAAGGAAAGGGGTCAAAATTAACCTTTGTCTGCTTTTTATAGGATAAAACATTTTGTAGAATACGAAGGTATACATGTGGATATAACAAAGCTCATAGATGTGTGTCTAGGTATGTATGTATGTTTATATGTGTGTGAGCATACAGCTTTATTTTTTTGTAGAATTTCTCTATCTCCTCTTTCTATGTAGTACATATGATGCCCTATAGTTATAATTGCCTTTCTGATGGTCTTTTTGTACAACCCCAACAAAAGTACACAATAACGATAAGGTTCTTCACGCCCTTCAGAGCATTATAAGACCAGTTCTAGGATTTCCTTTACTTTTCTTCTCAAGGAGAAGTTGTAAGTACTCTTTACATTTAGATACAACTTCTTTATGTATTTTTATATTGAAAATATCTCCACTGATATGGCTCAGTTCTTCCAGTGTTATTTTGATTTTTTTTTGGTCTTTCAACAAAACTTCTTTATTTAGACTGCCAACACTTAAATTAATAACTGACAGTTTAAAGATGATGTAATCATTGACACCTTCTTCAATCAATCCACAAGAATGAATAAACATCTATTAAGTATCTACTATGCCCCAGGATACAAAGAGGCAAAAGACAGTCTCTGCCCTCAAGGAGCTTACAAATAAATGGAGAAGAAAAGATGCAACAAATATATGCAAAGTAGGCTATATAGAGAGGAAACATACTGAAGTTCAGTGGGTTGGAGAAGGTTTCCTGTATAATTTAAAATTTTAATTGAGACTTAAAGGAAGTTAGGTCAGTAGTTGGAAAGGAGAAGGGAGAGCATTTCATGCATGAAGAACAGCCAAAGAAAATGCCCATAGTCAAGAGATTAAATGTCTCATCTGTGGAACAGCCAGGAGACCAATGTCACTATATCAATGAGTATGTTTTAAGAAGTAAGGTGTAAGAAGACTGGAAATTAGGAGAAGGCCAGGTTATGAAGGGTTTTGAATGTCAAACAAACATTTTGGATTTGTTCCTGGAGGTGTTAGGGAGCCACTGGAGTTTATAGAGGAGGGGAATAACATGATCAGTCCAATATTTTAGAAAAATTACTTTAGTGACTGAAGACAGAATAGATTGCAGTAATATATATATATATACATATATATATGTATATATATATACTTATATATAATTATATATAATATATAAGTAATTATATATAATATATAATTATATATAATATAAAAGTAAAATATAATGGGAGAGATAAGGCAAACTATCCCATAAAGAAGCTGTTGCAATAATTCAGGCGTGAGGTGAAGAGGGCCTTCACTGTACAGGTGGTGGTGTCAGGGGAGAGAAGAGGACATACATAAGAACGCTTATAAATGTGGAGTTAGAATGCCTTGGCAAAATCTTGGATACAGGGAGTGAGCAATGGTAAGGAATCCAGGATGGCTTCTAGGTTGTGAACCTGGCAAACTGGGAGGATTGTGCTGCCTTCTCAATATGGAAGGTATAAAAGGGAGAAGATTGAGGGGGAAAGAGAATAAGTTCTGTTTTGAACATATTGAGTTTAAGATGTCTATTGCACATCCAGTTTAAGATGTCTGAAAAGTATTAGATATGTGAAATTAAGTCAACAAAGAGAATGGTACAGGAAAAGTAGATTTGAGGATCATTGGCATAGAGAGAGCAATTAAAAACTCCATGGTAGATAATGAGATCACTCTCCAAAGTAGTATAGAGAGAGAAGAGAAGAATGCCCAGGACAGAACCCTGAAGGCTACCTGTGGTTAGAGTGCATGATCTGGAGGAATATTCAATAAATGAGAGAGAGGAGTGGTCTGATAGGTAAAAGGAAAACCAGGAGATAGTGGTGTCCCCAAATCAAGGGATCAACAGTGTCAAAGATTACAGAAAGAAAAGTCAAGGAGAATGAAGCTCAAGAAATGGTCATTGGATTTGGCAAACAAGAGATCATTAGTAACTTTGGAGAGAGCAGTTTCCATGGAATGATAAGGTCAGAAGACAATTTAAATGATTTAGAAGACAGTAAGAGGAGAGAAAATTAAGGCATCTATCATAGATGGCTTTTTTGAGGAGCTGAACTGCAAAGTACAGAAGGGATATAGCATGATGACAGGGATGAAAAGCTCAGATGAAGGTTTTCTAAGATAGGAGAGATATGGGCATGTTTATAGGTGATAGGAAATGAACCAGTAGAGAGAAATTGAAAACAAGTGAAAGAATGGGTATGACAGAGGTATCAATCTGTTACAGGAGACAGGATGTTATGGGATCACTTGAACAAGTAGAAGATTTAGCCTTGGTAATGTGTAATCTGAAACAGCTGTGAAGGAAGAGAAAGCAGCAGAAGGCACCTGAGTGAAAAGAAATGAGGAAGAGGGGAGAACAGAAAGTTCTAAGTGAATGGCCTCAATTTTTCCCTGTAAAATATGGGGGAAAGTTCTCAGCTGAGTGATGAGAGGGAATGTACTGGGAGCTTTAAGGAAGGATGAAAAGATTTGGAAAAGCTGCTGTGGAGAGTGAAACAGTGGGTTGATATAGTCTGTTTAGTAGGATTGCCTAGCAGCAATGATGGTCCAGTTGACATTGTGTAACATAAACTTATAGAGGACCCAGTCAAAATGATAGCATGATTTTCTGCACCTTAATTCAACAGCACCTGTGTAATCATGAAGGCAATAAATGGTAGGAGTGATCTGAGGATGAAGCCTGGCTGGGCATAAGCAGTAATATGATAAGGGGACTAAAGATTCAAGAAAGGTTGATATTCAAGAGTTGAATTGGTTCACCAAGTACTCAAGATGGGGAGAAGAGGAGAGTGAATTATGCAGAGAGAGAGCCTGGGAAAGAATTGAAAGTTTAAAGGATTGGAGGTAATAGAGAGGATGAACAGAAGGGTTATGTAAGAAAAGCAGTGGAAGAGGTGAAAGGCCAATAGATTATGGTCAGATAAGAGGATTTCAGAATTCTTGAACCTGGAGACAGTACCCTTGTGGATATAACAAGATCAATCTTTGTGTGACTGAGGGAGGGTGGAAGAGAAGCTCATGGGAGATGGGTAGACTGAAGAACTGTGTGGTTAAGATATTTGAGAAAGAATTACCATACATGTTGAAATACCCTACTATAAGATAAGAGTCGTGGAGGAAAGAAAATTCTAAACTAAGCATCAAACTCATTGAGGAAGGAAAGGGAATATGTAGATAATAGATAACAGGAGTTTGATTGGGTGGTAGATACGAATAGCATGAACTTCAAAGAAAGACAAGTTATTGAGTGATAAAGGAAGGGAGGAGAACTTGGAAATGGCAATGTGGAGCAAGGTTTATTTGAACTGGAATGAGTGATGGTGTGGCCAGTGCTAAAAAGGGATACCAGGGAGATTATGTCATTAATGGAAAGCCAAATTGCAGTAAGAACTAGTAGATGGAAAGAGTAAGAGAAGAATACATTTAAGGTGAAGGGAAATGTATTGCCTATAGAATAAGCATTTTAAGCACAATGAAAGGATTGGGTGGAGTTAAGATGAAATTTTGGGGTGGGAGCATTGGGGGGCCTGAGAATGAGGAACTGTGTGGTAAAAAATGTGGAATAGGGTTTGGGTGATGATCTACAAGAGTTCAGAGTCACTGCTATATGAAAATTATGAGAAAGTGTGAGAATATGCATCATTGAATGTTATTCCCCTATCTTCAAAGGACAAGCACAATAGGAGATGGGAGGCCTGAAGTTAAAGAAGGGTTCTTTTTTCTTGTCCTTTGATGTTATTTACATCCTGGTTGGGAAATTGGGCTAGCAGGAGGGTGTAGAAGATATTTGTGTTGGCAGAGGTGGGAATAGTTGCTTTGGGGCAGAAGGAAGATATCCAGCCTATCCCCTGTCCTTTCCTCAGGGATTTTCTGTACTCAGCAATAAAGGAGAAAAGACTTAGGACACTAGTACAATCACAGTCACTTTTTTTGGATACTCTACCTGGTTTTTCATAAGTTATTCTAGTGAGGCACAAATTTTTGAAGTTTTGACCTGTGAGTTTCTCAGTCTTTCAGTAAATAAACATGTATGAAATACCTACAATGTGCTAGGCACTGTGCTAAGTCATGGAGGTGGAATGAAATGCATATAATAATACATGCTCTCAAGGAGATGACAGTCTAATGAGAGAAACAACATACAAACAATTATGTATTAACAAATTCTATGAAGAATCAATAAGAGATCATTTAGAGATATTTAACTGAGGGAAGGGATTAAAATTAAGGGTGATAAGAAAGGTCTCCCTTTAGAAGTGTGATTGTAGCTGGGATCTGAAGGAAGATAGGGAAGGTGGGAGGTAGAGATGAGGAGAGAGTCTTCCTGGCATGGAGGACAGTCAGTGAAAATGCTCAGAGTTGAGAGATTGAGTCTTATACAAGAATCATAAAGGAGACCAGTATCAATGGATCACAGAATATGTGCTGGGGAAATAAGGAGGAAGGTTAGGTGTAAGAAGACTGGAAAGATAAGGGAGCATATTTTGAAAGGCTTTGAATGCTAAAAAGAGGATTTTAACTTTTGATTCTAGAAGATGAGAGAGTCCTTGGATTTTATTGCAAAGGGAAGTGTCATGAACAGACTTGTACTTTAAAAAGATCACTTTGGCAGCTGAATGGAGGATGAACTGGAATGGGAAGAGATTTTTGGCAGGGAGACCAACCTTTAAAACATCGCAACAATCCAGATTAAAGGGATAAGGAGCTATAGCAGGGTGGTGGCAGTATCAATAGAAAACAGGGCATATGTGAGAGATATTCCAAATGTAAAATTCACAGATGTTGCTAATGGATTAAATATTGGGATAGGAGTGAAAGACAATGAGAAGTCAAGAGCGATATATAGGTTGAGAATTTGGATGACTGAGACAATGCTAGTACCCTTGATGGTGATACAGAATTTAGGAAGAGGTGAAAATTTGGCGGGATAGATAAAAGGTTTGGTTTTAGACATGTTGAGTTAAAGATTTCTATGAGAAATCCAATTCAAATCAGCAGAGAGGTCAAAAATAGATTGGATTTTAGAATCATTAGCATAGAGATGAAAATTGAATCCAAGGGATTGATGGTATTGGTGACTAAAATAGAGAGGAGTAGAGGGCCCAGGACAAAAACCTGTGGTGCATCCACAGTTTATGGATACTACCTGGATAAAAATCCAGCAAAGGAGAGAGAGGTCAAATACGTAGGAAGATAATCAAGAGAGAATAGTGTCACAAAATCTTGAGAGAAAAGAGTGTTAATGAGATGATGATTGATAGTATCAAAGGATGAAGAGGTCAAGAAGAATGATGGAGAGAAAACCATTGTGTCTGGCAATTAAGAGGTCAGTGGCACCTTTAGTGATCACTTTTTCTGTTGAGTGATGATGTAAGAAATCAGACTGGAAAGAGTTGAGATGCAAGTGAAAGGGAAGAAAATAGACCCAACTATTAAAGATGGCCTTCTCAAGAAGCCACAAAATGAAGGAAAGATATTGAATGATAGGTAGCAGGGAAGAACTGATCAAGTGAGAACTTTTTAAGGATGGGAGAGGCATAGGAATATTTATAGGCAGTAGGAAAGTAAACAATAGGCAGGGAGAGATTTAATATTTGTGATAGGATAGGGCTAATAGAAAGGGAAATGTGCTAGAGAAGATACAATGGTCTGGGACCATGTATTTACTTAGAGGTCTTTGTGATGCCAAGGATAAGGACTAATTCATCATGTGAGATGAAGGTGAAGGAGAAAACAGTTTCAGAAGCCATTTGGGAGTTGTTTATTGAGAAGGTTGGGAGAATAGGAAACTCTCAATGAATGGTCTCATTTTTTCATGGAAATATGAAGAAAATATCTCAGCTGAGAGGGCAAGGTAAAGGGGGAGACATGAGAAGTTTGGGGAAGAATGAAAAGATTTGGGAAAGATGCTGTGATGAGTGGGATGAGTCAGTTAGGGAACTGTAAAAGGTTTACTTTGCTGCAGTAAGAGTCCAGTTGAGATTAGGTTACATAATTTTGTAGTGGATCTAGTCAGCTGCATTTTGTGATTTTCTTCAACTTCTGTTAGCAGCATGTGAGTAGCAATGAAGACAGCAGATGGTGGGAGTAATTCAAGGTCGAGGTTTGGCAAGGCAACATCAGGGATAAGATTAGGGAGTAAGAGATTCAAGAGAAGAAAACAGTGTAGAGTGACAATATTCCATTAAAATGTCAGGATGTGGAAGGAGAGAGAGTGGAGCCAATGTAGGGGTGATGTTTTGAGAAATAAATGAGAGTTCAAGGGATTGGAAGTCATATGGAAGAATGATCATGTTTGTATGTGGCTGATGTAGAGAGGAGAAGTAGTTCATAGAAAATGAAAAGGTTGAGGGAAGAGGACGTAAAGGGATTTCAAGTATTTGTGAATATTGAAGGCCCCCAGTATTAGGGCAGGAGCTGGAAGGAAAGATTGTAAGCCAGGCACTGAAATCATTTGGAAAAGAAGGGGAGTGTCTTAGAAGCTGGTTGACAATAGCTACCAGATATTTGATTAGGTAGTAGATACAGATTGAGTGAATCTTGAGGGAAAAGGTGTAATTGAGTGATGGAGTCGGAGGGAAAGCATGGAAATGGATATAGAAAGCAAAGCACATGCCATTTCCTCCACCTTGCACACTGAGGGGGAAAGGGGAGGGAAATGGGAGAGTAGTGGAAATACAATCAGTGTGAGCAAGGGTGAACAGGAAAGCTGTGTCTTCAGGAGGATGTCAGGTCTTAGTGAGTCCAAGATGAAAGATTAAAGCTGAAAATAGGTTTGTTACATGTGGAACCCACATTCCAGAGAACACAGTGGAAGGAATGGGTACGTCTAGAATGAAACATTGAGGCGGGCTGGTAGAGATGAGAATAACTCAATAGGTTGTAGGACATGGAGAACTAAGTTGGATCACTGGAATGGGGGGGGGGCAGAATATTATGATGTGATAAGGTGGTGGAAATTTGTTGAATTCTTCAATGACTTCAGGAATATTTTCAGCTTCATGGTGGGTTTTGCCTCAGGGTTTTCTCCTCTTAGGATATTAGGCCACTGAGACAAAGGACCAGGGGGGAGAGCTGATAAAAGAGGGCTTTCCAACTATAAATTCAGGCAAGACAGACCAGGAGACAGGTAGAAGAGAAGGAAAGAGGAATCTCTCCCACCCACTGCAAGTAAGAAGAGGTCATACCAGGTGAACACCACACAATGGAATGCTACCATGATGAAAAGATTTACAACATGGCTCTGGGGACAACCTGTGTCTCTTGTCTGAGGGCAATATTATCACTTATTACCAGTAGGCTGAGCCATGGGTGATAAATTCTTTAGCTACCTCAGCCCATCAAAGAAAAAATGTGAAATGACCCTCAGTTCCATAGAACACTTTTGTTTTTGCAAGGAGTTTATTCCTTCAAAATTGCATGTTAATTAAAACTTTATAATGCAAATTATAATTTAAATGCCTTGAAAAAAATTAATGTTTTAAAATTTATTCATTTACTTTTAGTTTACAACATTCAGTTCCATAAACTTTTGAGTTTTAAATTCTCTCTTCCTCCTTCCCCTCCCACCTCCCCAACACAGCATGCGATCTGATGCAGGGTCTACATATACATTCTTATTAAACATTCTCACATTAGTCATGTTGTAAAGAAGAATTATAACCAATGGAAAGAAATACAAGAAAGAAGAAACAAAACAAAAAAGAAAGAGAGAACAAAATAGTATGTTTCAATCTGCATTCAGATTCCACAATTCTTTCTCTGCATGTGGATTAGCATTTTCCATCATGATCCTTTTGGAATTGTCTTAGAACCTTGTATTGCTAAAAAGAGTCTATCAAAGTTAGTCATCTTACAATGTCTGTAACTGTGTATGATGTTCCCCTCATAGAAATAATAAACTTTTAAGGAAACATAGTGAGTTTTTTGTAAAGTGAAAAACATTTTTTTCAGAACTGTCTAAATTTTAAGGTGGACTTACAATAACATGAGAAGCAATGTGGTATGTAGTGTATGGAGAACTGGCCTTGGGATTTGTAAGACCTGCCTCTGGTCCATACTGATTTTGTGACCCTGGGCAAGTCACTTGACTTCTCAGAGCACAGGAAACTTGAAAACTGTAATATAATTGTAGAATTTTTACAGATCTGCATTGCCAGAGCTTAGTCAGTCAGTTAACTAGCACGTATTAATACTATTAATTTATTAACACACTTAATATGTGCCAAGTTCTTTGGGAATCTAAATATAACTAGAAAGACAGCCCTTACCCTCAAGGAGCTTACATTCTAATTAGAGAAGACAATATATAAAATGAAGTTGAAAAAGGAACGGGGGAGAGGCATATAAGATATAGTAAAGCAGGTACAGAAGGCAGTGTGGAGAGAAATGAGACAAAGCTGACCCGGGCCCTACAGTTAAATAAAACTTCTGTGCAGAGCCACCCAATCAGAAGGAGGCCCCAGGGTTAGACAGCACTTCCAATGTATGAATTCCAGGGCTGGAGGAAGACTTCAGGATTAAGTGCCTACTGAAGGTGCCCTCCTTAAAAAAGACATTTCCTTAGCAGGAATTCCTTACACCAATGAAAATATGCCTCTCTTAAAAAATCAGAATATTTATAGATCCAAAATAGGATTATCTGAATCATTCTTTGGAAATAAATGTAGAAGTGCTTCTTCAGAAGTCTCCAATCACTAACTTCAATTTCTTTCTCCTCACTCTCTTCTGAACTCTCTGCAGTCTGGTTTCAGACTTCATCTTTTGAATGAAACTGCTCTCTTCCAAGTTTCCAACACTCTTTCAGTTGCCAAATTGACTTCCTTTTTTTTTGATTCTCACCATTTTTACCCCTCTCCAACCTTTGACACTGTTATAAACCCTCTTCTCCTTGATGCTCTATACTCTCTAGATTTCCTGACACAGTTCTATCCTGGTTTTTCCCTTACCTTTCCAACCACTCTTCAGTCTCCTATGCTGGATCTTCTTCCAGGTCACCCCCACTAACTATGGGTGTCGACCAAGACTCTGTCCTGGACCTTCTTTGTTTGTCTGTCTACACTATTTCACATGACAAATTCATAAACTTCCATAGATTCAGTTAATATCTTCATAAATGTAATTCTCCAATCTACTTATCCACCTTTTTCCTGACCTCCAATGTCTTGCAAGATGTTTAATTTCTTACTGGAAATCTTGAACTGGGTGTCTCTTAAGCATCTACTGAACTTAGTATCTTTTCTCCAAAATGCTTTCCTCTTCCAAACTTCTTTATTACTATCAAATACACCAGCATCCTCCCATTTACCCATGAACTAAACCTCATTCTCATCTTTTACTCACTCTCTCTCATGCCTTATTTCTAATCTGTTGCTAGGTTGTTTTGGTTCTATCTTTGCAATATCTCTTATGTATTTCTCTTTTTCTTCCAATATTCCCATCACTCTGCTGCATACCTATCACCTCACACTTGTGCTAATAAAATGACAAACTGTTTGGTCTTTCTATAGAAGTCTCTCCCTAATAAATCCATCTTCTACTCAGTCATCAAGGTGATCTTCCTGAAGTTCAGATCTAACACCACTACCTTCCCATTCAATAAATTCCAATTTATTGTTTCCTCTAGGGTCAAATATAAAATTGTCTATTTGACTTTTAAAGTCCCTTATGATCTGATCCTTTCTTATCTTTTTTCCTTCTTATACTTTATTCCCCTACACTTGCTCTGAAATCCAGTAACACTGACATCCTTGCTTTTCCCTACATAAGACACTCCATCTTTAACCTCCATAAATTTTCACTGGCTGTCCCCTATGCAAAGAATTCTCTTCCTCCTCACCTATGCCTCCTGCTTTATATGACTTCCTTCTAAATAAAGACCTTGGACTCAAGACTTAACTAAAACCCCAGATTCTACAAGAAGCTTTTCCCATTTATCCTTAATAATAGTGCTGTCCTTCTGAGATTACCTCCAATTTAGCCTATATATATAGTGTGCTGATGGCTGTACACATGCTGTCTCCTGATTTAGAATGTGAGCTCCTTGACAGCAAGGAATGCTTTCTGCCTTTCTTTTTCATGCCCACAATTAGCACAGTACCTGGCAGCCAGGAAACAATAAATGTTGACTGATTAAAAAAGAAGTCAAAGAGGTGAGACTATCAGAATTGGAAAATTAATCAGTGGTAGCTTTGAGTAATCTAGCAAATGTCCTGTTTTACATATCATGTCCTTTATTATAGTCATCATAAATAATTTCCCAAGTCACACTAAAAAAGTGACTAATATAGGAAAATCTTGATCATCAGGAAAATCAAGTACCTGCTATATAACTATACATTATGTATGTACTTATGTACCTGTGTGAATATATATGCATGCATAGGTACATATATTATATATGCAGATATTATTGTATGGATTCCTTTTATTACTGGCCTTCATAGTGTATTTAGTAGCGTTTAGCATTTAGTAGCATAGTAGCATTCAGCATAGCAATTATTATGGGAATGTGCAGTATAATTATCAAATTTGACACATAACTAATAGTTCATGTCCCAGATGCACGATGAAAAAACATAGAAAATTCTATAAATATTCAATTCAACAAAAATTTCTATTAAACACCTTTTTGTGTCTTCTCTTAATTCTTTCAAGTTTTTGAAAGCCTGGATGATATATTCATAAAATAGATTATAAATTCCTTGAGAATAAGAGTCTAAGTGGTGAATTATACTGTTAATTCCATGAGCACAGGAAGCAGGTCATTTTTTATTTTTAATCCTACTCTCTGCACTCAAGATGATAGAAAATCTATATCATATGTAATCCTTTGTATACTAAAGAATAGTAAGGCTCAGACAAATGAAATAACTTGTAGTATTGAAATTCTTTACTTCAAAAGAAAGTGTAGATTGAAAACACAGTAACATTTTTTTAATAAAATTATTCGTTGGTCAGTCATTTCAGTCAAATCCAACTCTTCATGACCCCATTTGGGGGTTTCTTGGTAAAGATCCTGGAGTGGTTTGCCATTTCCTTTTCCTGCTCATTTTTTAGATGAGGAAACAGAGGTCAACAGGATTAAGAGACTTCCCCTCCCCAGGGTACCCAGCTAGTAAGTACCTGAGGCCAGATTTGAACTCAGAAGGATGAGTCTTCCTAACTTCAGCCCCAACACTCAATCCATTGTATGGCCTAGGTGGCGATAATGATATTGATCAGATATTGATTGCTAAAAAAAAAGCATGTCTGGAAGTTTCTCCATAACTTAAAAGGAGGATATCATGGAAGACAATACTTACCTCTTCCAAGAAGCATCTCGAGGCCTTTGACAGAGAAGGAAAATCAGAATAGTAAAAGCTCTGGTCTGAAACGTCAATTCGTTGGTTCTGAACCTGTTGGTAGCTGGAATATCATTCCGATCATCATTTGCCTGCCTTTAAATTTATATGGTTTATTTATTTCATACTTACTTACCTAGTAGTAGTAAGCAGTCAGTAGCAAGTAGAAAAATGTTCGTGCTTTGTGACATGCAGGACAGAAAACAACAGCAACAACAAAAGCAAAAGAATAAAGCAAAAAATCCTATACTTATGTTTTATAATTATTTCCTTGATGTACAATGAAACAAAAGGAAGATGACAAATATTCTTCTGAAACAAAAATGACTCATGAATTTTAAATAGTGAAGGAATGAGCAAGAATAACTAGAAAACATTCAATATAATGACTCAAGATTTTTTATTATGCATGAATGTTAGACAAAGTCCCCAGTGCATTCAAAATTATTGGATGTTCCACAATAGAAGTGCATTTTTTCCGTGACAAAGAAATTGTGATAAGAAATGTTCTGCAGAAGATTGCTTTATTAGTCTAAACAGTACATGTAAAATTCACATTAATTTTAAAACTTTCTGAAATCAACTTTTATAGTTTTTTTTTTATAAGTGTGATGTTTTGAGGCCTTAGGAAAGTCAGGATATGAATATTAGCTATAAAGGAAGAAGATAAGTTAGTATAGTGGTAAAAAAAAAAACAATAATTCACCAAACTGGGGTACAAACAAGATAGAGACATTTTATTGTAATTTCAAATGACAGTAAAGAGAAACCAGTTGACTAACTACACTGTCAACCAAATGAGCTCTGTATACAACTTCCTATCTATGCACATACACACGTGTGTATGTTTGGTGTATACACGTATAGTATATAATTATAGTTAACTACTTATATATATGGAGTTATGCACTATGGTTATGTACATATCTATATATGTATATGTATGTATGTATGTTATTAAAGATTTATACATAGCATAGCTATATATCTACATATATCTACATATGCATATAAATATATAAGTATATATACATGTATAATACATAGATACACAAATATATACATATTTAATTATATACCTAACTATATATGTATTGTATAGGAAATAAGGTAATACATTTGGGGTCATAGAGAAACAGAGACAAAAAGACAGAGAGAAAATGAAGGAAAAATAAAGAACAGTTCAGATCTTCAGCTGACCTCTGAAAGGGGACAGAACATTAATATTAGTTCTTTGGCCTTGAGGGAGCAGTTAGACGACTATGCAGCTAACGTGGCAGAAGGATGGGAGAAGACACATCGTAATTCACAGAAATGGAGGCTGTTTAACAGTGAAATCACTCCCATCCGAGGAGGGAAGACACAGGGCCCTCTCACATGTGATCACAGTGTGATAATAGAGGGGGAAAGTACCCTTCGTATTTGGTCTTTTTTTGTTTGTTTTGGTCTTCCTTACAATAATAAACATAAGTTATTAGATAACATCAGGGGCTTTGCCACACAAAACCAGCCTAATGGCATTCAAAACCTCTTCTTCAACTGGAACCTCATTGTTGTATGCCTGTGAAACCTGATCAGTCTACCAGTGACATGGCAGGAAACTGAATCATCTCCATTTGAAATGTCTTAGGAAGATTTGAAGATCACCTGGAAGGATAAGGTGCCAGACCCTGAGAGCCTTTCTTGAATTCAACTGTCAAGCATTCAAATTCTACTTCAGAGAGCACAACTCTGATGGGCTGCTCATGTTGTTCAAATGCAAAGCATGTGGTTAAACAAAAGACTATTTTATGGAGAACTTTTATGGGGTCACATGGTGGTCAGAAGAAACAATACAAGGACACTCTCAAGCTCTCTCTTAAGAACTTTGTAATTGATTGGGTGACATGGGAGACACTGGCACAGGACTGCTCAGCATGGTGTGTCCACATCAGAGAAGGTGCTATGCTCTATGAGCAAAGCAGAATTGAAGTAGCTCAAAAGAAATGCAGAATGTACAGGTTTAGAATATCCACCCCCAAAATCACATGGACTATCTATATCCAACTTCGGGTAGGGCCTTCTGAGGCTGTATTGGTCTGATCAGCCACAGTTAGACACACTGTTACTTGACTCTAATATAGTGATGTAATTCTCTTCAAGAATGAAGGATAACAACTAACTAACCAACCACTCAAGCTTTATATATTATTCCCTTTCACATAACTTTTGGTCCAGTCAGACTGGCCCTCTTTCTGCCCTTCACATACAGTTCTGAATCTCTCTCATTGTCTCTGCCCAGACTGTGACATCCATAACTAGAAAGAACCCCTTCCTCAGCTTCACTTTTCAGAATCCTTAGTATGCTTCAAAGCTTAGCACAAACACCATCTCCTACACAAAACCTTTACTTAACTCTTGAGCTGCTAATGGCTCCTCCCTAAAAATGTTTTTCTACTGAATATATACATGCATGAATGTATATATGTGTGTATGTATACGTGCTTTCCCCCTCAATGGAAAGTAAATTCCTTGAGCAATGATCTTTATTTTTTTTGTGTGTCCGCAATGCTTAATATAGTGTTTGACATATGTTGTTGTTGTTTTTCAGGCAAGTCCAACTCTATGTGGTCCATGGGGTTTTCTTGCAAAAGTTATTAGAGTGGCAGCCAGGTGATGCAGTGTAATGCCAAGCAAAGGCAACTTCTAAGGTTCAGGATACCAACAAAGCAAATTACACTTATTCAGTGACAGATTAATGTAAAACATTCACAGAACAGAGAAAATCAAAGTACAGTGTAACTCATCCATTTAGCAAGTAAGTTCTCAATTCAATCCAAGCACGACTCCACCCCTGGACAGTACATTCATTTAGACAGTTAAAGTCTCTCTTCTCAAATGGAGATTAGTTTCCATAAACAAAGTACATTCATTTGGTCAGTCAAAGAGCATAAAAAGTCAAAGGTTTCCCACGCCTGGATCACAACTGAAGTACAATACCATTAATGAATGCCAAACACTTTCTCAAAAGGGGCAGGAGAGCACAAAAGGCCATCTACCCTTAAGCTACAACAAGGTTAAGATATCATCACAGCATTGAAAACCCAAGGAAAGTTCCTCCCTTTGTTTTGACAGGAGGCAAGTTCTCAGCAATCTCTGTTCCTGGGGAGACAAAGCTTAACAAAGCCATATATTACCAGTGTCCTCATTAATTCACTCTCTGCCTGCAGAATAGTCCCAGAACCCCCGAAAACATCAGCAAGACCCTATGCCACGATTTCTGTAAACATACAACAAGGAAATCCTCCTTCAGGGCTTCTGAACCAACAGCAAGGTTCCAAGACCTCTACAACAGCAGCACTGTCCTTCACCAGGACGTGAATCTGGCAAAACAACATCAAAACAGATAGACAAAATACTGGCATCACAGCCATGCCTCCTCAGTTCTCAGCAGCTCTAGGTAGCAGTTCTCAAAAGTCCTGGGCAGCTCCAACTGGCCCTCAGCAATCTTTCTCTCAGCAGCTCTGGACCCTGGCAATTCTCCTCTCTACCTTCATGATATTGCTCCCCAAAAGTCTTCTGGCCTTCTCTGCTTGGGCCTTCTCTAAATTCATTGCACCAGCTCCTCCCAGTTCTGCCCTCTCTCTTCATGTCAACAAGTCCATCCCACAAGTGGGATTCACAAGCTCTGAGTTTTAACATTCAGCCTGAAAACCAAGCCAATACAAGGGGATCTTTAAATTCCATTACCATTACATGCAGTGAATAGAGCACTGGCCCTGCAGTCAGGAGGATCTGAGTTCAAATCTGACCCCAGACATTTAACACTTACTAGCTGTGTGACTTCAGGCAAGTCACTTAACACCAATTACCCTGCCTTCCCCTCTCCAACAAAGCAAAACATGGTATTGTAGTGGTTTACCATTTCCTTCTCCAGTGTGTCCCCATTTTACAGATGAGGAACTGAAGCAAATAAAGGTTAATGGATTTGCCCAAAGTCACACATCTAGCAAGTGTCCATGACTGGATTTGAACTCAGATATTCCTGATTCCAGGCCTTGTTCTGTATTGACTGCACCACTTAGCCATCCCCATTTGCTATATAGTAGATACTT
This sequence comes from Pseudochirops cupreus, assembly GCA_028627135.1. Lineage (NCBI taxonomy): Eukaryota > Metazoa > Chordata > Mammalia > Diprotodontia > Pseudocheiridae > Pseudochirops > Pseudochirops cupreus. Next base: position 358,257,967 of record CM053580.1, on the reverse strand, counting down.
AATAAGTGTTTTTGATTGCTTGATTGGGTATTTAATCAGAATCACAAATTTGTTATACTAGATGCGATTGGACACAGTGAAACCTCCTTTAACCCTCTCATCTGGTCTTTAGAGTACAGAGCCACAATATCATTACTTCCATTGACAATTCTAGACTCCACTCCTCCCTGACCTTTAGAATTTGATTATCTCCAAGTCTTCTTCCTCAAAATGACAGATACACTTTAATTCAGTATTACCTTGGTCAAGATCATTCACAAGACACTAGTTAGTGTTTTTGTGAAGGAAGAAAAAATAACCATTGATATTATCTAATTTCCATGGTTTGGGAAAGTCCGTGATGCTCTAGAATTCCCAAGCAAACCTTGGATTTCCAATGTTAATAGTTTAACCTCTTTAGTTTGAGCATGATACTTGTTAAAGGGTAAATAGTGTTTGTCAATAATTTATATCTTCCTAGGAGAGAAAAAAATCTGAAAGCAAGTCTGGAGGAGAGTTAGGAAGATAAACAATGAGGACCCTTGAATCCAGAAATGGAGTGAGAGAAGGGACGAAGGAGGTTGCACGTACTGATGGCCAGCTTTAGCTACTTCAATGTGCCACTGTGGACTGACCTTGAGAGCAGGGTCTTGTTTAGTTAGGAAAACAAGAAGAACAAACCTTTGACTCCATAATATAATCCTTTAAGGGAAAATTTGAAACTTTCCTGGGATATTATATCTCTTCTTCAATGTATTAATTTATAAACAAGTAATATGCTTGTTTTGCCATGTGCCAGGCACCATGGTACCATGGGGGATACAAAGACAAAAAAATGAAACAGTTTCTGCCCTCAAGGAGCTTAATTTCTGTCAGGAGACTATATATACAAATATAGATGTATTCAAAGCATATGTAAAATAAATCAAAGGTCATTTGTGGGGAGGGGCTCAATTAGGGGGAGAAATCAGGAAAGGACTCACATAGAAAGTATTTGAATTGAGCTTTCAAGGGAACTGAGGATTCTAAGAAGTAGCAGTGAGGGGAGAACATTCCAGGCATTGGGGACAACCTGTACAAGGTATGGACAAAAGAAATGAACTGCCTTTTGTGAGATAAAGTAAGAGAGTCCATTTGACTGGACTGTAGAGTGGCATGAAGGGGGTGAGGAGAAGGGTGACATATAAAATAAAACTGGAAAAAAAGAAGTTGGAGTGAAGTTGTGAAAGTTTTTGTGATCCTAAAACAAAGCTCCCATCATTTTTTAATTCAAAACTTATGTTGTCAGATAGATGGTTGCTATGTGGAGAAAAAGCAGTCCCTCAAACATGCAGACATCAGATTATGAAAAAGTATCTTTCTTGCAGAGCGATAGCCACAGAGACTGAGTTCTTTTGGAATAAAAACTGGCTGGCCAGTTAATTAGATCCCCCAGACATTTAGTCTGTCTTTATTTTCACTTTTTCCTGCTGGCTAAATCACTGTCCCTGCTCAAAGAGCCTCTATATGAGACTCTTTATGGTTGTAACTTCTTTGTAACCAAGGGTTACAACCCTCTTTAGTGTTATAAAGTGACATTTAATCAGGCAGTTCTTGATTGTCAACTTACTTTTCAACTCAGATCATCGTGGAAGATGCATTTCAGTATAAACTGCAAAGGGGTATGTGGGTCTGATGATTCTTGGCTTCTCTCAGCCCTCTAAATGCTCAGAGTCACCCCTGGAGGTAAATGGATGGGAAAAGCTAAGAATCTAAAAGGTAGGTGGATGTGCTATTGAAGCTACCACCTCATGCTTCAAAATTCTAGAGTATAAATTCCTGAAGGAAATGTAACTGGGAGAAAGCCACCAAGCCTTTCAGCTAGGGTCTAATAATATATAAGATGAACCTTCCTAAAATAGGTACCAAGATATAGCTAAACATTATTATAATAAAAGAGCCATATATACTTATACGATGTTCCTTAACTTGGTATTTTCTATGGTCTGGTAAGACCTTTATTGAATTTTCTTGATCTACTAAAGCTCTCTTTTCTTTTTTGCTAGACATTTTCTACTCTACTGAAAAAACCAGTGGGCAGAGCACCTCTGATGTCTGCCATTAATGTAAAAGGTAGCAGGATAATTTCTTCTTTTAGGCTGAATTAGTTTGTTTTTTTTTCCCCCAGAATGTATCTTCCATGATGATTTGAGGGTGGTATACTGAAGTGATTATTCATGAACTCAGCACTAGTGTGGAATTTGTGAACAACCACCATGAGATACATGGGTGGAATGGCAGTGGGGAGGGCACAAGGCTTCATGGGATTCATAGTTTTCCATAGTCCTTCTACTCCTTCCTAGAGCTCTACTCTAACTTTTATTTCTTTTTTTTTTGCACCTTCTACCCCAATATCCATGGCCCAATCAAAGAAATCCTTGCCTCTTACTAAATCACATTCTCATATGTATAATATAATTTCATTAAGAATTCTCTATGAATATCATCTATCCATATTGGCTGTGTGGGAGCAATCTAAGAAATCTCTTCCTTTGAGTAACAATAATTGCAATTTTTTAAATGTTATTCAACACGGGCCACAATTGTGGATATAAACTTTTGCAACTTATGTCAAAGTATAATTTTGAGTCTGCAACTTCATGTCATGCTTTCTTTGTGGTAGTAGAGGGAAAATTAAGAAGCTGGCATCAGGACAGGATATAACAGACATCAGGATTTTGAATAGAATGATAATCTTCAAAAGGACAAAAATATATCTGTGACTAGTGAAACCCCTGACACAGACAAGACATCTTTTATCTTCCATACTTATTCATTTCAATAGCAAAATTTATACATTCTCGATTCTCAATGAGACAATTTTATTTAACAAGCAACATAGGAAAGTAGATAATAGATTACAAAAATAGAATGTTATGTTATTGGATAGAGGAGGTAGACCTGAGGTTTCCTTGATATAGAATACTCCCAAATGAGGAAACTACCTGTACTAAAGTAGTTCACACTTTCTCTTCAAATTACAGTCTTGATAAGTTACCTAACACACTGGGAAGTTAAATGACTTGTGAAAGGTAAGACTTTATCCAAGTTCTTCCTGGCTCTGAGATCAGCTCTCTGTTTACTTTACTTCACTACCTCTCACCAGTGGAGAAACTAGGGAGATACATGTATATAAATACATACACATATTGACATCTACATATTATCTTTAAACTTACTTAGACATCCTGAGATGATATAAATAAATGGTCAATTCAAAGCTCATCTAGATTTGTAGACCCTGATAGAGCTCCTACTTCTTTGACTTGCTCTTTAAGTACCCAAGAATACTCCCATGCCTCAGTGATGTGCCCAAATTGGGTTTTGGTCATTTATATATAGTTTTTGTATATATAAAGTTATAAAACATAGAGTTATATATACAGATATGAAAATATATACTATATATACATATGCAGATATGCACATTTAAATTAAATAGCCTTATACTGGTTTAACCACTTGGATATATTCTTCCATATGCTTGCTCAGTCTCAAGGATAATATATCCGTATTTTGAATAAATCACAGCTAAGCAGCAATCTTGCTTACTTTTGCAATGCCAAAAGCTACCATCTTGGAAAGAACCAGAGGAAATGTGTCAAAATAGTTAAACCTATATACACGTTTAACCATGTGCAACAAACAGCATTGTTTTGAAGGAGAGAAACATTCACTACTGATTATTTTAATGGGTCTTTGTTTTATATATTTATAATCATATCAAAAAATTCAAAACGGAAAGTTGCTAAATAAGGAGCTAAACAAAGATGATCTTTAAGACTACTTCCACTTCTAACAATCTAGCATGTGACCGTGTTACTATTTCTTCAATACTTGTAATAGATTACAATGCAAGTATAACTATTCTTTAGATTCAACTCATTTCCCACTAGCTACACTTCTTGGACTAGATCCCACCATAATCATGTCCTAAAGAAATCTCATCACCAGGAAAGTCATCATTCTGCAAGATCGCATTAGCTTTGGTACTCATACCCCACCAGCACCCTCAGTACTCTCCGTTCCTCTTATTGGAAGGCCAGAGGATAGAGCTAACAACTCTTCACAAAGCTTCAGTTTGAGGAGGTCTCCCAAGCCAGCCAACTCATCATTCCCCACCAGTCGTACTCTTTGGACTGGTTTCCACTATGCCCCCATACAGTACACCTTCTCTCTCCCCTTTATCAACTTCCTTTTATGTGTTATTTTCCCCCCACTAGATTGTAATTTGAGGGCAGAGGCTCTTTCTTTTTCTTATATCTATCCCAAAAATTTAGCACTGACTAGTAACCCTCCCCAGTTAACTAGTAAGTGTCTAATTACCACCTCCCAACATCCCTGCCCATCCCCCCAGCTTCCAGAGACAGTAATTAAAATTCTAGGTCCATTGCTAAATTATACAGCTAGATTTTTATGAACCTGTATTGATTATACACAGAGTTAAAATCTGCCAAATTACGAGTAGTCTAGTCCTTTGCACACAATAGGCACTTGATAAATCCTTATGGAATTGCATTGAACTAATAAAATACATAGATATCAAAGATACATTGGAAAAATCATGCTTCAAATGTAGTTTTGAGAAGGAATGACTTTGATTTTGTAGAAACACTGGAGAAATTAAAAGATTTTCACTGACTAAGGAGATAACAGATGTCAGTTAGCAGTCATTCAGAGATGCTCCTGAATACCATGGGATCTTTTCATACCCAATTCTTATATGGATTGTTCTTTATTGGAAGATTCCTCTCAATTAATAGATGCTCTAAATTTTGGCTATCTTAAATATTCTTCTAACTTACATTTTAATTCAATTCTATTCAAATTCACAAGTATATTTTAGGATCCTTCTACATTAGGCCTTGTTCTGGGAGCTCAAGATACAAAGACAAGAATGAAAATAGTCCCTGCTCACAAGTAACATCTTCTCCTGGGTAAAGAAAGCATGTGCAGATAAATAATACATTTGTGAAGGAGAGAGAGCACCTAATATTTTGGGTGAATGATAAATGGTCTCATGTAGGAGGTGTCCCTTAAGCTTAGCATGAAGCTAGAGATTCAAAGAATTGAATATTGGGAGGGAGAAAATTCTGGAAATGCAGAGTAGAGAGAAGAGAAAAATCGAAAAGAATGCTGAGAAGTATGATTGACATAACACCGGAAGTGACTGAATATTTGGAGGGAGGAGGGGGTGAAGAACATTGAAGGTTAATGACTTTGACATTGTAAACTTTGGTGGCTGGAAAGATATAGTATCCTTGATGGAAACTGGGAAGTTAGGAGGTAAGATGGATTGGGGGGAAAGACAACACATTTTGTTCAGAACATGTTGAATTTGAAATATTTCTGGGTTATCCGTGTAGGGATGTCTAGTAGACAATTGGTACATGAGATTGGAGCTCAGAAAAGAGAGGTATAGAGAGAATTGGGAATCTTCTGTGCAGATGATAGTTGAATCCATGGGAGAAAATGAGATCATTGGATGAGAGTACAGAGGGAGTGAGGAGGATCCAGGACAGAGCTTGGGGCATAGTCTCAGTTAGCCACTGTGACATAAATAATTACCCATTCATCAAAGGAAACTTAGAAGAAACAGTCGGACATGTAGGGGAACAACTAGAAGAGAGCAGAACCATGAAAACTCAGCATAGAAAGTGTCCAGGAGGAAGCATAACCAACAACTACAGAGAGATCAAAACAAATGAGGCCTCAAAACTCCAGCCTACTGTTTACTCCCAAATCTCTGCATGAAAGCACCATCTACAAGAGCTATTGTCTCCTCTTAGTTATGGAATTTGAATAGGTGTCTGCTATAACCTCCTCACAGGTATGCTTTTCCAATAATTCACTGTCTCTTACCTCTTTCCTAAGACATCGCTGAGTTAATATCATCCACTATATTTTTTTTATATCATGGCCAAGAACCTTTGTGGTTTGGTATTACAATAATGACAGTCATTTGGAAGTCCTGCCCACACAAAGGATTCTTCTCAAGCTAGTTTTTCATTACAAGGGCACTCCCAAGCTTGTTGATCATTCATCCAGCTCAGCACAGGACCATAGAGCAGCAATAACAGTAGCAAGTAACCATGGAAACAGCACTTCTTATGTGTTAGCACAGAGTGAAAGAGGAGATATTACTGCACAATTTAATTTAAATTATTTTCTCCGGACTGTATTTAGGATTCAAGTACTTTGCCTGGAAGAAAGGAGGTCATGTCACCAGTCAATATGCTCTCTGTCACACAATGGTACCCAGATATCTGCAAGGCCTGTAATGTTACACAACACAAAGGTTTTAAAGATTTTTTTCTAAATAAGAAACTGGACAGTTTGACCTGGTAATAAATGCTATTTGGCCTGGGGTAAGGGAACAACTTCTTTTTGCTATTGAGCTGGAGAAAGTAATCCTAGACAAACTGTTCCCATCCTAGGCCGAAGGGATTCTTGAGGCTTTGTTATTAGATAAAGCTTCTCTTACTGCTTTCCTTCTCTCTTCAGAAGGAAACAAGTGATTAAACAAACCACAATAAGTGACTCTTTCAGCACTGAGTTTAGAAAGACAAATACTCTTTTTCTGTTTGTGTCTACATTCGACCAAGACTATTTCTTCAAAGAACTGACAAAGCACAAAACTGAAAAAGAAATGTGGTTTGATCTGCAAAGTGGTTTTCTTAAAGCAGTTTTAAATATGCTATCAAAGGCAGTCTGGACATTGCTAAGAAAGCGAATGATTAAGGGATGAAAAGGTCATTTTTAACTGGTCATTTCTTGTGCATTCACATATCTAGGTATGCCAAGATATATTTCATAATTGCAATCTGAAGCAGAGACCATAGGAAGGTTCCTAGCTGTAGACATCAGATGCCATTTAGTCTAATATCCCCATTTTAAAGATGAGGAAACTGAGGCACAGAAACATTAAATGATTCATGCAAAGTTATTAAGGAAAGGAGAAATCAGTGTAGTATTTAAAATCAGTTCAGTGTCCTTACCATTATACCACAGGTTTGTTGTTTTCTTTTTTAATGAGATTCATACTAATTTGATGTAACAAATGCCTAGGCACTGGAATGAGCATTGAGGACACAAACAAAACAAACCATTCTTAATCTAAAATAGCTAATATTCTGCTGTGGAGAACAAAATTTTCCAAACATCTCTATTTCTGACAAGGTCACCACCATATTTTTAGTCATATAGGTCCACAACCTGTGCTAGACTTGGTTCTTCACTGTCCTTCAACCCACAAATCCAATCATTTGTCAAATTTTGTCATTTCTACCCTCCTAACATCATTCACATCCATACCCTGCTTGCTACTTACATCCACCACCTTATTTCAGCACCTTATCATCTCTCACTTGGACTATTGCAATAGCTAATTGCTCTTCTCAATCTACTTCATTCTCCACACAGCTGCCAAAAAGACTCATTAAAATGCAAGCCTGATTATGTCAATCTGCTAACTGATGAACTCCTAGAGCTTTCTTACACCTAGGATAGCATCCTGTCTCTTCATGGCAGCTAGGTGGCCCAGTAGTGGATAGAGCACTGGGCCTGGAGTCAGGAAAACCTGAGCTCAAATCCATCCTCAGACTACCTGTGTGATGCTGGAAAAAAAAAACACTTAACTTCTGTCTCAGTTTTCTCAGTTGTAAAATGGTGATAATAACAGTACCCACCTCACAGAGTTGTTGTGAGGATCAATTGAAATAATTATCGTAAAGTGCTTAGCATTATGCATGGCAGGCACATAGTAGGCACTTAATAAATAATTGTTTCCTTCACTCTCTCAGATATTTGAAATGTTATAGCCTGGTCCCAACCTACCCTTCTAGCCTTATTGTACATTAGTCTCTTTCAAGTGCTCTATGCTTAAGCCAAACTGGACTTCTCACTGTTCCTCTTACATGAAATTCCATTTTTCTTATATGTGATTTTGCACTGATGTAGTGGCAACCACACTGGCACACCCAGGATGACTGCTAGCACAGTTTCTTAAATCTGCTTTACTAGGAAATATAGCTGTGTTAGGGGTCAATAATCTTTTTAAATTACATTCACTAGCTCAGGGAAAAAGTCAGCACCCTGAACTTCAGAGAAAATTCAAGCAGAGAAATAAAGATCAACAGATAGGGACTCTGACTGCCTGAATCAACTATTCGCTTTATATACTGGTAGGGGAGTTCTGAACATAGGGCCGCTCAGAATTTCTACCAGGGAATCCTAGATCCTTCTCATAAGCCAGCCCTCAAAGCAAAATACTGACTCAGAGTATAAATACACTTCTCAGAGCCAGAAGGCATCACAACCCTCTTGACTCAGGGCCTACTTAGAAATTAGCAAAAGGTGTGATAGCCTTCTTACTAGCAAGTCTCCCCTAAGAAAGCTTCTCTTAATAGGCTCCACCTGAAACCTATTAATGGGCAGGGAAGATCTTAAATCCCATTAATATTACAATTGATTGTGCCTTTAACTTATTCTTTCCTTTTCTCTACCAATGCACAGCTTAAAAATGAACATTCTCATAGATCTTTTTCTAATACTCCCCAGTTGCTAACGCACCCCATAATCACTTTGTATTTATTTTATATAGTTTACATGCAACTCCACTTCTGGTCAAGTCTGATAAAGTTTTCTCTGAAGGGCAGAACCATGATACTGCATGCTGTGGTGCATATGTAAGAGGATGTGACTCCTGATTGGCTGAGAGACTTCTGAGCCTAAGATTCTTCTTAGGGCATATGTGAAGAACATGTGATATCATTTTGTTGGAAGACACTTGAGAAAAGGAATTCAAGAGAGATTGGTTGCATGAACTTTTGAATAGTAGACTGGAGATATTACTACAACTACAGACATGAAGAGAGGCAGTTCCTCATCATATTCTCTTGATTCCCAGATCCTATGATGTTATGTACTACCAAAAGCAAACTCCTCAGGGAGAACTTTTGCCTTGCTTTGGCTGAGAGACAAAAGTCCATTTACTTCTGTGTATTCTTTGATCTATTTTTATGTGTATTACTTCCTCAGTTTTGGCCTACTGCTTACTTTGATAAAGAGGTTTCTAAGATATTTACAAGTGTGTGTGTGTGTGTGTGTGTGTGTGTGTAACCAGGATCTGGTGGGAATAAACTAAGAAAAGTGCCTTTTATTTTTAAGTTCACGTACTTCTAGACCATAAATGTTTGAAGTGTGGTAGATAGATAAAATTCTAGCATGATACTCATCTTGAAGTTAAAAAGTAAAGGAGGGATCACACAGCCACAGTGGTCCTGGAAACTACCTGTTCCCTTTCCTGTTAAGATTCTGGAAGTGCCAACATTAACCTCCTCCTAGTGCCCACAGGAAACTGTAGTCTTCTTTGGAGATGTGGGATGGGGAGGGGAGTATATCCAGTATCATACATCTATCCGTGCCATATGCAAGCCAGCTATATTTATACAAAAGTGTTCACACGATTTAATTACATACGCATAGTTCCATATGTAAATGTTACCTTCCCCAATAAAATGCAAGGTCTTTGAGGCAAGAACTTTTGTCTTTTTATCCCTAGTATTTAACACAACACCTAGAATATGATATTTAATAAGTGGTTGTTATTTGATTGATTGATGATCCTATGATCACTAAGGGCCCTTCCACCCTAAATCTGTGATCCTTCAGTGATAAAAGAATGTTAGATTCTAAAGGAACTTTGGAGAAATTACTATGCTAGAACAAGTTTTTAATGGTTTTTCAAAGCTTATTGATAAATGTTCAATGTGAGAATTTACACCTTGGAAAGTAGAAAACACTATAAATTAGGACTTAATTTATTGTTTTATGTATTGTCTGACTTTAGAAAAGGATGAAGAAAATATTAACAATGTAGGTTCAACTTAAAAGTATGTTATGCATATTTTCCACCTACAGGTGGTTGTTAACATTTACCAGTATAACTCTGCTTAAAGAACAAGTAATCTATTTCTTTATATAGGTAATTGACTAACTTTACCCTTCTTTATTGTTATGTGACTTACTTTAGCCATTTCTTTCCTCCCTGCCCCATCCCCATCTCCTAGTTCCTTTGACTTATCTATGTTATACATCTATGGATTTTCATCTCTCTTTTTTTTTTCCTTGAAATGTAACAGTGTACTCACTGAGCTTGGTGTAGTTACCATCTGCCTCTAAGTCTCAAAACTTTCACCAAATCCTTGTTTAAGAAGCTTCCATTACCATATTTGTCCCATATTGGAAATGAAAGCAATAGTCGCCAAAGCAACATTGGAGCACAAGGACAATACTGCCTAAGGAAAAAAGCAATGACTCTGAAGGCCAAAGACCTAGGTTCCAATCCTATTTCTGATTTTCAGATATGTGACCTTGGGGTAAATCACATCACCTAAGTAGTATAATTTTTCTTACCTCCAAAATGAAGGGATTAGACCTTATGGGCTCTAATATCCCACATATATTGACCAACAAATAAAAAAGATCTATTATAGGATCTATAATATATGTGCCTTAGCATACTAGAAACACCTATTGATTTCTCCTGCTGTGCCCCTCCACCTACTTCTTTCAAGTCCTTTTCAAGCTGCATTCATATAAAGCCATTGTGACTAAAACACCCTGATTTTAACTTTACCACTGCTCCTTGTAATGTGACTTAAAATAGGTTCCCATGGAACTCAGAAAAGTACAAATTTACAAAGCCCTGATGGGACAAAGCTAAGTCATATTGTGAGAACTGTGTTTTAATGGCGTATACAGTTCACAAACAGATGTATGTTGTACCACTGGATCTTTTCCAAAACCTGAGAGTGTCAAGGATATTTCTTGGAGTCTTAAAGTCAACCTAGAATCAAGCAATCAGCAGGCAATTATTTTTTAATGATATTTTTCCCGATGACATGTCAAGATAATTTTTAGCATTCATTTTTACAATATTTTGAGTTCCAAATTTTTCTTCCTTCCTACCTCCATCCCCTTTCTTCTTCCTTGTCTTGATAGATAATTTGATGCAGGTTGTACATGTGCTATCAAGTAAAACACATTTCCGTATTAGTCACAGCTGTGAAAGAAGAAACAGATCAAAAGGGAAAAAAAAAACAAGAAAAAGAAGAAAGTGAAAAAAGTATACTTCAATATTCTTTCAGACTCCATCAATTCTTTATCTGGATTGGGATAGCATTTTTCTTCTTGAGTCCTTTGTACTTGTTTTGGATCGTTGTATTTCTGAGAAGACCAGAGTTATTCATAGCTGATCATCACACCATATTGCTGATACTGTGTACAATGTTTTCCTAGATGTGTCTTTATACAAGTCTTTGTAAAAAGTCTTTCCAGATTTTTTTAGA
>CM053580.1:358228217-358246098 GCA_028627135.1 Pseudochirops cupreus | reverse complement strand
GCACGCAACTGCTCAGCGTCCAGGCAGCTTGGTCCCAGCAGCTCCGGCCCCTGGCAGTTCCTGCCCCAGGCAGTCCTCAGCAGGAGTCCTTAGCAGAGATTCTGCCCTGCTCAAAGCAAAAGGAGTTCACAACCGCAGCCACTGCCTCTGATGCCGCTTCCAGTCAGCACCACACGGAGACTAGCTTGGTTCAGGCGTTCTCTTGCTCCACCCCTTCCTGCTACATCAGCAAGCTCAAGGGGCATGGAAGATCTTCAAATCCCAGTATCGTTACAACAAAAAATTAGTACTTTCCATAAAATAGCAGAATAAAAAATAAATCTATGACAGTAACAATTATACTGTATATTGCTAACAAAAATAATAAAAATAGAAATTTCATTTGAAATAACCATAATTACATGAAAAATTCATGACTTAATCAAACAAAATACATCCACGAAATCTATAGATGCAACTATAAAACACTTTAGAGAACTACATAAAGGGAGAGTGTGGCAGAGGTGAGACTTGAGCCCAACTTTTTTTGACTCTTGAAGCCTCTTTTCTAAACAAACAGAATAAAAGAAAGATATAGTGAATGATGAAAAGGCCAGAGGAAGTCACGTACACCAATTGCCTTGATTTCTGTTTTTGTGCTTGTACCCCACAGCAAAATTTAGCACAGTGAAAAGCTTAAAGCAGGAAACATCCCACCACCATGGATATTATATTGTAAGAGAGGAAGAAAGCACATAAATGACAGTGGAGGCCAGAGAGGAGTCTGAGAGTTACACAGATAATAAATGGAGTTATATGGAAGCTCACTGAATTCCTTTCCAGGAATGGTAATGTTGATCAGATTAGTGTTTACAAGGTAAAGGGAGGAGAGATTCATGGAGCAGTATACCAGGAAAAACATCAGATATTACCCAGTAGGGCACCTGTGGCCTAGCTAAATAGTGGCAAATTATCACAAATCAAGAATTCAGGTCCCCAGAGTGGAGCGTGTTGGGTCTGATGTATCTACCCAGTCACAATTTTATCTTGAACTATATAAATACAGATGTGCATGTGTGTCTGTGTGTAGTTCAAGGTTGGTTGTCCATCATTCTCAAAATGAACCAATGACATCACAAGAATAATGTCTTGACTTCTGAAAGAATTAAGTGAGGCAAGGCTATGCAAAGTCACCATTCTTACTTTCTCCTCCAGAGTCATAGAAGTTTAGTGACAAGACATAAATCAAGATGACTTGGGTGACCTTGACCTTTCTAAATTAAGATTTTTCCCAAATTTGTTTGTCTGAGACAACATTATGAATTTTTAGAAGGAAAAAAAAAACTAACCCAGATGTATATGAATAGATTTGTATATTCTGTCATACCGTATGTTATGTAATACAATGTTACACATTATGTTATACATATATAATTGTATATTATGTAAAACAGTATATTATGTTCTTTAAGAAAGAAAGCAATTACTCACAGAGCCCTAACTAGCACTGGTCAAATGGGACCTTTGCCCCAGAGTAAAAATATTGAAGAGTAGAATACTTCTATCCCAAGGAGCATTCTTCCAAACTGAATTACAAAAGGGGATTCTTTCTTCTAAGTAAGGCATGGTCTCTCCCCTCAGTTACTCAAGTCTGACTACCACAGCTCATGTTCCTTTGCTGACCTAGATCATATGGCTATACATATACTACCACTAGGATACTACCACTATCCTCCACTCCTAGTGTCTCCTTATCTTTCCCTATCCACTAAAGGAGTCAGGGCCCAGATACTACTGCCACCATACCTGAGGTCAAACCATTTTCTGCAGTTCTACCACATGAGCACAAGCAGAGAGACAGACAGTTATACCCTACTCAACTACTTTTCTTCGGGTGAAGAAAAACCAAAATAATCTAGCTATAACTCTGCATGGGTAAAACTGGCACTTGAATGTTTGCAAAACAGAAATTATTATAGTAGTCATGTACTCATTCAATTTTAGTCACCTGAAAGAATTAGTGTACTTCCCAAATGAAGGGTCAGATGTCATAAAAACATAAGCAAGAAAATAATACCCAAAATGATTAGTCTTCACATCTTACAAATTCCAAGTAGTAAGCACATATGAAAATTGCCAGAATATAAAAACAAAAACCTAACACAGTTGCTCAGCCTATTTTAATATTTGATGAAGAAATGCTATGCCTGGAAATATCTTGTCTCCAGGGACTTTGTGGATGATATTTTTTTTTTAATCGAAAAGTCTCCTATAATCTAGTATAATAAGATTTGGATAATACTTTAAGAGTTCATTAACTTATGCTCAGCTAATCTTGAATTATAATAGAAACCTTTTGAAAGGACATTTGATAGTCACCCAAATAATATATAAATTAAATTCATTTCCAGTGTGTTGTAAATGTTTTCCCCTTGATACCCTACAATTCCTAATCCCTTTTATTTTCTAGCACTAACTTGATATTTTCACTGAAGTGAAAAGAATGCTGATTACTACTAATTCTAGATGAAAAAAAAGCTTAAACCATAAAGGGACAAGCACAACTGAAATTGCGATGACTGGAGGTGGGAAAGCTTCATATATAAATGTGGACCACAACAAGCATACTTGACTTACCTTACTCCAAGAGAATCTGGAACTTTTAGAGGAAAGAATATTGGAATTTTTCCACATTTAGGATTCCAGAGTCTAAATTGGAACAGACCTCAGAGAGAATGGAGTCCAAGGGACTTGCCCAGGCTCTCAAAGCCATCAAGTGTCTGAAATCACATTTGAACCCAGATCTTGCTGACTCTAGGTCTGGCATGCTGACTACTACACCACATTGCTTCTTATCATGACATCCTCTCTCTCATTGCTAAGGCTGATATTTTCTGCATTGAATGTATATGGTCATTAGAGTTCTCTGGGAAACAGAATAATGGAGCGAAATTTTGGGAAAACCTCTCAGGCTTATTTTGTAACTAGTTTTTGTCCCAATTCCTCCCACACATGATGTCAGGTTAACCTCCTTGTCCCTTACTGGCTATCGCAAATGCCTGGAACTATCTCCTCACATCTGTCTCCTGCTTCCATGGCTACTTTCAAGTTTCAGCTAAAATCCTATCTTCTGCAAGAAGGCTTTCCAATCTTCCTTAATCTTTGTGACTTCTCTGTAAGATTACCTCCAATTTTTCAGTGCTATCCTTAGCTACTCATAAGCATATCCAACACTTAAGATAGATGCCTAGATTCAAGAATAAAGGTTACATTGCCCTTGATGGACAGTTTGTTACAGCACTTTTACAGCTTTTTTCAAAAAAGATTTTATTTCTCTGTTATCCTCAGATTTTTGTCTTTAAAAGATTTAGGTCTTTGCTAAGTTGATTTTCTTGGCAAACTTTATAGATTGTCTTGTCCTCCACTGTTTTTCTATACTTCATGAGTTGGTCCTGCATTAATGCTAAAGTCCACCTGGGATCAGCATTAATATGAACAGAGTGCTACCACATTGTGTAAGGTGAGTCAAACTATTACAGGTCAGAAATGGTGGTCAAAACTCCCATTCGTGACATAGCTTGCATACCTTGCTTCTTGCTTGCTATATATTCCTCCATCTTTTAAAGCATTGGGCAGAAATAGGTCTTTGCTAGCAGAAATCTACATCAAATAAAAAAGCTCATGTATATTTAAAAGTTTAGAGATGCTTGTCTCCTCCTAATCTGACCTCCTATTTTCAGAGGTTTGTGAAGAAAAACTAGCAGTAATAGGATGATTAAAATGAAAAATATTGAGTGATCAAAGAGATGTAAAGTCAACATTCATTTCTCACTTGTCTAGTATGTTCCAGGAACTGTATTAAGTACTAGGAATGCAAAAAAAAGCACAAAAGACAATTCTTATTCTTGACTAGTTCACAGTCTAATGGGGGAGACAACATGCAAACAAATATGTACAAATAAGATATAAAGATATATAAATACAGAGAGAAAGAGAGAAATGTGAATTGGAAATAATCACAGAGGTAAGGCAGTAGGTTGAATTAAAAAAAAAAAGGAAAGGTTATTTTGGGGGTTTTTTGGGCTTTTTTTGTTTGGGGGGTATTTTTTGCTTTGTGGAGGGGGGAAGACAGAGTACTTGGGGTTAAGTGACTTGCCCAAGGTCACACAGCCAGTAAGTATTAAGTGTCTGAGGCTGGATTTGAACTCAGGTCCTCCTGACTCCAGGGGCGGTGCTCTGTTCACTGCACCACCTAGCTGCCTCAGAAAGATTTCTTACAAAAGTGAGGATTTTAGCTGAGACTTGGGGAAGGTAGAGAATCCAGAAGGTAAAGATAAAGTGAGAGAGCTTCCTAGGCATGGAGCAGGGGGATTAGGCAGAGTCAGTGAATATTAAAAATGGGAAGATGAAGTATCTTGTGATAAAAAAAGCAAAGGAGCTCAGTATCACTGGATGATAGAACTGAGAAGGGAAACAAGGGGTATGAAAGCTGAAAAGGTGGGAAGAGGCTGTATTATGAAGGGCTTTTAAGGAAAAAGAGAAACACACACACACACATAGATACGTAGTATTATCATATATTAATATATAATATATATTTGATCCCAAAGATAAAGGAGTATAAGTAGAATTTATTGAGTAGGGTGGGGCAACATGGTCAGACATGATCTTTAGGAGTGCTGCTTTGGTAGCTGAGTAGAGAATTGCCTGGAATGGGGAGAAACTTGTCCTAGGGTGACCAACTAAAAGGCCATTGCAAAGGTATGAGGTGATAAGGGCTTACACCAGGATGGTGGCAAGGTCTAAAGCAAGAAGGAAGCATATATGAGACATATTTAAATGGTGGAATAATCAGAACTTGGCAACACATTAGATATGGTAGGTGAGAGAAAATGAGGAGTTGAGGATGATACCTAATTGGCAAGCCCAGGAAAAGTCAGAAAATAATCACTCACTGGATAAAATTTCATGCCACAAAAATATTTTTTTTCTCAGTTTTCCTTTATGAAAACAAGAACTTTCTTTAGCTACTTAACACTGGAGAGGAAAGTGTCTTTATAAGAGTGTCCTTTTTTCTATATTATTGATAGTTTCTTTCTAAACTATGTCCACTTCATAATTGGATAAAAAATTAAAGATGCGAGGTACCTTAAAGTTCAGCAATATGTGACTGCATTTACAATGAAAATGAAAAACATTAAAAAGTAAGATCAAGAAAGTTCAACCGGCAAATTAACAGTTGTCTGGGTAAAATAAATACTTACAAATTCAATGCAAGAAACTAAAAATCTGACAATTTTCAGAAAAACAAATTTATGTAGACAGTCATTTATGCTCATAAAGTAACGGAATTACTTTAGAACTCTGAAGGGTGCTAAAAAGATATTTTAAAGGTTGGACATATTTCAAATTTACAACATTTTTAATCTTAGAGGAACAGAGAGAAAATTCTCACAATTTAAAAGTTTCTGTAAGTGATACCTCTCTATTGTTTATTTCTTTTAAATCTTTGTTTTCATATTCTTTTTAAAGGTCAATAAAGTTGTCCTGGAGTGATTCAATTCAAGTCACAAGCATATGTGAAGAACCTGCTACCTGCTTAAATGTGGGTTGAACCTTGCCAAGTGGAGAAATATGGTAGAAAAGGGCAAAACCAGTTTATAATATAAATTTGCTTTTAAGATCTTCTGAAAGAGGATGGTGAAAGATTAGGAACAAAATTCATTTCATAAAATAACAGAAAGCCATGAAGGGAGAATTAAGTTAACCAAATATAACTAGTTCAATCTAAGAGCATTTGAAGAGAAAATTGGAAGACCAATAACAGACCAAAAAAAATGGAAAAAATCTACCAAAATTTTTAGAGCAATTTTTCTCTCCATCAGTGACAATAAAGTCACCACTTTTACACTCTAAAGTCATAGCTTCCTATGTCTTGTAGGAGTGCTATATAAATGGCCTCCAAAAAAATCAAGATAGACTATATATGCCGAGGAGATCCTTGTTGGTGATGACATGATTTTGAAGGCATTGAGAGAGAAGTTCTTAATATATCTAAAAGATGAGATGATGACAAATACTTGGAAAAATCATGGATGTCATTACTAATGTAAAGAATCAATAGAGAAAAATAAGTATCCATCCACATGCCTATATTGTCATATCTATAAAGAATTGATGAAAAGAACATACTGATCAAGGGAAGACTTGAAGTTATGAGAAGTGAACAAGTGATATATTCCCTCCTCGTTATCCTGTGCCTTGCAACAAACAACTAATAACACAACTGGCAAACCAATGTTTGTTCGTGAAATTTTCTAGTGTGTATGAGAAGAATGAAGTGTGTTTCATCCTCTGTTCTCTGCATTCAAGACTGGTCATTGCAATTAATCTGAGGTTAGTTGTCTCATAGTAATTTTTTCAATCACATTATTGTAATATTTAATTTTACATTATTAGTGTATATTTAATTGTTCAGAGAAGTTTTTACATTGTTTTTAATCATGAGATTTAGTTTGTATCTCTTCTTTTGAAAATACTTTGTTTAGGGGCCACTAGGAGGCACAGTAAATAGAGCAATGGCCCTGGAGTCAGGAGGACCTGAGTTCAAATCTGACCTCAGGCACTTGACACACTAGCTGTGTGACCTTGGGCATGTCACTTAACCCGAATTGCCCTGTCCTCTTCCCTCCAAAAAGAAAAAAAAAACTTTGTTTATATCCTTTCCTTATTAATCTATTTAGGACAAGAATATTTTTTTAACCAATATTTTACAACAGACTACAACTTTACAATTATTTAACTAGATAAAATCTATAGAAAGTAATAGGCAAATATAGAAAAAGATAAGGGAAATTATCAATTCTCATACTCCTTCGTGCTCTGCAAGTCCACCTTGCACACAATATATACATGCCTATGCAAAGAACATAAACAGAACAAAGAAAAGATGTGATTTGGTAAAAACAAAATATCACCTTTAAATCTTCTTCTCTAACAGTATGTCTCCTGTGAATCTGTTAAAAACTATATAAGATTCCTAGATGGATAAAGTAAAAATCAACTTTGTTTAAAAATAAAATGATTACATCAAAAAGACACTCCTAATTGAAACCTATTATCATTCAAGAGTTTAACCTAGCAAATCCACAAAGGAAAAATTAAGTGGATAAATAATGTTTATCATCCAAATTGTAATATATAGTTAGAACAATAGCTCATGGAACTGATATGTTATTAGTATAACTTGAGTCAACACTCCAAAATTTATTAAATATATCAGAATTGCATCAGAAAAAAAGTGGGTTTCAATTGCATTTTTTTAAGATTTCATTTGGAAAATTATACCATGATTTTCATAAAAGCAAGCTTCTCCAATGAAAGTGCTGTCTTTTTTTAACATTGCTATTGTTCCAGAGATCCTATATGACTATAAATTGTAGAAAACCAGTTTGTGAATTAGCCAAAGGGAACAAAAGAATTCACATGATACTAGTGGATGGACTATGGCATATTAGCAATGAGGAACTCCTCACAATAGTCACAAAATGATGTCAAAAAGATATTCTACTGAAAGAGAAAGTGAGTCTGTCATGCAGTAGAGCCATAAAATCTTGTTGGTGCCATTGATATCCACCAGTCCCAAAACATTCTACCATGTGCCAGAGACTGTGCTAAGGATCTAAGAAAAGACCCAATGGGTATATCTATTGTGGAGTACTTAGGGAAGGGCATATATTAAAGTCACATAGGATCAGAAGGTTTGAATAATTCATTATCTTCTTTCAAGGGATTACTCACGTCAATGTGACTATAGCAAGAATCCATCTAAGTATGTGAAAAGTACAGTGCTAGCCTAGGGGCAATCCAAAATTGAGTTATATTATATTTCTAGCCCTTATGGACAGTAAGGAAATACAATGCAAAAATATATGACTATACAAAGAATAACAGGATAAATGTCTTAGTGAGTTGTGAGGATTTCTAGTCTCACAGTGATTTTATTTAAGTGGCCTAAGAAAAATCTCTGAAGATGTTTTTAATATCTATAAAGGTAAGTAATATATTTGAAATGTTTGTATTCTTACCTCAATAATTTCTAGCTTAATCTACAATTAAACATTTATAAATAAAAGCCTTTGACCAAAATATTTTTTTTTCTTTTTTGCTTTTTGGAGGGAGGAAAGCAGGGCATTTGGGGTTAAGTAACTTGCCCAAAGTCATATGGCTAGTAAGAAGCCAAATTTGAACTCAGGTCCTCCTGACTCCAGGGCCAGTGCTTTATTCACTACACCACCTAGCTGCCCCCTTTGACCAAAATTTTCAAAAAACATTACCTTTTAGAATCAGCAATCCACTTTTCCTCCGTTCACCTCTTATATCACTCATCTAATGGATGCATTGTACAAGACCCTGCTTTTTCAAGGATTAGAAGTTGCCACTGGTTTGATACACATGAGAATAATTGCAAATTTTTTTACTGAAAAATAAAAAGCAACATTTTTGAGTAACTACATTGCTCAAAATATCTGAGTTAAGATTCCCAGAAGTTCTTCTTAAATAAACAGAGGCTGGGCTGTCTTTCATATACTCAAAACAAAAATACGTGTCAATACATTAAAATGTCACCACACTTTTGCTAAATTGTTATTATTAATATTATTGCTATTGTTACAAAGCATTCATGTAGCACCTATTATGTGCCAGGCACTTGGCTAAGTACTTTATAAATATTATCTCATTTGATCCTAGCAACAAACCGCAGAGGTAGGTGCTATTATTATCCTGATTTTGAGGAAAATTAGGTAAACAATGGTTAAATGACTTGCCCGAGTTCACATAACTAGTTAAGTGCCTGAGGCCAGATGTGAACTCAAGTTTTCCTGACTCCAGTCCTAGCACTCTATCCACTGATTTGGTTAAGAGTTCTATGTCCTATTAATGAGGTTGTCAAGTTCACAAGCAAAGAATACTAGGGTCATGTCCTTTAAGATTTTTTTCCAAATTAAATGAGTGATCTAACCAATACTAAAAAATGTATTCCCAAAAAATAACTTGATTTCTGATCCATCAAAATCATATATAATTCAATGAGGTTATTGACCACAGAATTTCTAAGGCAAATCTTAAGTTGACTATTTCAATAATATCTTAAAGTGGAAAACAGAGCCACTTTAAGGGTTTCTAGATGAACTAACAAGCACCTGAATAGAAAGCCAATACAAATCTTCTTAATCACTTGGCCCATGACCTTCCAGTAACAATTATATGAAGGGTTGGATTATCTGATGCAGTCACAGGGCATGTGTCTACCATGCCCCAATCCTCCAATCCCACATCTATAAATAAGTTTAACAGAAATGAAGTGAACATCTGCCAACACAAACTCTTTAATTTGTTCAGCCACCTGCAAGCTTCAAATGGATAACTATTCAGGGAAACCAGACCTGATACTGATTATTCCATGACTCTCTCTTCTCTTTCTGTCCTATTCCCATGAGTTAAGTTCTCCAAAGGAGAATCCTGTGCCATTAGCGTTAATGGCAATAATCTTGTGTTATTTGATAGAGGTGAGGAGAGGAATTTCATTAAAATTTTGTTTTACTTTAGTGATGTTCTTTTCACTTGAATTGATACTCACTATAGTTTCATACTGTTTAAGATCAGTTTCATTTTTATGTTTTCCAAGAACAAATGAAATAATAAATATATTGAACTATTTTGCATTCAACAAAACACTTACTAAATTCCTATTATGTGTATTAGACCCTGGGAAATATAGAAAGGTAAATAAAATTTGGCCCTGTCCTCAAGGTACTTATAATCGAATCAGGTAGGTCAAAGTAAGTACATAAGTAATTCTGTACAAAATGAAGAGATCACTTCTTTTTTTTTTTTTTTTGAAGAGATCACTTCTAATTGTTAAGATGGGGAAAGGTTTCTTGGAGAATTTGGAATTAGGTGTTGTCAGACAAGTGACATTGGAAAACCATAGATCATAATAATAACATATGTGAATGTGTAAAATGTGTTATGTGAATTGGTGAGTGAAGGAAGTGCAGCTATGAAAACTCCACCAAAGTTTGCAACCCATCTATGACTCAATAGATAAATCCTAGGGAGTTCCCTTTGGCACATTGAGACCAAGCAGATTACCGAGCTTCACACAGCTAGTAAGTTTTCAGAGGCAAGATTCAAACCTGGGTCTTCATAACTCTAAACCAGAACTTTAGGCACTATGCTATGTAGCCTTTAGGATAATATTATAATGAAATATTAATAGCATTATTTAATATCCAAAACCAACCTTTTATTCAACAGCATAGATTGCTTGAGAGGAAGAGAGGTGTTGTGGTATAGTGGAAAGAGACACAACTTGGAATTATGGTTAACTGAGTTTGAGTCTGGCTTCTTCTGTTACTTGTATAACCTTGAACAAACCTCTAAACTCTTGGAGCTTCAACTGTTAAATAAATGAATGTGAGGACTGAATGACATGATCTCTAATTTCTAACTCAGAAAAAAATACAACATGCTCTGATTCTAATTCTTTGAAGCTAACTCTAACACTGCCAACACAAGTGCTATTTCTACTGACTTCATATTCAACTACAAGTACCA
The DNA here is from genome assembly GCA_028627135.1 of Pseudochirops cupreus. Classification (NCBI taxonomy): domain Eukaryota; kingdom Metazoa; phylum Chordata; class Mammalia; order Diprotodontia; family Pseudocheiridae; genus Pseudochirops; species Pseudochirops cupreus. The sequence continues at coordinate 358,235,499 of CM053580.1, read as the reverse complement.
AGGGAGAAAACAACAGTAACTTCTGAATTTTCTTCCTATGTATAATGATGTTACTTAACCTCAGTGCAGCAAGAAAGACTCTGAAATTGCAGATTACAGAACAGCTTATTGTTCTGCATTGGTGAAAGGAAATTACACAGATCAAATTATTTGTAGGCACACACATGCATAAATATATGCACACCCATTTTATCAATGTATGTCTTCAGTTCTATTATGTGCCCCCATGTAACATTAGTGCCATTGTGGGTCAGGCCATGAGATTGTCTTTCTGGTCTTAGAGAACTGAATAATAAGGTAAAACTAATGATCCATCCAAATTTGCTTTTCCTTAAAAATATGACTCCAATAAAATATCAGAAGGAATTAGATAACTTACTAGATGCGATATGAAGTAACAAAAGGAATAAAATATAAATGAATACTTAGGAAAATATGTGTTTTATGTATAATTTGAGGCCCCCAAGTATATGATATTGCTGTCATGAAATGAACTATATCAAAATTACTTCTTGTCCCAAATTTTTGATGCACTGATATACTATTTGCCAGACACTATGTTTAGTCACTGAAAACAAAAAGACAAAAAGAAGTAGTCCCTGCCCTTAAGGAACTATGGCAATTTTATTTGGGGAAATAATATACATATATAGAAATGCATGTTAATGTGAAGAAGGAAAGAAGGGTAACAACTGGAGAACTTGACGAAAATTTCGGTAGAAGATGGCACCTGAGCTAAGTCTTAAGGGTAACTAAATAGAATATATTCCATGTACACAAAAGGAAAGAAGTGTAGCCTATGTGAAGGCATGGAAAGAGGAGGTAAAATATTGAGTTGAAAAGTAGTCCAATTGCCTTGAATATAGATTGAATTAATGGGAGTACTATGAAATAGATCTGGAAAGGTAGTCTAGATTCTAATTCTGGAGCCTTTCAAGTTCCAATTGAGTAATTTGTTTTATTTTAATACTACTAGGGAAGTACTGGAGGTTCTTAAGCAAAAGAATGTCAAAATCACACCCTTGACATGATAATATGATTCCAGACATCTTGAATCTAGAGTCCCACTCTTCCTTCCTGCATATCACTCCATCTGATAGGGTGACAGGGAAACTAAAGCAATCACAGTAGTCCAAGTGAAAAGTAAGAAATATGTGAACAAAGGTGCAAGAGATGCTGTGGAAACAGAATTGACAAGAGTTGGAAACTGATTATAAATATGAAGGAGAGTAAAGCAAGGATAATTTCAAAGTTGTGGATTTTGGTGACTAGGAGGATAATGGTGGTGTCAACAAAGCTAGGAGGACTGGAATAATGGAAATAAGAATATGAGTGTCATTTTGGAAGTCATGTGGATGGGGATGATCAGCATGGACATCAATGAGATAACCAGAAGAAAGTATATAAAGAGAAAAGAGGAGAGGAAAAGAGAGGAGAGGAGAAGATATAGAAGAGGAGAAGATAGAGGAGAGGAAAGGAGAGGAGAGGAAAGGACAAGAAATGAGAGGAGAGGAGAGGAAAAGAGAGGAGAGGAGAGGAAAGGAGAGGAGAAGAGAAGAGAGGAGAAGGGATGAGAGGAGAAGAGAGGAAAAGAGAGAAGAGGAAATGAGAGAAGAGGATAGCAGAAGACAGGAGAGGAGAGAATAGGAGAGGAGAGGAGAGGAGAGGAAAGGAGAGGAGAGAAGTGAAGAATGGAGGCCTCTCATCCACCCCAAATGTGGAAGGAGTGTCATGGATGATGACCAAACAAAGAAACTTGAAAATGAACAATCAGACAACAATAAGAGAAACAAGGGAGAGCATTGTCACAAAAACATAGAGAGAGGAAAGTTAACAGAAGGTCTTGGTCAACAATAGCAAATACTTCACAGAAGCAAAAAAGAATGAAATGTGCTTTTGGATATAGCTGTTGGGATATCAATGGTAACCTCATAGAGAACAATTTCTGTCAACAGATGTCATGGAAGATAGATTGCAAAGGTTGGAGAAATGAGTTGCAGGTGAGAAAGCATGAAAGAATGATGTGTATAACCAAATAAAATGATACATATTTGATGGAATCATTTAGGGTGATCATAGCAGAAGCCAATAGTCATATAAAGTGATGTAGGGAATTAGAAGACTTGGGCTAAAAACCTGGCTTTTCCTCTTATTTATTGTGTGATGTGGGCCTCAGTTTCTTCATCTAGAAAATCAGGAAATTGGACTAGATGACCTCTAAGGCACCTTCCAACTTTGTATTTGCGATTCTATCATACTTCATAAATAGCAGGTCTTCTAGCACTTTACAAGAAACAAGAGAAATAGATTGGTAGACAAAGAAGAAAGCATTCTGGTAGGGAAAAGGGTGCATGGGGCTGTTTGTTGAATTGAATTGAAATGTATGCAATTTTGCCTACCTACAGTGGTGCTAATGCAGAAGGCAAGGAAAAGCCGATATGTGGAAAATGGCATGAGACAGAGAGATTGAAAAGGAGGGACAACAGATATTTGAAAGTAATCATCAGTTAGCCTTCTGCAAAAGTTTTTCCAAAGATCCATTGAAATAAATGCAGAATTTCTAAAGAGGTTATGTAAATATAAAATGCTATGGTGACATGAATAAAAGCAAGTTAAGTAAAAGATAATGATTCATATTATTATATACAGCTGTGCAGGAAGAGGAAGAAATTCTACCAAAAAAAGAAAGAAAAGAAAAATGAAGACTATCACTATTGTCCTTGCTGTATAAAGAAATACATTATTCATATTTCAAGCCTGGAGCATTCTCTAAGCACATCAAGCAAAGGAAACAAAATGCAAACAGCATTTTGTTCTTAATTGTCTCCTTAGTAAAACTTTAACATATAGTTATATCCTAAGAAATATGGTGGAAGCAGCAAGATGGCTCAGTGGATAGAGAGAGCACTGGACCTGGAGTCAGGAACACCTGAGCTCAAATCTGACCTCAGACACTAATTAACTGTGTGACTCTGGGCAAATCACTTAACTTCTGTTTACCTTAATCCACTGGAGAAAGAAATGGAAAACCCCTGCAGCGTCTTTGCCAAGAAAACTCCGAGGATGACATAGACCGTGTGGTCATGAAGGGTCAAATACAATCAAATGCTTGAACGATAAGGAATGTGGCAGCTCTCTACTAAGGTTGCCACAAATGCTGTAGGAGCACCATTAGATGAAAATGATAAATAATAAATAACACTTGGCCTTCATTGCTTCCCAGATGATTAGATTTACTTAATAGCAAACTAGGTAGAGCCATGTGGGATCTAAGGTATCTGCTGTGCAAGGTAACACCCTCTATTTCACTGGAGGGAAAACTATCCATTAGGAAAAGTTGAAAAACAAAATGAATTGAAAGTCTCAGTGGGGAGGGGAAAGTGTCAAATTATGAATAGTCTCACAACAGAAATCTTTCATCTCTTTTTCTAAAGTTAGCAAAAGGGCCAAGTCTATAGGGTAAATGGTGTATGTGATTAGAAATATGACTTAAGGTTCAGGCTGACCTCTTTTCTATACTCTTATAATTTTCAGGGGGAAAAAAAAGACTTTTTCTTTCACTTCATCACCTGGAATTGTCTTTCTAATCCTAATGTTCTCCAGGAGCCCCACAGTGCTGTTCAAAAATCCAGAGCTGTCATCATTTTGGGGGGAGTTTCTTGCTCATATCAGGGAACAGAAATCCAACATTAATGACAAATGAGTTTTATTAAAATTCAGATTTGACTAGTGGGAGTTTAGAATTATAGAGATAAAAGAGACGTTGGGGGAATTCCTGCAGAACTATCCCCGCCATGGGTATCTATTAAATTTTAAAGACTTTCACTGGAATGTATTTCAGAATGTCTACCAATAGTTTCTTTAAATGTTTAGCAATTCCTCATTACAGAAGATTTTAATTATGTTACTAAAATTACAGTAAACTTATTTAGAAAAACATTACTCCATCACAACTCATTATTTTGAAGTTTTGTTTGCACAAAGTCAGTAACATATGACAAACCCTTCTGCTGTAACTTTCACTTCTAGTACACTGGTCTTGCTTTAGGCTTATTTTTCTCTATTATTGAGTGAACACACTGACTATTGCTATATTTTAAACACCTCTTCACAAAACTTAATATTGTTTTATTTAATATAAATGTTCAATGGCATGCCAAATTTTCTCACTTTTCTCTTCACGTAACTATTTAATCTCACTTGTGATTTATTTCTTGGTCCATTTTTGTCCTTTTTTCATGTTTACAAGTTGCCAATATCTCTCTGGTCTATTAAATTATCATTATCAACAAGGTTTTTTTGCCATTGGGTTAGGTTTTTCAGTTTTTAATAAACAAAAAAACCAGTTGTGATCTAATACGTGTGTTATTAGAATATCGCTGTTTTGTATCTTTTCATTGCAGAGCTCTCTTTCTCTGGTGCAAAAGGAATGACATGGTCAAATCTAAATGTTTAGAGAAAAACAAAGAATTTATTTTCTACCACAGGTTTATACATCAAGAAATCTTAACTATTACTTCATAATTTTGTATTGAGTTAGCCTTTTGTCGTCTTTAGTGAGTCATCTCTTCCCAAACATTAAAGTTTGAGTAGCCTTTAAAAGCTAGGAAAGAGTGTCTCCATTGTTTCTTCACTAGATTTTTTCCTTTTCTGAGTTTGAGATTGTAAAGCAGTAGAGAAAAGAAAAGAGCTGGGAGAGAAGCAAGTAAGATAATGGTGAGAGGAGTATAACAAAGAACTAGACAGCCGAGTCTCTGCCCTCTAGTCAGCACAGTTCCTGCCCTCTAATTATAGAGAAAAAATACTTATGTATGAAACAACTTGAGACAATTAAAAGCACACATCAATAAGTCCAAATCAATACACAGAAAGAAACTTGTTTTAATAAATGCATTCTAATGTCTAGTTCTAGGTAATCAAAGAGGCTCCTGTGCCCTACAAAATGATATATAATAACAGTGTCTTGCTCTTAAACTGGTGATTGAGTATAATAGGTGCCATCACCAATCCCTTTACATGTAGAAGTTAAACTCTCTAAACTAAAATGTTGCTCCATTATCGATCATTGATGATTTATCTGCGTAAGTTGTTCTTAAAATAGAGAATATTGGGGTTTCTCCCCTTTATCCCTCCCTGTGCCATTTGAGTGACTGAAGAGAATGAATCACGTTTGCCTAAAAGCATGTTTGGCAGGAGCTCAGACCATTGGTCTGGGAAGACAAATGAGGAGGAAAGAGAAAGGACTGGGCAGGAAGGAGCAGCATCTTGTAAGAGGACTACTGATGCAGGATGTTTTTGTCTTCATTTTATACAGGGAGAGACGGCATTGTTAGAACCATGGTTGCAGAGCTAAGAAGAATCATGAGGAATTAAGTGAAATAACATAAGTTAGAGCACTTTGCAAAGATGAAAGCACTGTGCAAATGGCACCAATTTTTATTATTATCACAAACAGCTGCTAGAGTAAAAGACAAAAGTCAACACGGCTAACCCTTCGTCAAGCAGAAACCTGTGGTGGAAACAGAACTTGGAGGAGTGGCGTAAATGTTGTTTCTGCCATAGGTTAATGCAGCTTTGAGATCATAAGGGACTCTGCAGTTTACATATAGTTCAGAAAGAGATGGTTGCTCAGTGGATAGAATGCTAGGCCCAGAGTTAGGAAGAAGTGACTTCAAACCCAGCCTCCTACATTTATTATCTGTGTGACACCAAGAAAGTAACTATTTCTTTTTATCTCAATTTCCTCAAGTGTAAAATGGGAACAATAATGGCACCTATCTTCCATAGTGCCTGGCACATAGTAGGCACTATATAAATGCTCATTACCTCTGCCTCCCTCCACCCAATTTGAGTCTCTATTTTATTTAGTTTCTTTCTTTTCCTTATAGTTTTCCCATTTACAATATTGTAAACTACATGCTGGCAAATGAGGAGTCTGTTTCACTACAGTGGGTAGGATAGGGGGTGGTGGGGTAGGTAAAGGGACACCGTGTATACAGTTTTCCAGATTTCTTGGATGGAGGCTTCAAGACGAGAGAAATGAGAAAAGCTCTTAAAATGTACTGGAGGCTGATGAAAGGTTTGCATGTAACCCCTGTCCCACAGTGAATTGGTATGAGAGTTTCTCCTCATCGGTTGAGATAAATGCCCTGTGCTATGAGAGGGGGTAAAGGACAGGGATTGGCAACAGCAGGAGAGCTCTACACTTCTTTAGTATTCTTTGGGACTCTTCAAATTTCAAGTCACATTGGGCACTTCTGGCCAACAACTTCATGAAGAAAGATGAAAGAAGTCAACCCCATATCAGATTGCTGAAGGAAAAGACTCTGGGAAGATATGAGAGGAACTGGCAGTCTTCACCATGTCCTTATCCCCAGCTTGCCACTCTAGAAACTGAGTAGTTTCCTCTAGGTGAGCTAAATTCTGTCTTGGTTGAGCTCAGTTACCTTGATCCCAATGGGAAATTTTCTTCATTTCAAATTGTCAAGATTATATTTTCTTGTGTATACCTTCTCTGATTTCTATTGGATTTCAGTTTGGATAAATGGATTTCTTTGAGTGTGTGTGTGTGTGTGTGTGTGTGTGTGTGTGTGAAGACATCTTGGTGTGCACGTATGCACAAATCTTCATACCCTAGTATCTACTCCGCTTTCTCTCTTTCTGAGAAGAACACAGTGGCTTCTGTCTCCAAACTCACACTTCTCCTTCAGGCAGAAAGGAGTCTCCCTTGCAGAAGGGTGGGGTAAGATGAAGCTAAAGGTGTCTATTCTGCCTTCAGTAAATCATACAAAGACAGCTCCTGCTATATGTTGGAGTACAGATTTTACCACATATGGGCCTCACAATGTATGGGGTCTCTATATAGAAAAATTTGACAAGTTTTATGAAAAAAAAGTCATATTAGTGACTGTAATACTTAAGAAAGAAAGTTATAGTAAAAAACATGTCCCAGAGTACCTAGGGAAGAATTAAGAGAAAGATGAAATGGAGATTTTTCTGAGTAAATGTCTCTGAATAGGAGGAGTATAATAATATTAGAGGCAATTCAAAAAGTCTCCAGTGGGAAAGGAAAGAAAGGGGAAACTGAAGTAGACTTTAAATTGGAACATGTACACATATATACATACATATATATATATATATATGTGTGTGTGTGTGTGTGTGTGTGTGTGTGTGTATGTGTGTGTGTATGTGTGTGTATATATATGTATATATGTGTGTGAGTATATATATATATATATATATATATATATATATATATATATATATATATATATGAAAA
>CM053580.1:358212012-358228117 GCA_028627135.1 Pseudochirops cupreus | reverse complement strand
GGTAGTGACAGAGTAAGAATTTGACCCTAGCGTCAGGCCCTCTAAGTTCTCTTACTTCCATTGAACCATCCTGAGAGACTGGACAAAGTAACATCTTTGAAGAAAGACTGAAGAGACAATTTGGAATTTGAGTTTAACTGTCATACTGTGGAGATGTGCTGAGGAGAAGAAAACCTGGAGAGAATTCTTCAGGGATTCCTCCTGAGAGAAATGTTTTTCTAGGATCTAGGAGGAGTTAGTGACAATAATCTATTCCACATCTCTTTCATTTGCTTGCAAAGCACTTTCACATGCAATAATTTGGTCAGTCATTCATAATTTGTTCAGCCATAATTCATAAGCACCCACATTGTTTCCATTTTTAACTACAAGTGCTTCTGTGAACATTTTAGTGTCAAAGAGACCTTTCTTCAGGGCTTTAACCTCCTTGGGGTATATACTCAATTGTAGGATCACTAGATGAAAGGTTATGAATGGCATAGTGATTTTTCTCACATAAATCCAAGCTGCTACAAGATGAGTTTTCAGCAAAGTTTAAAAGAGGCAGAGTTCTATTTGTGAAGACAAGAGCAGGAGTGGATAGTTGTAAGCCACTACATTCCAAATAAGAAATTTCCATTACTTAACCTGTGGAAGCAATGGTGGACACACAACAGAAGTAGAAGTTATGGGAAGTATGATCCAAAAATAAAGGAATAATTGAATAACCAGTTGGGCATACACAATAAAGGATAAACATACATAAAAAGTAAGGAGGTAAGTGGTAATAGCTCCATTTTCGCCATCTTGAATATGAGTTGGTGCTGGAAAATCCCGTTCAAAATATTTTATACAGAAAATAGAATCAAAACAATAAACTTGGTGAGTGATTTGTCAGTTCTACAGAAAATTCATTTCACGAAGGTAGATTGGATTTCTCAGAGTTCTTAATAAAACAAATAACCATTGAAAATGGAGAGGTAGTGGGAGAAAACTAAGAATTTATTAGACAAGTTGGTAATTATTTTTCACACCTTCCTAAAATTTTTTATTTTATTATGATGTTGATAATTGTACCTTAGAGAAATTCTAATCATAATTACATTTATATTGTACCTCTCTTTCTGTGACATTCAGAGCATTTTACATATTTTACATATTATATGCTCTTAGATCACAAAATTTAGAACAAGAGGTATCTTTTAGATCAAATCCCACATTATAGGAAACTGAGGTTAAGTGACTCAGTCAAGATCATGCAGTTAATAAGCAGGAAATGTGGGATTTGATCCTAAGTTCTCTGACCTTACATTTAGCATCTTTTCCAATGAATAATGGAAGATAAAATAATAAAATACATGTCAAATAAAGTAGATAAAAGTGATCGCTTTTTTAGTTGGACAAAAGTATTAAGATGTAAGCTGATTCTTTTTAGGCTAAATAAAAGCATCTGTAGGGCAACTCCAGTACCAGTCAGGAGAATAAATTGTTCCCACTGGTTATTAGGTCCTCAGATGGATCTTTATATACCAAACATTTTTTTTGTTTTCTTTTGTTTCTTGTAGCTTCAAGGCTAAGATTATTTGCACATTATTATTCATTGTTTTATGGATCAATGTTATATTCTATGGATGATGAGCAACACTAGGCTGTGATAATAGCCTGATACCTATACCCTTGATTAACCAAGTACTCTAGGAATTTGAGGTCTGTATTTGTAATACGGTTATTTGTCATTTGTCAGTCCATGAAAGATAGCAATTTTCTAATGTACACTTCTAACCACCAGGTCATGTATTGCTAAGTATTCAGTAGGTATTAAAATGTTGCAGCCTGCAGGGGTATTTTGCACAGAATCTCCCATTTCCTTGCATGATATGCATTGAATGTTGTCTTATCATCTTTAATATTATTTAGATTTTAATTTAATGCTATTGCAGTATTTAGTGAAAATTACCTGGTTCTGAATTACTGTCATGAATACCATCTTCCTCCCTCATTTCCACAAACAAAATCATTTGACTCAACTATTTGTTTGATTTTTCTTTTTCAACTTATTGTTGGCCATCTTCAAGTGGACATCGCTCATAGAGAGCTTTCTTGGATCTTAGCCATTTCATGGATTCCATCTGGAGTTAAATTATTTTCAGCTACATTTGACAAATACAATGGTCTGTACCAATTCTCAGCCTTTACTATTGCTTGATAAAGTGATCTTTGCTCATTCCAAAAGTATTTCTGTAAGGTTTTGACCTGTTTATTATCTACTTCAAGAATATCCATCTTCTACGCCCTTTTAGTGAAGGTTGTTTTAATCTTTCTATAGCTGCCTAAGGGTGATGGACCTATGTATCGTTAATGTGATGAAAGTTTTTGCTAGGGTAATGTTCAAATCTGTTACAAAAACATTTTAAAATGTATTCATTAATACTAGTATTGCATAAGTATTCATTGCTTTAAATGTCTTTTTTTAATTCAGCTTTCATATGAGAATGATTGCAAGTTACTTAACATATTCAATCATAGCCTTCTCAATACCTTTATGCCTGATTGAAGATGCCAACCAAAGTATTGGTGCATGTCACCTATTACTTGGTGAAGACCAACCAATGAATTTATATGGATCACCTTCATTCAGTGAATCAATGTAACCTCTGCATTCAAGCACAAAGGCTTTAGTTTCTATCTGTCCTTGATATACATTAACATTTATAATTTTTAATACACCAAGTCCAAATGACATTTTATCTTCATTGGAGAAAGATCCCTGGAGATGAATGCACTATTTCATTTGTTTCTCTGTGGAACCATAAAGTGTGATGTCAGCCATACACATAAAGTGGTTCATAAGATGTTTTAGATCAATTTATTCTTTAATTTGGAAGCTATAGTTAGTTCTATTTAGGGAAAAATGTGATGGATTTGAGGCAACGCAGAACAATAATGGACTTAAATTATCTTCCTGAAAAATGTCACTTTCTACATGATTTATTCTTAACACCATTATGGAGATGGTATATTTAATATAGAAAACAGTTTTCCATGTGGATATCAAATAGGCTAGTGGTTACACTATATTTGAGTCTATGTCATATATTTGCATGATATATATGCATATATATATATTTATATACATATATATATATATATATATATATATATATGATAAGTCATGAGTATAAATCAAAAACTTTATAGTGAGATAAAGCCAAAGACTCCAGCTTCTAGGATAAGAACTCACTGTTTAACAAAAACTGCTGGGAAAACTGGAAAATAGTGTAGCAGAAACTCGGCATAGACCAGTGTCTGACACTGTGTACCAGAATAAAGTCCAAATGGGTACACAATCTAGATATAAAGGCTGATACTATAAACAAATCAGGGGGAGCAAGGAATAGTTAATAATAGGAATAGTTAATAATCTGTCAGATTTATGAAGAATGGAGGAATTTATGACCAAACAAGAGATAAGAGTACATTACAAAATGCAAAACAGATAATTTTGATTACATTAAATTGAAAAGATTTTGCACAAACAAAACCAATGGAACCGAGATTAGGAGGGAAGCAAAAAATTAGGAAAGAATTTTTACAACCAGTGTCTCTCTGATAAAGGCCTCATTTCTAAAATATATGGAGAACTGAGTCAAATTTACAAGAATACAAGTCATTCCCCAACTGATAAAAGGTCAAAGATATGATCAGGCAGTTTCCAGAGGAAGAAATTAAACCTATTTATTGTCATATGAAATAATGCTCTAAATCACTATTGATTAGAGAGATACAAATCAAAACAACTCTGGAGTACCACATCACACCTATAAGATTGGCCAACATGGCAAAGCAGGAAAATGATAAATATTGGAGAAGATGTGGGAAAGTTAGAACACTAATTCATTGTGGATGGAACTGTGAGCTGATCCAATCACTCTGGAGAGCAATTTGAAACTATGCCCAAAGGGCTAAAGAAATGTGTATGTCCTTTGACCCAGAAAAACCACTTCTAGAGATTGTAAAAATAGGAAAAGGACCCACGTGTACAAAAATATTTGTAGCAGCTCTTTTTGGCTAACAACTATAAATTGAAGGGAATTGAGGAATAACTAAATAAGCTGTGGTATATGAATATAATAGAATACTATTGTACTATAAGAAATTTTGAACAGATGGACTTCAGAGAAACCTGGAAAGATTTATATTAACTTATGTTGAGTGAAGGGAGCAGAACCAGGAGAACTTTATACACAGTATCAGCCACAGTGTGTGAGGACTGATTTCAATACACTTCGCTCTTCTCATCAATGCAAGGACCTAAAACAATTCCAAAGGACACATAATGGAGAATGACAGTCATATCCAGAGAGAGAACTATGGGGTCAGAATGCAGAAATAAGCAGACTATTTTCTTTTTTGTTTTGTTTTATTATTTTTTTCTTTCTCATGGTTTTTCCATTCAAGATAATTCTTCTAGGTAACATGACTAATGTGAAAATGTGTTTAATAGGAATGCATGTGTAGAGCTCATATAAGACTGTGAGGCACCTTAGGGAAGAAGTGGTGAGGGAGAGGGAATAAATTTAAATTTATGGAATGTTGAAAAATAAAATAAATAATTTAATTAAAAAAAACTTTGTAGTGATCAAGAAAGGTAGTATATATGTTAGAGAATTTTGGGGGAGCTTCTTCAGTAATTATTAGTCAACAATTATTCTAATATCCTGGCATATATCATTCAATTTATTCAATAATTAAAGAATAAATAATTAATTGCTCTCTATATATCTGAGACTTTTTTGCTCTTTAGGCAAAATACCATTCTTTTTGGTATTAATATGCATTTTCACCTGTAACTGACCTATATATTGAGGGGTCACTAGTGTTCTCATCCATTGGCAATAAGTTCATAATGTCATCTATTCAAAAGACTTACATACACTGATAGAGGCAGTTGATAAAGTTCCTTGCTATGAAATCATGTTCCCATTGTGAAGTGGCTGAACCAATAATTATGGATCTTTTCCAGGCTTCCTATTTTCTAGTTTGCAAAAGAATTATAGTTTCAGTTATTTCTTAAGACAGAACTGTTCTGGAATTAATGATATCAATGGCACACTAACATTCTGTTTCTCATTTGATCAAACTTTGGTTTATATTGTGTTGGACTTCTTGTGACCATACCAAAAAAAAAAAACCAAACAGAAATTTTGCATATCCTCCTTCAGAGGTTCTGTCTTACTTATAACTCTTTATTTCTCAAACCTCTATAATAAAGTTTTTATTAATGTTGTATTGTTTATTTTGCTCTTGGTACTGTATTGATTGCTTATAATACCTTAACCTTTTAACTTTTGCTTACACTTGCTGATAAAAGAAATAATAACATCATTAACCACAATAAAGGAATAAATCTTTATAGGACGTTAAGATTTGGGAACACCTTACATATATCTAGAATTTCTGATGTGCTTTTCATTTCTAGATTCCTAACTGAAAATTTGTTTTGGGGTGTCTTTTGCCTTTAATAGAGTGATAGGATGTTCAAGTTTTCTACAATGTGTGCCAGCTGGAAACGAATGTACAATAAAGATTATTATTAGGTGCCTGAAAACTTTTCACCACTCTCAGTGTCATCTAAGTACTTTTAGTATTGCAAGCAAAGCAAAAAGATTCTCTCCTCCCCTGAAAATCATTTATCTCTACCCTCTCTTCCATTCTAGTGTTGGAAAATATCATGGTTTGTAATGAAGAATATAAACTGAAGCACACACATCCAGTCATGAAAATTATTCCCTATTACCAGGCATTCATTTAGAGACTGAATTAAATGTCCTTTTGCAGACATCAGGGAACCTTAGTCCTTGCAGTGTCCATGTAGCAAAAGGTCGTCATGACATCTATGGGTAATTTTTAAATAAATAGCTGGCTGCAATGATAAAGGCTTACTGTAGCAAGTGGATTCATGAAGATAAAAGCTCATATAGATAAAGGAACATTAATTAGACTCATAAAGTATTATTAATCAGCTTTATAATGTGAGCACTTTGAAAGCATGAAAGAAATGTGAGAAATGTTTCTTTCTCTCTCCTATCCCCAATTATTGCCTTAAAAGAGAAAAAAGAAATACAAGAATGTTTCTTCTACCTTCTCCCACCCACTCCAGCCCCCAAAACCCAGTAGAAACTCTAGTGGCTTTGTCAGAAAGCCTGAGAAAAAGCTAGTTATTGCAAGACAAAAGAGACAGAATAAGAACCATCTTCTCCAGTATGGCACATTATGGATTTAATAAACTTGATACAAGCCTGGCAAAGTAGACTTCTAAAGATTTGACTTTTTCTAATACCCCAAAAATCCCGTGTCATAAAATTGGCTGGAGAAATTGAGCAATTTTGCTGTAGAAATTTGAAAAGCGCAGGATACAGCTTTCTAATCCAACCTGATAATACGTCATCTACCCGAATCTATTGAATATAAGGGAAAGAAGGAGTTTCTATTTCTTTTTTTCTACAAAAATGATTTGTAGTTAAACAAAAGTATATGTAACTACATGTAAATAGACATATATTCTATTTAATAGAATTTAATATCATATATCTGTATATATATGTGTGTGTGTGTATATATATGTGTGTGCATATATATATATAGTATATTATATATGTATACATTCTATTTAATAGAATCACAAAATGTCCAAATTGAAAGAGAACTCAAAGATCAGCTGGTTCAATCAAAATCTGATTGAGAATCCCCTCCACAATTTTACTGACAGTTGACCTTCTAGCATCTACCTAAAGCTAAATCTGTCCCTGCACCTAGTTATGCCTTCTCGGTTCAAGCAGAAAAAATATGTTCTATCTCTTTTGCACTCAAAGACTACTATCATGCTTCCCCCACCCTCACGCCTGTTTTTCTCTAGGCTAAACATCCCCCACATGCTTGAAAGGGTCATCTATGATACACATGTGCTTTAGTCCTTTCACTGCCTTGTTCATTATATTTGGTATACATTCCAGCTTATATTTTCAGGGCTCCCTCAACCAAATCCCAGCACATCAGATGTGATGGACAGAGTACTGTGAAACCATTACATTCTACATTGTGAACATAACTACTCTCAATATAGCATCAGACATTCATTATATTGGTTGCCATGTTCCATTTTTTACTCACATTGATTTTGCAGCCCATTAAAACTGTTAGATCTTTTTTATGTTAACTGCCAACTAGTTCAACATTCCCCAACCTGTATTTGTGAATTTAATTTAACTTATCTTTAAGACTTTATCTCAGGACTGATTTTTCACTGGCAACCCCCTTGAATGTCTTCCATTCACATCTTCACCTCCTGATTTCCTTGATCTCTTCACGCCCAACCTAAAATTTCACCTTGTGCAAGAAGCCTTTCCCATCCTCCCTTAAAGTTAGTTTCTTCCTTTATAATTATTTCCAATTTGTCCTATATGTGCATAAATATATGTGTATACATATGTATATGTATATACATATATACATGTGCATTTTGTTTACATATAGTGGTTCACATACTCTCTCCCATTAGATTGTGAATTCCTTGAGAACAAAGATTATTTTTGCCTTTATGTTTGATGTACTTACCAAAATACCTGCCACAAAGTAGCTACTTTATAAACGCTTGTTGACTTGAATTTATATATATCCATGACAAGTTTCATCTTATTTTATTTAAGAAAAAATCTTTATACACTGTCAGGATTTTATTTAATCTAAAACATTCATTCAATGCTTCAGTTATCTCTACCAGCTTTATGTAATATTCTAATGTGATAATCAAAGATTATGTGACTTCACCAAACTCACTGATAAAAAGTATTGGACCACATGAAAACTAGAGCCCAGTCCCTGGGGCACTGAAATGATGACTTTATTCTAATTTGATATAAATTCATTAAGGATTATTTTGGGGGTTTGACCATTCAACAAGCTTTAAATCTACCTAAATGTACTATGATGTAGAACCTACAATATCAGATAGATATATAGATGGAGAGAGAGAGAAAAAGAAAGAGACAGAGACAGAGACAGAAAGACAGAGAGAGACAGAGAGACAAACAGAGAGAGACAGAGGCAGAGAGAGAGAGAGAGATAAGGTAGATGATAGCTAGAAACCATGAGAAAAATTTTTTCAAATATTTTGCAGAAATGTCTATGCAGAATGTATGTGGCATTCTCCTCATATGTTTATAGTATGATTCTGTTCTGTGAGGAAAGTTAGCTTTTTAAAAAGGCAGTGAGCTTTTGAGAATTTGGTCTGAACTACTCTTTTTGAATTTTATGTTTAATTTAAATAAGATTTTTTATTAATATCTTTATTTTTCTAGGACAATAATTTCTACCAGAATCTCTCTCCTACTCCTGCCAGAAAGCCATCCCATGTAACAAATAATATTTTTAAATTCCAGAAAGAAAAAAGATGAAAGAAAAAAATCAGTGTAACTGATCAATAGGTTGAAAATAATAGAGGGACACTAAAATGTTCTGTCACTAGTATATTGTGTTTCTTCTTGTAGGTCAATTAATTTTTCCCTTATGAATTTAGATTTTAAATCATTTAGAGAGTAAAAGTTTAATACAGATTGTTTCTTACAACATAATGTACTTTCTTTGATTTTCTTTCAGTTTTAATATTTTAAATGTTTCTTTCTGCTTTGTCTGTTACTAGGACTGTGACTCGTGCTTTCGTGGATTCACCTGTTGCATAGTAAACTTTTTTTCAGCCACTAATTTTTATTCTCATCATGTCTTTGTAAAAACAAATATGTTTCTTGTAAGCAACAGATTGTAGGGTTTTGTTTTCTTATCCAATCTGCCACTTTCTTTTTTTGTTTTCTTGGATGGCTTAATCCATTCTCATTTCAAGTAATGACAGTTTGCATGAGTGTGGCAGAGCCAACTAATACCAACTCTCTATAGATTTTTGTGAGTTTTCAGTGTGAGCATTAAGGAAGCAACAAAAGCTACAAAGCAGGGTTTTACTGCTTTGTTGATTGTCTAAATTGTCTAAGAAAGTGACAGGATGTTAAATTTTTTTAAATGTGTTGTTAATTTTTAAAATGTGTTGTTAATTTTTCTTTTCTAGTGAGCTAGTTGTTAAATATATTTCCAATGCATGTCTTTAATTAGCTTCATATTTTCCTCCTTTTGTCTATAATGTTGTGGGGTTTTCCACATTTGGGGGAAATAGTCCTTTTCTTCTGTAAGACTATGCTTTGTCTCTTCAGTTATATTTACTTAATCTACATTGATTCAACCATGTTCCTACCAGCTCTCCTCATCATCTTCAGTTTTGAAGTTTGGTTTAGTATATTATTTGCTTTTATTTCTTCCTTGTATGTTAATATCTAATAATTCCCTTCTTTTCTTCCTCTCAGGTAAGAAGTCAAATAAAATCTTTCCTTCTCCTCTCCTATTCACTTGGTTTGTTTGCTAGAATTTAGAATTTTTCATTTTCTGCACCTTTTTCTACAAAAATATTTCTTTCCTTCATTTTCTTCATCTTTCTTTTCTCTTATCTATGCTAGACTCTATTTTTTTTATTCATGGTCCTTATATTTATTTAGTCTTTTTCCCCTAGAGAATTAAAGAATTTAAGATGTCTATTTTGCATTGCCCCTTCTAAACAAATTTATGTTATTTTTATGTTTAATGTTAGATATATATAAGTACCTGGAGATCTTGCCCTTTTTTCTTTTTTTTTCTGTTGTGGCATACTCTTAGTAATAACAATTCTAGCAGGTGACAGAGAGAATAGAAATATTTCCCCATGTTACATATTTTCCTATGTCCTTATTGGTGTAATTAATTCATTATTAGTCTTAGCCCTAATCATGAACATTATTTTCCATTTACCATGAAATCCCCTGTCTGGATCCATGTTCTTCCACTATTCGAGGTATCTGTTACCCCCAGAAAATCTGATTCCCTTTCTCCTGAATCAAGGTTAATAGTCTCTTTAACCATCAAAGCCCTACAGCTTAGACATATCATAACGTCTCCATCTCCATTTATATATTTTCTCTTCTACTATGAGAGCATTCATCATTGATATACTTTCCCATTACTAAAATAAGATTCCCTCCTTTCACAATGTCTTCCCTTGCTTCCTTGTTCATTCATTCTCCCTGTCAGTTTTCTTCATCCCAAAATACTACAAGTTATCTTTTGTACTTAACTTTTGAATTGACTAATGTACATGTACACTGTTTATTACCCTATATCCTCTTTCTCCCTTCTTTCTTATATGCCCTCCGATTCTGCAGTTCACACACACACACACACACACACACACACACACACACACACACACACACACACATCAATTAACCAATGGGGCAGAGTACTGTGGGATTGACACTGCTTTCACCCCTGACTCCTCATATACATTTAGAAAGTCAACTCTTCAAGGTCCTTCTGTTGTTATTCTGTTGGTGTCATCCTTAGCTGCTGTATTTGCTTCCCTTTCTTGTATTTCTATTTTCTAGAGTGTTTGAAAAACAAACAATTCATTCAAAATAATTGTAAGTCACAGGAATGTTTCCAGTGCTCTTTTCATTGAACATTCATCTTTTCCCTTTAATGATTAGTTTCAGGTTTGAAGGTTAATTCACATTGGGGTGCATCTTGATTTCCTTTACTCTGCAGAAAACATTATTCCATTCCCTCCAATGGTTCCTGGTGGGTACAAAAGAGTTTTGTGTCATTCAATTTCTTTCCCTTTATATTTGAAAGTTTTTCTCCTGATCGCTTTAAAAATTTGTTGTTTATCTTTGGAATTGTTATATTTCAGCACTACATGTTTTGTAGTCTGTATCCTCGGTTTTTGCTTTCTTTCATTTTCTCTTGAGCTGATCTCAGGAATTTCTCGATTGGCTCTTTGCTTTCTGTGTTCAGAAGTCCAGGGCAATTTTCTTGTCTTGAACACTTGCATTAAAGTGTGAAGAATTTATTTTCCTTGAGATGTTCTTCTGGTAGATCTATAATCCTTCAATTGTCTATATGAATTCTGTATTTAAAGTCAATATGTTTTGTTTATACTGAAATTGTTTTGTTTTATGCTTCTTGTTTTTTGCTTCTCTTCCTCCAGATTGCCCTTTACCTCTGTGTATTTATAGTTCATATCAATTCTTCTTTCTTTTGTTTCTTTGGAGAGACTGTCCACTGGTGACTCAAGTTTTTTTTTTTTTATTTAGCCAATTATTTTGTCTGTACAGACCATAAATTCTGCTTCTCTAACTCTCATTTCTTTTTTAAGTCATTAGGGAACATCCCGCTCTGGTTCCATGTTTTCTTAAGAGTTAATAGGAATTTCTGTCTCATCATGTGTTGATTCATTGTCCTTTGTCTCGAAATATTTATTCCTGAACAAAACGAGCTGATTTGGAAGTCATGTTTCTCCTGTTATTTATGTATTTGCTGTTTGATTATCTGTTTATGATCAAGATCTTTAATTGATTTTTTTAATTCTTAGATCTTTGTTAATCTCAGTCCTTTTTATTCTTATATTTATTCATTATTTATCATCTGACCCCTTCCCCTTTTATTGAAGCTTCCCTAGTGACTGCACCTAAAATCTGCCTCAGTTTCCTCCAATAATAAATAATTCATATTTTAGTGATTTTACTCAATTCCCCAAGTGAATCCTTGAGCGAACCAAACTGGCCCCAGCTAAATACAAGGTCCTTTGCTTTAGACAGGGATAGTGGATATATACTGACCCAGTTGACTCTGTTCCTCACTTTTCTAGGTGAATATTGTTGCTGCACAGAGTCCTGTAATGCTTCTATCCCAGTCAAATGTAGCTTCTTCCTATAAGTTTTCTATAGAACAATGAAGAGGGAGAGGTAGAGATGAGTTCTATTGAAAACCTGTGGGTCAACTTATACATCCCTGCCAGATCATGGTATTATTTGGGGAGTGGGTACTTTAAGTGCTTTAAGGGATAGAAATTAGGCTTCTCTGCTGTTAGTTAATCAGGTTTTTACCTCATTAGGCTTCATGGTATCTCAAAAAAAATGGAGAAAGCCAAAAATGCCTTATGTCTTCTATTTTTATATCTTCTATTTTGAAAGACTATGAGAAATGAAGAAAATATTTAGTCTAACTTGTTGGTCATATAATCCAGAAATCATGAATTCTTCTTTATTAATATTTTACATGCCAACACACACTTTGACATGCCCCATGTAAATGTAGCCATTATAACCAATGAAGATCATTTTCCCATCTCATGTTCTCGTTGATAAATCAGATCAAGTCTGAGAGCAATGGGAATTGTATATTATTGTCCTGATCTAACTCCAGTTCTCAATAGCAAGTCAAGTCCCCGGATGCACAACTGTCTATCCACTCTCACTGGCAAATGGGGTTCCCAGAACATGGTTAATCCCCTTCAGGATTCTAGAGGTGCCCCTTGAAAGGTTGGAACTCAAGTCCCCATTCTGCTTTGTTTGCCCCTTATCAATTGCTAGTGATTAGCACAAACATCATTTAACAAATTAACATCAACCAGCTTTCTTTTTACAAATGAATATTTCTTGATAAAATATAGCAAGAATCAAAGTACAAATAAATCCTCCCAACATCAAGGACATGTTTCCCCCTCTATCACTGAGGTCTCTGGTAAGAATGGCCTCAAACTTAAGGCAATTGCTTACACCAAAAGAATGGCCTCAAACTTAAGGCAATTGCTTACACTGCATTCATCTCAACTGGTTCTCTCCTGAATGTGGCTCAGGTGATAAAGATGCTCTCTAGCTTATAGGATCTTACATCTCAGCTTCAGGGTTAATCAACTGCTTGAATCCTTCCTTCTTTCCTTTTTCCTTCTCTTCATCTTTCATTTTCTCCTTTCCTTCCATGTTTCCTCCATTACTTCCACACAGAATTCAAATTCTACTTGGATATACTTGAAAAATTATGAGCATGAAATGAATTAACAAGTCCCCAAGTTTCCTTCCAACTCTAAATGTATGAATCGATGATCCTTGCACTGAGAGCATGAGAGAGATGGAGACAGAAAGACTGAGGGAAATAGGAGAGAAAAGGAATCCAGTTCCAGGTCTTATACAAAGTTAAGCTCCAAGGTGGAGCAGATCCAGAATAGCAAGCAAGAATCAGGGAGATGAAGGCCTACAGTTGAGCTAAGAGGGCTCCTGCTCTCCAGGATTACCAGAATGGAGTAGAAAGAGAAATGAGAAAAAGGCTTAGTGAAGTCACAGGCATCCTTACTCTCTTGGCAGTAAACAAACAAGAGACAAGAATCAAATTCCAAGAGAAAAACTAGGGAAAACTGATGGCAAAACTGATGTGCTCTTAGTCATGTATCTTTCATGTACCTCAATTTCACCTCTAAGGTATTCCTTTTCACATTGGAAACTCTTCTATGGAAGTAGTCAATAGTCAGTCTTACCGACATTTATCAGTGAGCTGATAAATGTTTAACAACCAGCTCCTTCCCCCCCCCAAAAAAAAATTGCCTGTGACATTTTATTTAGTTTAATGTTCACTATTAACATTTTCTTAAATCTAGACAATAACAAAAATAATAAATCAAGGCCCAATTTGTAGCATTTATCAATTTACTATGCATAAATACTCAAATTTAACAATCATCTCTCCTGAGGTGATTTGAGCTGGCTCTAGAACAATCCTGGTCTTATAATATGAA
This sequence comes from Pseudochirops cupreus, assembly GCA_028627135.1. Classification (NCBI taxonomy): domain Eukaryota; kingdom Metazoa; phylum Chordata; class Mammalia; order Diprotodontia; family Pseudocheiridae; genus Pseudochirops; species Pseudochirops cupreus. Next base: position 358,214,436 of record CM053580.1, on the reverse strand, counting down.
TTGTCACACACATCTTCAATTCAATCTATATCACTGAACCAAGAGGATATCATTATATTTAACAACATAAAGTTACTCCTTCTGTCCTGTCATGCACTAGAGAACATTCCATTTAAGTAGAATTAAATGGAATCTACTAAGTGTCATGTCACCAAGTAAAGCAGGGATCTTGGGACAATTATAGAATTTTCCAAACCTACATCTTGCTGATCTATGACTGCCTAGATAATGATATCCAGAAAGTCACTATTTGCATGCAGAGAATAGTGGGAGCTATTACAGAAAAGCAGTTCTCTTTTTAAAAATTATTAGCATTGATTTAATATTATGTATACCTTATTTATATTGAAAATAGACAAAAATACTTTTTCCTTATAATAGTCACTTTTAACTTATATGTGCACTTATAATGCACATAGAAAATTAATCAATGGATTTTTTAAAGCATTGAAACCAACCAAAATCTACCACAATTTATCCATTTTATGATATACTTTAGGGAAATTTTCCAATTGGAAATATAAAGATCAAAGGAGATATTAGGAAGATTAAAGAAGTATGTATAAATATTTTGGTATGTTCTGGTAATGTTCCAACTATAGATTCCAACTAAGATCACAAAACAAAGCTGACTTTTAACTAAGATTGTAAAACCATAAAAATGTGAGAGTAATTAGGAGCTTTGACCATTCTGAGAATAGAAAAATTACTCCCACCTGGGTTATATAGAAGGAATAGATTTGGGGTTTTTGTTGATAAACCCTCTTTAAAGAACTGATAAAACATCACCACACATGAAGCTCTTATAACAGTGATTTGTTTTCATGTATATAAAAAACCAAACTATTTGTGATTTTATGCTTAAGGTACCTTTTGGAACATTATAGAATTCAAAAATAGCTGAATTTTTTTTTTTTAGTATGTAGGATTTTCCAGTATCTCTTCCCTAAAACACACTTCCAATGTTTTATAACCATCACCCATTTGTATTACCATAGCTTCCTCCCTCAGCATAAATATTCCTTCCAAAGAGTTATTTTCTAGGCAAGAAAGGTAATAAAAAGAAATATTGCCAAAACCAAAGGATAAGAATAGTAACTACTTCTTTTGCTTTTGCTTCAATTTCTAAAATGACTCTGTAGTCATTTTTAAAATTATCTAAGAGTATATAGTTAAATAATTATAAATTCCATACTTATATTTTAATTGGACAGAATTTTGTTGAGCTTTTTATCGGTTTCACAAATGTCATTTCAGCAAATCTTTAGTGCATCATTCTCCATCCTATGCATGAACTATGAAGTCAACATCCCTAATGGACCTTCATTGAAACTTATGGACATGTGAAAATATAACTAAGTCCCCATGTATGGCTTTTTGTTTCCTAACTGATGATGTAAATATTGGACTCCCTGGTCTTATTATTCCTTAGTTGAACAATGGAGTCAATCTAGTCTACACCTATGTCACAAGGGCACTGACAATGTTTCTGAAGAGCAATAGTGACCTCCAGAGGCAAGACAGATTCATCAAAGATGGGTACTTCTATAAAACGAGCCTTAATCTCTCTGACATCATGTCAATTCTCACCAAGTCTGGTCCAGCTCAGCCCAATTTAATATTAACTTCTGTTTTTCTATAGCTATTTGGACTCTGCAAAGTCTTTAGAGGTGAGAACTCATTCATTCAATTCATTTCAATTCACAAAGATGTAAAATGTGTATGACTACAGCATAAAATGCATTAGCTACATTTCATTCTTAATCCTACCAAATTATCTTTTCTAAAATTCCAATATAGCCATTGGCAATTGCAAAAATAAATATGAAAAGTCATCAATATTCAGAAGATTATGATTATTTCATTTATTATTTCACATAATCACTACTTACCTACTAGGTTGTATATTTTTTCCCCTAGACACACTTTACATCATGCCACCAATCTTCCCAAAAGTCCACTGTTTGATATGTCTGTCATTCCCATACGTGGTCACACAAATCACATCCATATATGTTTATTTTTAAAAGGTGGAATTAAGCAAAAGGTTCAAAACCAACTATACAACTTTCCTGTATCTTTCAAAGTAAAATTTCTTCCCAATTCATTTTTTCACCAAAATTGAAGTATAAACTAAAGAATAAGACTTCAGCTGGTGTGTTGTTAATGAATGAGCATGTCAGTCATTCACACAAGAAGAAAATGGATTTTTTCTAATTTTAAGAAAAAAATTAAAAGGAAAAATACAAAGACAGAAGCAATACATACCAGAACTTACTACTATTTTTCTTTCATATAGATATGTGAACTTATATTATTAGAATTATTATAAGATATCCTATTCAATTCTTGCTCTCTACTATAAAAAAATACACATTCTCTGAATGAGAAGGGAAAAAGAGGTTTCCTCTGTCTTTCTCCCTG
>CM053580.1:358186057-358211512 GCA_028627135.1 Pseudochirops cupreus | reverse complement strand
CATTCTTTTCCTCATTGGCTTTTTGGACCTTTTTGCCATTTGAGTTAATCTATTTTTTAAGGTATTATTTTGTTCAGTCAGATTGTTGACTCTCTTTTCATTTTTTTCTTGCATGATTCTCATTTTTCTTCCCAATTTTTCTTCTGCTTCTCTTATTTGTTTTTCAAAATCCTTCTTAAGCTGCTCTTTGGCTGGTAAACAGTCTACATTTTTCTTGGAAGCTTTTGGTATGGGAGTTCTGACTGTGTTGTTTCCTTCCCATTCCATGCTTTGGTCCTTTTTGTCCCCAGAAAAGGAATCTAAAGTTGGATTGCTGTTCTTACTTTGCTTCCTGTGCCTGCTCATGTTGCCAGTGAATTACTTGACTTTTTAGCTCTGTGGAACTCTGCTTCCAGAGGGCAGTGCTCTGTCCCAAATTGCTGGAGTTTTCACAGCTGCTGGAGCTATTAGGGGGCCAATGCATTCCCCACTAGCTTTGGCTCACTGTAAACACACCCCAGGACCATGACCCAAGATCACAATCTTGATCCAGGCAGCTTAAGGCAAGAGCACTTAGTCTCTGAATGATCACTTAGCCCTCCTGCAATTTGCAGGCTGGGAGCTTCTGAAGCAGCCATGTGGAAGTGGCCACCACTTCTGTTGCTTCCTTGCCCTGGAGGCAGTTTGGCTGGACCATCTCCCTCAAATTTAGTCAAGTTCCATTGACCTTTCACTTAGTCCTTATTTCTTATGGCTTGGTAATTCTGGAAATCACCACAGCTGCCACTGACTCACTCTCCTTTAGGCTCCAGCTGTGGCTTGTCCTTGTGACTCTGGGGCCAAGCCACAGTTTCAGGCTGAGCTGTACTCAGCTCCAAGCACACTGTGATGAGCCTTTCTTGCCAAGCTGCCTTCAGTGGGAGATGTATTTTTCTGTAATTTTGTTAGTTCTGGAGCCCTAAAATTTGTTTAGAGTCATATTTTTTTTGGTATTTGAGGTGATTATGTGGGAACTGTGGAGTTTTCCTGCTTCTACACTGCCATCTTGGCTGCACCCTCCCCCTTCCCAATATGGCAAACTTTTAATGAACTTTTAATAAACTTAACTTTTCTTTGGCCGAGGGAAGATGAGTTGAATTCATTAGGAGGGAGCCAGTGTGTTGATATTTTGGGGTCTTGAGCACCACTAACCCTAACCACATCAGGGATACAAAAAGAGGGAAAAACACCTGATTTATTTGGTGCACTCTATTATTTTACCAGCTTGCATCTTTAAGGAGTATCTCCCTCAAGAACTAATGTCTTGGGCTAGATGGTGAAAAAAAGACAGCGACTCACCTTAGCTCCCCCAAATTCCCCTTGAAGCAACTTTACTATCTCAAAACAAATTCTAAAGTGATAGAACCCCCCAAAAAGATGATATGAAACAATTTTTTAGCCCAAGATAACTTAAAATGATTTTTGGAAGGTTGGCAAGGAAGGTGTATTCTACTACCCAGAGATGAAAGAGGAAAGCAGTCCAGTATAGTCAATGCCCCAAAGCAGCAAGCCTTTGGAACAACTGAATTGGCAGTAGTGACTACCAGAGCTCTCATCCCACAGACTGTAAGGGGGTCAGACATCAGTTCAGAAGGAGATTATAGGAGACTCTTTCCCGGCACATCTTAGATAGCCATCTGGTTTTTATTGCATTTTCACATGCATAATAAAGCAACCCAAAGAATACTATTTAGATATATAAAAGTTCTAAAAGGACTAGTATCTCCATTATAAGCCAGAGGAGAAAAGAAAAACAATGTAAATTTCTTTTCCTTTGTCCTTTTATGCTTTGAGTAGGAATGGTAAATGCTGGAAGGAGATGACAGTGAATAGAAGAGGAAATGGATCTCTGAATTGTTCCAGAGTGAATTCCAACTTAATGGCACTGATAGATATCCTATTCCTGCATATCCCCCAAATACTTGAAAGTGGGAGGATTAATATTTCTCTCCAATATGGCACTCCAGGGTCCTCAGTCTCCTCCTCTTCTTAGACCATAAGGAGCATAGTGACTCTATTCACACCTCAACCCTTGCTGCAATGTTTAATATAGAAAACCCTAATAACTTTCCTCATGATTGCGATTCTCTACTCTCCTTGAGATCAAATTTTAGTTCCTATCTCACATTGTTATTATGAAGCTCAATTGAAATAATGTCTATAAACAAATTTGGAAATTTAAAAGTTATATTAATGCTAGAAATCAGTATCATCATCATCATTGCCATCCAAGAAGGGTGTATTCATTCTTAATATTTCCTCTTACTTAGAGTTCCATTTTTTGTGTGTGTGTTTGAATCTTTTTAATCCCCAAAACATTCATATCTCCAGAAGGAACAAAAAAGGAAAATTAGAATTGTAGAGATCAGCCTTTTTGCTATCATCTATAATCTATTGTTACATATATCCTGATTAGAGGCTCCCTGCCTTCTTTGAGCTTCCTCCATTAGAGGTCTTTTCCTTTGTCCTTACTTACCATTCATCACTGACTTTAACTCTTCTGGGCTTTAGTGTTCCTGACCCTCTTCATAGAAGACTATGACTTATAGGACTTGCCACTGTTTCAACAGCTGTTTCCATTTATTAATCCTGCTGTGACTGAGTCAGCCAGACTGATATAAGTTCTTCATAAAAACTAATGAAAGTGAAACTAGGTTATTTTAACTGACCAATTTTCCTCTAAGAATTGAATAGATTTCCCATTTGTCAGTATCATTTGCCCACTTTTGTTTGATTTAGTTTCCTAAGAAAAAAAAAAGAGAGAAAGTAATATAACAGTATTTTATCCTGTAAATAGTCAGATCACCTTAGGGATTCTGATAACCTGGTAAATTTTTGATGTGGATTCATTCCTTTAAAGCCGGAATGCTTAATGTTTTTTGTGTCATGGACCCCTTTCATAGTCTCAGGAAATCTATGTACCACTATTCAGAACAGTATTCTTAGATGAATAAAATAATATGCATAGGATGGCAAAGTTACCCAATCTTATTGAAATCCACCTATCTATTGATCTGTCTTTTGAACTCCCAAATTACAGTTTAAGAATTTATGCCATTAGGGGATTATCTCCCCTAGTAAGGAATTTAGTCTCCTCACATCATTGGTTTAGAGTTGGGAAGAAACTTAGAGAGCACATCTCATCTAGCCTCTTATTTTACACATTAGGAAATTGAGGTCCAAATAAGCAAAAACAAAACAAAACAAAACAAACCAACTGACTTGGAAAGCAGATTCAGGAGAGATAGTATCAGAAGCATTGTACTACCTGCAAACCATAATCAAAAGGAGGACATTGACAGCCTCTTTCAAGTAATTGTCAAGTAAAAGTGCCTTGATATCCTGGAACCAGAGGGCAAAATAAGCATTGAAAGAATCTACCAATCACCTCAGGAAAGAGATCCCAAAATAAAAACTTCAAGAAACATCATAGCCAAATTTCAAAACTATCAAGTCAAGGAAAAAATTACTAGAAGTGGCCACAAAGAATCAGTTCAAATATTGGGGAGCTACAATCAGGAATGCATGGGACTTGGCAATGGCAACATTAAAAGTTCAAAGGTCTGAACATGATATTCCAGAAAGCAAAGGAATTAGGACTACAACAAAGAAACACTTAAGCAACAAAATTAAACATTACACAAACAATTTCACTCAATGAAATAGAAGGATTTCAAGCTTTCATAAAAAGACAAGAATGAAACCAAAAAATTGATCTCTAATATGAAGACCCAAAAGAAGCCTAAACAGGTAGAAAGGGAAAACATAAGGGATTCAACAGAGATAAATAATTTACATACCTGCATGGGAAGGTGATATTGTAATTCTTAAAAGCTGTATCACTAGTAGTACAGCTAGAAGTAATATACATATATCGAGGGTACAAGTATAAGGCAAATTTGTGGGAATGACATAAAAATAACTAAAGGATAGGAAAGAGGGGTACACTGGGTTCAGAAAGAAGAGAGAGGTAAAATGTGGTAAAGTGTTTCACATGAACAGGCTAGAAAAAACTATTATAGTGGACAGAAAGATGGGAAGGTAGGTGATGGGTATCGCATGAACCTTCCTCTTATCAGTATTAACTCAAAGACAGAATAATATATAAAATCAGTTGAATATAGAAATCTATCTTATCTGAAATGTAAGTAGGAGTCAGCAGATCAGGGCAGGTGGTAGAAAGAAGCAAAACACTGGTGAAGTGGGAAGGGGTGAAAAGGAAAGACAGGACAAACAGGAAGAAGAATAGGATGAAGGGATATACATAGGTAGTAATCATAATTCTGAATGTGAATGGGATGAACTCTACCATAAAACAGAAGTGAATAACATAGTGGATCAAAAACTAGAATGCTACAGTATGTTGTTTACAAGAAAAACACTTAAAGCATAGAGACATGCACAGAATAAAGGTAAGGGGGTGGAGCAAAATATATTATGCGTCAACTGAAGTTAAAAAAAAAAACAGAGGTAGCAATCCTGATCTTAGACAAAGCAAAAGCAAAAAGAGATCTAATTGAAAGAGAAAAGGAAGCAAACTACATCCTGCTAAAAGGTACCATAGACAATGAAGCAATATCAATAATAAATGTATATGCACTAAGTGGTATAACACTCAGCTTCTTAAAAGAGAAATTAAATGAGTTAGAGGAAGAAATAGACAGTAAATCTATGCTAGTTGGGGATCTCAAATCTCCCTTCTCATAACTCAATAAATCCAATCAAAAATAAGTAAGAAAGAAGTTAAGGAGATGAATAGAATTTCAGAAAAATTAGATATGAAAGACCTTTGGAGAAAACTGAATGAGAACAGAAAGGAATATACATTGTTCTCAGCATCACATGACATCAACACAAAAACTGACCATATAATAGGGCATAAAAACCTCAACATCAAATGTAGGAAGGCAGAAATACTAAGTGTATTCTTTTCAGATTGTAGCACAATAAAAATTACATTTAACAAAGGATAGTGAGAATATAGATTAAAATTAATTGGAAGTTGAATAATCTAATCCTAAAGAATAAATTGGTCAAAGAACAATTCATTAAAAAATAATTTCATATACAAGGATTACAACAATGAAACCATACCAAATTTTATGGGATGTAGCCGAAGCAGTACTTTGGAGAAAATTTATTTCTCTAAATTCTTATATCAACAAAATGGAAAAAGAATAGATCAATGAATTGGACATGCAAGTAAAAAAAAAACTGGAAAAAGAACACATTTAAAACTCTCAACTGAAATTGGGAAATCCTGAAAATTTGAAATCCTGAAAATCAAAGTTGAGATTAATAAGACTGAAAGTAAAAAACAAAAACAAAGAAACAAAAAAACCTATTGAGGTAATAAATCAATCTATTAGCTGGTTTTATGGGGAACCCTTCCTCCTCCCCCACCCCCCCGCAGTAAGATAGATAATCCATTGGTTATTATGATTTAAAAAAAGAAGAAAACCAAATATCCAGTATGAGAAATGAAAAAAGTAAAATCACCACTAATGAAGAAGAAATTAAAGCAATCATTAGGAAATATTTTTCCTATTATATACCAATAAAATTGACAATGTTTAGGGCCCCTGTGGCTGGGAGCACTTTTGCTCCCTCTGATCTTGTAAACACAACTCTGTCCTTCTCTCTCAAGGTCATAAATGATAATGCTTCTGTCCAACCTGGCTCTGAGACGAGGGCCCCCACTCTTCCATGAGTGACCACAGGCACTCCTTTCTTCCCTGGAACTGTGAGCAGGGCTCCTGTTTCCCTTCTGTCACTAATGCCAGTGCATTGGTTTTCCTTGTTAACCTGGGACCTAAATCAGGAACTGTATATAGGCAATTCAATAGGATCCTTAAGGCAATACCAGCAAAATGTCTCCTATAATCTCCTTCTGACCACTTGTCTGACCATTCTACTGGTTGACTGCTGAGAGTTCTGGGGGTTGTTACCCCACTGATGCTGCTACCTATAAGGTTCAGCTTGTACTCCTTGAACTGACCACCATACTGGTGAGACAGACCTTTCCTGCTGAGTTCTTAATTTGTCTGGACTGGAAAATTCTTTCACCCTCATCTTTTGCTGGTTCTTTCTCTTCAGAATTTGATTTGAGGCACTATTTTAAAGTTGTTACATAAATTTCTACTGAACTCTCACTGGTATGTAATAATTTTTTTTAAGCCTATCTTTTTGATCACCTCTAACCAATTATATTTCTTATTCACAGTAGCAACTGTTCCAAATAATTTCCTCTTTTTATTAAGTATCTATTATGATTACTATCTATGTATTTCCCTCCCTCTTATTTTTTGCCTGTTTTTACTTCTCTCCCTCCCTCCCCTTTTACCCTGCCCATTCTTAAAAGTGTTTTGTTTCTGACTACTACCTCCCTCAATCTGCTTTCCCTTTTATCACTCTCCCCCTATCTTATTGCCTATCCCTCCTACTTCCCCATAAGGTATGATAGATTTCTATAACTGAGCCAATTCCAAAGAGAGTGATGTTCAAATTCTTCCCTTTACCTCCTTCATCTTCCTGCCCACTGTAAAAAATATCTTTCACACCACTTTTATGTGAGATAATTTATCCCATTTTCCTTTTCCTTTTCCTTTCTCCCAGTGAATTCTTCTTTTATTAATTTTAATTAATTTTTTAAGATATCATGGGAATCCTGCCCTGATCCTGTTTGTTTTCTTCTTCCTTCTTAAGTTCTCATGTATATATTCATCTGTTTATCACCTCTTCTCCCCAAAGATTATATGCTCATTGTGGGGAATGGGTTGCTTTTCTTTCTTTTGACTTTGAAACCCCATGATAGAGAGCAATGTTTTTCATACAGTAATTAAAAAAAAATAATTGTTGCTAGTATTTGATTGGTTCCATGAGTCATGACCATATAGCATCACTGAGAGAATGCTGATGTTGATGAGATAGATTTTTGCATCTAAGAGCAGTTGAAGATTCTAGAAAGTCCTGCACAACTTCCTAAATTCAATGAAAATCTCAAAGGCATATCTTCTCTTGAATCATTATTATTTGTGTACTTCTTTCTCTTCATTTGATTGCAAACTCTTTAAAAGTGGAATATGAGTTATATTCAACATGGCATCAATGGCATCTAAAACAGACTGAGTCTTCTTTCTGACATTTTGCTTGACATTTCATGAATGCTTATTGAATTGAATTTCTTGGGTCCAGGCACACTAAACAATTAATCAGTGAAATTGCAAGAAAGATGGTGATTCTTACTTTACGTTAAACATAAGAATTCTTACCATTAAGAGATTTAATATTTTCATTGTTAAAGTCTTGTATTTTGTTGTCCTGCCTCTGTGCTGGTACATACTTACTCATCTCAGACTACACTGGAGAGCTGGTGATTATAGGAGATTTGGGGAAATTTATACAGTCAAGAAGAAATATTTTTTTCCTGTAACAAAATCAAGTCTTATGAGTGTCATTCTTTTATTTCTATTTTCCTTATGTTACTTGAATGAATGAACAATATTTATTTATTAATCTCTTATTATGTGCAACATTGTGCTAAGGGTGATGCAAACATAGGAGAACATGACAGTCTTTACCCTCAAGAAGTTTATGTTTAATAGACTTCAAGTTTAATTAAGCTTAAGTTTAATAGGGGAAGACAACACCTACAGGAAAATAGGAGTTGGAAGGCTATAGGACTGTGGAGGAAAGCAAGAATTGGAAATGTCTAGAAAGGGGGCCTGGGATGGGACAAAAAAAAGGAGAAAGCTCATTGCTTAGAGGCCTGGGTCTCTGGATATGAAGGACTATAGAGAGGGAATAAGAGGAGAATTTATATGAGGTAGACCAAAAAGCAGTGTTTGTCTCCTTTTGGTCTGAATCTTCCCAATTGATTTCTGTTGCATAGACCCAACCTGTCTCTTCTCAAATTGGGAAAAAAAAAAGAAGGAACTAAATTATAATCTTGTTTGATGCACATGGCTATTTGAGGCTTCGTTTTCCTTTTCATGCCCTTTCTGAGTCTCTGAATTCTGCAGGAACATTTTCTTCATTCATCATGCTTTGATTGGACAAAGTGAGAGCAATCAGAGCACCAGCAGCAAATGATTTTATTTGACTAGTCAAAGGAATTTGACCTTGATGAATGGTTGCTACGGGTCTTCGGTGAGGAAAGAGGAACACAATTATGCAGCCTCTGGTTCTTAAGAAAAATTGCAATGAATGCCTTTCAGGAAGATCAGTGAGGAAAAAGTCAAGTGTAATCATGACATATAAAAATAACTCTGAAAATTCTGTATTTTATGTGGTTTGAATAAGGAAAGTTTTAAGATCAAATAAATAAAAAAATGCCGCAACATGAGTGGTATTTTATTTTTGAAAGCAAAAAGTTCTTATGGTGATGGTTGTTGTGTACGTAATTCATTTTTAAAAGTTAGTGGTTTTACAGTGTTCTAAAAATGAATTAATTTCATTTGTATGGGGGAAAAGACAATGGTTTCATAATTTACAATAGTTTAAAAATATACTGTTGGAGATGCCAGGACCTATAAAACAGTCTTATAAATAAGCACCACAAATGAGCTAGCCCACAGAAATATTTTAACAGGATGTTCTTCCCTTTGGAGGAATACTGGCAGAAACATGAATTAAAAACCCAAGTCATTATTTGCCTCCAGGCCAGTAGGCAAGTCATTATTTCTGAAACCGTCCTAGACACCTAGTGCTTTTGAATGCTTTGGGTAAAAGATATCCATGCAAGTGACCAACATCTATAAGCAGGAAAGCTAATCACAGTAAAACAAGCAACCCAATTAGTCAAAGCTTCAATAAGTAAATAGTGGGAAGTCATTATTCATTCTCACAGCATCTATTTATAATAACATTAATAATGATGGATTCCTTTGTTACAAGTGGGAACCATAAAAGGAATTTCAGAGAAAGCCCACCAGCATTAAAAAAAAAATCTAACTTTGTTTGAGGGGAAAATAAGAACATACATCTAATTAGAATTGATGGATCAGAGTACCTGTAGGTAGCATGGTAAAGTAGAAAGTGCACTTACTTTTGAATTAAAATATCAACAACTCACATTTATATAATGAAATTAAAGGTTATATCACATAATTTTCCCCCCATTTGTCCTAGAATAAGTTGTATTTCATGTCTGAAATTTTCTTTATCCTTATAAACGACTTAATACCCCCAGCTTACTATTTCCCTAAGTCTTTCATTATTTTTCTATGCCTCCTCAAGTTTTGTTGTATCTACTGTCTTGCATACATACAGTATCTTCTTCTTCTCTTTTTTTATTTTATTGAAATAACTTCTGGGGAATGTTCTTCTAAAATGTCACGAGTTCATTATTTTTTTTTCTTTTTTCTTTTGGTCTTTATAAATTCGTTTGTTTACTTTTAGTTTACAAGATTCAGTTCCACAGTCCCTTGAGTTTTGAATTTTATTCCCCTCCCTCTCCTCCACCTCCTTCCTCCATGGGAGCATGCAATCAAGTATAGCATCTGCAAATACTTTCACATTTGACATTAGTCAGGTTATAAAGAAGGATTATAATGGATGGAATGAACAATGGGAAAGAGGAAAAAGAAAGAGGGAATGTAGTTTGCTTCAATATACATTCAAACTCTATTCTTTCTAGTTCTTTCTCTGAATGTAGACACCTCTCTCCATCATGAGTCTTTTGGAGTTGTCTTATAACCCTGCATTGCTGAGAATAGTCCAGTCTTATCAAAGATGATCATCACCCATATGTTGTGTCTGTAATTGTGTACAAATTTCTCCTGGTTCTGCTCTTCTCACTCAGCATCAGTTCATATAAGCTTCTCAAGGTAAATATGAAGTCCACCTACTCCTCATTTCTTATATCACAATAGTATTCCATTACATTCATATGCTACAACTTGTTTAGCCATTCCCCAATTGCTGGACATCCCCTTAATTTCCAATTCTTTGCTACCACAAAAAGAGCTGCTATAAATATTTTTGTACATATGGGTCTTCCTCTCACTTCTATAATCTCTTTGGGATACAATCCTAGAAGGGGTATTGCTGGGTCAAAGGTTATGAAATTATTTATAGCCCTTAGGGCATAGCTCCAGATTGCTCTCTAAAATGCTTGGATCAGTTCACAGCTCTACCAACAATGCATTTGTGTTCCAATTTTTTCCACATCCTCTCCAGCATTTGTCATTTCCTGTTTTGTCATCTTAGCCAATCTGACTGGTGAGATGTGTTATCTCAGAGTTGTTTTGATTTGCGTTTCTTGAATCAAGAGTGGTTTAGAGCATTTTTTCATATTATAGATATCTTTAATTTCTTCCTCTGAAAACTGCCTGTCTATATCCTTTGACTATTTATCAGTTAGGGAATAACTTGTATTCTTATAGATTTGACTCAGTTCCCTGCACATTTTAGAAATGAGGCCTTTATCAGAGACACTAGTTGTAAAAATTCTTTCCCAGTTGCCCACTTTCCTCTTATTCTTGGTTACATTGCTTTTGTTTGTATAGAAACTTCAATTTAATGTAACCAAAATTATCCATTTTGCATTTTATAATGCTCTCTAATTCTTGTTTGGTCATAAAGTTTTCTCTACTCCATAAATCTGACAGGTAGACTATTCCTTGCTTTCCCAGATTGCTTACAGTATCAGCCTTTATATCTAGGTCATGCACCCATTTAAACTTGATATTGGTATATGGTGTTAGATAACGTTCTATGCCCAGTTTCTGTCATACTCATATAGTGTCTTCTTAATAGAATGTAAGATACTTAAGGATCAAAATGATTTCCTTTTTACGTTTGTGTCTTTAGTGCCTGGCCCATAGTAGGTATTTAATAGATTTTTGTTGGATTGAATTGAAACTATGAAGAAGGCAGGCCTAGGATTTTTTTTTTTTATCCTTGCTATATAATTGAGGAAATTGAAGTTTAGGAAGATTTTTGGCCAGGGCCATATAACTAGTACGTAATAGTTTTCTGTTAGGTTTCAAACATCAGCATCTTTTAACTAAAGCCCAGCACTCTTTCTAACATATATTACTATCTCTAATGCATTCAGAAGAACAGTTTTTAAGTCCTTAATAACTAAGTGACCTTGGAAAAGTCACATGCTTTTTGAGACTCAATTTGATCATACATTTCCTTATCTGTAAAATAAGAAAAAAATATTTAAGAATTTTCCTTTGGGATACTGTTGCAGTGTGGGTAGAGAGCTATCTTCAGAGTCAGGATGACAAAGTTCATATGCTGACTTTGACACTTACTGTCTCTGTGACTCTCAGCAAATCATTTAACCTCTATTAAGAGGTGCCTCAGGCACCTCTCTAAGGTTATAAATTGTAGAGTGGTCACCAATCTACTTCATGGATATTAATAGTACCTGCCTCCCAGGGTTGTTGTGAGGATCCAATGAGATAACATTTGTAAAATCACTTAGCACAGTTCCTGGCAAATAATTGGTGCTATAAAAATGCTTATTTACTTCACTGTCCTTCATGGGGGGATACTACTTACATGCAGAAAAAATCACAGTTCTTGACAACAAAACAAAATAGAAAGAATGACTATAAAACCTGCCTCCCAAGATTATAGTAAAGATCAATGTCGATGAAGATATGACCTATGTAATTCACAAAGCACTTTAAAAACATTCACTTTGATACTAACAATGTTGTGAGATACTTACTGACACTAGGTGCTTTTTCACTGTCTTCTGTTCTGAATATTTCCTTTTCTCTCCCTAATAATCCTTCCTATCATACACAGTATTTACATCAATCAATCAATAAACATTTGTTAAGTGCCTACTATGTGGCATGCACTCTGCTAACCTCTAAAGATACAAAAAAGAGGTTAAAAACAGTCCCTGCCCTCAAGGAGCTTACAATCCAATGGTGGAGACAACATATAAATATACATTCACAAAGTGATCTTTGTGCCAGAAAAATAGGAAATAATTATGGGGGAAAGAACTAGAATTAAGAGGGATTGGGGAAGGATCCTGTAGAAGTTGGGATTTTGTCTGGAACTTAAAAGGAAATTAGAGAGGTCAGTAGTCAGAGCAGAAGAAGGAGAGTGTTTCAGGCATGGGAGATAACTAGGAAATATGTTCAGAGCTAAGAGATGGAGATTCTTGTTTATGGGACAACCAGGAGGCCAGTGTGACTAGATCAATGATTACATGTTGAAGAGTAAGGTGTAAGAAGACTGAGAAGGTAGGAGGGGTTAGGTTATGGAAAGCTTTGAATGTCAAATGGAGCATTTTGTATTTTCTCTTGAAGGGTACCAGGAACCACTGGAGTTCATGGAGTAGGGGCTTATTGAGTAGGTACTCAGTTCATCACTTTAGAAAAGTCTCTCTGATGACTGAACAGAGAATGGATTGGAGTGGGGAGAGACTTGAGACAGATGGATCTTGCAGTAGTACCTGCACTAGAGTCATGGAAATGTGAGAGGAGGTATAAGAGAGATGTTGCAAAGATGAATTTGTCAGGTACTAAAAATAGCTTGAATATGGGAGGGTGGAGAGATAATGAAGAATACAGGATGACTCCTAGGTTGTGAGTCTGGTGGAATGGGAGGATGGTGTTGTCTACTATAGTAAGAGGAAAGGCAGAAGGTGGAGGGAGATGTTTGGGAGAAACATAATGAGCTTTTTTCTGGATGTATAGAGCTTAAGTTGTGTACTAGACGTGCAGTTCAAGATGCTGAAGTTGGGAGATTGGAGCTTAGCAGAGAAATTGTGCCAGGGAATGGAGATTTGAGATTCATAAGCATAGGGACCATAATTAAGTTCATTGGAGCTGATAGGATCACCAAATGAAGTAGCATAAAGGGATAAGAGAAGAGGGTGCCAGGAAAGAGCTCCGAGGGATACCTGTGATTAGAGGGAATGATCTGGAGGATGATTTAGCAAAGGAGAAAGAAAATGAGTCAGATAAGTAGGAGGAGAACCAGGAGAGAGTGGTATTCTGGAAACCTAGAGAGAGGAGAGTATCAAAGAAGACAGAGTGATCGACAGTACTTAATACTTCAGAGAGGTCAAGGAAAATGGTAATTTAGCAACTATAAGAGATCATTAGTAAGTTTGGAAGGAGCGGTTTTGCTAGAATGATAAGGTCAGAGGCTAGATTATAAGGGGTTAAGAAGAAAACGAGAGGAGAAAAAGTAGAGATGTCTATTGTGGGTGACCTCTTCAAGGAGCCTAGCAACATAGGGGTCAGAGCAGATACAGGATGATGGTTAGCAGGGAAGAAAAGATCTATGGAGAAGTATTTTTCTTCGAGATAAGGGAGAAATGAGCATGTTGGTAGGCAATAAGAAATGAGCCAGTGGAGAAGGAGAGATTGAACATAACTGAGAGTGGGGATAACAGAAGGGACCATCTGTTAGAGAAGAAGGGATTGAATGAGATAGTTTGAACAAGTAGAAGGGTTAGACTTGTTAAGGAATAAGGCCACTTCATTGTGTGAGACTAGGGTGAAGGAAGGAGGAAGTGGCACCTTCATAAGGTGAGTGGCCCAGGTTCTGTAGATAACAATGACAAGCACTTTTATTGATTGGCAGATATGAGTAGCATGAACTTCAAAGGAAAAAAAAGTTATTTAGTGATGGAGGAACAGGGATAATTTGGAAGTGATATTAGGGAACAACTTTCCTACCACTCTTCCTAAGAGATGAAGAAGAAGGGAGAAGAGGAAGTTCATAATGAATAGCCTCAATTTTTTTTCTGTGAAATATAAGACAACTTCTCAGCTGAGAGAGTATACAGAAGAAGAGCCATGAGAGGTTTGAAGAGGGATGACAAAGTTTGAAGGAGCTGCTGTGGACAGCAGGATGGTGAGTTAATAAGGAAGGTATAGTAAGATTGTGTAGCAGAGTAAGGGCCCAGTTGAAGTTACGTGACGTAAGTTTGCATTGGACTTAGAACAGTTGTGTGATTTTCTCTACCTTCGTTCAGCAACACTTTTAAAGGAAAGGCTAAAAAGTTGCTAATGATCCAAAACTGAGGCTTAACTGGGCATAATTTATGATATGATAAAGGAGGTAAGAATTCAAGAGAAGAAGATGGCATAAGGTTAAATTGCTTCATCAAGGGCTCAAAAAGGAGAGAAGAGGAGAGAGTGGCCAGTGTGGAGGATATAGCCTGGGAGAGAATTGAGTGGTCAAAGGACTGGAGGTCATAGTACAGATGAAGAATACAGTAATATAAGGGAAGGCAGAGGGAGAGGTTGCATAAGGGGATTTCAGAATTCTTGAACATGGAGGTTATGGCAAGATCAAGAGTATGGCCTTGTGGGTTATGCTTTGAAGGTGACTGAGGTGAAGTGGACAGTAGCTTATAGGAGGTGAGTAGATTGAGGAAATGTGTAGAGGTATTTGAGGGAGAATCTATATGTATGTTGAAGTCCCCTGGTATAAAGTTAGGAAGTAGGTAGGAGAGAAAAATTGTAATGTAAGTATCAAACTTCAGGAATAAGGAAGGGGAGTGACCCAGGTTCTCTAGATAACAGTGACAAGGACTTTGATTGGTAGATATGAGTAGCATGAACCTCAAAGGAAAAAAAGTTATTTAGTGATGGCAGAAGAGGGATAATTTGGAAGTGATATTAGGGAGCAACACTCCCACCTTAACCAGTGAGCTGAGGAAAATGAGTGAAGGTACAACAAATATTGGAAAGTGTGGTCAGGGAGGTTATGTCATCAGGGAGAAGCCAAGTTTCAGTAAGATTTAGTGGATGAAAGAAGTGGGAGACAAATAGATTTAAGATCACAGGAAGTTTGTTGCCCACAGACAGGCATTTCAAAAGGTAAAATGAAAGAGTTGAGTGAAATTAAGATGAAATTTTGGAGTAGAAGTGTTGAGGGGGATGACAATGAAGAATTGGGTGTCAAGAGGTATGGAATGGGTTTTAGATGCTGCTTTATAGGAGTTCCAAGTCACTGGGATAAGAAGGATATGATTAGGTATAAATAAATTCATCACTGAGTGGATGGCACCAATACTTTGCCCTAGGAGGACATGAGCCAACAGAAAATCTAAGAACTGAAGTCAAAAAAGAGGTTGCTCTTTGTGGCACTGGAAGTTCTCCATACCAAAGTTGACACATTGGATTAATAGAAGGAGGTGGAACATGCCTTGGACTGGTACAGATGGAAGTAGTAGCTTTGTGGTAGATGGAAGATGCCTCCCTGTCCCTTAGCAGCCTTTATTCCAGGATTATGTTGCATCCTCCAGGAGAAGGAAAACTAAGCAGAATGAAGCCTTCCAAAGGGAGGAGCCTTAGTTTTCCTGTGAGTCAGTCAATAACAATTTATCAACTATTTTCATGTGGCAGGCATTATGCTAAGCACCGGGGATACAAAAGTACAGTTAAAGACAGTCTCTGTTCTCACGGTCTGTTGGGAGATAGTCTGTGAAATGTTTCTTGTTTTTAGAATTTGCAAAACTTTGTATGTGGAGATAATTGGCATTTTTTCATCTGTACATGTGGGATTGTTCAATCCTACAACATTGACTCTTTTGAGACTTTGCTGTATGACACTGGGGAAATAAATACGTGTGTATTGCATATAGCTTAGAGACCGCAGAAAACTGTTCTGAATTGGGAATGAATGCTTGGTGTTAAAAAAAATAAAAATTACCCCTGCATATTTGCCAGGGGAGGAGTGACACATTTCAAACAGAGAAAATGACTTAGAAAACAAAGACCATTTCACAAGTTTTGCTAAGTCTTTCTGCTTACTTAGTCTTAACCTTATGGGGTCTTTTAAACCTACACTTAAAAGAAAGAACAAAAAGAAATCAACTCGGCTTCCATCTGAAATAGAAATCAGACCCAGGGGCAGCTAGATGGTGCAGTGAATAGAGCACTGGCCCTGGAGTCAGAAGGACCTGAGTTCAAATCTGGCCTCAGACACTTGATACACTTACTAGCTGTGTGACCTTGGGCAAATCACTTAATCCCAATTGCCCTGACTTCCCCTCTCTGAAAAGCAAAACTAAAATAAAATAAAATAAAATAAAGTCAGGTCCAAATGAGCTTTCCAAGCCACATGGAGTTCTCCCTATTGAGACTTGGGGCATTGGATTGATTAAACATCACCACTTTTTCAAATGGGAAAACTGTCCCATGTAAAAACTCTTCCAGGGGTTCCCTCAGTGAATAATGCCATCCAACTGCGGTCTACATAAAAAATGTGTCTTTCTACAGAGGACCCACCAAAACTCTTCAGGGGTTTTTCCACATGGACAGTCTCTATATAGAGATCTATCTAGGCAACATTCTCTGTTTCCTTTATCCCAAAGAGCAACCAAAATTCTTTCATGGCTCCTCGTGACTGACAACAAAAGCCAAATGGAATTGCAAACTCAATCTATCAGGACAAGAAGACAAACAGACTCATTTAGAAAAATAGTGAAAATTGGCAGCTACTTATGGATTGAAGGCATAGTTATCTCACCTAAGAATCTTTAGAGCATTTTGCTTTCACAAAGGCAAGCAATCCAGGTCTGTTGATATGTAAACATAACAGATATGCACATTTATACTAGACATTTACCAAAGTAGTGATGACAGATTTCTCACATCCAACTTAATATCGGTACTTGTACTGGACTCAATAATACATAATATAACAGAATATAAAAAATTATGTACAGATTTCAGTAATACAAAATATCCTTGAAGATAATTAAATAGTCAAGTAATCAACAAATGAAAAGATTTCAAAATTACACTAATTTAACTCACTTGAAAATTACACTAAGGGAACACTAAAAAAAAATACTATTTTTTTTGGCCAAATTTCTCTGGGATCTTGTGGTCCAGGATATTTAGAACCAAAAGTCCTGGGCAAACAATCTCTTCAGGGCTCCTGGCAAAACCAAAGAGCCCAATTTATACTGTATGAGCATCCACAAGTAGCACTGGTCACCCTAGCTCTCCCTTTCTGGAAGGCCAAGTACATTACATTTCATTCCTTCCCTATGATTCTCTGGTATCCATCCTTAAGTGGGTTTGGGACATATAACCAGGCTCTCTGCCAATGACTCTAGCCCCTACCAATGATATTCCTTCAAGTACAGAGGGGAATTTCTTGTACTCCAACTTCATTTGCCTACTAACAGTAAAATTAGCTTTTACAAAGAACTTTTACTTAAAAAAATATAATTACAAACATATAAACTTACCTATTTCATGGCCATTGGAACAAATTGTTCTCATCCACCCATTCCACCAGGAGAAGTCTTCATAAGCTTGGAATAGCCACCCCCCCCCCCACAATTCACCAATGTGTTTGAGACCCTTCAAGTTACCATCAACCTGGTTTAATTCATCTGCTAAAATGGTTTACCAGGTTGTTGCCACTGTGCTTGCTACAGCTTCTTGGAGCCATAGGTGAGAGTTGATTAGGAGGACACCAAATGTGGAAAGAATTGATTTTAGAGTTATTTGGATGGACATTTAAGAGAGGTTGGCTGTATCCTTCCCTACTCCATCATCTTGGCTCTGTCTCATGATCTATACCATTTAAAGATATTAATGTAAAAATAAAACATTATAAAGAGCCTAATTTCTGAAGGAACATATATAGCATGTCAAAAATATCAAATATATTAAAGACTATTGTACTCGTGAGGTCTGAATCACCAAATATGGACAATTAGTCTTAAAGTAGGTAATATAAATTTTGTTTTCTCCATTTCATAGTTGAAGAACTGAAACACGGAGAGGTTCAATGATGGACCTTTGGTTAGAGAGCAAGTTAACTTTAGAGCAATGACTGGAACCCAAGTGACTTTACTCTAACTTCAGGACTTTTCATACTATGTATGTATCTTGTGTACTATGATATGCTATCTCTGTACCAAAACAGAACAAAACAGAACAGAGCAAAAACACTAGGGAGGATATAATTCCTAAGGCAATATCAGTAATCTTTAAACAAATTGTCAAACAAGTAAGGTGTTATACTCCTAGTGGTTAACAAATATATTTTATTTTTTCTCCTCCTTTCCTTAAAAGTAAATAAAACAATTTTAATAAAAGTAGGCTGACATTCATAACAATTTTTCCAGTTCAGATTCAGGTGCTCATGGTAACAAAATAAGGGGTACACTTTTTATTATAATAGTTTACTAATTGTTGGACTCTTAGTTGGCCTGGATATGAGAATCAAGTCAGCACATCATTGGAAATGGACGAAAAGAGGTATGGGGTGAGGGGAAGTTAGGCAGACAACAAGAATTTCTTAAGCATTTACTATCTATTAGTCACTGTGCTACACACAGAGGATAATAAAAAAAAAAGACAATCACTGGCCTCAAGGAACTTAGATTCTAATAGAGATGACATCATATAAAAGGGAGCTAAAAAGTGATAGGAATAGTGGTGGAAGGTGCAAACAAGGGCATGGCATAAAACTTGGGAATGTCCAAATACCGTAACTAGGCATGGAATGACACATATAAAGCATTGCTTGCCTGCATCTGTTCCCAACATGAAGGACCCAAAAGGGACTGTACATTATTCCAGAGTGAATAGGTTCTGAGGGAAATTCCAAGTGTGCAAAGGCAGTTAAGGCATAGTATGACATAGTATGGAGAATCAAAAGCACAGAAAAGGTAATAAGATATAATGAAAAGCATAGAGAAACAGGTGACTTTATTGTCTAGGGCAGTGGTTCTCAAACTGTGGGTTGCAACCCCTTTGGGGATTGAACAACCCTTTCACAGGGGTTGCCTAAGACCATCAGAAAACACATGTTCTAAGACACCGCTCCTCTATCCATCTCCAGAAGGGTCCTCCCACGTGCAGATATGCCCACATACAAGTATTAAAGGGCCGTGGCATTAGGAAGGTTGAGAATCACTGGTCTAGGGAGTTGTAGCAGCAAGCGCCCTAGCTTATCCAGGATGGCTGGTAGCACAGGTTTTTTGATCTGCTTTTCTAAAGGAAAGCAATTCAAAATGGGTTAACAATCCTACTTTAAACAAACACATATCATTTACCTAGTTCAGGGGAAAAAGTCAGCACCCTGAAATTCAGAGAATGCAGACAGAAGTTAAGAGCAGAAAAAAAAATACAGAGAAAATAATACAATTCAGCACATCACCAGACAGGGCTTCTAGCTGTGTGACCACTACAGGCATACAGTTAGTTATCAGAGAGAGAAGCACCAACATCTGGGTTTTCAAAGCCAGGGGACTCAATGGCTGCTCTGACTCTCATCTGGCCAAATCACACAACTCTTTCCAAAGGGAGCCCCAAAGCAAAAGCTCATAGCAGAGGTATATATAGCCTTCTCCAGGATCGGAGAACATCACAAAACTCGTGAGCCACTTGACTACAAAGTAACAAAAGTTGTGCCTTCCTGAAAAGCAAGCCTCGCTCAAGCAAGCTTCTCCTGTGGGCTCTGCTCCACCCTTCAGCAAATTCTTCCCACCACAGGCTCCATGTGACTTTATTCAGACCAATAGAGGGCAGAGTATATCTTCAAATCAGGAAAGGTCCTCAAATTCACCTAGGCTTATTAAGGCTCAGGGAAGACCGTCAAATTCCCTTACTATTACAGGAGTCTGATACTGTCACAAGAAGTTCCAGCTACCATGTGATGGAGAGTTAATGTAGAGTTTGCTGTTTGGAGTAAAGACATGGAAAGAGGAAACGGATGGATAGTATTTTTAAATTTTTGGTTTTGGTATATTTATGATGACCAAAGAAACTAACCAAGTATAACAACAATGAAATATTCACAATGCCCACAGTGACTATAAATATGCTGGTGTAGTTGTGAATCACAAAAATGTAACAGGCTCTCTACACAGAGGACAGAACCAAAGCATTTATTCAAATACCAGAAAGCCAAGTCCCCAAACTAGAAAGTCAACATCATTACAATAGCCACGAAGTTGGTGTACATAGTTAATGCACCAAACACCCCATCCCCAAGTCTTTAAAACAAAACAAGGATCCTCCTCTCCTCTCTCACAGTAGCTGCCCAGCCTCCATACTACTTGCTCCCAGCAGTTCTGCCTCCCAATAATTCTCGTTCCCGGCAGTTTTCAGCTAAAGTCCTCAGCAGAAGTTCTGGCTGGCTCTCAGAAGAAGTTCTGCCACCACCAGTTCTGTTCTCAAATTCTCTTCCGTCTCTGGCCTGGGCCTCTCTTTATCCATGGTATTACCTCCTCCCTGTCCCGCCCCTTCCTGCTACTTCAGCAAGTTCATCTCACTGTGGGATTCACAAGTTCTGGGTCCTAATACTTGAGACAATTATGAACTTGAAACTAAGTGCTAAGTATCTGTTAGCTTGCCAATGCAAGGGGCATGGAAGATCTTCAATTTCTATTACTATTATACCAAGAAATTTCCAAAGGATTCTAGACTGCTCCAAGAACTTAGGAGACTCCAATGCTAGCCTCTAGAAAAAGGCTGAATGGAGATAGAGAATAACGGTGTCTTCACATCATGTCTGTCTTTGTCCAGGGACAGTTTCTCTTTTACTTTATAAATTGTCTCTGAGAAGTTTGTAACTCATTTTCCCTATGCACTTTCCATCTCTGAAACCACAATCAAATCAATAAATTCATTTCTATTAGTGTTTATCACATAATAGGCACTTAATAAATGCTTCTTGATTTGTCTTACCTGAAAAATTGTGTGTCAATCTACTCCCCTATGTTTTTTTCTTGTCATTTCTTAGATTTTCCAAACCACCTGCTCCCCAGATACCATTCTGCTAGATATGCCTTCTATTATAATGTAAGGTTATTGAAGGCAGGAATCACCTTGCTTTTGTATTTGTAGTCTGAACACTTAGCACTTTGCTTTGCATTTAGTAAAGTGTTTAATACATATTTTTTTCCTTCATCTCTCCCTCTCTCCTTCCCTCCCTTTCTTCTTTCCTTCCTTCTCTTTTCCTCCCTACATCCTTCTTTCCTTTCATCCTTCTTCCCTCCTTCCCTCCCTCCCTTTGTCCCTCCCTCCTTCCCTCCCTCCTTCCTTCCTTCCTTCCTTCCTTCCTTCCTTCCTTCCTTCCTTCCTTCCTTCTTCCTCCCTCCCTTCCTCCTTGCCTTAAACATAGCCAGAAAGCAATTCAAATGAAAAAAGCCAGTTAATGAACAAAAAGTTCAATAGATGTCAGCAATGTGATAAGATAGTCAAAAAGTCTGATGTGATTATAGATTGCATCAATAGAAATATAGTGTTCAAAACAAGGAAGGTAATAGTATCATTGTACTTTAACTTGGCTAATCTTCAACTGGGATAGAATTGAGTCATTGTTGTTTTCACCATATTTTAGAAAGAGGCAGTTATAAACTCTATAAATGTCATAGAAGCTCAACCAGGTTGATATGTGGACTAAAAACAATTATGATATAAGGATTTGTTAAAGAAATTAAGAACATTTTACCTGGACAAAAAGTCTTCCAAAGGACATGATCTCTGTTTTTCAAATATTTGAAGGATCTTCACAGGGAAGAGGGATTTACTTTGGTCTTGTTCATCTCAAAAAGGAGAATTAAGATCAATTAGCTTATGGCTAAAGAACTTAAGAAAAAATGGCAAAAAAGAGAACTACACATTTTTGATCACATTGCTTCCATGCTCAAAAATCTTAGTGATTCCTTATTTCTTACAGGACAAGATGCAAATGCATTATTCTCTTATTTTAACCCCCAAGCCATCTGTTTCATACCTAGTTTTTCAATTTTACTATTTTGTATTTTAATCAGATTTAGATATTAACTGTTCTTTGATAACAGGAGTACCTTCACTTGCTTCTGAGTGTTTGTTCAGGTTGTCCTTGTGCCTAGAAAACATTTCCTACATATTTGCCTATTAAAATATGAGTTTTATTGCAAGACTCAGTTTAGGTGTACATCCCTAGTGAAAGCTTTTATGATGTCTCCAGATTAAAATGACATCTCTAGACAGAGACTGTGATATACTAGAAAGTAGTGAAAACATCTGGACTTGAATCTTGGTTTATCCACTCATTACTCCCCCATACTCTTCCTCCTATCTGTGTGTATTAGACAAGATACTTAATCTGGTCCTCATTTTCCTCCTTTATAGAATGAGAAAGTTACATTAGATGACCTCTAAAGTACCTTCCAAATCTCTATGATCCTACTCAATAATTATACCATTTTGTCTTGGCCTGTCCTCTGCCTTTATCTCATCATACATCATATCATCCTTAATTGTGTACATAAATGGTGTCCCCCATTTCTTTGCAAGCTCCTTGAGGGTAAAGACTATGATATAATCTCTTTGAGGGCAGAAACTATAAAAGGCAAAATAGTGTAATGGAAAGATTAATGGTTATCACATCAGAATACCTGAATTCAAGTTCCAGTACTCATACTTACTAGTTGGGTCTTGTTAAAATTTAATCCCTCTGAGTTTGTATTTTCTCATCTTAAAATGGATATCTGATTTACTTACTATACCCACCTCACTGGACTATTATGGGAGAAATGTTTCAGAAATCTTAAAATATTATATATATTTAAATTGTCATCATCGTTTTTCATCTTCATAGTTTTATATCCCTTGTGCCTAGCATAATGCTTTAATTAAAGCTTTTCTATTGCTTGTTGAATAAAATTAAACAATGCAATAAACGCTATAGAAAAATCTAGAAGTTCCCAGCTCCCTGAACTGGAAGTCTATCCTTCTGATTCCTGCTGTGAGTTGTAAATTCAGAAGAAAAAAAATTCAAGGCCTTCATAAAGGAAAATTTCATTTACAGGGATTAAAGTTCTCAGACGGTTGTGTTACATTGCCGTATGAAATATGAAAACTTAGTCATTATCTCACCTTTGAAAGTAATTCTTCAAAAATATATCTGATTTTTCTCTGAACAGGTCTTTTCAAAACTGATAATATTCTGGAGAGAGATGAAAGGTAGAGTGGAATAGAGAGCTGAAGACTTCCCAATATTGGTTGCTAATTTCACACATACCTATGTCAACAATTTATTGAATTCCCTAGAATGAATAAATGACAAACACAGTGGGTAAATCTATGGCAATTTCTAATTAAATATCTCATTTTCTAGGGTGAGCATATGAAGTGAGGTATGAAAAAGCTAAAATGAGGCTGCCTCCAAGCTTTCTTTTGTAGATAGTTTTAGAGAAAATATCTAAAAGGAAAATAATAATACCTTTAGAATGTGAATGTCTGTGCTTTTCTCTAGGTGGTTCATTGTTAAATGAGATCAAGCTGGAAATATATCCTTGTTCCTTTTTGTCATTGTTTCACAGTACAAGAGAAAACTTCGAACAGTAAATTATGATGTTCCCTAGTTTCTTAGGAACTAAGTTTCTAAGAGATGAGCTTTCTAAGTCACCACCAAATATAGTGTTAGAGATTAGAATGAAATTCTCTTGGGTGATCCTCTGTATAGAATGCTTTAATTTAGTTTTGTTTCTGCCCCATTTTTACTTATTTATAATACATTCTTCTGAATAACAAAAACAAACCTTTCCCACACCCACCATCTTGCCATTGTGAGGGTACTCTGCTGATATGTATAGGTAAGACCAAGTTTGCTAGTTAGACAAAGAATAAAGCAGAAACTACTTAGAGCTTGCTGTTATCTACCAAGTGGGAAACAAAGCTGCTGACTCAAGGACTCACATCTGGAAAGGCTAGACTCATCTTCTTATGTTTTCCTGACACAAGAATGAGCAGCAAAGATCTGCTCTTTAATCAGGCAGCTGACAAATGCTAAAGGAAATGAAAAAGCAGTCTTGACAGTCTCTGTGGAGCAGCACTTTTCAGTATTCAAAGGGATGTGCTCATTCTCCAATATCAGAAGTGAGAAGAAACAGTCAATTTATGGAGGGAAAAAGAGTCCTCAAGCTCAACCCCACAAACTCCTTTGTCTATGGTAATACTGCTAATATTTGCTGCATTTGGACTTCCTTCTAAGGGACAGATATCACTTCTTGTTGTTCATCCCAGTAGAGAGTTACTACTAATAATTTTAATTTAATTTGATGACTGACATTTTGTGGTCCCCATGGCCCAAATTAAAATGCTCACACTGTGTCTTCTCTCCTGGTGAGTGGGCAATGGATCACTGAGAATTTGTCCTCTGATTTTCATTTCATATCTGGGTTATTATTGCCTATACTTCTGAGACAATTAGGATCCATTTATCTGCCCATCAATCATTTAATCAACAAGAGATGATTGTGGGTACACCATGTGCCAGACCTCATGCTTTGTGTTTGGTGTACAAATAAAATGAGTGGAAAAAAATCCTTACTTAAAAGGAGCTTTACTTTCTAAAGAGAGAGAAAACAAATACTTATATAAATGTATGAGGAAGAAATATAAAGAAAAAATGTGAAGGAGGTAATGATATGCAAGAAAGGGAAGGGATTAATTATCAGGAGATCAGGAGAAACTTCAAGTAGAAGGTAATATTTTATCTGAGTCTTAAAACAAAAGAGTGGTTCATTGAGGTGAAAGTGAAGAAGGAATGAATTCCAGGCATGGTGAATAAATACAAAATTACAGCTGCCATGAATGAGGGGCAGAGAGAAGGCCAGTTTGGTCATGTGGGTGAGTACAGTGAGGGGAATTATGTTCAAATAGTGTGGAAAGACAGGTTGAGGCAAAATCATAAAAGGGCTTGAAAAACTAAACAGAGGAGTTTATATCTCATCTTAGAGGCCATGAGAGTCACTGGAGTTTATTGAAGAGGGGGTAGTGAGGTAATCAGATCTATGTTTAAAGATTTTGGTAGCAGTGTGAACAATGGAATTGAGTGGTAAGAGGCTCAAGCCTGGGAGACTAATTTGTAATCTAAATAAATAACATTGATGAGAAATGATGAGGCCCCTAATTAAGGTGGTAGTTGTGTGAGTGGAAGAAAAAGGCTGGATAAGAACAGCCTGGTTGAGGTAAAAGTAATATGACTGGGCACTTGATTAGATATATGGAATGAAAGAAAATGAAGAGAATGCTGAAGTTAGATTATAAAACTGAGAGAATGGTAGAATCATGCAACCTTTGATAGCAATAGAGAAGTTTGAAAGAGGGGATGGTTGTGGAGATTGGAAGGGGAGGGGGAGATAATAAATTCTGTTTTGTATATTCTGAGTTTCAGTTGTTTCTGGATCATCCAATTTGAAATGTGCAATAGGTCTTTGGTGATACTGGAATATAGCTGAGGAGAGAGACTGGGAGTTATCTACATAAAGATAATAATTAAATCCATGGAATAGAGATTGACTGAGAAAGAAAGAGGAGTAGTAGACCAAGAGCCTTGGGAACAGTAACAATTAATGTCCATATAAATCCATAGATTAAAGAAAGTCCATAGAATGGAATATAATATAATATAATATAATATAATATAATATAATATAATATGATATGATATGATATGATATACAATACAATACAATACAAT
>CM053580.1:358160304-358185957 GCA_028627135.1 Pseudochirops cupreus | reverse complement strand
TCCATCCATCCATCTATCCATCTATCTATCTATCTATCTATCTATCTATCTATCTATCTGTCTACACACATCCCTTTTCCTAAAATGCATATATATTCTCACACAAAATATATGAAGGATCTGTAATTTGTTCTGGCTGGAAATCCCTCTCCCAGTCCAATTAACAATCTGTCCTTACTTAGTAAGCCTTAGGGCCTTAATTGAGTCATACAGAAGTTGTGTCTTCAAACCCAAAAATCTACACTCTTCTCTCTATTAACTCTCCTCTCCTCCCTATCTCTCACACACAATACATAGTTATTGATTTCATGGAAATTGAATGATAAGAATTAAAACAAAACAAAACAAAAAAGTCACAGCTGATTAGACATGTTATACTACATATATATATATACATACATGTATACACATACATTTATGTATGTATATGTATGTATATATGTGCACACACACACATATATACACACATATGTGTGTGTGTGTGTGTATGTGTGTGTGTGTGTGTGTGTGTGCATTCTTACAAGCTTCCTATGGCGGCAATAGTAATTATCATCATTGTGGCTTTAGTATAAAATATGACCTTGACTTGTACCAGCCATTATAGATACTTATTCCATTACAAAACAACCTTGTTTTGTATCTGTCTTTGTTACTTATGTTGACACAATCTTTCTCAAAAATAGTACTTAAATTACATAAGAAAACTTTCACTTAAGTGTGCGTTATTCTTATAAATTTCTGCTGTTCCTTATTAGTGTCAGTAAATATACATTGTACATCCACCACCAATGGTACAGTCACATGTGAGTCTACTTCATTTTATCAGGATGTCAACTTTATGTTCACTTTGTTCAATCAAAAAGAGAGTCAAAATTCAAAATCTACAAAGTTTAAAGGAACCAACTTTTTTTTTTTAGTAAAATGCATTTAGCATGTTGTGTTTTCATTTCTAAACATGGACCAACATGAGACCAGTGATACTGGAAATTAAATGAAAACATTTTATTTACACAAATCTCTAAAAGCTAGAAAACAAAAAATTAAGGATACAATAATTAAGCTATACCTATTATGATAACCTTTTGTTTTTCCCTTTTGCTCAGAAAAATGCCAAAATTAATATTAACAATTTGCATGGGGCATGTTAAATAATGGATCTTCCCAAGTAAATATATTATCAGATACTTCTATTTAATTATCAGATTTCTGTTCCTTTAATGCAGGTATCCAGCAAATTTAAGTTGTGTAGAAAAGATTCAGTTTTTCTATTAGTAACTTCATTATTAGTAACTTCATTAAAATTCTTGCTGAAGTAGCCATCTGACAAAACTGGAACTAACATTAGAAAACTAGAATTGAATTTTAACTCTGACATTTAGCAGATAAGTAACTGAGAAATCAATGAATCTCTATCCCGCTTTCCTCATCTATTTTATTGGGGGGTAGAGCACAACAAAATCTGCATTACTACCTTATATGATTGTTGTGACGTTCAAATGAATTAATATATGAAAAATTTTATAAACTTAAATTCTAGATCAATCTTGGGTTTGGTTCTTATTTACATAATTCGCAGTATGGTCCTATAGTATGGAATTATGAGAAATAAATATTTCCTAATCCTTGACTGGGGCATCTAGGTAACTCAGTGAATAGAGTGCTGAGCCTGGAGTCAAGAAAATCTGAGGTTAAATTTCACCTTAGATACTTACTAGCTGTGTGACCCTGGGAAAGACACAATCTCTGTTTGCCTTAACCTACTGGAAAAGGAAATGACAAATCACTCCAGTATCTTTAACCAAGAAAAGTCAAGGAGTGTGTGGTCTACATGGCCAAGAAGAGTCAGACAGGATTGAATAACCATGACAATAAAAATCCTTGATCCACAGAAATATCATGAATTGCTCATGTACTATTTTTAAAAACACTTCTTGTGCATTCACCACACACAGAGTAATTGGCAGGTATATAGTAGTAGAGGGAAGAATTTCCAAAAATTAAGCTACTCTGGGCTTGCACTGAAAAGGACACTCATGACCAACAAGAAAACTCTCTGCCCTCCAGAAAGCAAGTCCAGTGGGAGTGGGGGAGCTTGCCCCCTTTGGATTCTTACGTACTCTGGCCTTTCCCAGTCTTACCTAGGCTAAGTTTTCTAGGCCTCCTTGCATTCTATTAACCAGTCTAGAGCTGAGTTATCCTCACTTTTCTCCCAGTATACTGTCGAGGGAATTCTTTGCTTCTCTCCCCTACCAGCACTACCAGACCAAAGGAAGTATCCAGTTCCACACGTATTCTTGGTGCCTCCTAACTTGCTTCTAAAATTGAAATAGAAATTTCAGCTTTCTGTAAGCTTGCATCTATAAGAACTGCCTCTTCTACCATTCCCGTCATAAGATAATGGGAAAAGTTGTAAATCTTAAGAAAAATAACTTGAGAGATTCTGTGGGAGGGCAAAGATGGCAGGGTAGCAGGAAGTAGTATAGCAAGACCAAACCCTCCAAAAAATACCTACTCCAAAGAAATCTAGAAAATGTATCAAACCCTAATTCTTATGGGAAAATCCAAGAAATAAGTAATATTAAGTGATTTTTCTAATCTTAATTGGTATAGGAAGGCACAGAAGTCTGTGGACACTGGAGCTGGGGTCTGGCCAGAAGCATTCTCCCTACAGAGCACTTTAGTGCGAGGTGAGGCTGTGCTCCAAGAAAGAGGATATCCAATACCCATACCAGGGTACTTCAAGGGAATGAGATCTGGCATATTTGCCACCCAATACTCAGTTCTGGTTCATGGATTCAGGGAGGACAGAGAAGGGAACATGAACCTAGTGATTGTGTTTCGGAATAGGGAACTATAGAAGGCCATGGAATATTGTCCTGCAAAAAAATGATTTTCAGAAGCAAATAGCAGCTATGTGACTTAAACAACAGATGAGAGCCAGGTGTAAGTTTTAGATTCTAGTTCAATCTGATGCCTGTAGAGGAATAAACAGGTCAGAAATGCTAGACCAAAGGGAAGTCTTACAGTTTTGTCTCTCTGACCCAGCAGAGCTTCATAGATGACTGACAGTGGTTGTGTCCAGCCACAGTCTACTATTGCTCAGACCTAAAGTCAGGATACAGAACAAGTAATCAGACTATGCTTCAGATCAGCACACTTTCGCAGTACTGAAAATTTGTAGATCTCCAGGAAGAAGGTC
Source organism: Pseudochirops cupreus (assembly GCA_028627135.1). NCBI lineage: Eukaryota > Metazoa > Chordata > Mammalia > Diprotodontia > Pseudocheiridae > Pseudochirops > Pseudochirops cupreus. The sequence continues at coordinate 358,182,758 of CM053580.1, read as the reverse complement.
CAGATCATTCCTCAAGATATGCACAGAACCCAGACCTAACAGCAAATCTGAAATTAGGAAATAGGATTGAAGAAGGCACAAAACAAATCAACGAACACAAGAATCCCAAAGGAATTCAGAAAGGGACACTTATTCAAAACACAAATCAATGTCTCTAAAAGATCTAAAAGCAAAATTTCAATGAAAAACATGCCTTGGACATGTATTCAACTGGAATTTCTGGAAGACATGAAACAAGCATTTTTAGAAAAGAGTTTAGAAATACATTTTATTGTTTTTATCAACGACATGAGAACACAGAAGGAAAAAATAGAAAAAAAATAACTATAGAAGAAAGAATTAGAAAGGAAATTAATAGTTTGGGAAAAGCAAGATAAAACCTCTCCAAAGAAACAAATGCTTTTAAAATTAGGATCTAACAAACAGAAGTCAATAATTTCATGCATCAAAACAACAAACATTAAAATAAAGTAAAAACACTGAAAAAAACAGAAGAAAATGTAAAGTATCTCACAGGAAAGGCAACTAACCTAGAAAGGAAATTGAGTAGAAAAAAATTTCAATCATTGGGATATCTGAATATATGACCAGAAAAAATAAGTCAGAAAATATATTTCAAGAAATCTTAAAAGAAAACTGCCCTAATTTCTTATAACTAGAGGGTAAGTCTTATTTAATCTCTTGAAAGAAACTCCAAAACAGAAGCTTCTCTAGAATATTATAAATAAAATCTAGAGCTTCCGGTCGAAGAAAAAATACTTTGAGGAGCTAGAAAAACACCAAAAAGCCACATTCAGGATCACAAATTATTTAGCAGACATCACTATGAAGGAAAGGAGAATTTGGGATATGTTATTCCAGAAGACAAGGGACATAGTCTTATAGCCAAGAATAACTTACCTATGAAAACTGAGTAAAATATTAGAGGAGGAAAATGGATCTTTAATGAAATAGAATTCTTCTTAACATTTCTGAAAAAAAAGACCATAATTTATAGAAACTTTGAAGTTCAGACATAGGAGGGAGTTAAGATCAATATAAAAAAGCAAATATGAGTGCACAATCATAAGGGAATAAACAAGGAATAACTGCTTACATTCAATTATGAGCAGATAATACACGTACGTGTCTCCTCTGAACCCTATAATCATCAGGGGTTATAAAGGGAGTCTAATTAAAAACGACATGGTAGTGATTCTGTTATGTCTTAATAATTAAAAAAAAAAAGAATGGAGAGAAAAAGAAGAATACTCCATGGGGTGGGGGAAGGTTAGAAGAAATTATTTCACATAATCAGAGTGGAGAAGTAGACAAAAGACAAGGAGGTGGGGAGAAAACAACTGACACTTGAATCGCACTCTCATCTGAACTGAGCAAAGAAGAAAAGAACACACATGCGCACACACACGCACACACGCATCTGCACACAGAAAGACACTTAACAGGGAAATAGGAGAGAAAGGGCGAGAGGGGAATTATATAGAGTGTAGATTAAGAGACAGATTAGTGCTGAGCAAAACAAATTCTATGGCTATACAAAAATATTTATAGCTTTTTTTTTTTTGGTGTAGCAAAGAATTCAAACAGCAGAGAACACCCTTACAATGAGGAATGAAGGAACAAGTTCTGGTGGATAAATATGATGGGATACTATTGTGCCATAAGATATTATGACAGATGGTTTAAAAAAAAATTCTGGGAAGATTTATATGAGCTGATGCTGAATGAAGTGAAGAGAAGCAAAAGAACAATTCATGCAATGACAAAATATGGTAAAAAGAAACAGCTTTGAAAGAATTAGGAACTCTGATTAGCATAATGATAAACCATGATTCCAGAGGACTCAAGATAAAACATGCTACCTACCTATAGAGAGAAGAATGGCCAAAAAAGGCAGAAACAACACACAGTATTTTTTCATACCATTATTAAAACAGTTAGAATCAAATAATAGTTTTAGCAAAAGTTACAAAACTACACGGCTACTGGGGGAAAACTATTGAGGATATTTAAAAGATATTGATACTAACAATACTACATATAAAAACCTATGGGATTCAGCAAAAGCTATTTTAGTCATATTTATTTATATGGTTAATGTATTTTAAAAGAAGAAAATGAGAAAACAAACAACTATTTGTTTCTGTAATAAAAAGAATAAAAACATAACTCTGAATGAAAGTAAAAACAAAAAGGATGCATAAATAAACATAATAATAAATGAAAGAACATTGAATTAATCAATGAAACCTGGAGGTTTTTTTTAAGACATACTGTCAACAAATTAAAATTTAAAAAAAGAAAGAAAATGCCAAACAGCAAAATCCTAAGTGGAAAAGAAGTCAGAAAAAAGACAAAATAAATCAAGAATACTTTTTTGGGGGAATACTACCAATTGCTATTTCCAGTTCTGGCCCTTAAAAACAAAAACAAAAAAATCAAAAAACTTTCCTTCACCCTCCTACCCCCACAATCATTCATTCTCTCTCCTTTCAATTGTCCCAAACTTTCAGAAAAAATACGATATTCTCTGCCTCAAGTTCCTCTTCAGCCACTCATTCCTTGTCTCAATGAGTGAATCAGTTCAGAACTTCACCATCAGTACATTTATCTCTCATTTTCCCCACATCCCCTCCAACATTTGTGATTTTCCTTTTCTGTCTTATTAGTCAATTTAATAAGTATGAGGTAGTACCTCAGAATTGTTTTAATTTGCATTTCTCCTATTGCTAGTGATTAAGAGTATTTTTTTCTAAAAAAATATGACTATAGATAGCTTTGATTAGTTCATCTGAAAACTGTTCATATATTTTGATGATTTATCAATTGGGGAATGGCCCTTATTTGTATAAATTTGACTCAGTTCTCTATACATTTGAGAAATGGGACCTTTTTTGGAAAAACTTTAAAATTTTTTCAGTTAAGATTGCTAAATGTATTTCCCTTCAATCTATTCCCCTTACTCTGTTTATTCCATTCTCTCTCTCAATTTATCCTGTCTATCCTCAAAAGTTTTACTGTTGACCACTGCCTCCCCAAATCTACCTTTTTTAAAAAATCACAGCTCCCATATTCTTATCCCCTTCCCCTCCTACTTTCATGTAGAGTTAGATAGATTTCTACACTCTATTGAGTATGTATGTAGTTTCCTCTTAGAGTCAATTCTGATGAAAGTAAGGTTTGTGTGTGCATACACAAACAGACATGTGTACCTATACATATACATAGAATATTATTGTTCTGCCTAGTTACACACACAGGTTCAAAACTTTGTGATCATGTTTAATTAGTCTTTTGTCATCACCTTTCACCCATATGCAAACAACTGGGAAAATAAATAGTTTCTGTTTCTTCAAAATTTTCATGTGTCCTGTTTTTACTTTCAGTTAGTCTAATTCAGGCTGTCATTTCTTCTTGATTTGACTTTTGTAGTGGTCTCATAACTCCTCTTCCAGCTTCCAGTCTTTCCCTTCTCCAATTTACTTGGTTGTTAAAATAAATTTTGTAATTAGTCATTCTATCAAAAATCACTCCCTTATCAGTAATAAAATAAATCCATAACTTCTTGTTTCCCCAAAAATTAAATACATATTTTTCTATCTTGGCATTCTAAAACTTTAGGTTCTAGTCTTCTTCTTTAATCTTTCCTGGAACTGTTTGCCTTCACAGACACTAAAATCCTGACAAATTAGATTAATTACAATCCTCATTTTCTCTTGCTCTTTCTGATCACCGTGACTTTACTCACAGTTTTGTGCCTATTTGGAATTGACCACCTACCTCTACTCCTGAGTATATTTTACTATTGTCTTCATTACCTTTCCATGTAGTACATATCAGGTGCTCGCATGTATATTAATCCTTCCTTGTGACCCCTGCCAGAAGTAATTTTTGCACCTACTGGTAACTAAGTGTATAAAAAATGTTGGACCTTTGGGTGGCAAGATGGTGTAGTGAATAGAGCATGGGCCCTGGAGTCAGGAGGACCTGAGTTCAAATCCGGCCTCAGACACTTAACACAAAACTAGCTGTGTGACCTTGGGCAAGTCACTTAACCCCAATTGCCCTACCTTTCCCCCTCCAAAAAGCAAAAAAAAATGTTGGACCAGAAAAGAGGAAGACCGAATTTCAAATCTAGCCTAAAATATCCACTTATTGTGTGCCACTGAGTCATGCAGTCTCTGCCTTAATGTCCACATTTGAAAAATAGGTATAATGACAGTATTAGTTCCTTGGATTGTTATGAGGATAAAATAGATAATATCAGTGAAGTACTTTGCAAACCTTTGAGTCCTGTATAAATATTAGCTATAATTATTATCTTTCCATGCTAAATTTTTTCATAATACTTTGCCTCAAATCCTCATTTGTGCTTAATAAATTCTACCTGGTCTACCAGTTATTTATATGTAAGTTTTACCCTCCAAATAACAGATTATAAGTTTTGTGATGTCAATGATTAGGTCTTATTTCATTTCTGTATTTCTAATACTATGATAAATTCCTTCTCAGGTGTTTCATTGTGTTATGGAGGTACGCATACATTCTAAAAATCTGAGCCAGTGGCTTGTAAGCTCTGTCCAATTCTTAAATGTTGTAAAGGCTGCAAGTACATTTTTTGTAAGAGAGTATATCTGCTTTCTGAGCACCAGTATCTCTGAATATGGAGAGACTCATTACCAGTATGCTGGTCACCTGGTGGTAAATCCTTTGACCTTAGAAAGAATAGAAAAGAGAAAAAGGCACAATAGCTCTGATTCCCTTGGGGTCCCTTTTCACTTTCAGAGTAATGGTAGTAGCATGATAGAAAAGAACAGAAAGTGCCAAGTATCACATTATTTTTATATTTTCTCTAAGTATTAACTCTAAATGTGAGATCCTTGTTTTATGATCTCTCCCCATTAGACTGTGAGTTCCTTCAGACTAGGCACTTTCTTTTACCATGATGTGTATTCTTAGAGCTTAGCACAGTGTATGACATATTAGACAGTTAGGAAATATTTACTGACTGATTATTCAGTGATGAAGAAGTTGACATATTACTGGAAGAAATGCATCATATCAATCTTGATGTTTCTACTATAAAAAGAAACAGAAGACAGAAGATAATAATAACTTAAGGAAAGAATGACTCACAGGTTTTTCCAAAGAGAAGCAAATAAAGGAGTTGGTGGAGTTGGCTTGATCATTTATATAAAAAAAAACAAACCAAGAAGTATTTCACAGGATTTTCTCATATTGCAGTGTTCATGAATTTGTGAAAAAAGACCTCTTAAGTGACTTTAGCCATAGGAATAGTAGCTTCAATGATTCAGGCTGAGACCCATCTATTCTTGACCATTCTGTGAAAATTTTGTCTGTGTCCTTTCAATCAATGCCCCATCTGTGCTATATACAATGATTATTAGTTTTCAGAAAAAGAGATCCAAATAGTCTAAAAAGCATCTTAGTCAGGAAACATAACTCACTTGCCAAGAGAAGAGGTATAGCAGCCAAGGGTAACACTGGTTTAGAATAAAAATGTGTTTGTAAAATCTTATAGAGAAGGTTGTTGAAAGATAATGAGCAATATCATCTCATAAAAGAATCAAAAGCATTGAAGGGAAAAACAGTTTAGAGAAATCTTGGCAAGACATCCAATTAAGCTAAGTCATGCTGAGGGCATTTAAGGATGAAACTTGAAGGAAGACAACAAACATATGAAAAGATGGAGGGAAAATCTAAAAAAGATTTTAATAACAAAGTATTTAACCACCCAAGACATTATAGCCACTGCATTTATAGCCTAATATCACAGTCCCAGGTGGGCTTCTCAGGAAAGTAAAAATGTTTCCAAGAGAAAAAAAAAAGTAGAAAAAAATGAGCCACAGATAAAAAAGATACACAGAGGAAGGCCATCTGTTGGAGATATGTTTTGAGGACTGAAATATTAAGGGAATGTATCCAAAGGAAAAGATACCAAAGATATCAACTGCATCTGTATAATTTCACAACTGAAAAAAGACAAAAACATAAAGATGCTACCATGCTTATTGTTAACTTTAAAAACAGACCAAAAAGCATTTAATTCAAAGAACAAAATGTTACCTTAGACTTCTCCTTTGACAAGGTGCCATATACATATGTTGATATCATACAAGAGTCTTTGAAATATCTAACATAGATATCCTTGCTCAATTACTCTCTGTTCATTTCTCTCAAGTATGGCATATAGTAGGGAGACATGTGAGCTGAAGTTTTTGCTACTGTCATAGAGGAAACCTCTCAGAGTCCATGTCTAAGAGGTGTTTCTTACAGATGGTGAGGTTTTCTCAATAACAGGTACCAAATTCAAATTGAAATGGGACCACAAAATTTTAAATAGAGTTTTCTAGTCATTTCAGAGTGACTTAGAAAAATCTAAAATTAACACATTGCCTATGTTCAATTGTAATCTTCTTTTGTCAAATATTTCCCATTTAAATTTTAATTCAATTACCACAGGTTGTAAAGAAATTTAAATGCCAAACACAAGAGTTTGCTTGTGATCTTGAAGGTAATAGGGAGCTATTAGAGTGTACTGATGATCAGGCCTAGACTTTAAGAGTTTATTGTGACCTTGGAGGAAATAGGAAGCTATTTGAGTTTACTTAGTATGGGGTTACATAGCCCTAAGTTTTAGGGAAATAACTAGCAGCTGCATTAAGGATGTCTTGGAGTAGGGAGCAATGAAGCACAAGGACCAATTAGAAGACTATTCCAATAATGCAGACAAAATGTGATGAAGCCTTGTCCCACCATGATGGCTGTATGAATTAAGAGAAAAAGGATGTACATTAGAGATGTTGTGAAAACACAAATGATAAGATTTGGTCAGAGACTGGGCATGCAAAGTGTGTAAGTAATATGTGGATGGCATCAACATGGTTAGCTTAGATAACTTAGGATACGTGGAACATACATAGGATGGTAGTGCTCTCAACACTGACGAGGACAGTCAGGAGAGAGGAGTATTTTGGAGGAAAAAAAAATCTGTTTTGGGGCATATTGAGTTTGAGATGCTTATGAACATCCACTTTAAGATATAAGAAAGGCAGTTTGCCAAGTGGGACCAGAGCTTAGGAGAAAGATTATAGCTGGATAGAAAGACCTAAAAATTATATAAGAGAGAAGATTACACAGAGCCATAGAAGCTGATTAGGTAAGCAAATGAGACATATAGAGAAGAAAAAGGAAGAGGATGCAGAACCTTAAGTGACAGAAATAGTTGATGGGATATGGATGAGGATCCATCAGAGGGGATTGAAGAATGGTCACATAGCTTGGAAAGAATTAGGAGGGAGCAATGCCATGAAAAGTTTGAGAAGAAAGAATATCCAGGAGGAGTTAGAAAAGAGTGTAAAATACTGTAGAAAGGTCAAGGAAAGTTGAAGAAAACCCTATGAGGTTTGGCAATAATCAGTAACTTTAAAGAAGTAAGTTGTGATTGAATTATGAGGTTGGAAGTCAAGTTACAGAGGATTAAGAGAGGAAGTAGTGGTGCCTAGAAGAGAGGACTTTAGCTAAAGAGGACTAAAAGCTAAAAAAAGAAACAAAAAAAAACTTACAGCAATGATTGGATTAAATAAGGGTTTTAAAGGATGGAGGATACATGTACATGTAAAGATTATAGCAGGAACAGTAGATAGGAAGAGTATAAAGATCAGAGAGACAGAGAGACAGAGAGAGGGAGAGAGAGAAAAAGAGAGAGAGGGAGGGAGGAAAAGAGAGGGAGAAAAAGAGAGAGAAAGAGAGAGAGAGAGAGAGAGAGAGAGAGAGAGAGAGAGAGAGAGAGAGAGAGAGAGAGCATACAGGAAATCTGCCAGAGAAGATGGGAGGGTATGGTGAGGAAATCAGTGTCAGCAGGGAGAGAATAAAGTCTCAATGAATTCCATAAGATGAAAGCTAGAGTAGATGTATCAGAGTATATAGAGGATAAAGAAGACTATATGGAGCAGGATATAGAAAAAAGAGTAGAATTGAGGGTGGTGGGATTTTCACCTTGATAGCCAGGGATTCAGAATTATTAGAAGATGGAGAGTATAAGGAGGTCCTTTATATGTTAACCATTGGGTACTCAGTCCAGAAAAGACTATGAGAATTTAGAGAGAGGGCCATTGAGAAGAAGCAATCTGAATCTATTATTCGAAATTCTACTCTGAGGGCCAGGCTGGAGAAGACCCTGGTGCTACATCCACCAAATGGGTCCGATATAATGAATTTATAGGAAGACAAAAACTAGTCAGCATTGATCAAACATGAATGGGTTGCAATATGCATGCTGGAAGTGGTACTATCATCTCTGAGAACTCCATTTCATTTCAGTATTTGTGTACCCCTAACATAAAATCTAGCTCCTTGTACATGGCGGGAATATTTTTTAAAACTGAATTTAAAATAAATCACACCACTAAATTCACCAAACATAAATAAGAAATGATGGATAAAAAGAGAATGGTGGCATTATTTTGGCCTCAAGGGATACATTTGTGGATCTGTCAATCATTTAGCTCCTTCTGACTGTATCTCCATTGCTTTTTCTTCTTTTAGGGGAAAAGCCCCACTCTAACTAGACTCCATTAGCACAAAGCTAATATAAATTACATGGGGTAGAAAGAAGGCCTATGATTTTGTCTCCACAGCAGGAAAATTTCTTATACTTTTGTAGGGTAGCACTTTTTCTGCAACTTAGAGAAATTTAGAGAATTGCCTGGGGCATCAAAATGTTAATCAACTTGCCCAGGGTTACAAAACCAAGATATTTCAGAGGCTAGACTCAAACCCAGGTTTTTCTGGCTTTAGGGGCAGTTCTCTATCCATTATTACATACTGCTTCTCTAGCTATAGCAACAGCACAGACATAGACATAGGCATGGATATGCCAACTTCTGCCTGTATAGACATGTACTGGGAAATGTTTAAATACCATCTTTCCAAAAAAGTAAGACACAATCTAATTTACATTATTAGCATTATTAACTTTTTCTCAGGTTTGGATAATCAACAAAACAATAAGGCAGGCCCTGATATTCGCTGATTACCAAGGTAGAAATATGCACTCTGAAAATTTAGCAATCAGCTTCTGTGAGACAGTCCTAGCTGATTCCAGGACACTATATGTGTGTGTATGTATATGTATGTGTGTATATGCACACACACATGTATGTATACATGCATGCACAGGCACATACCTATACACATAACTATACACACATATAGACAGTGTGCATATATATACATACATGTATACATACATATGCATACATACAATGTATGAGACATGTATATAATACCTTTACATTTGAAAACATTTCATTGTTTTGAAAATTGTTCTTGTGTGCATAAACTAAAATCCACAAAATTGTGCAAGGTAGACTATTTCCAGTTATTTTTTCGAACTTAGAATGTGTTTAATGTAATCATAGGTTGTAATCTATTACATGTATTTTTACTTGGCTCTCAACGTGTTTAACATATAAAAGCAGAACAATTTCTTCTTTGAAATGTAAACAATAGTGAAATGCTAAAAGCAGTATAATGCAGATTACTTCAATTTTCTCAGACATAAAAGTTTTGAATGTTTTCAATTTTAAGAGTCATTTACAACAACTGAAGATGAAGTGGCTCCAGATTCTTTCCCCCAGGTATGAACTTCTGTTTATTTTCTTTGCTTACCACTTACTGTTTCATTGTATTAAAAGCTTATGTGCAGTAGGGCTGAAAGAACTCATCAGGAAGTTGAATTTTAACAAATCTTTCTAACTCTCATAGGCCAAGCTTGTATATCTTGTTATTACAGGGTGTCAGTCACTCATTCCTTTCCGAATAGAACTCTAATAGTGACTACACAGCTGCTACAGGCCAGGGAAATAAATGGAAAAAAATAATTCAGTCAAAATAAATCCTGCAGACTTACCCACTGCAAGGGTTCCAATGAAAGAAGAAGCCCCCCTCTCTGTTGGAGATACATTTATTTCACAATTAACAAAGGAGCTTGAATTTAAACTTCTGCCCCTGAATGTAATGCAATACATTTGAAAAACATGAACTTGAATGAATGAAGGCCATTTGAACTCCCATCCATTCTCATCTGTGGCAGTGAAGTAATATATTATTCAGTACAAACTCACTCTGTAGCATTATCTTCTCAGTGCAATGCAATTTTCAAAACAAGAACTTTCCTCTGTGTTTCTGCATATAAAAAGCCTGTGGTAATTGTCATGGTCTGATTCATTATCCATAGTATCTTCATACACAATAGTAATTAAATCTGGAAAGGTTCGATTTCCAAAATGCCAGTGGCTCTGCATTTTCAAGTTGCCATCTAGGTATCTGGCCTGTAATAATGTCTCCTGCTGTGTTAAACATCTATTCTGAGAGTATACATGTTGGGCTTGACCTTTCATTTTCTAGTCTTCAGATTAACAGAAGGCACAGTGACTGAGAGAGCAGTGTAATGAAATTTCTGTTGTGTTTATCTCTTAATATGGAGGTGCTAACACTGATCGTTCAAACCATGCAAATTAACATAAATTTCTATAAACGCTCAATAATAAAAATAGTAATAGGTGCTCACATCTTTTATTCTCTTTAAGATTTCAAAGCACTTTTCTCAAAAGAACACTGGTTGTCAATTACAAGTATGACTGTCCATATTTGATGGATTTAAGTTCACAATCATTTGTAAACCACCTACTATGTGCTAGGCACTCTGCTAGATTCTGGAGAAGCAAAGACAAAAATACAATTTTTACCAGCTATCAAGAAGGTCATATTTTACTAGAAGAAAAAAAATATGTACAAAGTTTAATAAATGAGAAATTAACACCAAGAATTTTTTTTTTCAGGAGGAATACTATTTAATGAAATAGAGGACTTTGAAACATTCATGATGGAAAATCTAGACCTGAATAGAAAATTTAGCTTTCAAATTAAGAACTCAAAATAAAGAAGCATAAAAAAGGAAAATAAAGTTAAACCATTTACATAGTACTTGTAACTCCTAAGAATTTTATTATTATTAGGCTAATTAAAAGGAGTATACATAGAGAGAGGACATGGCTGTGAGTTGACTATGAAGGTCGATATCTGAAAAAATAAAAATAAAAAAACAAGGGGTGAAAAAGAGGGATGCACTGGAAGAAGTGGAGGGGAAAGGTAGAATAAAGTAAATTATCTCACATAAAAGTCATGAAAGAGCTTCTATAAAAGAGGGAAACATTAGGGGAGATGTTCAGTGCTTGAACCTTACTCTCATTGGAATGGACTCAAAGAGGGAACAAGACATACTCAGGTGGATATAGAAATCCATCTTACTCTACAGGAAGGCAGGAATGGAAGAGGATAAGAGAAGAATGGGGGTAATAGAAGGGGGGGCAAATTGGTGGAGATAGTGGTTATAAACAACACTTTTGAAGAGGGACAGTATGAAAGGAATGACAGAGAGAGTTAGATAAAAAAGGGAGGGGAAAAAGATGCAAAGCAATCATAACAGTGAAAATATTTAACAGCGAGTTTCTCTGATAAAGGCCTCATTTCTCAACTATATAGAGAACTGAGTCAAATTTAGAAGGATATAAGTCATTTCCCAATTGATAAATGGTCAAAGCTATCTATAGTTAGATGAAGAGGAAACTTGCACCAGATTCCTTCCTGAGAGGACAAAATCTTCTTTTCTTTTCTTTACTCACCCAGCATCCTTTCCACCACTTAAATTTGTCTTAGACTTTGTTCAAAGGGAGACCCTTTTCAATTTCACTTTACTTTGAGAAATGAAGGAAATATAGTCACTAATAATCATTTAACCACCTTCTCTCTATAAATGTGGAACCCTCACTCAGTGGGGAAAAGAGATAATACTTCATGCCTATGAACCCTACTTCAAAACTCTTTCCTTCGTTCCCAACTTAGATAGAGCATCTGCTTTCTGGCTCAATGTATCAGAGAACATTCACTGTGTCTTTGTTTGCTGAAACCTTCCAGCTCAAAAGTACTGAAGTGTTCAATGTGGGAACAGTTAAGATCTCTTTACCTAGCCAGTATTGATACTAATTAAAACAAGAAATAAACACCTCTAAATAATAGAAAAAATTCCCCAAAATTCTATTATACATATCCCACCAAAACAGAAATAAAAGAGGATATGGAGGAATCTTCACTATCTTCAGGAATTCACCTTCAAGTGAAAGTTCATGGGCAATCCTACATAGCTGATGCTGGTGGCTCATCTATCAGGGCTGATATCCATACCAACCACAGCTGGCCAGCTCTCTTTGAATCTCAACACTATCGATTTTCCTTCTTACTCTTACCTGATCTACTTCATTCCAATATTCTATTTATTCTCTCTCTTCCCAACTCTGTAAGTCAGTTACTGTACAGTCTCAAAATTCTCTGTCTCTTCTAGCACTAAAGGGAAAAACACCATTTGTTTGAGACTTCATCTCCCAGATACTTATGAAACAAAGTACTAACAACCTTCTCTCTCTCTGCCTACAGAGAAATTGGCTTCTCAGTCCTCCACATAAACAACTAGTAAGTGACTAGGGTCTCACCACATTTAGCTCATGTCTTGAAGTTCACTGCTCATTCCACAACATGATGCTAACTTAATCATTGCACAATAGTGACCACATTTCTAGATTGTGTATGAAAGGAAATATGTCATGAAATATGACTTCGGGTATCAAAGTGTTTCTAAATTCTTGATTTATCAACATATATGCTCACATTTGCATGCAATCAGCAGTAAATTTATATATAATAGAAGGCAAGGTAAACAGCATAAGTACAAGGACATGAATACACTTTGTAAAGCACCAATTTAAACCATTCAGTATATATGCCATCTTTTAGAAATGATTTCTACTTTTTCAGAGTGCTGAGACAGACTTGTGAGGGTCCTCAAAAGTCATTTAGTCCAAACCAAACTTTAATTAGAATCTAACTTAAAACAAAACTGACAAATGGTACAGGGGAATAGAGTGTTCATTGCGGTCTCATGAAGAGTTGGCTTGTTAGCTCATCACAAAAGACTTACTTTGGGTAAGTAACTTAGTGTCTCAAGTTTACTTTTATCAAAAATCAAGCAGTAGAGATACTAAAGAAATAACTACATAAAATGAAAGCCTACTTGAATAATATTTCTGGATATGTGTATGTGAATATTCTACTGTTTTTTTCTTTGAAATAGTCTTTGTGACACGGTTTTTTCCTCTTCTTTGGGGAAATTGTTTTATATTAGTTGACATATCTGTTTGTTAGTTTGATAAAGGTGAGCCAGATCTGGTTTTAGATTTGACCAATCACTTAGCCATCTTGCCAGATGTCATTCTATCCAGATTTCATCAAAATATTTGACAAAATATCCATCTTGAGATGGACGAGGTAATAAATAGTTGCTGTTCACTCATTTCAATCTTGTCCAACTGTTTGTGACCACTTTTGAGGGTTTCTTGGCAAAGAATGTAGAGTGGTTTGCCATTTACTTCTCCAACTTATTTTACAGATGAGGAACTGAGGCAAACAGGATTAAATTACTTGCCCACAGTCACACAGTTAGTAAATGTCTGAGGTCACATTTGATCTCAAGTCTTCTTGACTCCAAGTCTGGCACTCTATCTACTGAGCCACCTAGCCACTCATAGTACAGCTAAATAAATTCAAAATTAATAAATTTTATACACACATATAACACAAATAAAAGCATTTATGTGTGTATATATTGTGTTCATGTATGTATGTGTGTATATATGTATATGTACATATAAACACATCATTAGGTAGAATAAACTAAGGACAAACTTGTAAGAGAATGAATGGTATTACAATGAGGACCAGAGCCCAAGAAATGAGAAAAGAATGACAACAAGAATATTTAGAAAGGTTGAAATTAATGAAGGAACTGAACATATGTGGAGAAAAACTACAGTGTAAATTCTTCAAATCTAAAGAGTTTGAAAAGACAAAAAAAATGAAATATTTAAAACAGATGGCATAAAATCATAATAATGATATAAATATGAAAAAGGGGATGGTAGAGTCAGCATCAGAATATGAAGAAATAAGACCATAAATATTAGATCAAAATCAAAATAGAAACATTTTAAGAACCCCTGAAGTTTGTATAAACCCAAACCTGACAATCACAACTTCATAGACGTCCTTGAAAAACATAATGAAACAAAGAGCATGCTTATCATATCTTATTAAAACAAAAGAAAATGACCTAGAAGAATTTGAAAAAGAAGACAAAAATACTGAACAAGAGTAACCATAGGATCCCACTGGAGAGGAATAAGATGTTTAACTCATCAGGAAACTGACTTGCAAATGTCTAGGACTCCAATATTTAAGGACTCTTTCAGGCAGCCCGCAGGAAGTAGGTTACATATCATGTAGTACTAGTTTGAATCACACAGTTCATTAAAATATCACAGTGATGGGCGGGGGGAGGGGGGGAAAAAGAATTCCTCCTATGAAACAATCAGAAGCAAAGGAAATCAGATTATTCCACAGAAAAGAAAAAGAAAGTATATCCTGCAAATATGAACATGCTCCTGTAATTAAAAGGTAGAATACACAGGCATAATTATTGCTATGTAAGCCTAATAAAGACAAGGTGTTTAGTAAAGTCAGATAATTCCATATAGAGTAAAAAAATTTAGAAGCTAGCCCAATGCCTACTTGCTGCAAAAAATAGATAGTGGCCTTAGAAATCCTCCTTTTCCTGCAAGTCACCAAGAGAACAAGGAGAGAATAGCTTCTGGTTAATTCATTAAAGGATAATTAGACAGAAGCCTCCAAGAGGAAGGGAGGAGAGTCAGAGATACATGAATTTGTGTTTCTTTCAAAAGGCAATTCTATGAGTCCTAAAGACTTTAGGGTAAGAAAGATAAGGAAGGGGAAGTAATGGAAGCTGAAAGTAGAGAAGAATGTGGGAGGAGAAGAAATGAAGGTATGGGGAGATATTCCAGACAGTCAGGAGTTCAGTCTGGAGAGGAATGAAAATAGAGAAGATGAGCATCCTTCTTATGCTAGAGGCTCTAGGAACCAGTCAATCACAGGGAGATTCTGAAGGAGCAGATGGTATTTTCAAAAAGTGAGAAATACAGGGGTAGAATGAACTTTCACTCTAGAGGCAGCTAAGTTGTTCAGTGATCTGTAGTCATGAAGATCTGAGTTCAAATCAAACATGAGATATTTAGTAGCTGTGTGGTCCTGGACACATCACGTAATCTATTTGCCTCAGTTTCCTCAACTGTAAAATGAGCATAAAAATAGCAACCTGCAAGGGGTAAGTTAAATGAGCATTTATGTGTCAGGCATTGTTAAGTGTGTTACAAACATCTCTTTTGATCCATAGAATGACCCTGCAGCAGGAAAGTTTATTAAAAAAGAATCAAAGGATCTATATTGGACTTTGAAACAGGTGACATGTGCCTCTCTGCATGAGTATGAAGACTGGAATCAGAAAAACTTAATCAAAATAAGCTACTGGTACCTACTGCTGAGTCCTTAAATGAGAAATCCAGGGATCTGTGCCTTTTCCTCCTTCTCAGAATTCTCTCTTCTTCTGTCTTCAGGATTTCATTCCTATCCTTTCTTCATTCACTTAACCTATAGAATTTTGTCCTATAGGCTCCCATCTCTCTTTTATCTTGAACATTCTGAAATCCACTTTCCCTCTCTCTAAGGCAGTGGTTTTTAACCTTCTTTGTGCCGTGACCCTTTAATACAATTTCTCATGTTGTGGTGACCCCCAACCATAAAATTATATCATAACTATAATTTTGCTACTGTTATGAATCGTAATGTAAATATCTGATATGCAGGATGTATTTTCATTGTTACAAATTGAACATAACCCACAGGTTGAGAACCACTGCTCTAAGCCATATATCAGACCAGGTCCGGCTTTTCTGTTCTTCTCTGTCATAAATTCTAATATGCATTGGTCATTTCCTATCAAGATTTCCATCATTTCTACTTCAGTAAACAGTTTGTCCTTGTTGGTGAGAATCAGACTCTATGAAGGATGAAATTATCATCAAGGCAAGTCAAGTAATTATACCCAGAACTTGAAAGAGACAGAATTCCAGCAGATGTCCAAAAGTCCCTCCCCCCGAGAAGAAACAACATCACTGCTGCATTTAAATATACAGTATCATGCCTCTGTGCTAGGCTTCTGGTTTGTCTCCTAAGCTTATCATATATGTCCTCTTCCTTCCAGGTGGTCTGAATTATATTATAATAACACCATTGCTTTTAGAATGCTTTCATTGCTCTTCAACCAGTTACTTTCAGTAGTATTCCCTCATTCTTTCTTTCCAAGTATATTTTCTTAATATAAAATACTATTTCACTGTTTTAAATCCTCCTTTCTTATCATGATTATTTTTAAAATAAAATTTATTCTTACAAAACTACATTCCAATCATATACCTTATCCTGCCAGATTTCAATGACACTTTTGGGGTCAGATTTGCCTCCTTATATCATAACATCTAGTTCACCTTGCTTATTACTCATACTTTGTGCATTTGCATATAGACATCTAAGGCAAAAAAAAGTTAGGTTATTAGTGATCTAAAAGATGGAGAGATAAATGGTGGTTATAAGTAGGCTGTCATAAATTGTCTATGATGATTTATGAACATGAAGTGATATGGGTTCATACATTCAGAACTGAATGCATTCTCAGGGACCATCTAATAAAACTCCCTTATTTTACACATGAGGAAATGGAAGTCAATTGACTTATCCAGTGTTACAGAGCTAATAAGTGTCTGAGGCCTGATGTGGACTCAGGTCTTCCTGATTCCAACATGTTATCTTCTATGAAACCTACAGAAATAATATTAATCAGGAAATGCATGATCTGGAAAGATGACATAATACACATAGACAAGGCAAGATACAATTGTTTGACAATCCATGTGCTTCTCTGCTTCCCATGGAAATGTTATGAAAGCTAGGGTCCAATGAGTACATTCTCTGTGGAGTATTTATGAAATACTACAAACAACAAGAATTATTCAGGATGAGAAAGTATGGATATATACTAGTAGAAGGAATACCCATATTGAGGACATCTTGGATAAATGGCAGTATGAAAGTCATTTTCAGAAAACTTAGATGTCTTGGTCTTATATAAAAAAGGACTCCTTAGTGAAAAAGAGGAATTATATTTCTCAAATAAGCAGAAACTTAGGGTTATTGTCATGTAGTTGAAAGACTTCTGGATCCTGAGTCAGAGGACTTGGATTTGAAGCCTACCTCTGCCATCCAATACCTCCATAAATGTAGGGGAGTTCTTAACCTTTCTGGGTCTCCAATTCTTCGTCTCCAAGATGAGGCTGCACAATCTGTATGTGTCAGAGAGAGGACTTGATGCCAGGACTTCCTGACACTGAGGCTGACCTCTTACACATGTCTTTAATGCTTCATTGCTGACCTTGGGGCAAATTGCTGATATTTTAAGTCCCTCCCCAATCCCCAAAATTCTAAGACTATAAATTACAGACCCATTACAAATCTATAATGATAGAGGGACTTTCCTAACTAAAAGTTCCATATACCAATGAAATCATAATTGTGGCAAAAAAAAGAGAAAGGCCATATTAGATCACTTTATAGCTTTTTTTTAATAAATAAATTTTTATTAATTTCTTCTGCTTTTTTTTACATCATCATCATCATCACAATTATGTCAAGGATTGCCACCAAATTAGCTTTTCTGTATTCACTCTCGACTTGCTATTGTGTATGAAACAAGCCACATAGCTTATCTATACAACTTGGATCCAGCGGGTGTTTAATTAGTGCTTCTTGAATTGAATTGTTAAAATGTTTTCATTTTAATTGTGACAACCAGATAACTCACATATTGTGTTAAAACATTCCTCTCCGTGACAAGCACCAAAGAAAATATGAAAATTATGAAATATTGAAAAATATGAAAAATATAAAAGTATGAAAAAAATGAAATAGCCAATAAATTTTAATGATAATCAAGAGAAAAGACTTCAACTTGTTAAAAACAAGTATAAAATGTGTATATGTGGCAAGTTATGGTTTTTCACCCAGAGGAAAGAGAGGATTTTAAAACTAGAAAAGGCCCTTGAGATCATCTCACCTAGCCACTTTGTTTAACAGACAAGGAAACTGAAATGCTGAGAATTATATCCAAGTTATTAATGCTAGTTAGTGGCAGTGCTAGCACTCGTAAAACCTATTTTTTTTTCCTGCCTTTTCAACAAGTGTTTTTGTTACAATTTTGCATGCAGGTTTTTGTGAGAGTGTTCAGTAAATTGTATTCAGACCAGTATTCAAATTTCTATTAACAAGAATTCAGAAAGGCAGTCGCATATGATGGACAATGCAGTACCCTGGGAGAAAGGATGTCTTTTGTCCTAGTGACCTCCACATTATTTAGTTGAGAAATTCACTTAACTTGCCTGAACCATGTGAAAATGATGAAGTTGCATTATATGATATATAAGATAATTGACAACTCAGAGAATCAGTCCAGGCATTTGGGTTTTCCTTTCAAAGGGAAGATTGTAGCACCCACTTAATGTTCTCTAACAGAATATCAGTAAAATGCAAATACATTCTATGATTATTCTGTATATCACATTCAGAAGGCTTTTTACATTTCCAAAATGACTTGTGATGTTCTGTAATATGACAAATTAAAAAGAGAAAGAATGTTTTTTCTTTTATCAGCAGCTTCTAATAAAGGTAGTGCTTTGTTGCTTTCATGATTCCAACAAGATAGACAATGAAGAAGGATTTAATTAAATGTGCAATACTGAAAGTAGTGAGAAAGAACACAACTCTGAATAAAGTGGGAGAGTGTGCATTAAAAGAAACAGCAATGGAAAAATACTTTATGGGGCTGAATAATAAGCTCAAGAAAGGACTTGCCAAGGACAGGTTGCTGAAGCAAAGGTAAAATAATAACTTTAAAACAATTGGAAGTTTTAAGAAAAGCACAGTCTTACCCAGAGATGAACTATTGCATACATGGAATGAAAGACAATGCATTTATTAAATACATATTATGTGCTAAATTCTGGGAATATAAATAAGAAATTAATATAGCCTATGATCTCAAAGAGCTCACTTTGAAAAAAAAATGTTCCTTTTCTTTTTATTTTTGAAATCCAAATTCTCTCCATCTCTCTATTCCCTTCCCAATACATTAAGAAGGTAAACAATATGATAACCATCATATATATAAAATCACACAAAGCATATTTCCAAATTAGACATATCATCAAAAAAGCAAGAAAAATAGAATGGAAAAATATACTTCAATCTGCACTTATACTTAATCAGTTCTCTCTCTGGAAATGGATACCATTTTCCATTATGAGTTCTTTGGATTGTCTTAGATCATCTATTGATCAGAGCAAATACAATTGTTTTTTACAGTTAATTATTGTTAAAATATTGCTATTACTGTGAATAATGTTCTCCTGGTTCTCTTCACTTTACTTCAGCTCATGTAAGTCTTCCCAAGTTTTTTCTGAAACTACCACCTTTGTCATTTCTTACAATAAAATAGTATTTCATCACAGTCATATGCCACAGCTTATTCAGTAATTCTCCAACTGATGGGCATCTCCTCAATTTCCAATTTCTTTGTCATGAGATAAAGAGCTGCTATAACTATTTTTTTGTACAAATAATTTATCTTAATTTTTCTTTGACCTCTGGGATACAGACTTAGTAGTGATTTTGCTGGGTGAAAGGGTATGAACAGTTTTACAGTGCTTTGGGCAAAGTTCCCATTATTTGGAAAGCTCACATTTTAGTAGGAGGAGATAACACACAGGAGACTTCAGCTATAGGGCTGATGAAAATGCCCAGTGGTCTTTATGATGCATCTACAAGGCAGATGAAAATGTGTTCTTTTTGCTGTCATTTCCAGTGATAAAATAATCTTTGTTTCTAATCTTGAACTATTTGACTGTGCCAATGACTTTGATGGTGAAATTTTTTTCTGGTCCTTCACAAACAGGTGTGACTACGGTATGGATTGAATATCTGCAGAAATAAAAGCAAGGGTGAATCTCCCCAACAGTTACTTCTCTAGTTAACAGTTACAGGGCTGGGGTGAGTCAGGCCTGGTGGTGTGCTGAGAGTCCTTACTGGTCTTGGGTATCCCTGGCTTATATATCTATCAGTTTCAATTAAGCAGCAATCTGAATTGGTGGATATTAGTCATTTTCCTCTCGTGACATTTTAAACTTAAATCAACAATGTTTTGAGAGTTTAACTTTCCTGGTGATGGCAAAGTAGAGTTGTTAGCACTGTGTTGTTGAGAGAAAGAAAATTTAGAGTCATAAAAACTGGGTTTAAGCCTTATCTCTGATTGCTATGTGAACACGGACAAGTTAACTAACTGCTTTTGGCTTCATCATGATTTCAAGACATCTGGGCCTAAACTTTATCATGATAAAGCAATTGTGTGTGTGTGTGTGTGTGTGTGTGTGTGTGTGTGTATGTGTGTGTGTGTGTGTGCATGTGTGAAAATTGCACTTGGTTATTTAATAATTTTTAATTATTTTACATATGCTTTAAAGATTTCCCCCTTTCTCATGTCTTGCCCAAGTTTGACCATGCCACTTACCTGCTGGTGAAGTTTCAATGTCACCTACTGCCTAATATAGAAAAAGGTGCTGCCTGCTTGGCATTTAAAATCCTTCACAGTCTAGCCCAGGAGTTAGGAACCTGTGGCCTCAAGGCTATGTGTGGACCTCTAGGTCCTCAAGTGTATCCCTTTAACTGAATCCAAACTTCACAGAACAAATCCCCTTAATAAAAGGATTTGTTCTGTAAAATTTGGACTCAATTGAAAGACTGTATCCAAGGGCCTAGAAGGTCACATGTGGTCTTAAAGCCACAAGTTTCTTGGTCTAATGTATTTTCCTATCCTGATTCATATTATTCTCTCTCAAACATTCTACATTTAAGTCAAACTTACCTACAACACTATATTACCTGACCCTGTACCTTTATACAAACCTGGAATGCTCTTCCTCCTCACGTGCATTGCTTGATACCCCAAATTTGCTTCAAGTCACCTCTAACAGTAGGAAGCTTTTCCTTACCCTCCTAGTTACCTCTCCTTCTTCTGGTGCCAGATATTTTGGAACTTATTCTTACTAAGCTTATATTTACTAATCTATATAAATGACATTTTCCACCTTGAAGGAATAATTGGAAAGGATAAGGGCTACCTATTTCTTTTGTGTCGTTCTATCCTTAGGGCCTTGGGGCAGCTTGTTGATGCACTCAATAGAGTTTTGGGCCTGGAATCAGTAAGATGAGAGTTCAGATCTGGCCCCAGACACTTACTAGCTGTGGGACCTTAGGCAAATTACTTAATGCTGTTTGTCTCAGTTTTCCTCATCTGTAAAAAGGAATTGGAGAAAACATGGCAAACCATTCCAGTATCTTTGCCAAGAAAACCCCAAATGAAATCACTAATAGTCAGACATGACTGAAACAATTGAACAATAATCCTTAGAGCCTAGCACAGGCTGATACACAGTAGGCATCTGAATCTTTGATGACTTGAACTGAGTTGAATTAAATGCGGTCTCCTGTTCCATACTATGTGAAAGCATCAAAACTTTTTTGGTGAAATGCAAAGATGTTTTCCCACATGATTGTCACTAGCTTTCAGTAGAATAAACTCTATCTCAAATCGTTCAATTACTTAGAATTGCCTAGCTAGCTAGCTATCTACCTTTAGAGAAAGGCTCTATATGTGGATTAGAAATACTTTGAACCTTTTAAAATTAATCAGTCATTAGTAGTGAAAATTAATCCAATCAAATTATACAAATTATTCATTATAACTTTACAGTTTTTGATTTGAGATAACTTTTTTTGATCCAATAGACTTTTCTTACTCCTTTCACCATTGTAACTAGATATATTAATCCTAGTCTTTTCAGGAGATTTTGTTTTATTTTCATCCCAGGAAAGTGAATTTATCATAAGCAATCTTCACTTTGTCAACGAAGAATCACAACTGCTCAGCAAGATATAGTTTTAGAAATTTGCCTGTGGCACTGAAGCTTTAAGTGTGTTGACTATGGTCACAGAGCCAGTGTGGACTTGACCTCAGGTCTTCTTAACTCAGGACCTGACACTATAGCTACAATCTTCAAACATTTTGGATGAAACACCACCATCAGTGAAAAAAAAATTAAACAATATTCCCTCAATATATATTTATTCATAAGTTAAATTGATGCTACTATATTAATACATAACATAAATTTTAAAAACTTACAAAATAGGAATTAAAGGAAAACCTGAAATAAGCAATATTATTAAAGTACCTTTGCTTTTAAATGACCCAGTGTCTTTGCTTTAATCAATATATAATGAACGTTATAAATATTATAATATAA
>CM053580.1:358147161-358160204 GCA_028627135.1 Pseudochirops cupreus | reverse complement strand
ATTTAAATACTTTATTTTAGTGGTTGCTATAGGTCTGAAGATCCAAATGGAAGGAAGGCATAATTGACTAAGCTAAGTCATGATACTCATTTTTTATCTACCACACAAATGTTTTTGTTGAAGTTCAGCAAGTACATATTGATCCTGCCTGATATGGAGTGGGAAGCAGTGCTGATCTTTAGAAATTAGGTCCTGTGTCTTGGGCTGATTTAGGGGTGAAGTTGGACTTCTAAAGGTGAGAAGGGGAAAGCAGTATATCAGATGGCAAGGATCCTGGGTAGGCTCTTATTTCCTGTTGATAAGAGGCTTTCTTCCTTTGATTCTAGACCTTCTAGATAGTCTAAACATTTTTGGTTTGGGGGTAGTCTTGGAAGAAGATTAGATTGCAGAAAAAAAAACAAACCTAAATATATGTGAATATATTTATGTGAATATGTATATATGTATATACATGTGAATATGTATATATGTATATACATGTGAATATGTATATATGTACAAATACACACATGCTTATGTATACTCATATATCTATACATATTTGTTTTACTGCTTATAATTCCTGAGACTTAAGCATATGCTGACTAACAGAGGAAAGGGTGAAGACACTCATAATATTGTGGTTATAACATATTATTTACGAAGTCTGACAAAAAAGTTATGATTTATTAATTTATGCATTTTTGCAAGAATACAGGTAAGTTCCACCCCTCTTGTCTATGGGGACTCCTGAAGTGCATGCTAAAAAATGGGTGTGCTTCTGTATTTGAAAGGAAACATGCATACCATCATTGTAAGATGTGTCCAATAAGCCCCAAAACAAGACAAAGACTGTGCCTTTAATTTTCTTACATTATATTTTTAATTAAATGCAAAAACAATTTTAAATATATATTTTTTTAATTTTGAGTTATAAATTCTGCTCCTTCTCTCCCCACCCCATTTCTCTCCTTGATAAGGCAAGCAATTTTATATACATTATACTTGGGAAGTCATGTAAAACATATATTCATATTAACCACATTGCAAAAGAAAACACAGATTAAAAAAAGAAAAGAAAAACAAGGTAAAATAATTATACTTCTTTTGTATTCAAATTCTATTAGTTCTTTCTTTGGAGGTGGATAGCATTTTTTTTTTGTCATAAGTGTTTCAGAATTCTCTTAGAGCACTTTATTGCTAAGAATAGCTAAGTTATTCACAACTGATCATAGCACATTGTTGCTATTACTATGTATAATGTTCTCCTAGTTCTGCTCACTTCATTTTGCATCAGTTCATATAAGTCTTTCCATGTTTTCTGAAAACATACGCTTACCATTTCTTAAAGTATCATAGTATTCCATCACAATCATATAGCACAACTTGTTCAGCTATTCCCCAATTGAAGGGCATCCCCTCCATTTCTAATGCTTTGACATCCCAAATAGAGCTGCTATAAATATTTATGTACATGTAGGTCCTTTTTTTGGTGAATCTCTTTGGCATATAGACCTAGTGGTATTGCTGAATCAAAGGGTATGTGTAATTCCCAATTACTCTCTAGAATTGTTGGATCAGTGCACAACTCCACTAAGAATGCATCAGTGCCCAATTTTTCCACATCCCCTCCAATATTTGCAGTTTTCCTTTTCAGTCATGTTGACCAGTCTGATAGATGTGAGATGGTAACTCAGAGTTCTTTTAATGTATATTTCTCTAATCAATAATAATTTTGGGCATTTTTATATGACTATGGTTAGCTTCCATTTCTGCTGCTGCTGATGGTGGTAAACTGTCTGTAATGCCTGCTTCTGGCTCCAGTTCAGCCAGTACTTTGTGGTCTTCACTTGGTTTCAGGTCTGGCCATCACCCTGGTGAGGCAAGTATTTTCTGCTGACCTCCTAAGTTGTCTTGGGCAAGAAAATTTTTTTCATCCTTACCTTTTGTTGTTTCTGCCTCTCTAGAGTTTGATTTGAGGCATTATTTTAAAGTTGTTTTGAGGGAAATTTGGGAGAGTTCAGGTAAATGTCTGTTCTTACTCCATTATCTTGGCTAAACCTATGTTATTTTTAAATTTAAAGCAATCTGAGACAGCATAAGCTTTTTTGGCTACCATGTCCCACTGCTGGCGCAAATTGAACTTTTAATTCCACTAAAAGTCCCAGGTCATTTTCACAAACATCCTTCCTCTTCTCTCTGCAGTACCTTATCTCCAGCCTTGGGTGAGAAGAGGAGGCAAGACCACAGGCCTTTCATCTCCTGCTGTACTGCATGTATGGAGAGAAGGTGACAAGGGGCAAAGCAGCTTCCACCTTCTATGGCCAGTCTAGTTTCCTGACCACAATGTGGAAAATCACTAGTGCAAAGAGTAGCAACCTTCCCTTTGACCTGAGGACTACCATCTTCTGCTGTACCTTTCCATTTTGGGAAGAGGAAAGTTGGTGATGAATTGGAATTTCTTCTCCTAAAGCACATGTTTGATTTCTTTCTCCTCTTTTGCCTTTTCCTGCCTTATCTCTAGTATTTAGAGGGAAGAGTAGTAGTAAAATGGAGCCACCCATCTTGCCATCTGATTGTCTGCCTATCTTCTCATGTTGCTCTTGTTTCCAGCCTCTTTTGGGATGAGGAGTGCTGCCTCACACTCAGTGATGAATATTCTCATATCAGGTCAGATCTGACATATCTCAATGATTCCCAACCTCTTTAGAGCATCATCCAAACTCAATTCCTCCTTTCTACCTCCCGATTCCTTATCCTCAATCCTTCTCAATCCTCTTGCTCTTGAACTCCAATTAAACACTTTCCTCCTCCCCTTACTAATCTTTCTTCCTGTTCTATAAGTAACACATTTCCTTTCACTCTAAATCTTTTCCTGTACTACATCTTCCATTTTCTAGCTATTATTGAAACCTAGCTGCTTTCTGATAACACAGTCACCCTGGTCACCCTTTCCAGTACTGGTAAAACTTTTGCTCATTACCCTCAGCTCACTGGTTGAGGGGGAGTTGAAATACTCATTGTGCTCCATTGCTACTTCCAGATTCTCTTCCTAACTCTATCACTTGGTAACATCTCCTCTTTTGAGGTTCATGTAATTATTTTAATCACTCAATCAAAATCATTGTTGCTGTTGCCTATCTACATGTCATTCCCCTTTCTTCCTTAACAAGCTCACAATTTTTCTCTCCTCTCCAACTCCTGCCCTTATTACTAGGGGAATACAATATACAAATCAACTCTCATTGATATGCCCTTGTCATTCAGTTCTTTAAAATATTCACTTTCCCTTACCTATTGCTCCATCCTACCTCAGCAATACACAAAGATGAGCAGATCCTTGATCTTGTTATCACTCATTTTCACATTCAAGAATATCAGAATCCCCTTATCTAAATAGAATATATTGGTTTTCCACCATCTCCATATGCCTTCCCTTGATAAACTGTACTATTTTTCTAGATCATGACCTGTAATACCCTCAATGCTCTCTGAAACCAACTTCTCTGCATTAGTCTTTCTCCTTTTCCCCCTTTCTTGACTATTTGGTGAGCCAATACACCTCTATACTATCCTCCTCTCTTTAATACCTAGCCATGGTTTTGGGATTTGATCTCAATGATTCTCAATATTCTTTCACTTGAATTAGTTTAACCTTACACTTAATCTTTTATTGTGTTCCATTTTTCCTAGTTTAAAAATTATAAAACTTGATTTATTTTTATTTTCCCCACACAAGTTATTCTCAAGTTATTCAAAAAAGATTAGACCCATCTGTTCTTTGATCTTCCCCTTGACCTAACCAAAGCCTAAAGAAGAACATCTACAGCAGTAGCAGTAACAACAACAAGAATAATACCTTTTATTACCTTATTTTTCATCAGGAAACTCAGTTAATGAACTTCTGTCACTACCTTCATAGGGCTTTATCCATCTTTATCCATCTTTTATGTGCTTTTCTTTAGACTTATGTTTGGTACCTTGAAAAAAAAATGTATCATTTTACATATAGGGGACAATATAATGGCCAGTAGGGTTCATTGATTCCCTTTTCTTTAGCTCTAAAGAGTATATTTCAGATGAAAAGTTTTGAGTTCAGTCATAATCACTATGAGTCCCTAGTTAGGAATAATTCATAACACCTAGTAAGAGGTTTGGTTCTCTGTCAAACCTTACACACAAAAACACACAAGGGCCAATGACACATATACATATATGAATATATACACATGTGCACAGACATATATACCTATCAAGTTGCATATATATACATATACAAATGCATGTGCGCATTCAGACACATACACATTTAACCTCAGTTCTCTTTCTGATTGACACAAAATTCAGTTTACTGTAAACATTTGAGTAATTAAATAGCAGGTTTTAGTATGGCCCACTTTCCCCACTTTACATGTCTTTCTTTTTCTTCATTGTTATGAGTCCTATGAGGGAGTGATCATTTTTTCTTACAAGCATCCATCTTTTATTTTTATTATGAAGCCAAATGTTTATTGTTGGTCAAAAACAGATCTAGCAGTCCCAAAGTCACTTCCTCTACTGTTTGAAAAATTTGTCATCAGGGTAAGCTAAGGATGTGTCATCCTCTCTACCTTTAGGAGAGAAAACTCCATTGAGAGTGTGGCTAAATGCAAAATTTCAGCCCTATTATAATATTTCCAGGTTTGTTATGTTTCCTAAATTCCTTGTTCAAATTGCTATACAAGTACTTCTATACTATTTTCAGGATAATAATTTATTTTGTTTCTCTTCCCATTCAATTTTTCTTCATTGGGAATACTGTCCACTATGCTTCTTATCTTCTCTTCTTGTGTATAATAACATGTTACCATCTTCTGTATTTTTTCTAGGTTCATCATATATTTTAGACCAAAATGAAAAGCAGTGTAAGGGCAATGTCAAGTTTTTGTTTCTTTTCCCTGAAATGCCAAACTTGAAACTGAAACAGAAAGGAAACCAGAGTGTAAACATCATCTTTCCGAACTTGCAAATAACTTTCCTCTTCCTCTTCTTTCTGTTGCCCTCTTATAAATCCATATGCAATATTTCTTAAAGTAGTCCTTTGCTTTAAGTAGTAGTAGCTGAAGGAGGAGATGAATGTTAGAAAACTTAGAGTCTAATTAACTTTGGGCAAGTCATAGTTCTTTACTAAATGGGGGTGAAAATCTTAAAGTTAATGAAGGTAGTCAAGCATGGTTGCAAATCAAACCCTAGATTTTCACAGAGGGGGAGTAAATTATACAAGCAAATAAAAATGGGAAATTGTTTGAGAAATTAAAAAGTGCTATCCATAGTCTAGGAATTATTGTGACAGTAATGGCTTGTAGGAAATCATAGATGTGGAAGGCAAAGGAGATGGTCACTGAAAAGATGGTTTTTAAGGGAACTAAGTATCAAGAAACTTACAAAATCATTCCACATTTATCTGAACTGTAATGTGAAATTTACCTTTTGATGGCATTCTTACTGTGAGCCCATGTAACATTCTGCCTCTTCTTTGGCTTCCCGCTTTGAATCATTTCTAATTCAGACAATCTTAAAGTGATAATGATAACTGAAAAGACCTTAGTCTTCCTTAGCCACCCCCACCCAGGCAGATGTACTGAAATCTATTTCCCAATCAGGTCCCTTGAGTCCCTGAGATGCCGTTTAAGTGGGAAGGTTGAGAGAGTAACTACCCATATAGTACTCTTTGAGTACATGTCTAATTTGGTGAAAACACCCTAGTCACAAGCAAAGATGTTTGTTATTCAACTTAATGAAAAAGTCTCCAATTCCATGGAACTAATTATTGATGCTTCACTCTTGGAGCTGCCTATTCAAATGAGATTGCTTTTGCTTTGGGCAGGATGTAGAACCAATAAAGTCTGAATACAGTAAGTAACTACATGGCTAGTGATAAAGTACTGTCAATCTCTCTTCTTTCCTTAAGGTGATAATCACTAACCCTTCCCTCTCTTGCCAACACCCCAGCAAATTTCTGGAAATGAAGAAAGGATGCAAATAATTTTATGGCTGATTTCACTGAAATGCCTCCCTTGGAATCTGCTGATGCCTTGAAAAGAACTTAATCAAAAGAAGGGGTGGAGGGGGATTAAGGGAGGAAAGAAAGACTGAGTGAGATGGGCACTAAGCAATGTAGTGAACAGAAACCCTATATTAACCTGCTGCATACAAAAATGTAACTGAACTCTGTCTTTTTTACTTCACTTCAACTAGTATGACACAAAAATGACCTTAAAGTCCAGATGACTATAAATGCAAATAGATGGAATTTTTTTTCCATATGAAACAGAGTACATGTTTTGATTAATCAAAAAATTACATTTACTTTATTTTCATTATGTACAGTGAATCATTAAAGATGGAAAAGACAGGTTGTCCATATCTTTCCTCATTGTGTTCTCCTTATTCATCCTGTAATCTTACTTTGTCTTTTTCCTTTTTAATTTAAATTTTATCAAGTAACAAATGTTTAAAAAAACTATTGTTTCCTTCTACTACCTCCTGATGAAACATTTTCTTTAAAAAAAAATCACTCAATACATATCTGCATAGTCTCACAAAGCAAATTCCCCCATTAATCACGTCTGAAAATAGATGTCTCCCTCTATATTTTAAATTCATAACTTGTCTGGAGGTAAGCAGCATATTTCATTTTCAGTCTTTTGGTCCCTTGGTTTATCATTGTGTTGATCAGCATTCTAAAGGCTTCCAAAAATTGTTTTTCTCCATAATATTGTGATTCATTAAAATGTTTTCCTTATTCTACTCATTCTACTTCATCAGTTCATGAATGTCTTCTTACTTACCTCTGAAACAGTTCATTTCATCATATTCTATAATTGTTTAGTCATTCTCCAGTAAAAGACATCCTTACTTTCCCATAATAAGAGCTACTATAAATATTTTTATGTATATAAATATTTTTTCTCCTTTTTTTTATTTCAAAATGTTAATAGTGGTGTATAATCTTAATAGTGCTATATCTTGCTCAAAGGATATATATGTATATATATATATGTATATGTATATATGTATATGTATGCATACATATACACATATATACATATATACACATACATACACTCATACATGTGTGTGTGTATAACCAATGCTCTAATGTACCTGTTTGCACACAGCCCCTCCAAAATTTGTCATTTCCCCTTTTTTTCACATTTGCCAGTTGTAATAGCAAGCAAATGAATACTTAACACCTTGTTTCAGTTCAAGTATCTTTTAGCCTTGTCCTGATTATATCAAATCTTTGTTAAGAAACAGAACCTGTGAGTCCCAAAGTGGGAGGGACTTGCCAAAGACAGGAACAAGAGGGTCATAAGAAGTGAGCAGAACAGGGAGAAGCTAATGACAGATAAAAAGCTCCAGTATAGCTTGGACTGAGAAAAGTTGAGAAGGGGAAAACTTGTGGTGGCCAGCACTCTTAGTCTGTTCTATTTGTGTTGATTTGTGTTTGTAACACTTTGGCCCTGGGACCTTACTGGAAAGCCAGAAAGAGGATTTTCTTGTTATCTGCTTACAGAAGTACTAGATGAGGGTTTCAGAGGTCCTGGGACCATACTGATGATTTGTGTTGAGTTATCAGACATTGTTTCTGGGTCTGTATTGATTTCACAGGCAGATAGTGAACTGAGGATGGTGCTGGCAATGTATGTGAATGTTGTTTTGCTCTGTTAAACTTTGTCTTCCCAGAAACAGAAACTGTGAAAGAATTGAGATAGACTGGACACTGTGAGCTTCAATATGGAATGGGAGCTGGACGAGGAGCTGACAGCTGCCTTCCTGTGAATCCAGGTGACATTTGGGTAGATTCAGGCAAGAGCTGGACCCATGGAAGAGGAACCATGGAATTTGGGAGCCAGTCTTGAACTAAGATGAAAAGACCTCTCATTGGGTACTTAGTACTTAGGACTGACTGAGAAGATCATGATTTACCATGGCTTAGGGGTGGGAGAACTTTGTACTTTGTACCTTGTACCCCATGAAGATCATTGAGTTAAGGATGGTTGGAAACTAATCTCCAATCAAGAAGAAAGAAGACTTTTTGACTGAGAGATTAAGAGGGTGTGACCGAGGGGTGGGAAAACTTTGATCTTTGTGCTTTGTGTCCTTTAGGGAGGCTTACTCCTTAAGGATGATCAAGTTAAGGATTTACTGAATGATATGTTTAGTGAAAACTGTGTGGCCACTAGTGATCAGCTGTTATGTTATATCATTGTAAATGCTCTACTTTGGTTCCTCTCAATGTTTTGCTTTACTTTATTGCAGAATAAATAGAAAGTTCACTACACTTTGTGATCAGAATCTTAAAGATATTCGCAGCAGCAATCCTCTGGAGAGCTCCTTGTGCCTGGCTTTGTACTAGTCTAATAGCTGGGAGGAACCTCAAAATTGGTTTAATTTGTGTTTATCTTTTATTGATTGAAATAATTTATTCATATGAGTATTGATATCTTAGAATTCTTCTTTGAATACTATTTGTTTCATATCCTTTGACAATTTATCTTTGGAGAATCACTCAGTCTCATAAATTTGGATCAATTCCTTATTTACCTTGGGAATGAAATCTTTGTCAAAGAAAGTTTTTGTAAAGCCTTTCTCCAGTGACCTGTTTCCCTTCCAAGTTTTACTAAACAATTTTTTGTATGAAAATTATAAATATATATGTATATGTATATATCTATGTGTGCATGTGTGTGTGTATGTGTGTGTATGTATGCATGTAATACACACATTTTATTATGTAGGATCTTCTGTAACATTTGTTTAATCATGAATTCTTCCCCATGATTAGATATGAAAGGTAATTCTTTCCTTGTTTCTATAAATTATCCTATGATTTTTTAATATATAATTCCCTTATCCATTTAGCATATGTGAAGTATTGGTCTTATACAAAATACTGCCAGACTGTCTTCCATCTGTCCCAGCTGTTTTTGTAAAATAGTGAATTCTTCCCTAAATAACTGGGATTTTTGTTTTTATCAAACACTTTGCTACTGTTTGTTTTTTTATCTTTGGTGTACCTAATCTATTCTTCTCTCTTTCCCCATGTCTTTCTCTCACCAATATGAAATCTGTTTGGTGATTACTGCTTGGTATTACAGTTTGAGATCTAGTACTGATATGCATAGCATATCCATACGTAAAACCCAACAGAGATTCTGTATTCCATACCAAGATGATATATACCAAATACTTTTTATTCCTTATCTTTATTATTTCTAGTAGCAATGTCTCCATTAAAATGACATATTGATGTTATTTTAGGAAATAAAATAACGACATATGAATTTCCAAAAGATTCGATTATTTTGAAGCATGAAGGGAATACTTACAATATTTTTAAAAAATGAAAATATCCCTCAGTTTCTTGGGGATTTCACAATATTTTCAGTACACCATACATTTCCAAGAAATTTTCAAAACAAATTTTGTTTCTGCAAAAAGTGATTTTTAAAATAATAGTGTTATTAAAATGGCCCACCATTCCTATATTCTAAAAGGAGAGAGTGCGATGTCAGGCAGTGACCTTAAAGAAACAAAGATCTTTTGAGGATTCTATCTCTGTCTCCTTTCTTATTCCAGATCAAGGGGAAAAAAGAATGTAGGACAAAGATTTTCTGCACATTGAATTCTCCTCTCTTTCTTCCTGTGGAAGATGGAGCAGAATGAAGGAGGACTGCTTTTCACCTTTTCTGAGGAGAGGCCTTCTCTGGCAGTCAAACAATGATTAGAAAGACAGTCGTACCTGATAGGCAGAGAAGCAATCAACTCTCTCTCTTTCTCTGACTTTGCCTCTGTCTCTGCCTCTGACTCTCTTTCTATCTCTCTGTTTCACTTTTTCTCAGTCTCTCCCTGTCTGTCTGTCTGTCTGTCTGTCTCTCTCTCTCTCTCTCTCTCTCACACACACACACACACACACACACAGTGAACTGGATCAAACCAGCTTCTAACCTGTGGATGGCTGGGACTGAACAGAGCAGATTAGAGACAGTAGAGTCAGGAATCAGATGTTTTATTTTAAAGTGAGGGAAATAGCTTGCAAGCAAGAAGAGGATCTAGGCACATGTGCCAGGGCCCCTACAGACCTGTAGCCCTGACAATGAGGTCTAATAGCAACAATGAGACAAGTTTAAATCATAGCAGGACTTCATGACTGGGCTTGTCTGACCTCAGTGAATGCATGGTGCTGGTCAAAGCAATACAACAATTATGTGATTTTGCCTGAGAGTGAGATCAGTCAGAGGGGGATCACAAAGGATTGTTGTTATGCCAAGCTTAGCTTTGGAAAATAGAGTATCCCTAATATATTGACAGCACACACACACACACACACACACACACACACACACACACATTTTTGTCTACTAATTCAATATATAGCAGATTTCAGCACATCAAGGCCAACTGCCCATTACTAATGCTAAATAATAAGAAATCTAAAGACAGAGAGTGATGACCTCTGGTGGGAGAAATGGAGCCCTAGAATTTTGAATCTTAGACCACTCCCTCATTTCTGGAGGCAAAAGCAGGCAGTATTATTAATGGTTGAAGGAAGTAAGGGCAGTTCATTTTTGTTGCAATTGTGTTAGTATTTCTCTGAATGCTTATGTATTCTCAGTGGGTTGAAGAACATGGGTAATGATTCCCCAAAAGGTAATTTCTGTCATTTTCTTTGTTACAAAATCAGTCTACAATTTAAAAAAAAAACAACAAAACCTGACTGCTATTTATATACTAGAGAATTAAAGCAAATATTCAGATGATAACTTTGCCCTTTGAATATTTCAGATGAAATTGATTTTTGGATTGAACTATTAGAATAGGTTTGGTAATTTTCCATTTTCCTTTGTTTTTGTAGAGAGAGCCTGAACTTATTATTAACACACATGCATAAAATGATCAGACTGGAGCATATCCAATCTGATCATTTTGGTATTTGAACTGATGAGATTTATCACATAACTAATTTTTAATATAACAGTAGGTGACATTCATATGGAGCTTTAAGGTTTTCAAAACACTTTCCAAATAACATCTTATTTTATCCTCACAGCCACCCTGGGTGTTAAATGCTATTATTTTTCACATTTTATAGATGAAGACTTTGAGGCAGACAGAGATTAAGGGATTTGTCCAGGGCCATTTTAACTCAAGTCTTCTTGACTCTAGATCCTCCACTCTACCCACTGCACCACCTTTCCATCTCCACAAAAAAATAAAATTTCATACTTGGAAGGCACTTGAGAAGAAATTTAAAATTATATTTACTACCATACCCATGTAATTGTGATTAAAAAATTATAAAATTAAAAGGCAAGCAGTAATGCAGTCTTTCCTGAAAATATTTAGCGAAGAGCTGAAGTCCATCCAAAGGTAGCCTAGTCTATTTTTCAAATAGAATTATTATTGGAAATTATTTCTTTACATCAAGCCTTAATCTATTTCCGTAAGTTCTGCTACTTGTCCACTTCTTCTACCATTTGGGGTAAAGCCCATTCTGGATTCTTCTAATCTAGTTTAGGATTGTATTTTTGATTGCTATACCATACTATTGATGCATTTTGCCTTCACAACACAACTAAACCCCATAATCTTTGATAAATCCATTATTATTTACCTATGACCATCCTCATTCTGCACTTATAAAACCAATTGTTTTTAAATACAAGCATATAACTTTATAATTATGCGTGCTAATTTTCATCTTTTTAGATCTCTTTCATTGTTGTACCTCTTCAAACCTTTTCTGGATAATGACTCCTTTATCCCATGTGTAAGGTAACAAACTAAGCTCTAGTTCATCAATAGACTTTGACAAACATGCTTTCTATAATTTACCAGAATTTATTAATAAAATTGTTGAACAGTATAAGCCCAAGTACATAACCATCACTAAAGAGCTCCTTTTAAGTTGATGTGGACTTGTTAGTACTACTATTTAAATGGATCATTTTAACCCATTTACCACCATCTAACTCTGCGGCTCTCAACCTGTGGATTATATTCAATTCATAACAATGAAAATACATCCTGCATATCAGATATTTACATTATGATCCATAATAGTAGCAAATTACAGTTATGAAGTAGCAATGAAAATGATTTTATGGTTGGGAGTCACCATAACATGAGGAACTGTATTAAAGGGTCATGGCATTAGTAAGGTTGAGAACCACTGATCTAACTCATGTATTTCAATCCTGTCCTTAATTAATTAATGTATACTCATACAAAGGACTTTCTCAAATTCTTTACTGAAACGTAGGCATATTATATCCCTGACATCATTCCAAACTAACAATATAGTAACTAACGAAGAAGGAAATGAGGTCGATCCAGGATGATCTGTTCTTGATGAAACAGTTTGGCTTTTGGTGATCGTGGCAGGCCTTTTTCTAAATCACGCCTGTAGAGTGTTCTATAATTTTGTTAGGAATAGCAAGCAAGCTGATTTGCTTATAGTTTGCATAGTAGCTGATATTAACAGCCCTTTAAAGTTTATACAGCACATATTTTATCCCATTTTCTTTTTTTTTGAAAATTGAGACGGTATTCAACTACTAAAATAAATAGCAGTCGTCAAACTAATAGTACTCCAATGTTATCTTATGATGTGGAGGTAACTGTGGTTGCTTGAAACCTATGATAATTAATACAGGAACTCTGGCATGCCCTACCAAGTTGGAAAGGTTTTAGGTACAGTCGTAGTGATGGAAAAATGTATGGAAAATGCTTTGAAAACCTTAAAGTGGTATAAAACATGGTTATTATTTTTATCATCATTATTATTTTTCATTTATTAGAAAACTAGCTTTCATAATTCCACAGATGCTTATCATAGAAGCTAAGGAAACAAAGCATTATTATCTGCTCTATTGTTTCATTCAATTTAATTTCACATGTAGTTGTTAAGTAGCTACTTTATTCTAGGTGTTATGTTCAGATACCAGGGGATACCAGGACAAGCTATCCTTACTCTCAATGAAATTGAAGGCCACAGGCGGGAGCTAAGATGGCGGAGA
>CM053580.1:358131486-358146661 GCA_028627135.1 Pseudochirops cupreus | reverse complement strand
TAGAACTTGAAAGAATTCACCAATCACCTTTTGAAAAAGATCCCCAAAAGAAAACTCCTGGGAATATTATAGCCAGGTTCTGGAGTCCCCAGATCAAGGAGAAAATATTACAAGCTGCCAAGAAGAAACAATTTGAATACTGTGGAAACACAATTAGGATAACCCAGGATCTAGCAGCTTCTAGATTAAAGGATTGAAGGGCCTGGAATAGGATATTCTGGAGATCAAGGGAGCTAGGATTAAAACCAGAATAGGGTTAATCATCTCATATAGAAGAGGCAAGGAATAATTGTTACAATGGAGAGGAGGAACAGGAAGGCAAAAGGGAAAGGGTCAATCTTACCTTAGGGTAATTGAATTTGGCTTAGGGAAGGAATGACATAAACTCTAAACTGGGTATCTTGCCACACAGGAAAGTACGGGTGATGGGGATGAGAGGTGAGATGATAGAGAGAAGGGCAGGGTGGGAAGGAGAATTGCTGGAAGTACACACTTCTGTAAAGGGACAGGGACAGGGTAGAGAATAGAACAAGGGAGGGGGTGGGATAGGAAGGAGGGAAGTCTCTCACAATATGCCCACTGTGGAGAGGATCTGTGTAATTACACATGTACAACCTGTATTTAATTGCTTGTCCTTCCAGTGGGGGTGGGTGATGATGGAGGAGGGGATTTGGGACAGCTCAAATTTTCTTTCCTTGACTGAGAGATAGAACTAGTGTATAGGTAAGAAAGGAGTTGTAACTAATATGATTTTCTCCCCAGAATTGAAAATGCTATGTCTAAGCATACTGTCTGATACTGGAATACTCAAAGGATCACTAGCAACAATTTATGAAAGAGGTAATTTGAAAAGGGACTTTTACAAAACCTAAGAAAATAAGAATATGATATGGCTGTTCATTAGTTCCTGGGCTATTTTATTACCATTCACTTTCACCTTCAAGAATACAAGGTCCCAATGAAATGGAGGCATGATCTCTTGTGGGCTGCTGGGATATAATCTTACCAAGATCTTACATTAATAGAAAAGAGCCTTTACCTATATGGAAGTCATGAAATTGATATATTACCCAGAAGAGTCATAAAATAAGCCATCATTGTTTGATTACAAGGACTGAATTCTGTTGACCAATTATTGAAACACTTTCAATTTAAATTTAAGATGGGAATATCATAAGTATTGAAGTTTTTGGTCTGAAATATCTTCTTTGATTCTAATTAAATTATCATTCACACACTCAAGCAATCAAAACTTACCAAGTTCCATCTAGTACAGAGAAGAGTAAAGCAATAATTAAGTAATATATTTTGTGAGGTAGAATGGTGTGGTGAACAGAGAGGAGATCTTAGAGTCAAGGTGGCTTTTGTTAAAATTCTGCTTTTGATACATATCAGTTGTGTGAGCATGATAAAACAACCCCATAGTGCTCCAAGGTAAATCTACAAGACTGTAAGTTGTAGAACAATTGCTGATTTGATTTTGTAGGAGCAGTTTCCCTTTTTTTTTTTTTTTTTGCTTTTTGGAGGGCAATTGGGGTTAAGTGACTTGCCCAAAATCACACAGCTAGTAAGTGTGTCAAGTATCTGAGGCCAGATTTGAACTCCGGTCCTCCTGACTCCAGGACTGGTGCTCTATTCACTGCACCACCTAGCCACCCCCAGTTTCCTTATTAATCAGTTAAATCATAGGTGTGGACAACAACAAAATTAAATAATGGTGTTACTCTTCTTTTCCCCCTTCATCTACAATCCAGAACTCTGAAATCCCTCTCTTTATAATAAATTCCTATTTTCATATTTCTAGCTATAACTCATTCTCCCCAAACCTAATTTTTGTTATCACCATGACATCTATTCACTATCTCCATCTGCTACCCCAGGCTATCATTTTGTTCCCTCTTTTCACCCTACAGATAACCACTTCATCTATCTAATTTTCTTCTTCCCTTGATTTACTTAATCCCTTGTTCTGTAATTGCTTATGCCTTGAAAACTGTAACCTTTGGTAACCTTCATCATCCTTCCTCTGCACCTCTCCTTGAGCACTGTTGAGAGCAAATAGAAGTCACACACCTTTGCTGATTTATTGACTATAAGTGCTATGTAATATCAGTTTTATCCTTCCTGCTATATTTCAGTCCTTTTATTCTTCCTTGACTATCTTCATTACCCTCTGAACAGTAGCAGAATTGACCAGATGTAAAAGCAAGTCCAAAAGCTCACTGAAGAAAATAATTCCTTCAAAAATAGAATGTAGCAAATGGAAGCTAATGACTTTGTGAGAAATCAAGATATTAAAAAACAGATCCCAAAGAATGAAAACAGTGTAAGATAAAGTAAAATATCTCATTGGAAAAACAACTGACCTGAAGAATGTCTCTATCTTTGTGTCTCTCTTACCCCACAGGAAAGTAGGGAGGAAGGGGACCAGAGCAGGAAATGATAGAAGGGATGGAATATTAGGGGAATCAAACACTTTTGAAAAGGGACAGGGTCAAAGGAGAAAACAGAATAAATGAGGAGGAGATAGAATGGAGGGAAATATAGTTAGTCTTTCACAATATCACTGCTATGGAAATATTTTGCATAACTATTCATGTATAACCTATATTGTCTTGTCTTCTCAATGGGGGTGAATGAGCAGGGAAGAAAGGAGAGAATCTGGAACTTAAAGTTTTAAAAACAAATGTTAAAAATCGTTTTTATGGTGTGACTAGGTGGCATAGTGAATAAAGCACTGGCCCTGGAATCAGGAGGACCTGAGTTCAAATCCGGCCTCAGACGCTTAACACAAAACTAGCTATGTGACCTTGGGCAAGTCACTTAAACCCAATTGCCCTACCTTCCGCCTTCCAAAAAGCAAAAAAGAAAAAAAAATTTTTCATGTAACCAGGAAATAAGACATACAGGTAATGGGGTGTAAAAATCCATCTTGCCCAATAAGGAAGTAAGTTGGAAGGGGGAAAAAAGGGGTATAGGGGGTGGTATAAG
This sequence comes from Pseudochirops cupreus, assembly GCA_028627135.1. NCBI lineage: Eukaryota > Metazoa > Chordata > Mammalia > Diprotodontia > Pseudocheiridae > Pseudochirops > Pseudochirops cupreus. The sequence continues at coordinate 358,143,670 of CM053580.1, read as the reverse complement.
AGAGGGTAAACTGGGGGAAGGAGTAATCAGTATGCTTGCCACTTTGGAGTGGGGGGGTGGTGGAGAGATGGGAAGAAAATTTGGAATTCAAAATCTTGTGGAAATGAATGTTGAAAACTAAAAATAAATAAGTAAATTCTGGAAAGAAAAAAAGAACAACATGGATATACAATTGCTGGGGATGCTGCAGAGAAGATTTCTGCTTGAGGTAAGGGTTGGATTAGATGTTCTCTAAAGTTATTTTTAAAACTAATTTAAAAATACACCTCCTTCATTCTTTGCAGAGATGGAGATTATATATTATATATATTGTCAGGCTTACTTGATATATGGCTTAGTTTTGTTGAACTGCCATATTCTTATCTGCTAAATGAGGTATTGGATTTGGTAATTCCTATGGTAGTTTCTAACTCTATATCCATTTAAAACATCAATAGTACAATAAGAAAAATTGAATTTTTCTGTTCTGGAAAGATCTATTATTTTTCCCATTCTTGAATCTTGTCTGCATACACCGACCTACCTTTCAGGATTCTAGTTTACTTGTTTCTGCATAACGTTTGTCTTTTAAAGTCTCCTACAGCACTGCCTTTTTCTACCTTTTCAGCCCTCTTACACTTTACTCCCCTCCTTGTAGTAGAAGATCCAAATTTACTGGCCAACAGGACTCTCCATCACCTGACACTTCGCTTTACACTGGTTATTTTCCCATGCATGTGCAACTTGCTCTGTCTGTCTTTGTCATTCTATCTCTCTGTCTCTTTCTCTCTTCATCTTTCTCTGCGTCTCTGCATCTATCTGTCTTTCTGTGTCTGTCTCTCATTATCACTTTTTCTCCCCCATGGTTTCCTTTAAGACACAGCTCAAATCCCACCACCAATTTAAACTGCACATATTTTGTATGTATAATTTTTTGCTTATTGTCTACCTTGTTAGAATGTGAATTTCTTGTAGGTAGGACTATGTTTTTACTTTTCTTTGTACCCTCAGAGTTTAGCACAGTGTCTGACACAGAGTAATCACTTAATAAATTCAATGTAATTGACTTATTCTCAAATAAGAGTGCATATAGATATTTAAAGAAAATGTTGCTTGTAACAGTACAGGGAAACATGCTATGGGGAAGAGAAGCCAATTAGGTTATACTAAAAGATGAGAGTTTATAATTTCATGATTTACAAAGGTTTTAGCAATTAGGACAATAGTGACTTTCAGTACCAGCCAGAGGACACTCCCCTTTAGTTAAGACACTTATCAGTTCCTTGGAATATACATTTTTCAGTATTTCCATAAACAATGGAAATTGAGAGTCCAAGACAAGAATTTCTTTTTTTATTTTCCAACCCAAAGGAAATGATTATATGTGTATGTGTATGTATATATGCACAGATGTATATATATATACACACACACACACACACAGATATCTGGCTCTGGATAGAAAATCCACCTGATCTTCCCTTTTGCCCATTCCCAGTAAGATACACTCTTCCCTATCTAGACCCCTAGGATTTGGACTTTCTTCTACCTCATACTTGTATTGGAGAAGCTTGATACTTCATCATTTTCACAAGGTAATTTCCTTTTTGTTTTGCCTCTCTTTTGGCTGGTTCTCTCCAACCAATTTTAGAAAACACAATTTTATACCATATCTGTCTTTGAAAGTTTAAGGATATATACCTTCTCCATGCAGTTGTGTTCCTCACAACCTCATAACCTAGGTCCCTCTAAAATAGAACTGCCACTCCCTCACTCCATAATTGTTTGTCCTTAAGTTGATTGTCCTCTAGTTATGAACTTACTTTCCTAAGTGAGTCAACCTCTTTTTTTCCCTATTAGATAGCTTTATGAGAGTAGGAAAAACAAAATAAAATGTTCATCAAAAGATACCACATGTCCTGAATTTATTCTATAAGTTCATCCTTTTTCTATTGAACTTGTCATCAGAATAAAATGGTAACCCTGGGGTATAACCAAAAAGAACCAATGAAGTACTCGATAGTTCCAGGGCCAAGAGAAATTCTGGATCAAAGACCCTTAGCTTTCAACATTCTTTGAGGTCTGATGATGAGTCAGGAACATCATCAAGGATCACTCTTTGACAAGTTATCAGAACACAGTTATTGACAAGTGAGAGTGCATTGATGATGCTATATATTTATGTAATTAAAATTAAAATCATAATAATGACATTTAATGTCTTTGATCTGTCCCCAGATATCTTACTTCAGAATCAAAGCACTTCTCTAATTCTGAGTCACATGCTAATGGCATTGCATGAATTTCCTCCTTTGAAACTGATCAAAGAGACTAAACAGTATAACGATTGCAAGTCTAGTAATATCAACAAGCATTTGTTAAGGGTCCACTCTGTGCCGAACACTGAGCTAAGAGTTGAGGATAGGACGATAGGCAAAAAGGAAAAAAAAAACAAAAACAAAAAGCAATCCTAGGTATTAAAGAGTTCACAGTGTAATGAGGAATACAAAATGCAAATTGACTATACAATGATGAAGGAATAAATTGGAAATAATCTTAAAGGAAAGGCATTAAGATCAGAGAGAACTTGGAAAGGCTTTGTGCAGAATGTGGGGCTTTAGCTGAGACTCGAAGGAAGTCAGGAAAGCAGAGAGACAGAGGAAAGAGAGAGTTCCAGGCATGACAGATAACCAGTGAAAATGCTTAGACTTGGGAGTAGTATCTTGGGTAAGAAGCACAAAGGTTTCCAGTCCCTGGATTGAAGACTATGATGTACGTGTATCAGAGGGAAGGGAGTATAATGTGAAGGGATTAGATTACAAAAGGTTTTAACATCCAAATGATTTTACCTTTGATAATTTAGGTAATGGGCAGACTCTGGAGTTTATTAAACAGGGGAATGTTACGGTCAGACCTGTGTTTTAGGAAAGTCAGTTAGACAACTGAGTGGATGGACTGAAGTGGAGAGAAACTTGAGGCAGGGGCATCAACCAAAGGTTATTTCAATAATGCAAGCCTGGGATGATAAAGACTTGTAGGAAGTTGGTAACAGCATCAGAGGAGAGAAGGAAGTTTATATTAAAGGTATCATGATGGTAAAAAGGACAGGACTTAGCAATTTTCTTGATATGAAGGATGTGGTGAGAGAGATTGAGGAGTTAAGGGTTAACATGTAGTTTGTAAATTTGGATGACTAGAAGGATGATGATGCTCTCAGTAGTAGTAGGGATGTTAGGAAGAGGGGAGGGTTTTCTTTTTGTGGGGGCATAGGTAGGTAATGAGTTCAATTTTGGACACACTGAAGATATCCAGACTGTTATCAAGACATTTGGTTTAAGACATCAAAAAGGCAGTTCAAAATGTGAGACTGGTGACCAGGAGAGAGTTAAAACTGAACAAGTTATCTTCAGAGAAATAACAATTGATTCCATGGAAAGTAATGAGATTACTATGGCAAATAATACAGAAGGAAAACAGAAGAAGTTCAAGGATAAAGGTCTGAAAGACATCCATGGTTAGTAGGCATTACTCAGATGAAGAATGGCATAGGATACTTAGAAGGAATGGTCAGATAGGTAGGTTTAAAAAAAAATCACATACACATAGCATCATTCATATACTTCATCTTTTCTTAATAAGTAGGCTCATTTTACCTTGCTGATCTTCCCTAAAATTATGAACTTGTTATTGTTGATGGTGTTCCTAAAGATTCCTCATGCATTAAGGGATCTTCAAAATCAAGTGCTGTAGCTCTTGAAAATTCTGTTGTCCCTTTCTTTGTAGGACTAGGCTTGTCATTGCATTTTGATGATATCCTGATAATGATATCAACAGAGTGATAATACTCTAGCAGAAAATCTTCAAAATACTGGCATCTTTTTGACACATCAGATAGCTGAGTGAAAAACGAATCTTGTGTTGGAACCTTGGTTTTACTTTCTCAGGGTACATGTCAATGCTGCTGGCATCCATTCTACCCAAGTAAGGTTACGCAAGCCATAAGCAAAAACAAAGCAATAGCATAAAGTCTTCTTGGGGCTGTTCCTTTTCTTCCATGTCTAAGAATTAAGAAAAAGAAAGAGACAAGTATTGCTATGAAAAGTCATTGCCACTTGGGAAACAAAGGAATACTTGCATTCAAATTATCAATGTAGATTTTAAAATATTAAGAAGTTATTGACACTTTATTCCTTTAGTCTAGTAGAATAAACATGCTGTGTTTATTTTCTACCACTGTGACATCATAAATTATCTATTAGTGTTGAGTTACCAATTACTTACTAGTTAAGAAAAATGTCATCTACAGAACTGGGCTACCTTCAAAGTAAAATGAATTGTTATCTCAGAAGTCAAGAAATTCTATAGATGTTTTCACAGATGCACTTTTACAGTTTTTTTTTCTGATCACCAGCCCTATCTTTTATTAAAACTCATATAAAAAACTTCTTTGCACTTCATTTAACATCTTAAGATATAATTGCCTTTACATCCTACCCACATGTCCTGTACTATAATTTCATCAAGTAGTCTGAGGAGAATTCAATTAACTCAATTGAGACCCTAACCACCCCGCCCCCCCACATCCCAGCACACACTGCAAAATTATCAGAAGCCACATAAGATCATGAGGAGAATGTTGCCCTGTTACCCTTCCCTTCATATTCCTATCTCCTGCTCTGTGCTTTCTTGGCTGTCTCCAATTCATCCTTTCAGTCTTTCCTTAAATAGTCCAAATGAAAGGACCTATGGCTTTTAGGATGTATTTGTGCCCTACTTCCAAAAAATCCCATTGATCCTTGCTAATAGATCCCAAAATTTATAAAAACACATTTTTTTTGGCAATCTGCCTGTTAATATTGCCAGCAATTTAGAGTTTATCAAACACTGGATGACTGTTTTATTGTTTCTAGCTCTTGCTTCTCTCTTATGTTCCACTGAACTTTTTTTCCATTCTTAACCATTCTTAACCATTCCATTCCATTCTTAACCAATGTCAAAAAATTATGAGAATCACAACTTTGTCATAGATATGAGGTCTGGTAGTACTGTGTCTTCTTCATTTCTAATGTTACATTTTCAAGGGACTACAAGATGCATTAGTTATAGAACTCCCAGAATCAAAAGTCTAGATGTGGCTTGAGGATTACAGCAAACAAGAATTTGTTAAAAACACAGTATCTAAATCCAACAAGTTTACACTACAGAATGTCTTTACTGGGACTAAAGCAAGGTGGCTTTTCTGATGTACAGAGTTCTAGGTCTTCAGTACCTCTTGTAGCTATACTTTTCAGCCTTCTTTTCTTCTTTCAAGTATTGGTTCAGCCGTTATCTCTAGCAAATCTTCTTAACTTGAAAGCTCAAAGTGATACTACTTTCCCAAATCTTTTATCTTTCCTTCCTGCCTTAGATACATATTATCTTGTAAATGTTATCATAGGCATTTATGTACATATCTTATTCTACCAGAGTTTAAACTTCCAGAAAGGAAAAAAAATTATTTTCTCATCTATGAAAAACATTATTGATTCCTCATCATAGTGATCGCCATATAGTAAACACTTCATAAACATTTGTTGAATTGAATGAAGTTGAATGCAAATTATATTACATATACTGGTTCATTTTATCCTTACAACTACTCTGATAAATGAATAATAAATAATTTATGAAGCGCTTACAATATTACAAGCATTGTGCTAAACGCTGAAGATGAAAATATGTCAACTAATGTAATGGCAAGCAAAGAATTACTTAGCACCTTGTTTCAGTTATTTAAGTATTTAGCACATTGTGTGAGCCCCACCTTGTGATATGAAGGTGGGAGGAACTTGCTGATGAAACAGGAAGGGTGAGCCAGAAAGGAGAATCACCATATAAAAGTAGGAGCACAAGCTGGGACAGAGCAGAACTGAGAAGGAGAACACTTGTGGTGGCTGACACTCTGTTTGTCTGTTCTGTCTTTGTTGATTTGCATTTGTTACTTTGTCAGACAGAAACATTCTGTCTGTTGTTTGTGTTACTTTGTCAGATCTGTCTGCTGATAGAAGATGTTGCTGTTGTTACAGAAGCCCTGGGACCTTGCTGTTGGTTCAGAAGCCCTGAAAGGGAATTTTCTTGTTATCTGTTTACAGAAATCCTGGAGGAGAGTTTTACTGATGTTTTCAGAGGTCCTGGGCCTATACTGATTGTTTGTGTTGATTTCTCAGACCTCGTTTTGGGTCTGTGTTGATTTCACAGACAGAAAGTGAATTGATGATGGTTCCAGCAATGTGAATGAATGTTGTTTTGGCTCTGTTAAGCCTTGTCTTCCCAGAAACAGAAACTGAAAATGATTTGAGGTGTACTGATCACTGTGAGCTTAAATATGGCATGGGAACTGGACAAGGAACTGGATGAGGAGCTGGAGCAGGACCTGGACAAGGAGCTGAGAATTGCCTGCCTGTGAATCCAGGTGACAGTTGGGTGAATTCAGGCAAGAGTTGGGACCACGCAAGAGGAACCATGGAATTTGGGAACCAGCCTTGAGCCAAGATGAAAGGACTTTTCCTTAGGTACTTAGTGCTGACAGACAAGATCATGATGTACTGTTACCTAGGGATAGAAGAACTTTGTACTTTGTACCTTGTATCCCTTAAGGATGATTGGAAGCTATTCTCCAGTTAAGAAGAAAAAAGACTTTTTGACTGAGAGATTAAGACATTGTTAACTAGGAATGGGAGACCTTTGTATTTTGTATCCTGAATGATACCTTTTGTTTAAAACTATGTGGCCACTTTAGTGATAAGTTGTTATGTTATATCATTGTGAATGGTGTACTTTGGTTTCTGTGAATGTTTTGCTTTAGTGTACTGCTGAATAAATAGAGAGTTTGCTATACTATATTATCAGATCCTTAAAGCTATTCATAGCAGCAGTCCTCTGGAGAGCTGCTCATGCTTGGCTTTACAACTAAATCATCCCTGATATATGGAGGAAGATAAAAAATATCTGCATTTTACAGATAATGGAAATAAGGTTAATATTGGTTAATGCCTAATATCAGTCCTACCTGATAAGTAGAAAGGACCTGAAATATTTTTGCTTAACATTTGTTTCTCACAGGTTCACTTGTCAACATACTTGATTTTCTCCTTTCTCTAGAGTTCTTATTCAATCGTTCCCCCATGCTGTTGCAGATAAGTCTCCAACTGAAAAACTGAGGCATAGATTCCAATGTTCTTAATCTGTTCCTTTCTTACTATTGTAATTTGTCTGATTATACATTACTCTCTCCACCCCTATCCCTCTCCTCATGCATTCTTCATCCCAGGCAAGCTGGTATACTTGTTGTTTCCTGGATGTGTCATTCTATCTTCTCTCTCTGAGGTTGTGCACAAGCTGCCCCTCAAGTCCCAAATGCAACCCAATGTCATCTTAAAGTTCCTAGTTTCCTTCAAAGCTCATCTTAATTGTGCCACCTGCAAGAGACTTTTACTGATTCCCCCCGCTGTTAATGCCCACATATTCACTATGTATTCATTTTACATACCAAGGATTAAATTCCCTGGTCTTGCATGATTTCTAATTAAGTCTACTTATCTTACTATTGAGTGAATCTGGAATTTCAATAGAAGTGCCCTTGCAGTGGCAGGGATCTACTGGGGGAATTTTCAAGTGCCTTTTGGTATGATGATCCGGGAATATTTTCCTGGACTTCCAAGGGGAGAAGCCTAGGTTAAAGGTACCCAAAAATAAATTTTGGCATGCTTAGTATTGAAATTAGGGCCCCAAGATCTGTTATCCAGATCCCAGTTTGCATAGCTCTATACACTAAAGGAGTCATGGAAGAGATTTCATCCAGCATCATTTGATTTATTATCTGAGTCTGACTTCCAGTCAATCCCATTCCAAAATCCCATTGTAGAGAACTCCACATGGAATGAGAAGATCCATAGTTACCAGATTTTCTTCTCGGGACAGAAGCTGATTTTCTTTGTCTATTTTATTTTACTGTCCTTTTTTTTTTTCCCAGGGAGAAGATCATTGTAAGCATTGAAAAAATCCCTGTTGAGAACTAAGCAAGCTTTAATCTCTGATAAACCTATGAAATGTTCTTTTTTTGAATTTGCATTAATCTGCATTTGGGACAATTGTGATTTTTCATTTGTACATGTTGTAATATGTAAAATTGTGCCATAATGATTGCTTTGACATTTTTTCTGGTATGGCACTGGGCAGGTGGAAGAACAATGCAGAGGATTCCAGAGAATTCTTCCAGATGGGGGACTTGGACAGTGTGCTCAAAAATCATTTCTGTCAATTATCTGAGGATGGCACATATTTTAAATGAAGGGAGGGGACTGTAATGAGAGGCTGGTGAGGGTGCACACCAGACTTATCTGATGCAATCCCTGTATTTAAGAGATAGAAGTGTCTACTTCCATAATGGCATGATTCTGTGCACTGAAAGTTCCAATCTGTCAGTCTCATGGTAAAAAATAAGTCTTTTAATTTGATGTTAAACTGGAATTACAATGTATTCCAGTCATAAAAACATTAACAAAAACAACAGATTTTTCACTATGTTAATGAAATCCTTTAAACACAATATTTTTCATTTATTTTATTTTTAATTTATGAAATAAAACAAACATTTCCATGACATAGTTAAAGGAAAAAAGGTGGTTACATATTGAACTGCAAACCTACTGTGTACAACTTACTATTTCTTTCAAATATATAATAGTTATTATGTAACTTTCTTTTTTTTCTTTTTTTCTTCCCTTTCCTCATCCTAGAGATGGCTATTATTAGATAAAAATATTATATACACATGTGTATACATACTATATACGTGAGTATATATATATATATGATATGAGTTTGTCTAAAATCATTCTATGCCTATTATGAATATAATATTGAAGTAATGGCACAGGTAGTATAGTAGAGAAAGTATTGGACTTGAACAGCAATAACAACAATCACCAAGGAATTTATTAAGCTATTGCTTTGTGCAGGGCAATATATTATGTGCTAGAAATACAAATACAAGTAGGAAAAAAAAGACCCCCTGCCTTCAGGGAGCTTACTTTCTAATAGGGGGAAACAACTAATACAAAGAAGCTTTAAGGTGGAGTGTAAACGGTTACCACTTAAGCTCATGATGGAGAAAATCTAGGAGTATAGCCTGGAGAATAATAAAAACATTATAGCTTGAAACTTTTTTTCAACATGGGGATTATGGAAGTACCCAATCATTCATGGGATATAAACTTCCAGGTTGAGGAGATTGCAGGGTCACAGTAAAAATTCTGGGCTAGACAACTGCTGTGGTATGATAAAGAAAGCCTGGAGTTCAGAGTGGATCAATGGATCCTGGCAAGAGATGAAGACTTTATAGATTCTGAAAGGGTCTGACCAGTCTGTGGAAGGGGCCACAGAGGTAAAGTCAACTTTCATAGCGATGATAATAGTAATGCCTAGCTTGTATATAACGCTTAAAGTTTTGCAGAGTGCTTTCCAAATATTACCTTGTTTGAGTCTTACAGTAACACTGGGAGTAAGGTGCTATTATTCCCATTTTACTCATAAGGAAACTAAATCAGAGGTTGTGATTTGTCTGGGAACCCATTGCTAATAAGTGTCTGAGGCCAGATTTGAATGTAGATCTATTCTGACTCTAAGTCCAAGGCTCTGCTCACTGTAGAGCTGTCTCTAAAAGGTCGAAGAATGGGGTGAATCTTCAGCATGAGAATTTTGCTATGAAATTAGGAACATATATATTAGAATTCTGACTCAGACACTTAATTTTATCACCCTGGGCAAGTGCCTTAAACTCTATCAGTCTCAGTTCCCTCATTTGTTAAAAGGGAAAAATAAGAGTACCTATCCTACAGAGTTGTTAGAATCAAATGAGATTATATATAAATCACTTTGACCACCTTGAAGTTATATAGTAATTATTATTATTATTATTATTATTATTACCATTGTTGTTAATAGCTAACATGTATATCCTACTTTACAATTTATAAAGCACTTTTCATATTTTATCTCATAGGATCTTAAAAGCAGCTGAGTGATGTAGGCCCTATTGTTATCCCCATTTTACAGATGAGGAAACTGAGGCACAGAATGGCTATGTGATATACCCACAGTCACATAGCTACCAAGTGTCTGAAGTAAGATTCCATCTCACATCTTCCTGACTTCAAGTTCCTTATTCTATCCACTACAATGGTGGTGTCAAACTCAAATGGGAAACGGAGCCACTAAAATATGCATAAAGCTCTCTACTGGCTGCATATTGACTTAATTTAAAATGTAAATTTTTATGTTTTATTTGTACTTTTATTTATTTTGTTAAGTATTTCTCAATTACATTTTAATCTGGTACTTCTTGGGAGATTTGTGGGCTGTCTAGGGACTATAGGATTTGTGTTTTCACAGCTAACAACAACAACATCAAATACACAATATTTAGATTTCTCCATTGGCTAATTCCAAATAATTTTTCTATATTCAATGTAAAAATCTTTTTAAAAAGCTAATATTTAATGTATTTCATTGATTATATTTGTAAAAAATCAAATATGAAAAAAAAACACATTTTGAAAAGAGAAAGCACATAAATTATTTTATAAACTGTCAGCCTCTAAATATAAGATTTTCTTCATATGACTTAGAATGATAAGTTATTTACTGCATTAACTTTAATAGAAGATAGACAAAAAAGGCTGAACTATGAATATGAGTACACTTAAAAGAAAAAAACGTTGAGATGTATTTAAATAATTATGTAATATTACTATATTAAAACAATTTTATTGGGTCACTTTTATATTTATTTCAGTACCAATATTATTATCTTTGAATTTTATCTTTGCTTTTTCTGTTAAAGTTATGAATTGATCACTTTTATTATTATTATTTTTATTTGATCTTTTTTCTGTTTTTTTGTAGTACAAGAAGAACAATTAATAAGCAGCATTCAAGTTTATAAAAGTGAGATTTAGAGCAGAGGGAGACTGTGACCTGTATTCTGATTCACAGAGAAAAATGTTCACAAAAATCATACTTAACATTAAACTGACTATATGAGAAAATCATGCATCTCTTAGTGTGCAATAAAAGAATATATGATAGCTGCGAAATCTTATTAGCTTGGAATAAATGTATACAACATATTTTGTGGTTTAATTTTGTATTACTAAGATTCCTTTATTTTTAAAGGCAGAAAATTTTCATGGAAAGAGTCTTATTTTATACCTAGTAGATAAAATACCTTTTCTAACCATGCGTTATGTTTTTTTTTCTTTCTGACCTAACTCTCATATATACCAAATAATTTCAAGTGTAGTGTTTACTGAAAACATCAATTCACAGGAGTACTTTAAATATATATTTCATATTAAATGTATATCTATACACATGATTTTTCTCAAATGCTGCCCACTCATCTTGCCTACACTGACAGAGCATTTATGTGTGATTCATAACTCTTTGTGGCAGTAGAAATAAGCAGGATTATTTTTCATTTAACCTTCCTATTGTCATAACTTGCTTACAATAAAAGTGTATGTATATATATATGTGTATACAAGACAATGCTAATGAGAAATGTCTTTGGAAAAAATACATACAAACACATAGACATACATACCTCAAAGGATTCAGGATTATATATACATATATTTATATGCATACAAGGAGAAAATATATGTATATTTCAAGGGATTGAGGATCTCAATGATGGGGATACTCCTCCAGTATTTGAAAACATAACCAAGCAATTGAAGCCTTCTTGTTCTCTATGACTCTTGTACATGTTCTTACATAAGTTTTCTGTCTATCCAAAGAGCTAGAGGGCTTTCTTTCTGTTATTTAACATTATGTGGATACCAGCAGAGTACTTAGGTCATCCATCTATTATCCTTAACCCTGGGTACATAAAAGAACCTTCTTTCCCCGATCATATACATATCTAGGATGAAAAATGTCACTTCTTGCAGGCAAGTCATCTTTGGTTATGTGCAACAGCCAATTTAGAGCCACCTTAGTCTTTCCATTGCCCTTTAGATCACCCTCAATTTCATTTTTCCAAGATAGTAGTATTTCATGACTTGTAGTCATATATGACAACCAGAAGAATAATGTTGCTAAAAAGATGGGCTTATGTTTCTTGGAATAGCCTGTGATCATTGGAAGTGTTTCAGAAATGCAA